>OZ038379.1:100890691-101490691 GCA_964036045.1 Eutreptiella sp. 'Long Island Sound 2002' | reverse complement strand
GGGTCCGGGCTCCCTGTGGGCAAAGAGATATGGGGCCGCCAATTGACCGGACGGGGGGTTGAAATTGGGGTCCCAAAAGGGGGTCATTTTGGCTGCTCGAAATGAGCCAAAATTGGGGGGGCTCCCAATAGTATATCTCCACGCCGGCTTGGAGATCAGATTCGCCATTCCATACGCGATCCACCAGGAGACAGATGGAGACTCCCATGCTCTTGGCCCTCAAAGATCTCCATGCCACTCGGCGTGGTGACTATCCCAATTGGGTCCACAAATGCCAAAATGGCGAAATTGCCCACACTCATTTTGGGCTAGCACCTTAACAAAGGTCGCTTCGATTCGCCCACGTGGTGTGTGAACCATGGGGACCAATATGCATAACACCCATGTCATATATGGTCCATTGGTCCATGCGTTCGGCGTGCACGGGTGGGCTGAACATAGTGCACAACGGGCAGCAAAAGTGGAAAATTGCTCAAAATGGCCAAAAATGTGGACACTCGTGGTAGGGGAAAATGGGGCACATGCCCGACTTGGACCGGAGTGTGCCATAGGATTGGTATCAAGTCATATGTGTCCAACATATCTTTTGGGCGTCGCCCAACTCCACCGGTATTGGGAATGGCAGGGTCGCCAAGTGAGCCCATGATTTGCGATAGTCCCAAATCGCCAACATGGCGGCCGAGGTATGCCAGGCCCAAGAGGAGTTATTCGCCGAGTCCAAGATATGTTGGGCACCGAAGTATGTACCTACATTACAAACCTGGGTCATAATGTCAATTGAGGGCAACGTTGAGATACACGGTCGCCACTTGACATCATGACGGGCCAAAAACGGCAAAATTGGCACAAAGATACACAAAAGTGCCTTGAAAGGTGCACAATTATATTATAATATCTTCGGCTTGGATCGTGCAATCAACTAATCCTTCTAAACATAATGACTTGACACCAATGACCTCCGATTCCGAATATGTGCTCCACTTGGGGCGCTTTGAAAGGTCACGAGCGCTACTTCCCAAGTGGGCACATGAAATTATGGAAAATTGCAAAACACACACCTTGCTCCCAACGCATCGCTTAGGGATCGCCAAACAAGCTTCCCTTCACGAAGGTTAGGCTCGCAATTGATTGTAGGGAGTATGGAGAAGGGGCTTGCACAATATGAGGTCCATTGGCGGGTTTGGCTTGGAGCGATGGACCCGCCAAATGGGCAAGCAACACAACACAAGGCACATACTCCATATTGCCCAAAAAGGTAGCTCCCCCCACGATATGTCATGCCCCTCCAAGGGCATAACTTTGTGTCAATCGCTCATAGGAACTCAAAAAGAGTTCCTATGCAACACCAACACTTGCGCGCTACACTCGGAAGTTATCTTAACGCACGCAATATCATGGCCAAAGAGTTATAACGCAAACTCTACCCTCTTGACCATGATCCATTACGCTAGCGCGCACGTGTGGAAACGCAAGGCGTATAATGCTTCTCAAATTACGTTGGGAGTATTGTGAATACATCCCACGTTTTCTTATTGTCATTCCTCGCAAGCGGCACGAGATATGACCCTTACAAGTGGCCTCACGAATCAACTTTGTTTTGCCCATATCTCTAAGACAAATGGAGGGCAAGATAAAAGGAAAGATGATTCGTGCATAGGGAAGCACGTAGGTCCACTCGAAAGAGGTCAAATCAATTGCGGGGATGTCGAAGTCGAAAATTCGATTTCGACATCCTGAAAAATTCCGATTAAGGTTGCGAGCGTAAGATGTGAAAATTGCGGATGCATCAATGCAATTCCTGAAGGCTTTAGAGTCTTCGTCACGATTTGCGCTAAAATATCTGTATATAACAGTTAAACTGGCGGTTACGCTAAGGTCGCGAGCTAACCGCCAGCTGCCAAGCAGTGAATATCAGAACGGAAGGGTAAAAAGTGACGGAAACAACATGAAAATAAAACCCTGTTGATTCCTGATATTCTGATATATAAATCTCCGCTGGCGGTGCATCGGTTGCCGATGTGGGGCTTTACGGCACGGAACACGCTCCCGCCAAGCTCGCATCGGGCGTCAACGGGCGCCTTCCGTACATGGGGTTAGTGGACCGGAGACCGGTCTTCCCTTCCGTACATGGGGTTAGTGGACCGGAGACTGGTTGTATGTTCTGCCCTAGCCATGGGGTTCTGGGTACCGCTTCACCCCCCTCCTTAGAGCAAACCCTGGGGGGGGCTCCATAACACCCACGCATGGCAGCGGGTACCCAGGACCATTTCCTGAAGGGGGGGGTATCACATCCTCACTTCAGTCTGACTCAGGTTAGGCTGCCCAAATCCCACAGTAAGATAGGTATAATGCTGTAAAAGCTCGTAGCACATGTATAGTAACAAGTATCAAGTCCCGGGTCCTGGCGGCGATTGTTCGGCATCCAAAGGACCCGTTAACCCATACCAGGCGCACCGGGTGCCGGCTGTTACGGTCACTACCACAGTGCCAGTGGCATACACGGCCAACATAGGCGTCACACGACGACCGAGGTGGTCCCACAGGTCGAAAGCAACCACAAAGATCCATCAGGCTACCCAAAGCTTCCGACTGCCATCCGACTGCAAGTGCGTCTGCGAGTCGGTAGGCTCACACTGGGACTGACAGTGGCGGACCGCTGGGAGTGTAGTCAGGCAACTGGGCTTCCCGCCTGGCGCCATCAGGATCTCCACATCACAGCGGATAGGGCACACGGTATCACGGGTAGTCAAACAGAAGAATATGTACTGAGGTACTGGTCCAGGCTGGACCATATGTAAGTGCATGTAAACGGCGACTCAAGGCGCCTTCGTAGTCGATTCGAATCCCCTCAAGGGGGAAAAAACAGTCCATCTGTCGGTGATGGGCTGACAATCGCAACATACAAATGCACATATCCTGGGGAACAGAAAGAGTAAGCAATAATCAGGTAAACTGGCGTGTAAACGCACTCTGGACAGAGTGCCAAACCACGCCACGGTTAGGATAAGGCATATGCAGGAGGGTGGACAGGAAAACGCCTGAGTCCAAGCCATATATAGTCTGCAGACACACGTCGGCTGGTCTGGACCCCGCAAGTGCCATGGGACCAGACCACACACTCAAAAATTGCAATGCCGATGACAGCAGCATCCGTTGCGCAACGTCGTATGGGCTTCAAGGCCCCAAGAGCTCAGAAATATGAAGGTCAGTCGCCCTACCTGGTTTCCCAAGGATTCAGCAGGGGGGGGTGTGACGAATAGAAGAAGAGAGGGGCCATCCTCCTCTGGATTCAGCAGGGGGGGGTATATGGCCACTCTGATGGCAGGTCACCGGAAGATGTAAGAGAGCAAGCAAGTGAGGGACGATCCGTCGACCACACAAGCGCTCAAAAAGCATTAGGGGAGAGCTCAGGGCGCTGATCAGGCACCCCTGGCTGCAATCGCCCGGGTGAGTGCTGCCAAGTCCGAGACATGGATCTTGGTCTTCTGCTTGCGGATGTACTCCATGAAGGGAGCATTGACCCGCGGCAGGAGCGAGGAGACGGGTTCCCAGGTGTCGTGGGACGGCCCATAGCCTCGCCAACGAACCTTGAACTCCAGGCCTCCTGGTGCCGAGGCTTTCGGACGCTGAGCAAGGATCTTCTCGACTGTATAGTCGTCCTGCTCAGCATAGTCGTCGTCCGAATCAGCCTCATGTGCGGCATAGTTCAGGGACACATGTTGGCCACGGAGGTCGGCTCCCGCACACGGAGTTGACTCTCGTGGCGCTCCCGGAACTGTCCGTGATCCACCTTGATGCGGTAGGTGTCCTCACCAATCCTGCGGACCACCTCGCCGGGTGTGAACCAGGTCTTGGTGCGGTGGTTGCCAATCGGGCGGGGTCTGATCACCCACACCGGGTCTCTCACCCTGAACTTTTGCGCTGCCGAGCTCGGGGCGGACTTCTGACGCTCAGCATGCTCCTTCTCGAGCTGCTGGCGGATGTCCCGCGCCGTTTGCTCTTGCCGCGCGAAGAATTCCTTGGCATCCATAGCCATGCCATCACCAGACAAGGGAAGTCCCCTACCCAGGGGGTCCCTGCCGAACAGAATCTGGTGAGGGGACAAACCGCCCGGAGTGGGGGTGTCATGATGGGCCTTCAGAGCAGGCCACATCTCCTCAAACCAGTTCCGACGTGGATTGGTGATGTGGATCTTGCGCAGCTTCTCGAACAGCTGCCGTCCAGCCACTTCAGCACGGCTGTTAGACCGGCTGAGATAGGCGACGCTCTTGGCATGACGTGTTCCCATGAAGGAACACATAGCCTTGGACCAGCCACCAGTAAACTGGGGCCCTCGGTCACTGCAAATGGTGCGGGGGATGTCAAAGGCGGTCAGCCAATGACGAATCATCATGACTGCCACTTCCTTGGCAAGCAAGCCCTTTTTGCGTGCCGGAATGGCTACTACGTAGCCACTGTGGCGATCCACACAAAGAACCACACAGTCAAAGGTCTCCTTGCCAATGTGCACTTCGGGCATGGAGAAGACGTCCATGGCCACGCTCTCCATGGGCTGGTCAGGAACCGGGGTCCATTGGGTTTCCACTTGACGTTCCGGTTATCGGGATTGCAGGCCTGACAGACCGAGCAACCCTTCCTGACCTTCTTGATGGCGGTGTAGAGACCGATATGGTCGATCTCGAACCGACGCTGCATGTCAAGAGCTTGCTTCTTGACCCCTGGGTGCAGCATGTGGTGGTGCCAAGCTTCACACAGCTCGAGCACCCGGGACTCTGGTACTAGCAGCTTACCATTCCGGTAGAGATTGCCATCTTCCTCAGTCAGCCCCTTTGGCCACTTCTGCCCGTCATCAGGGTCGGTCACAGCCCTATACTCGGCCGCAAAGGCCTCAGACTTGGCGTAGTCGTCGGTCCAGTCGTCCTGGAGGCAAGACTCCGGGAAGAGGTGCTTGTCGGACTCAGCTCCATCAGGGGCGAGTACTCTGACCGCTCTGCCCATCCTCGTTCCGAGGGGGGCATCCGCAGCCATGACGACGAAGCATTTAACACCCTCCTCCTCCATCAGGCGCTCCATTTCAATGACCTTCTTGGCTTCAGCGGTCTCAGCCTCATCGCCATGGGCAGAGATATCCGTCATGCCCTTGCTGGCGGGATAGGCCCACCTACTGAGACAGTCCGCCACGGTGTTATCCTTCCCAGGAATATACACAACCGTGAGGTCGAACTTGGCCAAGGTCTCATGCCATCTTGCCCGTCGGGAGGCGGGACCTGAGGGGGTGTCCACGTGCTCCTTGTGCCACGACTGCAGACTCTGATGGTCGGTGCAGACGGTGACGGGATGGAGGGCTATGTACCCAGCCCATTTCCTGAGAGCCATGACGATGGCATACGCCTCCTTTTCACGGGGCGTCCACGTCCGTCTCTGGCCTTCCGCCAGGACTCGGCTCCAGAAGGCCACGGGCACGTGCCTCCCATCGTCAAGCACTTGCTCCAACACAGCGCCAACGGCGTAGTCGGAAGCGTCGGTGCGTAGGACGAACCCTCGGTCGGGATCCACGAGGTGCAGACCCACTGCGGATAGCAGCGCCTGCTTCATCCCCTCAAAGGCACGGTCGGAATCAGCATCCCAGACCAGAGCCTTCTTGGACCCCTTCTTGGTCTCCTCTCGGTTGCCCTTGAGCATGGTCGTCATGGGGGCTGCATACTCGGCATACATTTTGATATACCCCGAGTAGTAATTGCAGAACCCGAGATACCCCCGTAGCTCAGAGACCGTCTTGGGCTTTTCCCAGTGCTCAATCGCAGCCACCTTGCCAGGTATGGGCATTCGCTGCCCGTTCCCAACTACGTGGCCAGCAGACACCACCTCGCTTACCGCAATGGTGGCCTTGTCACTGCTGCCCATGAGTTTTTGCCGAGCCAGAAGGTCCAGCAGTCGAGTGACGTCCCTCTCATGTGCCTCCCGGAGCTCCTCGTAGCTCATATTGGGGCCCCTGGACGCGATGATCACGTCGTCCACGATGGGGTCCGCACAGTCACGCACCGGCTCAAGCAGGTTCTCCAGCATCTGCTGAAAAGCCGCATCCCCGTTGGTAACGCCCATGGGCCTCACCTTCCACTGGAGAGGTCCAAGTGGGGTGCTCATGGCTGTGCAGGCACGGGACTCCTCGGCGAGAGGCATCTGATGATAACCATGTTTCAGGTCAATCACCGTGAAGATCCTCCGCCGTTGTTGCTTTTGCAGCATGTCCTCAATGAGGGGCAGCGTATAGCTGTCGTGCTGCGTTTGGGCGTTCAGGCCGCGGTAGTCGACCACGAGCCGCCACTCACCGGCAACCTTCTTGGGGACGGCGAAGCACGGAGAGGCCCATTCAGAGTGGCACGGCTCGAGCCAGCCTCTCTGGATGAAGTCACGGAGGATCTTCTCCATGGCCTCTTTCCTCTCGCCCCTCAGGGCAAACTCCCGGTGCCGATAGACACGGGGGTCCTGCTTCAGTCGTATCTTGGCCTCGCCATACGGTCCACGCACCGGTGGAGGAAACACAGGCTTTCCGCTGAAGAAGGTATCCCCATACTTCTGCTTCAGCCTGGCCCTCAATGCTTGAATCTTGGGGCAATCGTCGGACTCCGCCTTGGCTTCTCCGGGCACTTGAACCACGGAGCTTACTTGAGGGGTAGCTACTCCGCTCGTCTTCGGCTCAGGCGGTCTTCCCAGGTGGCCCAAAGGGCCATCTCTGGTCTTGCCTCGTAATAGATCGCCGTAGGTGGGTGGGTTACCCCCGATTGGCTCGTCCTGGCTGGACAGGTGGTCCAGTACCCTCCTTACGAAGGTATCTCCATCGTAGGAACCAGAGACGATCGAGTCCACTTCCCACCAGGCTTTGTCCTGGCCTTTGCCCTCACGCTGGTTTCCCCAGTCGTGAAAGGGCTGCTCCATATACCCCTGAACCAGATCCAACTCCTCTTCAGTGAGGGGGTCTTCCGATTCTCCGATGTCAACAGGGGGAACCGCAAAGCATTGCCTCCAAGGCTCCGCTACGATGCAGTTGACACACACGAAGTCCGTGGTGTCGGCTTGATCAAGGCCCCCATCCACATAGTGGAATTCCGTTGGCCATCTCTGGGGTGGCATGGGCTGTCCCTTAGGGTCCTGATAGACACTCTCTCCAGCTGGTAGGACGACCTTGTTTAAGGTCATGTTGGGCAATGAGGCTACCCAATGTCGGGTACTTTCCTCCTCGGTGCATCCCATAGGAACAACCAGCACTGCCTTGGAGCTGTCCTTGCGAATCTTCGCTATCGCTCTTGGAATGTCCCAACAGGGGCAATGGATCCACATCAATCCCTGATGCGGACCCCAGTGCTTCTTCCACGCGGAGTCCCGGGCGCTCCAGTACTTCTCACAAATCCGAAGATGGGCGGAGGTTCCTGAAGAGAACGCATCCAGGGCCAGATCCGAAGCTCCAAAGTCCGCGACAACTCGGCTCGCCACTTCTGGCATTACGCCGTACTCCTGGTTTGCAGGACCAGTTGGCTCAGTGTCCAGCGCGGCCACTTCGAGCTGATTGTGTTCGGGGTGGATCCATTGGCATTCCACATGGTGCTCAGGTGACGAAAGCCACGAGAGCTCGTCGTCCTGCTACAGGGTCATGGAGGCCTGGGCCGGGAGAACGCCGGAGTCCGTCTCCATCATGGAGTCGTACCCAACGATCATGTCCCAGTCCATCTCGGCCTCGTAGAAGCGACCGTGCAGGAGGATTTCCTTGCCGAGGTCTGGGCGGCTCAGCTCACGATGGTTCACGAACTGCAGCCTGATGGCAACTTCCTTCGTGCCTCCCAACATGTACTGGCTGTTCGCCACCTTCAGCCTGACAGGTTTCCGACTGTCGGTCAGACACTCTGGTGGAAGTAGGCCAGCCTTGACCAAGCTGACTTGAGCTCCCGTGTCGACCAACACGTCAAAAACCTTTTCCACTTCCCCGCATAGGGCACGGACCTTAAGATGCAACTGCCGCTCGCGACCGGCACGGCGCACGGCGTCCAAACTCAGGATATCCGGCCGTTCCAGAAGCTCAACAAGCGACTGGTGCAGGTCGTGGACAATGGGCTCAGGCTGCCCATCTGCAGCATCCAGGTGCGGTCCGGGTGATCCTCCGATACTCTTGGAAAGATCTTGAAGTACATCAAACACATTCTTGGTCGCGAAGGACGGACAGGTGCAAGGGTTCGTGCCTTCACTTGACCTCATCCCGCCTCCGCGACTGGGTGCCGGAGCCGGCCTTCCGCCCGCGGCAGTCCCATTGTGCTTATCGACTCCCGACCCGGATGGTTCGGCGCTTCACACGTCACCATCCTGCGACCGCCCTAGCTGGGGCCCTTGGCTGCAGGGGCTCCGCTAGGGGGCGTCCGTTGTGGAAGTAGGGGTGTTCTCCTCCGCATCAACCTCGTTGACGCCCTTCTTCCTTCCCCCTTTCTTACCCTTCTTGTCCTTGTCCTTGTTCTGGTCATTCTGGTTGTTCTCCTTGTTCTTGTTGTCCGACCTGGGGACCCAGTTTCGCTTGATCTCCTGGATCTCCTTGGCCAACTCGGTCCCCACCGACGACATCAGCTTGGCCAGCTCGTCCTTGTCGACCTCCACTTTGGCTTCCCGGTTACCCGCGGGCGCACGCTTCTTCGCCCCGTGCGCCTTCTTGTAAGCCTCCGTGTCGGCCTTGTGGGTGGGGCATGTTCGGTGGTCATGGTTGAAGCCTTTCTTCCTCCCATAACACACGAAACAGCCCTGCGGGTGAGCTCGTATGAACTCCCCAAAGGACAGCGGAGGGTCGCCGATGCGGCGAGGGTCCCTCTTCTCCTGCTTCCTCCAACCCTGCTGCAGGGGTTTCCAGTTTCCTGGTTTGCTCTCCGCGCTCAGGTTTTTGGCCACGAAGGCACAAACGGCCACTTCGGCGGGCTCATCGTCGTCGTCATCGTCGACGAGAGTCTCATCGCCGCCGGCTCCCGCTGGGTCCATGGCAGCTTTCCCGCCAGGTCCCTCGCCAGCGTAGTTGCCGTCGCGGTCGCCGAGCCTCAACCCGCGGGTGTGGTGGAGGTTTCGGTACTCCTTGAGTACTTCCTCGCCAACCCACTCCAGGATCTCGTCGCAGCTCATCGGCGCCGGGATGGCCTGCAGACGGATGGTCTGGCCGCTCAACTCACACTCGTCAGGGCGCCACATCGCGGTCTTCTTGCGATCGCCGGAGACGGTGATGAGGAGAGCGTTCCGCAGGGAGTGCCGTTTGGCATCCCGGGCCACGTTCTTCCTCATCCAAGCCACCACGTTCGTATGATACTCTTTGGGGAGCATCATCTTGACCGTGTGGTTGGACTTGGCCCTCTTGGATTCCTCCTTGGTGACCCTCTTGATCCATGCCTCCGGCAGCATGGAGAGCAGGCGAGCCTGCTCGTCACCCTCGTTCCAATCCTCCACGTTGCGGCGGAGGAGGGTGTAATGCCCTCGGAAGTCTCGCCAGTCCCGTAGGCGAATCTCCCGTCCATCATGCTCAAGCTTGATGGACTTCCACTACTTGGCAGCCACCTGCGGAGCGTCCACCCCCTCCTGCTCGTTGAGCCACTTCTTGGCTTCCTTGAGGGTTCTGATTTTCCCCTCCTTAGTCGCCACGAAGTATAGCTCTGTGAGCACTTCCGGCAGGCGGTACCTGAACCGTCTGAAGACATACTTCTCCGCATCAGCGGGATGCATGTCCTCAGTAACGGTTACCCCCCAATTCGTCCAGCTTCTCCGAGAAGCGGTCGAGGTTGAGGGGGTTGCCGTCGTACATGGGGGGCTTGATGTCCTTCAAGTCTTCCCACACGGCGGCATCCGCGGCCTTAGAGACCATGAATGCCGGCCGCGAGGTCGACCGAGGTTCCCATCGGCCTCGCCCACGGACTCCCACGGCCGCCACGTCCATCTCCTCCATCGAATCCCTGTGGCTACGCCGCGGTTCCTCCATGTACGCTGAACCCAGATGTTCACGCCGTACTCCTTCAATGTATGCCTCCTCATCACGGCGCCTGCGGCTGCGTTCAGCGGCCTCCCGTCGTACACCACGCGGCGGGCTGATGTTGAACTCCTCCAGGTCCAGGTCCAGGTCCTCAGCTTCGCCGACATCCCATTCCACGTCTCCTCTGGGGACCTCATCCCTGAGTCCACCATAACGTCCACCAGCCATTGGGATTGGCTCCGGGGCTGGTGCGGGGCGCCGGGGGCGTACCGGTGTCCGCGGTGGAGCACGGCGGTTGCGGTACTCTGCGCTGAGCCACTCATCACGCCAATCCTCACTGCCACTGCCAGGCGGCACGCGCACGTTGCGGCGGCCCGCGCTGTGGTGAGAGGGGGCGGTGAGAGAGGGGGCACTGGCGCTGGGGCTACTCCTGGGGGCTCCGCCGGGGGCGTGGGGTCTGCCTGGACCTGGTCTGGGTCCCCAGCCGTCGTCCGACGAGCCAGACTCCAGGGGTGGGTGGTCGCTGCTAACGCTCCCACGGGCTTCCAGCGCGTCCAGCCTCTGCTGCAGGCCGCTGATGACCGTTTTCAGCTGCCTGGTCTCGGCCCTGGCGATGTCCAGCTCTCTCTGCGCGCGCACGGCGACCCCGGCGATGCGAGTCATCTCGCCCTTGCCCGTGTCTACCTCGCGCTCGAGGAACTGGACCCTCCTGCGGAGGTAGACAATCCACCGCCAGGTGGTATCCGGGTCGCCGTTCCCTGGTGGGTAGTTGGGGTCCCCAGGGGGTCCTCCAGGAGGGCCTCCGCCGGGTCCGCCTGGTCCAGGGGGTCCTCCCCCGCCCGGTGGTCCGCCTCTAGGGGGTCCACTTGGTGGGCGTCCTCCAGGGGGTCCTGATGGTCCTCCGCCAGGGGGTCCCGGTGGGTCTCCGCCGGGTCGCCTCGGTGGGTCCGAGGATGGGCGCTTCTTCGTGATGCCGAAGTCCATGTCGTCATCCTCGTCCATGTCGCCCCACCTGGGCGTCTCGGTCTCGGAAGACTCCGAGCTCCGGTAGGGAGGAGGGAGATCCTCATCCTCACCTTCCGACTCCATGGGGACGTCTCCGCCTCCTCCGCCCGTCCAAGCCACCACTTGGCGATGTCGGCGGCCTCGTTCATCCCCGTCGCTGGCGGTGAAGAAGGGGTCACTGTCGTGGGGGTGTCCACCCGCTGGCCTCCGCGGCCTCTCGGGGGTCTTCCCCTTGCCCTTCCTCCGTCGATGGGCAGTGGGGCCACTGCTCCCACTGCTGCCCGTGTCGGCCTCGTCCAGCGTCATCTTGGAGGAGGCGTCCCCTTCGAAAAGCTTTCGAAGGGTCTCCACTCGTGATCCTCCCGAGGGAGTCTCGCCGCGGAGTTTGGCCTCTGCCTCCTCCATTGCGGCGGCCGTCGCTGCAGCAGCTCGCGCTTCGGCTTCCTCCCGGGCGCGAGCCGCTTCGGCTTCCCGGGCCCGCTGCAGCCGAGCCTTCTCCGCTTCCAACATCGCCAGCTCCGCCTCAGTCTTGGCCCTCTCCTCAGCGACCTTCCGTTGCGCGGCCTCGATGGCGTCCTTCTTGACGGCGTCCGCCTGGGCCTTAGCCGTCGCTTCGGCGTGGGCCCTTTCCTCCGCCTCCTTCTTTGCCCTCTCTTGGGCAAGCGCCTCTTCCAGCGCCTTCACCTCGGCCTCCTTGGAGGGAATGGCCTCCTGCGTCCGGCGGGCTTCCTCGTCGGTTGCCCTGATCCGGGCAGCCACTGCCTCATGGGCAGCCGCAGCCGTGAGACCGGCCGCGATGGCTGCCACTTTCGAGGCGTGGTAGTCCATGCCTCTGCCCCACTCGGTGGCCTCCTCATGGGCGATGCCAACGCCGTCCTCCACGGCAGCGTTCTGCTGCGTGGCCCGTTGCCGGGCAACCGGAAGGTTGCAGGGCACCCCACAGGCGCCCTCACAGGCGCGCGCCACGTCCCTTTGGGCGGGAGGGGCGCTGCTGCTGGAGGTGGCCTGGTCGGCCGGCATCCTCCCGCGGTGGGCCGACTCCACGTCGCTGCTCGGGCCTGCTGGGGCCTGCTGGGGCCTCAGGAGCAGCGGACGGGGCTTGGCCTTGGTCTGCCTGGCGACTTGGATGAAGTCGCCAAGGGTGGCGTGGCCGGGGTGATGACCACCATTGGCCCGTTGCGGACTGGGGGTTGGGGTTCCGCCCTTGGCGCCTTGGGCGGCTTCGGCGGCCAGGGACTCCTGGTACTCCCGCCACTTCCGGTCCCGCTTCCTGTCCCCGACAGACCGCTTCTCCTTCCCCGGAGACGCGCTGCTGCTGCCCTGCAGCCTGCGCTCGCTCCCCGGTTCCGGGAAGTTCTTCTCGATCATGTCCCACATGGAGACATTGATCGAGGCGCCCGACGGGTACTCGTCGGGGGTCTCGTCCTCCTCGATCCCGTCAGGGCGCAGCCCTTCGCCGGGCCTGTCCGGCCTGGTCCAGGTCCTCCACCGCCTCTGCTGGAAGCGGAAGGCAAACCCTTCCATCCGCAGCCAGTCCTCCACGGCCTGCAGGCGGTCGGGGGCCATGTCCGTGCGGAGCTCGAAGCTCCCGGGCATGCCGCCTTCGCACTGGGGGTGGCTGTGGCGGTAGTGCTGGTCCGATACCAACGCACGCAGTAGGTGCGCTGCATCGGGGTGGGGCCGCGGCCACGTCCTACCCGGTTCTTGCCAGTTTACCATGGCAGCGGGGGCGTAGTTGGTCTTGAGGTCCTTGGTGTGCACTCGTTCCACTCAACGAACTGGTGGTGGTTGTTGAGGCGGGTGCTGCAGCACTGGACTGGGAGTGCGGCCGGTGCTGGTCGGCTGGTGGCTGTGGAGGTGGTTGACGCGACTGGGTGTGCGTCCTTACTGGTCGGCCGATGGGACTCGCTGTTCAGGGAGTCCTGGTCTGTCCACCTCCTTCACGGTCGCGGCACGGTCAAGGCGATGCTCGGGAGGGCGCTGCGGGCTCTGTGACGGGCTCGGCGCTGTCGCTGGGCGGCGCTACGAGCCGCTGCGCTGCGCTGCGAGCTGCGAGCTGCGAGCTGCTGCGCCGCGCTGCTCGGGGTTGGTGGCCCCGAGTGGTACGCGAGGGCTGGGTAACCCCGCGGCGGTGAAACGCTTTTGACGCGTTCCCGTGGGGGGCCGGCCACGGGACGCTGCGGTGACACGCACAGGTGAGCAGGCAGGCAAGGCACTACGCTCACAAGGGCATCAATACGCCCGTGTCATGTGACAAAGCGTTTCAGGATCCTTGCGACTCTGAAACAAGGGAACAAATGTATGTACAGCAACACATCAGGATATGTACACATGGGGTTAAGACTGGACTGGGGTAAGGGCATCACAGTACAATACACACACAGTCCCAACTCGTATCCCAATCCCAGATCCGACCCTCCCAGTGGCTGGTGGGGGCGGGGGCTCAAATACAACCCATGCCCTGCTCAGTCCGGACCCTGAAACCCTGCCAATAGGGGGGGTGTCCCGCCCAGCCAAAGGCGAGTTCCTGCGAACCAAGTAACTCCAAGGCCAACCGACAGTAACTCACCATGCTCCCCCAATTGCAGGTTCCAACCCCCCTTCTGAGCCAGAGATATGGCTCCGCCATTATCCGCTAGGAGTTGGTAGCTGAAAATGGGCTGTTTCAGCCGGAACTGTTCATAACTCCAAAATCTCCAAAATTGACCCCTCGTCCGGACCCGCCAGAGGTAGGGACGAGGCAACTGACCCTATGCTTCTCGAGTACGAACTCTCTGGAGCCCTCACCCAACTTGGTTCCCTCTGAGGTCCCGGCATCAGGGCAACACAGATTCGTCAAGTGGGGTCATGATGCCAAAATCACCAAAACTGGCGTCATTCCCATGCGTGGCTCGCCCGGCCAGGGCGAGGCCAATGGCTCACAGGTTAGGAGGCAGGACCTAGGACTACCATGTGAGTGTACAACTTGAAATTAGGTCCGGGCTCCATGTGGGCAAAGAGATATGGGGCCGCCAATTGACCGGACGGGGGGTTGAAATTGGGGTCCCAAAAGGGGGTCATTTTGGCTGCTCGAAATGAGCCAAAATTCGGGGTGCTCCTAATAGTATATCTCCACGGCGGCTTGGAAATCGGATTTGCCATTCCATACGCGATCCACCGGGTGTCCAACAAAGACTCCCATGCCCGTGGCTCTCAAAGATCTTCATGCCACCCGTGCGCGCGTGAGACCGAAGACGGATTTTTTCTGTCCCCAGTCGCCGACGATTTTTTTTTCTGCGTTGTCGCAGGCTGCAGCGTTATTTTTATCCTTTTTCTTTTTCACCGCATTTTTCTGCCCTTGGTTCTGTGCAATATGAGTGATGAAAAAAATGCATCTTCTATGCCGCCGCCCAATCCGGTTGCCCGAGCCCGCTCGGTTTTGGCAAAGAAGCCCTCCTCTCGCTCGATCTCTCCCAAGGCCTTGTCCTCCGGGGCTCGGCCTTTGAAGAAACCTCATGTATCTCCAATTATTGCAAACAAGAGCTCCATCATTGCTCGGCTCAAGTCCAGCGTCTCATTGGAGTCCTCGGACGATCCCTTCAAAGCCCCGAGAGATCCGTCCCTTCCTCCTTCCTTGCAAGATGGAAAAAAAAGTGATGATGCTATAATTGCCGGTGATAGTGCTACCTCTTCCGGAGCACCAAAAAAAAATGGATGCTAAAAAAAAGGACCCTATAAGTACCTCCGTGATCAACAAAAAAAATGACCATGTGCTTGTACCCGAAGATGATCAAAGAAAAGAAGGAGCCGATGTGCCCTCGGGGCCGGCCCAAGTGGACCTTACCGGCTCACATGATGACCGGCGCAAGGAAAAAAAAGATGTCTCTCAAGGGAAACGTGGTAATGGTGATGCTCCTTCCGTCCCAAGTGCACCACCTCCCGGCCCTTCTTCTCTAGATGACGATGACATGTCACACCAGAGCTCCCGGAGCTCTAAGACACATGGTGATCCGAGCGGCAACGCCACTCCTCACAAGGTATTGCGTCGTGCCTTTTCCACTACTATGCTTCCCCACGCACATGCTTCTTTGAGTATGACTAGCTCCGATGCCCGCATGGGGGAAAATGGCGATGAACCCGAAGAGTCTCTACCAACGGTTCCACCTACATCCAACCCAATCAAACACGCAAAGGCCTTCACACCCCATGGCGCCCTGCCCAATGGATTCCCGGAGGCACGTGATTTAACGGTAGACGTCCAAGCAAACAAACTGCCAATCCGAGGCCAGTCCCGTTTTTCAAGAATTGACTTGGTCTCCAATGATCCGCCCATGTACCTAGATAACATACCCTTGCCCCCGGCCGACCTATTGCGGTCTCTCTCCCCATCACCACAACTGCTACTCAGTGGTGACGGGCTACCCTACGGGGGCTTTTTGCGGTCCCTTTCAATTGCCGATGTCGGTAGCCTCGAATGGACCAAATTAATAGGACTCGTTTCTTTTCTTATGCTACCTGCATTCTCCCCATTTACCGACGAGGGACCGTTTTTGTCCCACAAAACTTACGTCAAACACTTAGTAAATATGTTAAGGGAAGCAAAAAAACAGAACAAGACCACCACTGTGTGGCTTGCCTACACTTCCAGGTCGAATGTGGCCGACGCTGAGTTGGCAACACTTCTTGACCGACGAATCGATTTGATTCCGTCACTACCCTTTCTTTTTCTCTCCGTCGTATGTCCGGTCATTCACTTGGGTCAGCGACATCATGAGACACTTGAAGTCATAGACTCACCATCACCGCACGACATGCCACTCATTATTTTCCAACTCACATCCGCACAACTTCCTAAAGGACACGTCCCTAAAGTTGTCGAATTTTATCCCCGCCTCTATGTCGCCGACCCCAACTCCGACTCACCGCTTTTTACCCCCGTGCAATCCCTGTTCCAAATAAGACTGGACGTGCCAAACGAGATCACACGCACCATTGACGGGGCGGACACCCATTGGAGCATAAGCGGGTCTCTCCCGCTCATGCTCCTTATTAATGGTCTCTCTCCGGACGACTCGTCCACCATCCTGCACAACCTCACAGCGCCCCGCATCACAAAAAGCCACTGGCCGGTCGCAGTGTCCTCTGCCCCCGATGGTTTTAAAGTCTATGACTTTCACGTGCCGCTTGAGGTCCTCGCAAAATTTTATGAAGAGCAAATGGCTCTGGCGGATATGGACGTCCACTTCGGCCTACTCCACTCTTCCATTAAAGAGGCCTCGGTGATTGTGACGCACCAACCTCCATTTCGCAAAGGCGCGCCCAGGCGGAGCAAAATGCCCGCCAATGAAATAAGAACTGCCATTGAAATGAATCCCCATCTCAAAAAGAAATTGGAGTTTGTAATTTTCCTCAACAAATACGATGTGCTCGTAATGGTCAAAGAGGACATTTTACTCCAACCAACCATTCAAGAAATAGAGGAACTGGGGGACATGCTCGTTATCTCCGCAGTCACGCACCAACGAGTGCACGCCAGTGACGTTGTGCGCTCCGTAGAGGCCCCTTACGCCCTAGTCTGTTTTTCCCCGGCCTTTTCTGTGCCTGATGTATTACAGTCCGTTGCCACTTTTGGGCCAGTGCATTCCCATCAACTCTTCCAACAGGCTGGTCTTCTACTGATTAGATACCAGGCGAATGAATCCGCCTATGCCGCCTTCGGCGCGACGCTCCCAGGTCCTGTTTTCATTACCTCCGATTCTGTTTCGATGGACCTGACGACTTCCATTACTGATCGTTTGGAACGGCTCCGCCTTGCCCCACTCCCCCCCCCGCAACTGAACGAGTCCAATCTGGCAGCAATCCCTCCAATGTCGTCCTTAAACATCCCCGACATGATCCGCACCGCCCCTGACTTGAGCCATGTCTCTCCCGTCCCGTCGATTCAAGGCACTGATCAGGAGGACGACAGAATGACTGGACAGGTGAAACGCAGCCGAGGGGATGACGGCGAGACCCACTCTGAGGCCCTGTCCCAAAAACCCGGTTTTCGCCCACCCCCACCCGCATCCATCTAGCTCCACCCAAGCTACATCTTCGCCTTTTTCCGCCAGGGCTCAGTCACGATGTCCAGTACCTGTTGACGTTCTGCTCCGCACCCCGCGACTGCTCGTCACGACCTACTCGGCACTGTCCGACGCCTTGATGGCCTGGTGCCCTCCCCCTTCCTTCACCCACACATGGTACTACTTCGTTGCCATTTTCGTTGGTGTTTTTGATGCCGCTCGGCGTGCAGCGCGCTCCTATTGCGTCATTCGAATTTCTCTTGTGCTGGTACTCGCCCCTGCAGTGGCCCGTATCCTCGCCTTGTTGTCTCCCCCGCTGCCCCCAACACTCCCCCCCCTTCTCTCAGCATCAACACCACCGCCGTCCTCGTGCTCACTGTCAGCACATCTGGAATCGGCCTCAACGACTGCTGAACTATCAGTTCTGCAAACGGCCGCTTCAGGTCTCACACCCCCCGCACACGCACCACCTCCTGGCACACCACCCGCCCTGCCCTCCCACAACCGCCCCCCGCCCCCCGACCCCACCTCTTCAGCGCGCCCACAGACATACCCCACGCTCACCTACAGCTCGCTAAACGTCGGAGGGGTGGAAATTACACCCAACAGGCTGTGCCACCTCCTGGGTGGATACCAGCAACTCCCACACACTATCTCTCTACAGGAATATAGGCCCAGCTCACTTTCCACTACTCGGGACCACGAGAGGGTTGCCCGCTATTGGGGTTACCACCTCCTGATCAGTTCTCCCTCTTCGAAAGAAGGGGTTGCCTTGCTCATACACACGTCAATCGCACCCACCGCCCCGGTTATGAAGGTTCATATCCCAGGTAGACTGATCTCTGCACAACTCTCACTTCTTAGTGACCCCCTCCTACCTGAAGTCAACGTATGCTCCTTCTACGGCCCCCATAGCTCTAAGGAGCGCCCCCAGTGTGAGAAAGCCCTTGCGCCTCTTCTGCAAACCTGCTCAATAATCTTGGGTGACTACAACGGGGTCACACGGAGCACCGACACCACTGCCATTCAGCCTAACCTGTGGCCATGGCTCATTGCACGAGAACGTTCTGGAGCCATGGTCGACTTGGTGAGACCGTAATGTGCATCCACGCCTTACACGCGAGTACGCCGGTACGGGGGCACCAAAAGCTACCTGGACCGTGCTTACGGCTCTCGACTCTTCACCTCACTCTTCCGGGTGACTGACGCAGCCACCCCTGATTTTTCTACCGTGAACGGCATACAGGATCATAACCCTGTACTGGTCCATACCCTACCCTGGCCCCAACACCGGCAGCCGGAACCACGCTGCGCCATGTGGAACAGGAGGGACCTATGCCATTATAAAAAAAAGGTTGCTGACCTCGCTGCGAATGTTTCGTACCCTAGGGACGCTTCGTCTGTTGAAGCCACCTATGCAGCTTTGTCTGCATGCATGCTCGAGGCTATGCACGATACGAACTCAAAAAAAAAGGAGTTGCCAAAAAAAGATATTGATGTCACTGACTGGTCTGACATTGTGAGACAGCTTGCGAAACAGGCCAAGAGGCGGTCCAAAGTGTTTTACCGCAGGGTAAAGCACACTCTCCTCACCCCTCTCTCCCCCTCCACCCTGCCCACCCCCACACGCAAAATCCAGCGCATCCTGCAGCGCAACAACCCCTGGTCCGCGCGCGCACTCGACTGGATCCCCGACAGTCCACGGTTACACGACCCTGAACCCCCCTCAGTCGATGAGCTCCGTGCCCTTGCACGTGCCCCCCGCCGCAAATCCCCAGGCCCTGATGGAGTGCCCCCCTACCTGTTGGCTTCGCTGCCCGACCATGTCTTTTCGGTTGTGCATCAGTGTGTTTGTCTTTGCTACCTCGAGGGTACCCTCCCTACGATCTGGTTGACTAGTGAAACCTTTTGTTTGTTCAAAGGTAAAGGGCAGTGGCAGGATCCCGACAGATGGAGACCAATCGCCATGAGCAACTCCATCTACCGTCTCATCATGAGATGGGTTTCTAAATCCTTGTACCCCCTCCTCTCCCCCCACATACACAGTAAGCAGTTCGATGGTAGACAAGGGGTGTCCACTGCACACGCCACACACACATTTCTCGATGACCTGGATGTGATAGGGTCAATGGAAAGCATCTTGGCTTTCGATGTTTACCATGCTTTTGATAGTCCGCCGAAGTACCTCATTTTCCACGTCTTGGATAGAATGGGCACCCCACTCAAGCTACTGCGCTTGATTTCCCTGGTGCTAGAGTTGGTGCCACTTTCATTCGGGGCGCTGAGCATGAAGTCTTCAGGACCACGCATGGAGTCAAACAGGGATGTCCCATGTCCTGTTTTCTTTTTGTTATCGTTTTCGAAATCCCCCCGCGTTTTATGGAGCATCATGGCTTACGCTTTTCGGCCTTCGTCGATGACATATCCTCTCCTTCCCCCCCCATGCACAGTCAGAGCAATGCCACCCTGGTTCAGGAAGCGCTCAGTCTCATAGGGTGTCAGATTAACGTCATAAAAAGCGAAGCCCTGCCGATGGTCAAACCCCCCCCACCTGCCCCCACTCTACCCAAGTACCTACACCCCGTCTGTGCTGTGCAGGCCTCGACCTCAATATGGTCCACCAGAGACGCCGATGCTCCGCCTTGGGCTGATGTTTCTGAGCGACCTTTCAGAGGTGTCTCATATCTTCTGCATTTAGGGCACCCCCTGTCAGCCTCCCTACGCCTCTCCCCGGCTGTGCGCATCGTTGAGGACGAACTCAGGGCTCAACTAAATGAACTCCACGTGCACCCTATTCAGGCCCTGGACAGAGTCCATGTGGTGAACACCCTCGTCATCCCTAGGCTCCTCTATAGAACGGAATGCCTCCCCCTCTCTGCCACAGAACTACACCGACTCACCTCCCTTTTGGAACTTTTGTGCTAGGAGTTGTGGGATTGCCGACGTTGATCGCTACAAAAACCCTGTACATGCATCGGTCCAAAGGACTGGGCATGGGGTACTTCCCTGTCCTACATCCCACCCGCCTCCTGGACTCACTGCACCGGAACCCCTACCTGCAGGAATTCTCTGTCCACCCCCGCCTGCCCATAACCCCTTATGTGCTTTTCCAATCGGCATTGGCCCTGCTTGGACCAGCACCAACGTTCACCCTCCCACCCGTTACCGTTACATGGGACGCCCACCGCCTTCAGCGCGAGGCCGTGTCTGTGATGTCGGTCTGTGGCTTGGTTGTTTACCTTCTACCCACTGCACTTCGCCCTGATAGCACATACACAGATGGTAGTAAAATGGGGTCCCCACCCTCATCTGGTGCTGCAGCCATCATGCCCAACGGCCTTGTCGCAGTGTGCCGCGTCCCGGGGGTTCCTAATTCGTACAAAGCAGAGCTGGTAGGGTTGCTGCTAGGGTCCCATTTCTCGGCCGAGGGAGACCGCTTGAAGCTGGACTGTCAGGGAGCCATAGCGTCTACTCGCAGCCAACGTCGCCCCATCCGTCAAGCATATTGGGTCCAGGCTGTCAGAGAGGGCACCACCGCCAAATCTCAAAGCCCTGAATGGGTCGAGGGACACTGTGGCCATGAATTCAATGAAGCTGCAGACAAATATGCCAAGATTGGCACCGCCCTACCCCCCCCCCCCCTGCCCGACCCAAAACCCCGTGGGCCGTGGTGCGCCACGGTGAGCTGGTTCTGCCACCCCACAAGGTCTGGAGTCACGACCTTGCGCCCCACCACACCTACGCTGGTTTCCACCCCCTCTCCTGGAGGCCGCTGCGATTCCGGCGCCTGGCCTGGTACAAATGGCTATTTGGGTTGCAGTCTAGGCTAGGGTATGCCCACTATGCCACCTTCTGGTCTGGCAAACTGCCACCCCACGCGTGCGCACACTGTGGACGCCAACACAACCTCAGTGTCCACGGGATGCTTGCACACTGTGCAGAGGACCACCCCCTGGTGTCCAAATGGATCGCTGCCTGGCCCCCCCATGCAAATGCCTCCATCTGGCGTCGGTTGGCCCAGAAGGCTGATTTACGCATCGCAGGACGCCTCGCTGTCCCTGTTACCCTATACCGCTTCCTTGCCGCTAGATTAGGAGGTGTAACCGCTGCGAGGAAAGCCATTTCCCGTTTTCAGGACTCGGTACTCGATCTTGTCACAGCTGTGCTGGAATCCAGTGTCCCGCCCACCTCAAAACGGCCCAATGCCTTCTCGCCTCGAGACTGGGATGCCCCTGCCACGATAGTTTAGCGCCCCTGCTTGCTTGTGCCCAGTTATTCATTCCTCTCTCTCCTTTCTCAGGCCAGCCTGCCGCACTCTTCGCCGTCACTTTGGTGCTGAGCTTCCCCAGACCTGAGGCGACCTCCTTAAGCTAAATGAGTCAATGCCCCATGGCATGTACTTACTTCAGGCCTTTCACCTTTCGACCTCATACTCTGTTTCCGCCTGAATGTCTTGTTTTGCCCTTGTGCTGAGTTTGTGGTCAACCCCTGCCCCCCTGGTTCACCCTCATCCAGACTGTCTCCCCCTCCCCCAGTACTCCCTTTGGCTATTTTTCGCAGAGGGATCCCCCCTGTTTGGGCTGGCTGCCCACTGGGGTCAGCGGTGCGTGTGGGGAGCCTCCCCTTGTCTATTTTTTCTCCGAGGCTCTACCACTGTGTGGCCGACCAGGCAGTGACCCGGACACGTAACACCTGGAAGGGCAGTGGCACCCCCGAACCCACGCAATCCCTGTCTGTACCCCCCACACCAGCACATAGGCACCCTTCTAGGTTTATGCTTGTTCCTACCCACTGTACACTGTTTTCTGATGAGATGGGAATCCTGTTTTGGGTTGCTGCCCACGTGGGAGGTACCCCTGGTTGCTGCGTTGCCCTAGCGGCTTCGCGAGAGGGCGACAACCCCCATGAAACCCCCATGTACACTTCTCTTTTTGCACCGCAACAATCTCTGCCCCGCACGTCCGAGCGGCCATCCCCGTAGCCCCTGACCCTGCCTTATGGGATGAGGTTATAAGTTGTATGATGGGCTGGCCCTCTCCTGATATGGACATTCACGTGGGACTCAGATCGTGTATTATAAAAAAAAAAAAAAAAAAGATCTTCATGCCACCTGGCGTGGTGACGATCCCAATGGGGTCCACAAATGCCAAAATGGCGAAATTGCCCACACCCATTTTGGGCTAGCACCTTAACGAAGGTCGCTCCGCTTCGCCCACGTGGTGTGTGAACCATGGGGACCAATATGCATAACACCCATGTCATATATGGTCCATTGGTCCATGCGTCTGGCGTGCACGGGTGGGCTGAACATAGTGCACGTCGGGCAGCAAAAGTGGAAAATTGCTCAAAATGGCCAAAAATGCGCACACTCATGGTTGGGGCAAATGCGGCACATGCCCGACTTGGACCATAGTGTGCCATAGGATTGGTATCAAGTCATATGTGTCCAACATATCTTTTGGGCGTCGCCCAACTCCTCTGGTATTGGGAATGGCAGGGTCGCCAAGTGAGCCCATGATTTGCGATAGTCCCAAATTGCCAACATGGCGGCCACGGTATGCCAAGCCCAAGAGGAGTTATTCGCCGGGTCCAAGATATGATGGGCACTGAAGTATGTTCCCCCATAACATACTTCGGTCATGATGTCAATTGAGCGCAACGTTGAGATACACGGTCGCCACTTGACATCATGAAGGGCCAAAAACGGCAAAATTGGCACAAAGATACACAAAAGTGCCTTGAAAGGTGCACAATTATATTATAATATCTTCGGCTTGGATCGTGCAATCGACTAATCATTCTAAACATAATGACTTGACACCAATGACCTTCGATTCGACATATGTGCTCCACTTGGGGCGCTTTGAAAGTTCACGAGCGCTACTTCCCAAGTGGGCACATGAAAATATGGAAAATTGCAAAACACACACCTTGCTCCCAACGCATCGCTTCGGGATCGCCAAACAAGCTTCCCTTCACAAAGGTTAGGCTTGCAATTGATTGTAGGGAGTATGGAGAAGGAGTTTGCACAATATGAGGTCCATTGGCGGGTTTGGCTTGGAGCGATGGACCCGCCAAATGGGCACGCAACACAACACAAGGCACATACTCCATATTGCCCAAAAAGGTAGCTCCCCCCACGATATGTCATGCCCCTCCAAGGGCATTACTTTGTGTCAATCGCTCATAGGAACTCAAAGAGAGTTCCTATGCAACACCAACACTCGCGCGCTACACTCGAAAGTTATCTCAACGCACGCAATATCATGGCCAAAGAGTTATAACGCAAACTCTACCCTCTTGACCATGATCCATTACGCTAGCGCGCACGTGTGGAAACGCAAGGCGTATAATGCTTCCTAAATTACGTTGGGAGTATTGTGAATACATCCCACGTTTCCTTATTGTCATTCCCAGCAAGCAGCACGAGATATGACCCTTACAAGTGGCCTCACGAATCAACTTTGTTTTGCCCATATCTCTAAGACAAATGGAGGGCAAGATAAAAGAAAAGTTGATTCGTGCATAGGGAAGCACGTAGGTCCACTGGAAAGAGGTCAAATCAAGTGCGGGGATGTCGAAGTCGAAAATCCGATTTCGACATCCTGAAAAATTCGGATTAAGGTTGCGAGCGTAAGATGTGAAAATTGCGGATGCATCAATGCAATTCCTGAAGACTTTAGAGTCTTCGTCACGATTTGCGCTAAAATATCTGTATATAACAGTTAAACTGGCGGTTACGCTAAAGTCGCGAGCTAATTGCCAGCTGCCAAGCAGTGAATATCAGAACGGAAGCGTAAAAATTGACGGAAACAACATGAAAATAAAACCCTGTTGATTCCTGATATTCTGATATATAAATCTCGCTGGCGGTGCATCGGTTGCCGATGCGGGGCTTTACGGCACGGAACACGCTCCCGCCGGGCTCGCACCGGGCGTCAACGGGCGCCTTCCGCTCATGGGGTTAGTGGACCGGAGACCGGTCTTCTTTTCCGTACATGGGGTTAGTGGAACGGAGACCGGTTGTATGTCCTGCCCTAGCCATGGGGTTCTGGGTACCGCTTCATTACCTTCGGGGCCTTCTGTTTGCTTTCTTGCTTCCTCCCGTCGCGCTTTAGGCGCGCTGGGGGCTTTGGCTCCGATGGCTTTTTCCCTTTTTGGGGTGGCTTCGGCCATCTCTTCCTTCACTGCCGGCAGCTCCACTTTTGGCAGGCGCTCTGACCGTCTCTGTCAAGTGTTCAGTGGCAATTCCTTCAGTGGCGGATCAACGATGCATGCGCATTCTTTGCAGGGCACAGAAACAAATTGAAGAAATGCCCCAGGAATGAGGTCTGATCTCCACTCTTCAACAATGCCCGTGGGAGTAGCAGCTGTTCCCCCAATGCGGCGAACCTGGCTCTCAGACACTCGGAGAAGGTCTGCGTTGTCAACTGCACATTTCCTCTGCAAACAGCTCAAGCACAAGCCCACAATCTGTCAGCCCATTTTTGCAGTTGGCAAAAATCCACAAACAACCAGTTGCGTTCCTCCAACATCAACGCAGTGACTGCCCGATGAAAGAGATATCCCTTTTGCTGAACCCCCAGGGCAATGCACACGAGGATCCCGAGTCATACTGACGTGCAGCTGCATGATCTTGCCAGCCTCATCCCTGCAAGGGATGCTGTCACCACGACAGAGGAGGGTCCTGTCAAGGATCTTCTTGTAATCATTGGGTAGCCATGGCTGGTCTTCTTCAACAAATGGGTCCGCATGCGATGAGAGCGGGACCACGAGGAGGTGTGCAAAGCCGGCCTTGGATGCAGGAATCACCGAGGGGTCATTTGGTTTAATGTACAGTACAGAACCCTTTTTGATACCCCAGCTTTCAGCCTTTGCAGTACTGTCAACAGCAGAGATGGTCTCCATTACAAAAGTATTTCCCGAGCCCAGAGGAACCAGTGCCCCCAAGGAGAGGACATCCACATCAGTGCACTGAACAGCCATGGGCGTGTCGGACAGGGTCAGGCATTGACATCCCTGAGCTTTGGATCCAAGAACCGGGCTTGCCTCTTCCACTTCCACATTGATGTCGCTGGCATACATCCTGTAGCAAAACGCTCCATTCACCAAACGCTTGCCAGACTGCTTGCGAAGAGCATTTGCTGCGGCCAGGGATTGTCGATAGGACTCAGGGCACAGCGCATGCATCCTCCTGAACGGCAGCACCACCCCCACACATAAATGGACAGATTGTGTGGAAAGGACAGGTGCGACACATGGCAGAGATCCATGGGGAGCGAGGGGCAGAGGCAGCGAGGGGCAGGGGGGGGGTCCAGGCCCGGCGCAGCTGCACAGTAAAACACACAGTCATTCCAAGAGGATTTCATTCTCCGTGTGTAGACGTTTCTGTGTATGTTTGTGTGTGTGCCTGTCTGTGTGTGTGCGTGTGCGTTTATATGTAGGATGATTTGGTGTATGACTGCGTGTTCCTGTTTGCAGGATATGCTTTGGGAGCCAGGGTACTAAAAGGTAACCTTTCACCCTGCACTTCTTCAACAAGGTCCAGCACCACCGCCTTGATGACCAAAACGCTGGAACCACCCATTTCTGCCTCCATAAGGCCAGACGAAGTCTTTCCTTTTTCATTACTTCGCGGAGTCAGAGTGGACACTTCCAGCGGGAGCGGCTGGGATGGCGACGGACCACTGCGGCATGCGGCTGATGGAGAGCACAACCAGCAAGGAGTGATTTACACCTGTTGCTCTCTGGAGTCCTCCATCCCTTTGCGTTCCGCTTCCTCTGCCGCTGTCTTCTCTGCCTCGGCTGCTTCTCATTTTTTCTTGTCCCCTTCCTCTGCAGTTTGCTTCTCTGCCTCCTGTGGAACATGGCACGGCATTCGCAGGTATCATTCAACTGTGCCAGCGCAGCAATTACCGACCTGTTTGTGCTCCTCGTCTTCCTCTTGCTTTTTTTGTTTTCTGGCCTCTTCGTATCCTTTCTGCGCCTCCTGTTCCTCTCGTTTCCTCTTCTCCCTTTTCTCTGCCTCCTGTGGATCATTTCTCTTCTTGGCTTCCTCTGCATCTCCTTTGTGTGCCGCCTGTGTAACATGGAGCAGGCTGCTGGCCTACGTATGCAATGCAACAAAGGTCACACTTGAGGCTACGAACACACCACATCTCGCTCTGGTGCTGCACTGAGCGCCTGCTGCAGTTGCGCAGTCGTGCAAACGGGTTGCCGGCTGTTGCTCGCTTTACAGCCATCGCCGGTGGTCTACAACAAATCAAGTATGAATGCAGTAAAATGGTCGGCAAAAAGTGTGCACAAAGACAACCTATTGCAACTACTGGTGTAGTGACATAGTGACACAATGACATCCTATTGCAACTACCGCTTCACAGCCATCGCCGGTAGTCTACAACAAATCAGGTATGTAGCAGGTTCACGATGAATGCAGTAAAATGTTCGACGAAAAGTGTGCACAATGACATCCTATTGCAACTACCGCTGTGAAGCAAGTTGTGCACACACCAAAGGGATGGGCTCCAATGACACTCTTGGGTTGCTGTCAACGAACAATCATTTTAGATGCATCTGCCCGCTTTGGCTACGCGTGATCAACAACCGCAATATTTCTGCAATTGCTTTGGACATTGCCACTGGAATGCTTAGGGCGGCACTGACTCCGAGCAGATATCCTTTCCCCTCTGTAGCTGCTTGCTCCAACAAAGGAAGGCGTTCACCGCCTTGCCCACATCTCCGCAGGAAAATCCACATGCTTGAATCCAACGGTTTTTTTCGTATATTTTGCTTTGATTTTCTTTGGGCGTATCACCTTTTTCTTCGCTGCCTTCTCTGCCTTCCTCTTTCCACCTCCGTCATTATCCGCGTTTTCTTCGTTATCCCCGTTTTGTTCCTAGTACTCCTTACGCTTCCTAAATGGCATTTACACCTTGCAAACAGGTTGTTTTTCCACATAACAACATTCATGTTATCATTTCACGGCTACAAAGGCTACAAGCATTTTCTTTGGATGCAATGCCTCTTTAAAGGCCATCAAACAATAGAACATTGCACTATTATGCGTGCCGTGGTTCTCTGTAGCGCATCAAGGCCGTTTGTAGCCGTTTTTAGTGTCAGAAGTCACCAAGAATGTCCATGCATACGAGCAAAATGCATGCGCAAAAGATACATATCCTCACGGCAATGCGACATAGAGGCTCTGAACATGGTACAATGTGTGTTCCATCATGGTGCTATCACCATAAGTAGCCCTTTGATTGTTTTGCTTGTTCATACTACCCCCTATGCTTCCTAAATGGCATTGTCACCTTCCGAACAGGTCTTTTCTCTACATAACCACATTCATGTTATAACTTGATGGCCACGAGGGCTACAAGCAATTTATTTGGATGCAATGCCTCTTCAAAGGCCATCGAAAAACAGAGCATTGCATACAAGGGTGCTGTTGTTGTGTGGAGCGCACAAAGGCCGTTTGGAGCCGTTTTTAGTGTCAAAATGGGGGGGAAGGGATGGAAAGTGCCTATAACGTTACGGCTGGGGAGGACAGAGGACCAGAAGTGTGCTCAGGATGTTGAGTATGCTTAGTTACCCAACCTGATATGCTCAGTTCCTGCGTGCCGTGGAAGGTACGCCCGAAATCGACCAAACAAACTATTTACGCTCGCGTCGCTGCCGCTAAATCGCGACTGAATCTGCGATTACAGGAAATCCTTAGTGAGTGCGATGCCAGATCAGAAATGCATTCTCCAAAAGATTCGAATTTTCAAAAATTGACTTCGCAGTCATGTAGAGATCTCCATGCTGTTTGCAAAAATGCCCAGATACTGAGTTATGTGACAAAATGAGATTTAAAATCATAGGTGCCAGCGCCACCCTCAGCGACACCAAGGAGTGGGAAAGGGAGACATGGGTTGACCGGATGGCCTCCCTGAGCAACTTCAGGCACCAGGTCCCGGGAGACGACCCCACCCCCAAACAACCAGCAGCCAGCTCTCTCCACGTACATGACCCTCATGTACAACATACACTACACCCTCTCCACCACCCACTACCGCGCACCAACTGGCCACTGGGTGGTACACGGCACTGACTCTCTCCTCTCCGCCGACTACCCCCCCCCCCCCCCGAAACAGAACCCAGGCCCCGACACATACACCAGGGAGGAGGAGCCTGACGACCCCCACATCTGGGGCACGTGGGATCGCAAGTCCCTGGACACGCTGCTCTCCATCTGCAGCGGCAACCAGGGCCTTTGTAGGGCGATGTATTGCCTCGCCAAGTGGACTCAATGGAGATTCCCGCAGACCGGTGGCTGTAAAAGGTCACGCTGCGCCCCAAGCAGAGAAAGGCCTCGCCGAACCGCAAGCAAACCACCCCCCTGCGCCCCACCACTCTACAGCTCTGCCCATACATGGTGGCAGCCCACCTCATGGCCCTGCTGTGGCCGAGCCAAGACAGCACCATCATAAACTACCCCCACCTCACGGAGGAGGACATGCCCGGCATCCAGCGATGCTTCCTCAGAACCCTCGACTACCTCCAGCAAACGCAGCCACATGTCCTGGAGCTGGGGTGGACACCCCCTGGATAACCCACGTGCCCGCACAGCCGAGACAACGCCACCACACCGCCACATACACCTACACAGGCACTGGCACGCACAGGTCACCAGGGCAAGCGCGCGCACACGCCCGGTGCCCGACCCCGCACCCTCGTCCTCATTACTCACCGGACCCAGCATCTGACGCCCACCCCCGCTGCCCAGGGCCCCCCGATGTCCTCCACAGCCCTCTCCTCCGCCTCCGACACCACCACCCCCACCACCACAAGCACCTGATCCGCAACCACCACCACGTCCTCGTCCAGCACTCCACCCCCCAAGCCGCGGAGAAAATGTCACAAACGGGCCCCCAAACCTGTTTCCACCGCAAGCAACGCCACCGCCGCCAAGACCCACGACCCGCTGAAGCCCGCGCCCGCAGCCCGGCCGACACCCAAGACCGCCGCCAAGCAACCACCCAAACCCGTCGGTGCACCACGACCTCAACCTGCAGCCAAGCCCAAGCGCAAGCCCAAGCCCGGCGCCACAACAGCAGCACGAGCCCGACCCCGCGAGGTCGTCCTCTACGACATCCGGCCCCAGCAATCCCAGCCCCGGCAGCAGCAGCGCCCAACACGGCGCCCCCCCACCGTCACCGACGCCGCCGCCACCACATTCATGGCAGAGCGCGCCGCATCCGACGCGCGACGCGCTTCGTCCCGCCACCCCCCAAAGCCCATACCCCAGGCCCACGGACAGATCCCTACCAGACCACGACTGCGCCAGAGTCCATCAGCAGCGTCCCCCCCCCCCCTGACAACCCTCGATGTCAGCCCACATACAGCAAGTGCCCTGGTACCGCCGCCACCGCGAGTCCCAACCCAATCCTGATGCGGAGACCGTGCGCGCGTACCCACGAGTCCACATCCGCCCGCGCCCCCACTCCCCACGCACCCCCACGGCACAGGACTACGAGGAATCCCCCAGGCCCGCCACCGCCACCAGTCCCCACAACCCCATCACACCCAGCCACGCCCACTCCTCCGCCTAAGGCCACTGCCCCGCCCAGGGACAGTGGTGGCAGCGCTGGACCCACACGCAGCTCTGGGGGCTGCGAAAGGGGTCGGCGGAGAACTGCCGCCTCCAGCCGGCGGGGGGGTGGATGCCACAGGCCGCATGGGAAGCCCCAGGGGGTCCAACCCCGCAACCTCCCCACGCCCCAGGACCACCCGTATGTCCTCAGGCGCCCGCGGGAGGCCCTCCAGGAGACGCGACCAGAAGGCAGACGCCTGTGGGACATCACCCCAAGCCCAACCCCGCGCACACACACCCCCTCACCACCCCACAAGTGTCCACACACCGACACCGGCAGCATCCGCAGCACTCCAGGAGCCCTGCACGCCACACAGCACGACGCGCCGCACCTCGCAGCCAGCGACGCCACCACCTGACCATGATATCTAGCCAGCTACCGCCCGAGGCACCAAGCCGAGCCCCGTCCATAAGGTACAAAGCAAACCAGAAGCCGAAGGACGCCAACGCGCACGCTAACGGGCACCGCTACGCCAAACGGCGCCAAACCCAAGCCCGCAGCTGTCAAAACCGCCTAACCCAGCCGAAGCCCAAAGAGAAGTCAAACCCCAGCCGCACCCCGTAACCGCTAACCCTTAACTCCTAACAAAGCCCGCCGAGGGAGCAACATAGCCACAACCCACACCCGCAACCCACACAGCCGCCTAACCAGCCAGCACCAAAGGCAAAGAGGCAACTAACCACACCCACCCTGACCCGTACCCGTGTACATCAAGACGCGCGAGCCGCACCCCTGGGGCTCGGCCGCCAACAAAAGCACCGACGACACACACCAGAGAACACAACACTATTGCACCGCTGCACCAGTTGCCCATGCCTGTGCCCGCAGTGTGCGCGCGCCCCCTTTTGCATTTTAAAAGAAACGACAAAACAAAACACTGGACACTGTTGACAGTCCCATTACACTGACCTATAAGATTTCGATGCGATCAAGAGAATAGTGGTAGGTACAGAATAGAGCGCGCATAGTGTAAAGCAAACGCGCGTGCATATCCATCTTTGAAGTAGAGACTAATTTCTATGATTTAAGAACTACTTATCAACATCTGCATCTTGTTGTCTTTTAGCAAACAACCAGATGAAATGTTTGCTACTCTGTGATTCAGAATCTGTATGTGCTGCTGCTATGTGGTATTGTACTTCGTCTTCCGTTGATCAATAAATAGACAATGTGGAGTAGTACCGATCTCGTTGTGGCATACATTCTGAGTCGTCTACAAAGCATCAGCCTACTCTCAAACTACGAGAGGTGGAGCATTTTTTTTAGGGATGAAGCCTTCGGTGCAGCATTATGAGGAGTCTAGAAATTCTATTCCTATTCTAATCCTAATTCTAATCCCATTCTTAAACTATGAATGGGCAAGCATGTCCGGCCTTGCCGCTTAGTAGCATTGGCACATTGGTGTGTTGGTGAAGGCTTGGTTCATTTTTGCCTTGGTTGATTAAGGCACCTCTACTGTGGTCACACGTCTGCCCGTGCAAACCATAAGTCTGAAGCTCCTGGCTGGTCCTCAAACACACACTGCTATTATCAGATTATGGATGAGTTCTCTGGCATTCATCCAATTCCAATTGTTCAAGGGCGATCATGGTAACCCCAGTTGATTGGTCAGCTTCGGATACTTTTGGAAGTCATCTGACCGGAGGCATTCTCAATAAGGTCTCTCAGGACCTGGGTTGCCCTTGTGGCCTTTGCCTCTGCTTGCCATGACACAGCATACTCTTGGTACCTTCGTTTGTGGTGCCTTGGGGTTCGAAAATCGACACTAGAGGCATTGTTCGATGCTTGGGGCACCCTTTGTTCATTTCAAAGGCGTGATTTGGCATTTGGCCTGGCTCTACACTTGGAAATTGCTCGTCGACTCCCAGCAGAGTCACGGAGTGACTGTAGATTTTTTGAAGCAATAATGTATCATGGACTGCTTGTTGTTCGCTGCTCGCTGCTGGCTGCTCGCTGTTAGATGCTCGCTGGTCGCTGGTCAGATTTATGGCTGATACGCTGGTGGCTTCATGGTGCCCAAAGTTCCCTTGGTCACTACTAGCCCAGGCAGGTGGTCACGAGATAGCCTTTTTGGCCTTCTTCTGCAGCAGAGGACTTCATTTTGACCTAAGAAGTGTCACTTTATCTTGTTTCTTTTTTTTCGCTGTTGCCATCCCAGTGTGTGGTTGGGTGCTGCCTTTGTTGCTTTGTCGACCACCGAGGCTTGGAAATTTCTTAGTTCTGATTGTTATTTGCTTGTCAACCTGAAGAACCTTACTCCTGGGGTCATAAAATGTGCAGACCTGCAAAAACCTCTTGGTTGCTTTGAATTTTAATTACTTTTGTGTACCAGGGAGATGCCTTGGACTAATGATGTCACAATTGGACGAACCCCTTTGCTGCGGAGCTGCCGTTTAAGGCTGATACTTCAAGGTTCAGAGGTGTAGTAACTCAAGAAGTGCGTCCCCAGAAAACTGGTTTCTCCATCCTTCCCTTAGAGTCAGTCAGAGCTCGAACGTTTGGTTCGAGGTTGTTTGACATGGAGGTAAAAGGATTCCAGGAGTGCTCACTTCACGTTAGTGTTTTGGTAGCAGGTTCCTTGATGTTTCCCTTCGTATGGGCTGTTAGGGATCAGGTGCCATGGCCATGGGTCACATGGCCATTGTCCCGCGCTAGCTCTGTGTCCTACACCCTTGGGTAGTTCGAGCGGCGGTGAACGGGAACCTGGGGGTGAATCCCGGCCCCGGAGATGGGGCGCTGGGGACTCTGCGGCGCCTGCCGATGAAGGTGGCAACAGGCGTGCAGTGGACCTTTTTTTAAGTGCTTGCTTATGCCGTACTTTGCTGCCTGACTTATTGTTTGAAGACCATATCATGATTCTTCTGGTGGTTCTCCAGCTGAGACAAAAACACAGTTTGAGAAAATAGTTGCAAGGAGAGTGACCCCAGAGACCAAAACTGTAATACTTGCACTTATTTGTTATGCCGGTTGTCACGTAGGTGCATAACTCCAGAGACAGTACATGGGCTTATAACACCCCTGAGCAACAGCAACAGGAAAGTATATACATCTCTGTCAGATACACCTGGTGCAAAAAAATCCCCACAAGCAGTAACATCGCATACCACTATTGGTGTGCTATCTTGGCTATCCTGCCCAGCATTTTCATTCTTTCATGATACTTTAGGAACAGCACGTGCGCGCGTCTGTCAAAGTCTGCGCGCTTCAATTAGGCCGGCAAGCTGGTTGGAGGTGAAGGCAAAAATTTTGAGTAGAATATAATGTAGGTGTATATAAGATCAGAACTTGTTGTTGGATCAGATGTCTGGCTTTGGTTGGCGACCGCAGTTAGATTACCCTACCAGGCCGCACCCACAGGGGGGAGGTGGATAAGCACAGATTAAGGTGGTCGCCCACACCTGGCACATGCTTGGACCTAGAAACTGCGGCAGTCAGGAAGTAGGGCACTCTGAAGCATCCATACAACAGTGCTGCACCGGCAAGCGCAACTAGCTCGGTCTTGCAGCACGCCAGCCGACTGTGTACCCTGTGCGCTGGTCAAGCAATTTAATTACCTATCCAGCTCACGAGCGGCTTGCAGCTGACTGCTGGTCCATGTCTACCCTCGGCATCTTTGGTGTTACCTATCAACATTGGGGTCTACACATGTGTTGCATAAAACAGTGACTGTTTTTGCGGCTGTGGTCTGACCTATCAATCTGGTTGTGCTTCGACCTATCAACCTGAAACAGCGCAGCATGCCATGCATACACTGGAGTTGTTGCTGCAAGACAGTCAAACCAGCAGTAAATAGTCATAATATATTATGGAGTGATGCTGCAGAGGATGATGAAAAATAATGCACTGACACTGAAGTCATGTGAAATGTGATGTTACATGCTGACAACAGCAGAATGGATTGAAATGATTGCTGAGATGATGAATGATGATGAATCCATAGACTGCTGATAGACTGCTGATGAGTTGATGAAGTGACGAATGATGAATGATGTATGATGCATGACACTGATGACATGAATGACACTGACATGATTGCTGAGATGAACTGCTAATTGAAAGTGAAATGGGAATTGCAATCCTTCTGAATGCTCCATTTTCCCTGGCGTACCTAAACTGAGGTATGAACATGGCACTGTGAATAACACATGCATGGGTCGGGAACAATGAGCGCACAAGCTTGTACCAAGAGAGAAGGAAGTAGCGCTGTCTTTTGCGGGTGTATGTTGCCTTCAGTGTGCATGTTTGGCTTGTGGTTTTACGTATTCAGAGACTTGATGCTCGCTACTTTTGAGCCCGCATTTAAGACTCTTTTCCTCTCCACCACTCTTGCTTTCTCTCTTTCCCTCTTCATGCTCTCGATTGTTCGTTTGTCCTCTTCTGTCTTCGTTCCTTCCTTGTTTCTTGGCGCGGCAGTGAGGGAATGAAGGAAGTCGTCACAAAGCTTCCTATTCATCATCAAGTGAACCAAAACAAGAACAAAACTGACAAACTGACCCTGACACGACAAATCATCAACCGAAGCGTTATACCTCCAACACAACTTCAGCCAAGAGCAGAGTGCTTGTTTTCATGGCGCCCAAGCGAAAGCGCGACTGCATTGTGCTTGCTTTTAGGGCGGCCAAGCGGAAGCGCAACTGCATTATGCCTCGTTCCAGGGCGCCCAAGCGGAAGCGCAACTGCATGGTGCTCAAGGGTTGCGTCACCAAGCTTTTTGCAACCAAATCATCCGACCAGCCCTGGTGCAATCCTCACTCTGTCGGCGTCGCAGTCGCCGGGAGGGGCCTTTGTTGCTTCCAGGACTGCCATGACCTGCTCCTTGTCATCACTCTCATACATGACAAAGACACATGGTCCAATCTGCAAGTATATACATCTGTTGCCATAACGGCACCAACGTATTTGCGCGTACTAGTTGGAGTCTTTGCTTTCTTCCATGGAACCCTAATCCCAGTTTCCATGCAGGCTGCCTGTAAGCGCGTCTTGGGGTCCCTGCTCTTGTGAATGTTCGTGGGCGCCACTCAACAGACTCAAGGTTCAGCGTGGCGCCACCCTATAGGACACCTTTCATTTACTGCCGGTAATGATCTTCGTCTGCCTTCGCCTCTTCCTCTTCGGCATGGACGTCTGTGTCTGCCTGTTCCTCTCTGGCTTTGTAAAAGCATAGAACAGGGCAGGGTTGTGTTTAGGTATGCACTTCTGATTGTATGTGGCATCCAAAGAATTGAGACATTTCTGTTTGCAGTGATGATGGTCGCTGCTGATTGATGTCGCATATGCTGGCGACCTTTATCCCGATTGCATGGGTTCACAAGTCTTGAATAGTTAATGATTTCATTTGACGGCGATCTGTGTGCATAAGTGTTAGTTTTGCGACTTCAGTTTTGGTATGCAACAGGATGGATCGCAGTTAATGACGGTTTTTGAAATCTTGTGCTGTGAAGTCGCCGACCACCATCGCAGAGTCGGGAGTGATGCCGGCCCACTCTTCTGGGGCTGAGAGACTGTCTTTCCAAGATTTGACCTTTGAGGTTGATTTTATGTTCTCATTTGTGCCATGTTATGTCAACCAACGGTGCGCCATATCTTTGCGCCTTTGTGCCCGTTTTTCAATCTGTTTGCTGCTTTGTGTAGTAAACACTGAGGTCTTCGTCTCTGCGCACAGGGTGTTGGTCAATGGCTTCGCTTTTGCTTGCTATGGTGCCTCCACACGTACAGTGAGTATTGCATGTTTGTCTGTTTCTCCAGTTGTACATATTTTGTCTTTGTCTTCTAGGGTGCAAACGGATGGTTGGGATCTCAGTATGATGCCATCTCGTGCATCAGTTACTGAATTTTGAGGATACCTACATCATTGGTTTGTGTTGTCTCTTGCTCATATTGGTTGTTTGTAATTTGTGCATACTTTGTGGATTTGTTTTCTAATTTCATTGTTGATTTGATTGTTGAACCATTGGGGTATACCAACTTCCATTCCACATCAACAATCACACGGATACTAAAACAAGGATTTGTTTTGAGAGTAGATTTTAATATGAAGTTCAACATTTCCAGGGAGAATACTACTGAAGACTTAATCCCTTCTTTAAAATGGATACCAGTGATGATTACTTGAAAGCTTCCGCCATGATTCAATGCGGACAAGAACAACAACAAGCAAGCTCTTCACATCAAGAGGCATTGGTCCCCTATAACGAAGATGTTCTTCAAACACCACAAGGTCAATTCATAACTCCCCAAGAAGGGTCACAACAACTTTGACCACACCAAGAGGAACGCGTGGATCACATGGGAGATGAGCCTCTGATGCGCCAGGAAATAGGAGTAACCGGTGGTAAGTGGGGATTTTGAGAGTTCCAACGAATTCCATACATTAGACAATTGGGTGTGCCAGTAGAACAAGAACGTCTTGCAATAAAATCAAAATGGAGATCACCATCTTCTTAGACAACAAGTCGAGGAGGGTACCAAGGCCCTTGGAGCTGTCGTGAATTTCTCAAAGGAATATGCTCACGAAGTGACTGGTGCCATTGGCGAAATTTGAGCAGCACTTTCCATCTTGCGGATTGAGATCAAAGCCCATGCCGAATGTCTGCTCAATGAAGGCAAAGGTCTTCGAAACATTGTGGACCATAATGATTAACAAATTGAGCAATTTCGATCACTTCAACAGAACCCCATGGGGTTTAACACTTCATTGAAACAATTACATAGCCGAGTTGATGAGAACTGCAAGCAACGTGGACATTCAAATGGGTATCATCAATAGTCGAGTGATTCAGGTGGAACAAAAATTGGAGAACTTCATGATCCAAACTAATGCGGTTCAGAGAAACCATGAGGAGGCTATTCGAAAACAAGACCAAGAACTACTACAAGAATGAGACGAGCGAAAACGAGATCCTGAACAAGAACGGAAACAGCGAAGGCAAGAACGTATCGAACTCAAGGCCAATGTCATCGGTAAATTGAGGATGAACGATGCTCTTTCTGATTCTTTAGTCTTGCGCATGGAGCGGATTGAAAACCTGCAATCCACTTATTGTACCATGGAATCTAACAAGTATCCCGAGGGAGTGGACCCATTGGTCACTCTCACTGCCGAGTTCTCTACATACATGAACACAAATGTGGACCTTGAAGCTAAAATTCAAAATTTGAGATTCAAACAGGATGCTTCAAGTCAATCCACTCCAGAGGTCGAACAATCCTTGAATGAGTCATCAACCACGGTACAAAAGTCAGGTCATCTGATGTCCTTGCGTGTAGAGAAGATTCGTGTTGGATGTGTGGAGATGAAAACAAAATTGGATCGTGTTGATCTCAAGCTTGGTAACACTCCCAGGGTTACTAAGGACACACGTCACCCTCTGTAGAACCTGCCGTGCCTTTGATTGTGCAAGATTTGCAACTTCAGGTGAGAAACACTGGTGAGCAAGGCAAGGAGTTAGGGATACGGATTTCAGGGATGCAGCTCAGCATAGATGCAGGTAGGAATGCCATAACCCGGATTTCTAAGCATGAGGTGTCTTCTGCTGGGGCACCAAGGCTCCCACATTATCATTCACCACAACAGGGTGACAAGGGCCCTTGAAAGAACATATTGATCTTTTGAGCTCATCCTGAACAATCCATTCCGCCATCACTTTGTGCACACCTTTTTGACATGAGCGCACCAAATTCAATAGAATGAATGAACAGAAGAGAACAACCGAAATCAGAAGTACAGGCTATGTCAGCGCAATATTCGTTGCGTGGCGGTACTCTTCCATCTTGTCCCCCTCCCCATGACATTCTGGTCGCAGGAGCTCCCAAAAAATATCATCAAGCGGGAATTTATGGGAAGGTTTACAATGATTCTCTGCGTGGAAACATGTATGTGAAAAATCAAGATGCATACGCATATTTGAAGAGTGACCGAGTTTTTTCCGTTTACATTCACGCAGACCGTGTTCATAAGAGTGCCGCGGGTGCTACTGGCGTGCACACGGTTCAGAGAAAGTCCAGCTTGGACGAGACATCTGACGTGGAATTCTGAGAGCAGCCAACACACGATGGGCGACCACCACTTGCACAAGATGGCAAGTGGAGACACTGCCGCGGCTTGGATCTCAGGTATTTTGATTCAACCACCGGGACTTTTGATGCTTTTACCCCCCTAGAAATGTGTTTGGGCAACAGAGAGAAATTTCGTAAGGTCAAACGGAGTGGCATCTAAAGAGCATTTGTATTTAATGCGGTTGCACCCGAGGGACCACTAGATGATGAAGAACCTTTGACCTCTCGACATGTCTTAGGGCCATTACCATGGTCTGAAATGCCTGGTCCTGAGGTACACGGTAATCTTGCCACTCCCATGCTTGATGACCGCACTCTAAAGGCAGTGCAAGCAGCAAGCACCCTTAAGGAATGGAACGGCTCAGGTGAACCAGGACTATCCTGGCTTGAGGAGTTGCAACATTGGCTTCAGGATTGGGGATGCACAGTGGATGATGTTGTTCGTCGACACATATTGGTGAGTAAACTTCCTGCTAACAGCCGAGAGAATCAAAATAGAATGATTCTTTGGAGTAGTTTAAACCTTCATAGAACCTTTACGATTGTACGGGTTGAAGTTCTGAGAACTGCTAATCCTGATGTGATCAAGGAGACTTGGAAACAACTGCGTCCAGCATCCAGCAACCCCACTGCACAGGAATTTGGTGATTGTTTCGATGAGGTAGGTAGGTAGGTGCAGTGGGTCACGAAGAGGCGCCCCATGGTTCCCCCTGGCGTCGCCCCTGTGACGAACAGGAAGAGGTTCCGCGCGTGAAGAGGGGAGGCGGCTTACATCCCGCTAGATGTGACTGGTGGCCCCACACAAAGCGGCCCCGGGCAACACCGGGAGGGCTGATCGCCGCCAGCGTGACTGCCTGTCATGCCGAGACGGTGGGCCCCCGTGCTTGCGCACGTCCCCTCCTTTGGGCGGAACCCTCGGGATTCACCGGACTTCCTGGCGTATCCCGTTCTCAAGGCATGCATGCATGTTCTTGGTACTGGGGTTCCAAGGTGCTTGGGTGTCGCACGCTCCGCCTCGAGTCCGAAAGCAGGGCAGGCCTTAGGATGCAGCCTTACCCCCGGTCTCCAGATCTCGTTCGGCCGGGTCACCTGCATGGCACGGGCTGCCTCAGTGCCCGGGCTATGGACACTGGGTTTCCTACTGTTGCGTGGCGATTGTTTTTTGGTCTGGGTTGTGGTTGGGTTCGGGTTTTGGCTTCCCCCCGCCACTGCTGGCTGGGGTGTTGGGCTGTGTGTGTGCTTTTGTGGGCGCTCTGCTTGTACCCTGCCACTCCTGGCTGGGGTGTGCGCTGTGGGTGTGTGTGGTTCGGTTCGGGTTCCGGCTGCGCCCCGCCACTCCCGGCTGGGGTGTCGGGGTTTGTGTCTGCTTGTGTGCGCGCTCCGCTTGCACCCCGCCACTCCTGGCTGGGGTGTGCGGCGTGGGTGTGTGTGCTTTGGCTCAGGTTCCGGCTGCGCCCCGCCACTCCTGGCTGGGGTGTTGGGGTGTGTGTGTGGTTGTGTGCGTGCTCCGCTTGTACCCCGCCCCTCCTGGCTGGGGTGTGCGATGGGTGCCTGTGTGTTTGGGCTCGGGTTTCAGCTGCGCCCCGCCACTCCTGGCTGGGGTGTTGGGCTGTGTGCGTGCTGGTGTGGGCGCTCAGCTTGCACGTCGCCACTCCTGGCTGGGGTGCGCGCCTAGGGTGTGTGTGTTTGGGCTCGGGTTTCGGCTGCACCCCGCCAGTCCTGCCTACGGTGTTGGGGTGTGTGTGTGCTGGTGTGGGCGCCCGGCTTGCACCTCGCCACTACGGGCTGGGGTGCGCGCCGTGGGTGTGTGTGTTTGGGCTCGAATTTCGGCTGCGCCCCGCCACTCCTGGCTGGGCTGTTGGGGTGTTTGTGTGCTCGTGTGCGTGCCCCCCTTGTACCCCGCCACTCCTGGCTGGGGTGTGCGGTGTGGTTCTGTGTGTTTGAACTTGGGTTTCGGCTGCGCCCCGCCACTCCTGGCTGGGGTTTTCGGGTGTGTGTGTGCTGGTGTGCGTGGTCCTCCTGTACCCTGCCTCTCCTAGCTGAGGTCTGCGGCTTGGGTGTGTGTGCTTGGGCTCGGGTTTCGGCTGCGCCCCGCCACTCCTGGCTGGGCTGTCGGGCTGTGTCTCTGCTCGTGTGCGCGCTCCCCCTGCACCCTGCCACTCCTGGCTGGGGTGCACGGTGTGGGTGTGTGTGTTTGGGCTCGGGTTTCTGCTGCGCCCCGCCACTCCTGGCTGGGCTGTGCGTTGTGGGTGTGTGTGCTCGGGCTCGGGTTTCGGCTGCGCCCCGCCACTCCTGGCTGGGCTGTTGGGCTGTGTGTCTGCCCGTGTGCCGGCTCCGCTTGCACACTGCCACTCCTAGCTCGGGTGCGCGGTGTGGGTGTGTGTGTTCTGGCTCGGGTTTTGGCTGCGCCCCGCCAATCCTGGCTGGGGTGTTGGGCTGTGTGCGTGCTTGCGTGCCCGCTCCGCTTGCACCCCGCCACTCCTGGTTGGGGTGTGCTGTGTTGGTGTGTGTGTTTGGGCTCGGGTTTCGGCTGCGCCCCGCCACTCCTGGCTGGGGTGTTGGGGTGTGCGTTTTTATGTGCCTGCTCCCCCTGTACCCCGCCACTCCTGGCTGGGGTGCGTGCCGTGGATGTGTGTGTTTGGGCTCGGGTTTCGGCCGCACCCCGCCGCTCCTGGCTGGGCTGTTGGGCTGTCTGTGTGCTGGTATGGGCGCTCCGCTTGCACCCCGCCACTCCTGGCTCGGGTGCGCGCCGTGGGTGTGTGTGTTTGGGCTCGGGTTTCGGCCGCACCCCGCCACTCCTGGCTGGGGTGTTTGGGTGTGTGTGTGCTGGTGTGGGCGCTCCTCTTGCACCCTGCCACTCCTGGCTGGGGTGCGCGCCGTGGGTGTGTGTGTTTGGGCTCGGGTTTCGGCTGCGCCCTGCCACTCCTGGCTGCGGTGTTGGGGTGTGTGTGTGCTGGTGTGGGCGCCCGGATTGCACCCCGCCACTCCTGGCTGGGATGCGCGCCGTGGGTGTGTGTGTTTGGGCTCGGGTTTCGTCTGCACCCCACCACTCCTGGCTGGGGTGTTGGGGTGTGTGTGTGCTGGTGTGATCGCTCGGCTCGCACCCCGCCACTCCTGGCTGGGGTGCGCGCCGTGGGTGTGTGTGTTTGGGCTCGGGTTTTGGCTGCGCCCCGCCACTCCTGGCTGGGGTGTTGGGCTGTGTCTGTGCTGGTGTGGGCGCTCGGCTCGCACCCCGCCACTCCTGGCTGGGGTGTTGTGCTGTGTGTGTGCTGGTGTGGGCGCTCTGCTTGCACCCCGCCACTCCTGGCTGGGGTGCGCGCTGTGGGTGTGTGTGTTTGGGCTCGGGCTTCGGCTGCGCCCCGCCACTTTTAGAACGGCTGATGGGGTGTGTGTGTGCTCGTGTGCGTGCCCCCCTTGTACCCCGCCACTCCTGGCTGGGGTGTGCAGTGTGGGTGTGTGTGTTTGGGCTCGGGTTTCGGCTGCACCCCGCCACTCCTGGCTGGGGTGTTGTGCTGTGTGTGTGCTGGTGTGGGCGCTCTGCTTGCACCCCGCCACTCCTGGCTGGGGTGCGCGCCGTGGGTGTGTGTGTTTGGGCTCGGGCTTCGGCTGCGCCCCGCCACTTTTAGAACGGGTGATGGGGTGTGTGTGTGCTCGTGTGCGTGCCCCCCTTGTACCCCGCCACTCCTGGCTGGGGTGTGCAGTGTGGGTGTGTGTGTTTGGGCTCAGATTTCGACTGCGCCCCGCCACTCCTGGCTGGGGTGTTGAGCTGTGGGTGCGCTGGTGTGCGTGCTCCTCCTGTACCCCGCCTCCCCTGGCTGGGGTGTGCGGCTTGGGTGTGTGTGCTTGGGCTCGGGTTTCGGCTGCGCCCCGCCACTCCTGGCTGGGGTGTCCGGCTGTGTGTGTGCTCGTGTGCGCGCTCCCCTTGCACCCTGCCACTCCTGGCTGGGGTGCACGGTGTGGGTGTGTGTGTTTTGGCTCGGGTTTCGACTGCGCCCCGCCACTCCTGGCTGGGCTGTGCGTTGTGGGTGTGTGTGCTCGGGTTCGGGTTTTGGCTGCGCCCCGCCACTCCTGGCTGGGGTTTGTGGTGTTTGGGTTGGCTGCTGCCTGGCATCTGTTGGTGTGCCATGGTTCATTGTGTGTTGTGCGCGCTCTCCGTGTTTGTGGCACCCGGCGGCCGTCGCTGCTTGGCACCTGTCCGTGAGCCTTGGTTCCGGCCGGCGGTGTGCCTCTCTGGCGTGTCTCGTGGCGCCGCGTGGTGCGCCGCGCCCCGTCCGGTCCGGTCGCTCTCGGTGCTCCAGTTGGCTTTCCAGTCGCCGTGGTGCCTTTCCCCACCCCAGGGGCTTGCGCCGCCGGCTTTACTGGGCGGCTGCGCGGGGCATGCGGAGGCCGGCCGAGGGCCGGGCTCTTTGTGCCTGCCGCTCGCCCCCGCCGAGGCGGGGGCGCTGGGCTCGCTCCGCGTCGTACCCGTTCGGGGCCCCGCGATGGGGTTGTCCCTGGCGGGTTTCTCCGGCAATGTTCTTGGGCTGCGTGCGCTGCGGTGGTTGGCGTGCCTGGACCCGGTCACTGACGCGTCCGGTTTCTCGGACCGTCCGTCGTTCGACAGGGGACTCGGCCGGTGCACCGGGGCTGTTTTGTGTGGACGCCGACACCGCCCCTTGTGGGTCGGAGGACGCCACGCCCAGGTCCCGTGCGTGTGTGTGTGTGATTGCTCTTCTTGGCCGGTCGGGGCGGGCCGGCCTCCCCGGCGCGTTCTGGTGCGCCTCACCTTTTTCTTTTGCCGCTTTGGCTTTCTGCTTTGCTTTGCCCCCTCCGGGCTGGGGTTGCCCCCGTCTTGGCCCTTTTTTTCATTTTCTTCCGTTGTCGTCTTCTGCGCGCCCCCTTTGTCTCCTGCTTTCCTTGGTTCCCGGCCCCGGCTGCCCCGGGCCTTGGCGCTGTGTATTGTTTGTCTTGTTGGCCTTGCGCTTCTCCGCCCTGCGTGCGCTCTCGCTCCTTTTGTGTTGCTGTGCTTTGCGTTTTCGTTTTCCTCCCGCCTCTCGGCTCTCTGTGCCCTCTCGCTTTTTTTTTTCCTGCTTGGCCGTTGGCCGCTCCTTGTTGCTTGGTCCCCCCACTCTTCCTTTGTGTCTTGTTGGTTTCGTCGCTACCGCTTGACCCGCCCCCCCTTTTTCTTTCCTGCGTGCGCCCCCGTTGTCTTTCGCTTTCTCTGGTTTCTGGCCCTGGTTGCCCTGGGCCTTGGCGCTGTGTCTTGTTTGCTTTGTGGGCCTCCTGCTTCTCGGCTCTCCGTGCGCTCTCTCCTTTCTCTGTGTCTCGCCTGGCCGTTGGTTGCTCCCTGGTGGTTGCTGCCCCCCCCCCCCCTGCCGCTTGGTGCTCCGTTCTTTTTCTTTTTTTTTGCGTTGTGCGCCCCCAGTGTCTCCAGCTTTCTCTGGTTTCCGGCCCCGGGTGCCTTGGGCCTCAGCGCTGCGCGTTGTTTGCCTTGTTGGCCTCCTGATTCTCGGCTCCCCGTGCGTTCTCGCCTCTTTCGTGCCTCCCGTCTGGCCGTTGGCTGCTTCGCGGTGGTTGCTGCCCCCCCCCCCCCCTTTTTGTGTCTCGCGGTTTTCGTTGCTTCCGCTCGGTGCTGTGTGCCGTGTGTTGTGCTGTGCTGTGTGTCCCAGGTTGTCGTGCTGCGCTGCGCTGCTGCGCGTTGTGTCGCCCTGTGTTGTGCTGTTGTGTGCTGTGTTGCTTTGCTGCGCTCGGTTGGTGCCGCTGCTCGTCATGCCGTGCCCTCTGGTGCTCCCCGTTGCCCTGGGGCCCTGTGCTTTGCGGCGCTGTGTATTGCGGTGTTCCCCCGCGCTGTGTGTGTTTTGTCGTTTCGTGGTGGTGTGTGCTGTTGTTCGCCGCTCTGTCTTGTGCTGTGTGTGTCCCGAGGTGCTGTGCTGTGCGTTCCCTGTCCTCTCCGCTCTGTGCGGTGCTGTGCTACGCTGTGCTGGTGCGCTTGCGTTGTGCTGTTTGTGTATTGCGTGCTGTTGCTGGCGCCTGGTGCTGTGGTGCGCTGCCGTGTGTTGTGCTGTTTCCTTTGGTGTGCTGTGGTGCGGTGCTGGGTCTGGTGGCCCGTGGTTGTCTGCTGGTGCTGTGCTGTGGCGCCCTGCTGTCCGCTTTCTTTTGCTGGTTGTGTTGGTTTGTGTCTTTTCCCTGTGTGTGCGGTGCTGTGTTGCGCTGTGTGTGGTGTTGTTCGGTTCCGGTTGAGTGTGCGCTGTTGTCAGTGCCTCGTGCTGTGGCGTGTCCCTGTGTGTTGTGGTGTCTCCCTGGGCGTTCTGCGGTGTGGTGGTGCCGCTCTGGTGTGTTGTGGTGTCTTGCTGTGCTGTGTGTTGTCCTGTGGTGTCCTGCGCCCTGTGGTGTGTCCTGCGGTGCTGTGCTGCCTTGCGGTGTTGTGCTGGTGGGCTGTGCTGTGCGGTTGTCTGCGCCGCTGGTGTTTGTTTTTCCTTTTGTCCTCGTTTCCTTTGCTAAAAACCCCTGCTGTTTTTCCGTGCCTTTGAAAACTTTCCGAAAACAAAAAATTAAAACGTTTCTCCTCAGAAAATCAAACTCTACGCAACTCACGCACGCAGGCAAGCAACAATACCAAGGTGAAATTTCTGACTTACGTGTTGCCACGCGGCCGCGAAGATGGTGGTCTTGCTTGCAAGGGGTTGACCGCTTTTCCCCCAGGGCCGGTCGCCTAAGCTGACGAAAGGGAGTGTGGGGGGGCACCAAGAAAAGGGAGGTGGGTGCATGGAGAAGGAAAGAAAAGGAAGGGAAGCAAGGCGAAGGGACGCGGGGGCTTAGAAATTATTTTTTTTTGGAGTTTTACGCGCTACTCGCGACGCGTTTTTCTCTGCGCCTACGGCTAGTTAGACGTACTGGTTGTTTCGATGAGTGTCTAGTGTGGAATGCATATGTGAGGGGGAGGGTGACACAGGGTGCAGCCAGGATTCTTCTCATGCATGTGTTCCGCAGGCTCAAGAGTGACACCTTGCCGTGGAAGGTCATTGAAAAGGAGGGAAGGTACAACACAGAGATGAACTACTTGCAGATCTATTTTTTTCTGGCGCCCAGAATGGTCACTTACGAGAGGGCTGCCTAAAGGAAAAACAACTGCAACGCCACATGTGGGAATCCTGCCTACAGTGACACCTGACCAAGGACAAAAGGTGCAGAATCTGGGAGCACAGTCACAGGAACCTCTAGCCGAAGCATCGAATGATGTGGAAGTGACTCCAATGTCTAGGCAGGGCCCAGGTAACTGAGGATATACATGTCCACACTGCAAAAAGCACGGCGTTGTACACAGGCCCCAGAACTGCTGGATGAAGCATCCTGAAACAGCGCCGCTGCACATCAGGCAGAAGATAAATGAGGCATTGAAAAACACACCAACAACCAAGGGAAATGCAAAACTGGAAAGTACCCGCCTTGTCCTAATTGTGGTTAGACCACCCATCAATTGGAGGACTGCCGGGAGGCACCTCCTGAGTTACGTCCTGCAGGGTATAACTCCCCTGGGGATAAATCAGGATACGGAGGTCGTCGGAGATGACTGGAAGCGCTCCGTGCGACTGAATACCCAGGGTTGTGGGTGAATTTTGCGGCCAACTGGGATGAGACGCCCTGTCATCTCCTGCAGGTCAGCCTACGGGGCGATCGGGATGTATATTTGAGAGATCCATGCCCAGGTATGAGTGAACATAAATCCACTGGAGTCATCGTACCAGGTTCAATATTGCCATACAACGATCCACAATTGTCACCGATCCATTGCTCCATGTTGGGGGACACAGGATGTGAGTGTATGGTAGTGATAGGTGCTGAATTGGTACCCCTCTTACTGAGAGAAGCAGCCAGAGTACCATTCAATATGATGGGCCTGGGGTAGACCCACCTCGAAGATGGCAAGCAGGTTGTAGGGAGGGACCTTATGGTGCCTGTGAGCCTCGACGGAGTCGTCATGGCAAGATGTCGTGATGCTACCATTTACAACGCCAACGTAGGCCCCCGCTGTATTCTGGGGTTCCCATTTTTTGCTTGTTATGGCATCCATATTAATATGGAACCCCCATGGTTTCTGTTTGAAGAGCACGTGGGTAAAGTGGTTACCCCTAATGGTCTGGCTGGGCGAAGGGATGCACCGTCGTCACATATAAGGGTGCAACAACCACAGCACCGATCCTCTGCGAGAGGGGCATCTACTGCCACTGATGTCAATGACGCAGAGCGTCCTGCAATCCTGGAACCTGGTTTGTGTGCTATCGGAAATTTCGACAGAGTATTTGTTGCTACCTCTCCTTCCGTTCCCCCTGCTTCTCAGTTGGCAGGTCACAGTCAAATTTCTGATGGACTCTCAGAGCCGCCCATGGTGCTGGAGACTCCTTTGCATCAGGTTTCTCCTTCCCGTACCCTTTCCTCCCCCACTGCAAAATTCCTTTCCTGTGTGTTAGCTCTCTGCACGGCTGGGGCGGCACTGCAACTGTCAAATCAGTCGGATATAAATTCAGCCCAACGAATCCCCAGGTCAATCTCTACGGCTTGTCAGTACAAGAAGAATATTTCCAGCCTAAGGGTCATTGCTCATGTGGACTGGCCATGGTTTCACTCAATGAAGGTTTATTCAATACTCTGCATGAGTGCTGCCATATTGATGTATGCCCCTGCGGCTACGAGGGCAGCGATAGAGTGTGTGACCCATTTGTTTGAGCAGCACGAGCCTATTTTATATGAATCTTTGCGTAATTATGGGAATTATTTTACCCATAATGGCAATTTCAGGTGCCAATCCATATCTTGAAACACATCCATCACCAGAGTCTGCCATACAGGATTCATAGGCTGCAGTTTCACAGGTAAAGCACGGCTACTTCAGTTCTGCCCATCATCACAATTGCATCACTGAGGTCCACAGTGAACCATATAGTGATGATGAAGGCTCTGTATATATAGATGTATATAGTATTTATATGAAAAATGATACCGATCTGGCAGCCCCACTGATGGAGAGCCTCCAGGAGAAATATAAGCATGCTGAGAAGGTACAGGGTCAGAAAGCCCGGTGTAAGATCGCCATGGACGACAAGTTAATTTGTTGGACTGACGAGATGGAGGCAAATTTTGAGACAACACAACAGGCGATCTATACTACCTGTGAGTTGTAAATACCCAGTCCTGAAGTGGAGTATGCAATTGATTTGGATGCATGTACATACGGTATCGGTGCAGTTTTAGAGCAGAAGACCGCTGACGGGAAGTGGGTGCCTTGTGCTTTTTTCAGTCGCAAGCTAGGGGAAAGTCCTGGCCTGGGAGAGCGGGGATGGTCTCTGTGGAAGCAAGACACTTATGCTATGGTCTCATGCCTCCTCAAATTTAGAAGCTGGATTTCGGGAAGGACAGTCACCATTTTCCGTGACCATAAATCCGTAGAATCATGGTACAAAGAAGATCTGTGGACTCAGAGTGGGCCACTTGGGCGCCGGGGGCGGTTGCATGAGGCTTTAAGCCGCTACAACATTGTACTGGTTTGTAAGCCCGGGCCAGACAATCAGGTAGCTGATGGTCTGAGCCGCTGGGCTTACCGTGCGGGTTTGGCTGAGCACTCGACCCTCCGTGGGTAGGAGTCCGATCTGGATGGAGTGCAGAAGCAAGAGCGAGAATTACTTGACAGCGAGGAAACGTTTTTGACACAGCAACAAATACCTGAAATTCAGTCCACGGCTAGTGTTGCTAAGGTGGTCAGTCAGTTCAGGGTTGACAGGCTTCAGTACCTGAATACCTTGTATCTGCAGAGCATGGGGGCTATAATGCGCGCCTTTCTTTCATATTCTACCCTCTTGCCTGCGGATGTTGTTGCTTTTTCCACTATTTCTCACCCCGCTCCCCCTAAATGTACTCCTGGATCCCCTGATGTTGCTGTGTGTCCTGGTACCCCTTCGTCCTCCCCTTACGTCTGAGAATATGGCGAGTTCACTGACGAGGAGGGCTCCGTAGGTTTCGGGGAGGAGGAGGTTGAATCTCTGCTTCAACTAGGAATGGAGGATGCGCTGGTTACCACTTCTAATGGTCAGCGGGTATACAAAATGTCGGTCAGACCGAGGGCTGTGTGCAGGGTTCAGGCCAGAAGTCAGTTCAGGAAGCAGCTTCTGCGGCAGGATCCTTCCAGAGGTCCGTCCCCATGCCTTGATCTCTGGTATCACAAAGCTTAAAATACCATCGGCTGCCAGAATCTAATGCCAAGATTCGGAGTCACATGACAGTGATGATCCCCACTTCTCTGGTGTGCCTCCTGAGGTGATATCTGCAACTGTGGCGCATGAGGTTGTTTGGTCCATGGGCAGACTTTGGAAGAACCAGCGCATTGTTTCGCCGGTGAAAATTCTGCACCAGGTGGTTGTGGCGGTAAATAGTTATCCTCCTCCGGGTTCCGAAAGACCGTGGAGGTCCTCAACAGAAGGTTTGTGTGCCTGGATGCAAAATGTTCTCGTGCTGCAGCCTTGGATTCTCATATCAAGGGTTTGGTTGCTTCGTGCCATATATGTAGCGCCACCAAGGGTCGACATGTTCGTCATCCTGGTACCTGTCATTGTGCGCCCATTCCTCATTATCCTTACGTGTATGTGATTGTGTGTCGCCTGACGGGGTATATTCTTGCGATACCTTATCAGCAGAATGGTATGGATACCCACAAGGCAGCCCAAGTATTTCTGGATTGCTATGGATTTTTCATAGGCATGCCTCAGTCCATATACTCCGATAACCAGAGTATCATTAGCAATGATTGTATATCAACGCTGTGCGAGCTAGCGGGAGCAGAGTATCATAAGACAGTTCTTTACAGCCGCAGTCCAATGCACTGGCAGAGCGGGCTGTCCAGTCAGTGATTTGCTCGCTGCGTCAATTTTTGAACCAAATGGGTAAGGGGAAGCATAATAACTGGGTTACCTGTTTGCCTCTTGCACTGTGGGGTTTGAATGACCTGCCGGGCGCTGTACACCCGTACTTGCCACACCGGTGAATTTTTGGGAGAGAGCTGATTGGCTGGGGTGACTGCCCCCCCTATGTTGATGAGGAGAGTTGTGAAGACGCGGATGCTTTTTTCACGTGTTATGTGCAGGAGCGTGATGCGGAACAGGACAAACTGCACGCTATCAACGAGTTTGAGTACAGGTAGTTTTTGAAGGCACACCCCCCGCAGTTTTTTCGCCCAGGCGACAACTGTTGGGTCACAAATCAGGTGGATTCTCCACCTGTTTTTTTGCTCTGTGGCTCCCAGCTATCTGGGTGAGGCCTCCCGAAATTATCCAATTACCACAAGCTCGACAGGCCGTGGCAACGGCCTGCTCAAGTCGTGGCACAACTCTCTCAGTCAACATATAGAGTCAATTACAATGGACTCGAGCGGGCGTTGCCTGTTGACGGGCTGAAGCCCTACATGCTGTACAGGGATGCTACGCGGGCACGCCTGCATTATGTTTCTTAGAGGGAGAATCTTGTGGAGATTGAGGATGATATTGTTGACAGGGTCCTCAAGCATGAGACTCGGGGTTCGTGTGCCAATCGTAACCTGTGGTGGTATGTTAAGTACTGTGGCTACCCTCAGCCCAAGTAGCAGCCAGCCAACTCTTTCCTCCATGATATCCAGGAGGAGTGGCTGAAGTACAATAAGCGTCACAGGCTGGATCTGAAAGTGTCAGATCTGAAGTGAGCCCCCCCCCACCCCCTCCTGGTGGTCGGTCACCCCCTTCTCTTGATTGACGTTAGGAACATGTTTCATATTCCGTATCCTGATGTTTTACGTCGTACTTTACTAGCCGTTGGCAGGCTGGCCGTGTCATGCTTGGTGGGTCTCTATTTTTTCCCCATGGCGTGGGAGGCCACTCCAGTAGGCCCCAGCAGTGCAGCGTAGTCTCCCCTCCTTTGCCCCCTCGCTCTTTGTGTTGCTTTTTGCTGCTGGTTGATATGTTTTGTCGGCCACATGTCTACTGTGGGTGTTTGTTCCTCGCCAGGAGGCCTATCATTCAGACCAGGTGCTCCAGGCTAGGGAGGGCGGTGTGCAGCAGACGTGGGCTCTGCTTTCTAGTTATTTCTCGCCAACTCACCCCTGCAGAGTTTTCAGGAGGGCTGTTGGGGCTAGAGAGGGGGGTGTAAAAGCAAAGCACGGACCCCTTGGTCTGAGCTTTGCCCCGCAGGCCCACCCTGTTGTGTCTGCTGTGACTGTGTTTGTTTTTCGTGTCGTTTGGCCTGCTGTCTTGCTCAGGTGCTCTGTGTCCCACAACGGATGCTGCTGACTGAAGCCGTGTGCCTCCTCGTCACATATGAGGCGCTGTTCTAATGCTTTTGTGGTTCTGGCGTTGTCAGAGCTGCCTGGTGTTTGCGGGGATAGTATTGAGTGAGGCAGGGGGGTGTAAAAGCGTAGAAAAGGGGAGGGTTGTGTTTAGGTATGCACTTCTGGTTGTATGTGGCATCCAAACCACACAGAGAGTTCCGTTTGCAGTGGTGATGGTCACTGCAGGTCGATGTCGCATACACTGGCGACCTTTATTGCGATCAGATGGCTTTACAGCTTTGAATAGTTAATGATTCCATTTGACGGCAGTCTGTGGGCATAAATGTTAGTTTTGCCACTTCAGCCTTGGTATGCAACAGGATGGATCGGATATAATGAAGATTTTTGAAATCTTGTGCTGTGAAGTCGTAGACCATCAAAGCAGAGTTGGGAGTGGTGCTGGCCGGCTCCTCTGGGGCTGAGAGAGTGAAGATTTGACGTTGGAGGTTGATCTTATGTACCTCATTTGTGCCGTGTTATATCAAGCAACGTTGTGCCATATGTTTTCTCCTTTGTGCCTCCTTTTTAATCTGTTTGATGCTATGTGTAGTCCACAATGAGGTCTTTGTGTCGGTGCCTAGAGTGAGTGTCAATTGCTTCTCTTTTGCTTGCTATGGCGCCGCCACGAGTACGGTGATTATCGCATGTTTGTGTTATTTTCGAGTTGTCCGTATTTTGGCTTTGTCTCCTAGTGTGCAAAGGGATTGTTAGGATCTCAGTATGATGCCATTTCTTGCAACAGTTACTGAGATTTGGGGACATTTACATCATTTGTTTGTGTTGTCTCTTGCTCATATTGGTTGTTTGGAATTCGTGAATATTTGTTGGACTTGTTCTTTGAATTTATTGCTGATTTGACTTTTGAAGCATTGGGGTATACCAACTCCGTTCCAAATCAACAAGCACACTGATACCAAAACAAGGTTTTGATTTTAGAGTTGGTAGCGGAGGTTAGGGTCACGTTTTGCTTTTTCAGACTTGGTCTTGGTAGTAGTCCTCATTTGCTTGTGCCTCAGCCTCACCCGCCTCCGAGTCTGCTTCTGCCTCTTTTTGTTTTGTAATACAACTCCATAGCCACAGCTGCAGTGTTCTCAGGAGGTCAGCCCTATATACATTGAGTCACCCACATCCCAAAGTCAAGGGTCAGCAGGTTGGCATGCTGGGGTCACGGCGGCCGCGGGACGATGCAAGGTAGGAAAAAGTTCTACAAAGTGGACATCACACTGGTGGTCGCCACATACTCCATGCCTGGGGGCAATGGCAGATAATCTGGGGGTACTGTCTTGGCGGGTTCCTGTCCTGAGCGGGTATCCCATCATGCATGGATAACAGGGGTACACAGGGAGGGAGACATGGGGGACCGGAGGGGGGGGGGTCAGCTGGCAGTGGGCAACTAGGGTGTGGCGGGTCGCCCACAGGGGAAAGAAGAGAATGGCATTCCACTCGCGTCGTGTAGGGGTGGCGGTTTGAGAACCATCAGAGGGCCAACCTGCCAACAGTTGGCGAAGAAATAGTGGCAAAGAGGGGGAACGGGGGTGCACACAGGCGTGTTCACGGGTGGGGGGGGCGGTATTATACGCAACTGGCTGCACGAAGCGTTGTCTTGTGATGGACGTGAGAGAGGGACAATTCGGAGGTTGGGGAGAGGGCGTAGCGTGCGCACCTCCGGGAAAACCGATGAGGCCAAACTGGCGATTTAGCATACTATCTGACCCAGATACCCAGCATTCTCACACCATGTGGACGACCGTCCCAACAGAATTCCATGGCTCATCGATGTAGCCATCTCATCCAAAGCAACCCTGTTTCATCCAGGTCACTCTGTCGGGGGCAGCAAAACCAGCAGCATCCTTCTGACAATTCACCCAATGCACCCTCGATTGGCAGATCGCAATGGAAAAAGATCAGCAACACGATTGAACCCTCTAACATCAATTGTGGGACTTCATTCACCAGTGGAACATTGGCAGAAAATAAACAGGCACCCGAGGCAAACTTCAATGGTTGTGCAAAGGCACACACTGTCTGGGACCCCGCCATTTGACGCGGGGAGGAAAACCTGTCGGAGGGCTGCCTTGCATGTTGTTTTGGACAGCGCGCCAGCTAGCGCCGGAGCAGTGCATGGGGAGGTCAGGAAGCGTCGCACACTGAACTTGCTCCAGCTAGCAAATGCAGGACATGGACCGTTAGCAGACGACCTGTTATATGCAAACTTGGCGCGACATAATTAGTGGTCGGGGAAGTGACCCGGTGGCACTCCCGTGGTAGACCAGAGTACCCACGGCCATCGAGGGGAGGCGCTGCAGGGGTATGCGACACCGCTCTGAGGCACCATCAAATGCAGTGGAGGCACCCGTCAGCGTGTAGCTCCACAGACAGTGATTGTCCAGTTGTGCGGCCAAGAGGCAGGTGCGCTTGGTAACCAGTGAGGGCTTACACAGTGGATCAAGTGGTGGTAGCGCCAGGGAAAAGTCCCAAGAATGATCGCCAGTATGTCAAGATGTCCTGAGGAGAGACAGGGGGCGTGGCTGAGTTAGTGGCACTCGCGGCGGCTATAAGAACAGCCCAGGGCAGAGCCTGCCACAGGTCGCAGCGTGACAGTCAGAAAATATATGTCAGGCATGACGGCATGCATATGACAAACATGGGGGCAGTTACAATAAGGGGGTAGGTGAGTCCCAGTCGGCCGACACAAACACATTGGGGCGCTTTGACTTGGGTGGGATCGCTGAGGCCAGAGCAGCAGTGACAGAGTCCAACACCCTGTACTGGTATGACCCTTTTTGTTTGCGGGACGCACGGAAGCTCCCCAGCGTCCCAGCCAAGTGGCGATACAAGCTGCGCGGAACAGCCAAGCAACCAGCGATGCGCAGATCGCTGCAATGGGCCATACAGCGCCAAGAGCGGCGCCCGCATGGGGGCTCCACGCCGACAGTAATGCCTGGACCCCGGGGTGGCTTTCAGCACAGTGCGCCAGGTGTCTGTGCACGCTCAAGTTGTCAAAACGGAGACGGTGCGAGCATGTGTGTGGTGGGGGCTTATCGGACCAGTAGGTCGCATAGTGTGCATACCCTGAGCGACTCTGCAGACTAAAGAGCCATTTGTGCCACGCTAGGCGACGGAATTTTAGTGGCCTCCAGGACAACGGGTGGAGGTCTTGGTGGGTATGGCTTGGGCACAAGTCGTGTGTCCAGACTTTGTGGGGGGGAACCGTGGACTCGCCATGCCGAACAATGTCCCAGGGAGAAGAGCGGCGTGCAGGGGGGGGGGGGGGCAGTGCCAAGACACGCATGCTGATCAGAGGGCTCGTTGAATTCATGGCCCACGTGCCCTTCAACCCACTCTGGCTGTTGCCTTTTGCAGAGAGGGAGCGGCGGACCTTCTGTACCCAACCCGCTTGCCTGATCGGGTGCTTTTGGCTGAGCGCCGAAGCGATAGCACCCTGGCAATCCAGGTGAATTTTCTCTCCCTCCCCAGAAATGTGAGATCCGAGTAGCATTCGCACCAACTCAGCTTTGTACGAGTTGGGTATCCCTCGGACCCTGCAGACAGCAATGTGCCCACCCGGCATAATGGCAACTGCCCCAGATGCGGGGGGAACTCCCAGCTTGCTGCCGTCAGTATATGTGCACTCGGGGCGCAGCTTGGAGGGTACTACAAACACGACAAGTCCAGCCACTGACATGACCGCTGTAGCCTTGCACTGTAGTTTGCTGGCCTCCCAGCTGATAAACACGGGGGGGACCGTAGAGGTGGACGGGGGCCCCATTACGGATAGTGTGGAGCAGAACATGGAGTATGGGGTCATCGAGCAACCAGGGTGCAGGGAGAAGGCATGCAGAAACTGGTTCCGGTGCAGGAGATCCAGGACACGCATTGGATGGGGGACCGGGAAGTAGCCCATGCTTAAACCTCGGGACCGGTGGGTGTATAGTGTCTTCTTCTCCACAACCATGGGTAACCCGATGACACCGAAGACGAAGCGCTCAAGTATGACACCAAGTTGCGTGGTCCGCTCAGCAGTCAGGGGGAGGCATTCCGTCCGGTACAGCAGGCAGGAAGGACCATGCTGTTGACCAGTAAGACCCGATCTGGGACATGTATGGGGTGGGAGTGTAACTTGTTTAGTTGAGCTTTTCAGCTCGCTGGTGGGGACGGTAATGGCGTAACGGATATGTAGACGGGCTGGCAGTGGGTGTCCCAAATGCATCAGGCATGCTGTGCGGGTGATGGGTGGAGGGACCTCGTCAGCCCGAGGCGGCACATCGGCATAGATAGGCAGCCAAATAGTATCAGGGTGCACCCGGAGGGCGGCAGGAGGGTGTAGGTATTCTGGCAGCACAGCTAAGGGCGGCGGGGAACCAGACATTGACAGCAACTCGCTTTTGGTAATGTTAAGTTGGCATCCTATCAAACTCAGCGCTAACCGGACAAGGGAGGCATGCGTTTGACTGGCAGCACGGGGGGCCGAGGAGGAGATGTCGTCAACGTACGCGGAGAAGACAACGCCATGGCGGGAGAGGTAACGCAGGGGGCTGTCGAAGACAAGCACAAAGAGAAAACAAGACATGGGACAGCCCTGTTTAACTCCATGGGAGGGGCGAAACACTTTATCTTCACCACGGCGGATAAATGAGGCACCCCTCTCGAGCACAGGGAAAGAATATGCAGTAGCTTGAGTGGGCTGCGAATTCGGTCGAGGACCTGGTAGATTAGGTATTTCGGGGGGCTGTCAAACGTGTGATAAACATCAAATGCCAATACAGCCTCAACCGAGTCAAGTCCGTCCATGTCATCCAGGAACGTGTGCGTGGCGTGCGCAGTGGAGGTGCCCTGACGACCACCAAACTGTCGGCAGTGTAGCTGAGAGGAGAGCAGTGGGTAGACCACCTTGTGGGCCTAGCGCATGAGCAAACGGTAGATGGAGTTACTCATGCCTATCGGTCTCCATCTATCAGGATCCTGCCACTGACCTTTGCCTTTGAAAAGGCAGATGGTCTTAGAGATAAGCCAGTGTTTAGGCACTGACCCCTCATCATAGCACCGGCAGATACACTGGTGCACGACAGAGAACACGGGGTCAGGTAGGTAGGCGATGAGGTATGGTGGGACACCATCTGGTCCTGGGGACTTACGGCAGGATGCCTTGGCCAGAGACTGTAGCTCTGTAATTGTAGGAGAGGCAGGTCATCCAAACGGGGTTGGACATTAATCCAGTCTAGTGCCCGGGCAGACCAAGGGTTGTTCCTCTGCAGGATGCGCTGTATTTTGCGGGTGGGTGTAGACAGTGTAGATGGTGTGGGAGGTGTCAGTAGTTTGTGTTTCACCCTCCGCTAGAACACCTTGGACCTGCGCTTTGCCTGTTTGGCAAGCTGACACACTACGTCAGACCAGTCAGTGACATCAATCTTGATTTTTGGCACCTCTTTTTTTTCTTCGTTCACTTCGCGCATGGCTGACAACATTAATGTCACAAGGGTATCATAGACGGTCCCAGCCTGCCGGGCTTCCTCGGGGGCACAGAGTGACGCCGCAGATTCGATCATTTTTTTTTGGAATCGGGTCACGTCCCTGCGGTTCCACATGGCACACCGCGTTTCTGGTACATGGGGCGAGGCCCAAGGGATGGTATGTACTATGATAGGGTCGTGATCCTGAACACTGTACACCCGCGAAAAGTCAAGTACACCGGCGGCTTCAGACTGGTACAGGGCTACAGAGATCCTAGATCCGTAGGCCCTATCGATATAACTCTTCGTCCCTCCAGACCTCCTCACCCTCTCGTACGGCTGGGCATCACAGTGGGGGCGGACGAGGTCGATCATGGCCCCGGACCTCTCCGTAGCAATCAACCAGGGGCACAGGTTGGGGTGTAGGGTGGTGGCGTTGGACGACCGTGTCACTGCATTGTAGTCCCCTAGTATGATGGAACACTTCTGCAGTAAGGGGGCAAGGACTTGCTCGCACTGTAACCGCTTGCGGGCTGTATGTGGCCCATAGAAGGAACACACCGTGACGGGAGGCATCAAAGGATCCGTGTGCAGCGCAACCTTGGTCGATATCAGCCGTCCTGGGAGGTGTACTGTGGGTGTGGACTTGCCAGGGGAGATAGACGTGTGGATCAGTAGAGCAACACCCATTTTAGAAGATGGCGAGCTCAGTAACATGTGGTAGCCCCAATAGAGGGCAACCCTCTCGTGATCGCTGTTGGTAGAGAGGGAGCAAGGCCTGTATTCGTGCAGGGAGAGAACATGGGGGAAGGTACCGTAACCACCCAGCAAGTGGCATAATCTGTTTGGCGTAATCTCCACACCGCCAACATTCAAGGAACTGTAATTAAGTGTGTCGTGTGTAGGCACGTGTGCTCCAGCGGTGGGGTCGGGTTGCAGGGGGCATGTGACTGGACCAGGCACATCGTAGGCGGCGGCACGGCGCGTCCTTAGCGAAGTGAAGACCATCGGAAACCAAGCCAGGAAGAAAAGAATGTTGCGAGCCGTGAGTAAGAGGTAAATAATAGTGTGGATGGCACTGAGATGCAGGGTAGTGAGTATGGTGTGTGTAGTAACATTGGGCGTAAGCACTGGGGGTTCTGGTGTGTCGAGCACTAATGTGTGGGCGCGTGGGGGCACCGATCGCAGCGAGAAAAGCCGGCATGCGGAGTGCAGGGCCACAGCACAGTGTACAGATGATACCATAGAGAGGCATTTATCAGGGGCGAGGAAAGACAGTAGGCAAGCGAATTCAAATGCATTTGGACTGTAAGTCAGAGTGTCGAGGCAGAGTGCCTGAGCAGACAGCCAGGGGCAGGACGGCATGGCTTGGGGGCCGGCAAAATCCGGTCCAGTAACATGGAGATTCTGGGATCTGAATCAACAGCGTGCTCAGCGGGCACTAGACGGCAATGCGGCGCAGACAAGCGCGTAACGCTGTGAAGGAGGGCAAAAACTCTGAGTATCGTGGCTGTGACAGCACGCACCCTAACGTAGCCATGCCTGAGAAGAATGCACAACGCAACAAGGTAGGGGTAGCTCCATCTACCAAGTCGCAGCTGCAGTAGCATACGTCAGCGCTCGTGGTAGGAGAAAACTAGGAGGCGCGTGTTCCCCAGCAGTGAGTGCAAGGGCACTGGCAACTGTTTGTTCCCATGTCGGCATGGCGCATCGTTGATCACATCTGTGGAGATGTGGGTAGGTGAGCATTGGAGAGCGGGTCTGCTAGGGTGTAAGGGCGGGTTGCGGAAAGCAGCATTCACTGTGCCTGGTGTCGGAAGTGGGGCTGACGGGGGCTGACGCCTCTGGTATTGCCGACGGCACTGGTGACGCGGAGCCTCGAGTGCGGATATCTGGTACGTTGAAGGGCGGCACAGTGCTACCCGCCACAGCGGCTGGGTTATGCTCGTTGAGTACGGGCGGGGGTAGACCAGACAGGGATACGGCACTCAGACATTGTGTAAGGCTCTCAGTGGTATCATTCTCTGGATTTCCTGACGTGAAATGAACGGGCCCAGGGAGGGTGCCCCCGTAGAACGCACACGCCGAAGCGTCCGACTGATATCGGATCAACAAAATACCAGATTGTTGGAAGATCTGGTGTCCCTCGACAGGGCCAAAGGTGGCCGCAGATCGCATGATCTCGGGGATGGCATACGTGGGTGGGAATCTGACTAATGTGTAGGGCGGGGTCACAGTCCTGGACACCTCTTTGGCCATCAATCTCTGCTGTGTTGCGGCACAAATGACTATCATATCGCCCAAATTTTCAATTTCTTGCACGGCGGGCCGGATCAGCATGCGCGGGTGCACCATGGCAAAAAAGACTTATTCATTGAGCAAGAGAATAAGAGCGAATTTTTTCCTAGGAGACGAGTTCATCCCAATTGCATCCCGAATTTCCGGAGATGGCTTTTTCTTCTTCTTTGGGCCGCCCTTTTAGAGGCATGGCTGGTGGGTAATCACCAGTGCGTTATCTTTGACCGACTCGTGCAAGAGTCCCATGGAGACTCGCATTTCACCCAGGGCGTCTTGGTCCTCGTAAAAACGAGACAAGACATCTAGGGGCACGTCGAAGCAAAAAATTTTGTGGGTGTCTGGGGAGGGGTTGACGGGTATGGGCCAATGGTCTTTGGTGATCCTCTGGATCATCATGTCTCTAAGGACGGTGGAAGTGTCGTCCGGCCCGAGGTCATTGAGCATGAGCATGAGGGGGAGGGTGCCCGTAATGTCCCAAACCACCTCGGTGCCTTCGACATCTAGAACAACTTTGTTGGGCACGTCGATTCTCAATTGGAAGAGTGATGGGTGGGGTTCATACACCTTGTCGCCGGTTTCAGTTGGTGTGAGGCGCGGGAAAAAATCTACTGTTTCGGCATGGTGCTTTTTGGGCAGTTGGTTGAATGTAAGGTGCATCAAAATCAACGGTTGGTCCAAAGGGCTGACATTCTCAACAATGGTGTTGGTGGTGGAGTCCCTAGAAGCAAGGTGTATGATGGGACAAACAACCGTCAGGTAGACAAACGACAGGGCAGGGATCAAGTCGATGCGGCGGTCCAGAAGGGTTGCAACGCTGCTATCTGCTACATTTGAGCGGGTGACATAGGCCAACCAAACTTTGGTTGTTTTGTATTGTTTTTTGGCCTGTTGGAGCAAGGACACAACTTGTCTAACAATGGTTTTATGCGAGAAAAAGGGGGGCTCATCTTTGAAAGGGCGAATGACGGCAACATGACAAAAATTGTCAGGTCGATGAATTTGGTGCACTCCATGGAGGCCAAATCCGCAATGGAGGAGGGTCTGAAAAAACCCCTTATAAGGTAAACCGTCTCCGTATAGAAGTATTCCGGGGACGGGGTTTAAGGACGCGAAAAGCCAGGGAGGCGGCAAAGGCGTAGTATCATGGTATGCAAGAGAGGCGGGGGTCAGGACATCAACCATCGAAAACCTAGACTGTCGGCGCACTGGAATTTTACCTGCCTGCACATCCTTGCAAAGGTCACGGGGCTCTCGGAAGCCCGTAGGCAGCGTCTTGTGAGGCCTGAAAACGGGATCAGAAATTACATGAACGGGCAAAGTGGGCAACCTTGGTGCGGGTGCCCGGAAACAAGACTCAGGCTCCGACTCTAGCTTGGCCGGGCGGGCGGCGAGTGGGACGGGTGGCTTGGACAGTGTGACGAATGCATCTCTAACGAGCTTCTTTGGTGTCCTGATACCGCCACCGGTATTACCATCTCCAAGCTCAACAACATCATGATCTAAAGCCATGGTGCGAGGCTGCGTGGAACTACGTGTGCTAGCCGTACTACCAACCTCGACGCCAACGGCTGAGCTAAGTTCATCCATTGTGGAGTCAACTTTTTTTTCGTTGTCATTCTTTTTCTTGTCGAGCGACTCGCACTCGGTCGCATCATTTTTCACTTGCCTCTTTTTCCTCCTCAGAAGCGCTTGGGCAGGCGGTTGTGCGCCGCCCGGCGGTGGGGTCAAGGTTTTTTTTTCCTCTCGGCACATCGCCTACCAAGGGTCGCTCCCTGGGTCCCAACTCCGTGTCAAGGTGGACGCTTGAGCTTGAGGCAAAGGGATCATCACGTTGGGACAGGGATGGCTGCTCAGAGTTGGAGACACTAGGATTCGGAGAGTGCCCAAGATGCATCTTCACGTGTGCAAGCATGGACTCGTTGCCTTTGGCCTTAGAGTTATGCTTCAAGGAGTTGGGCGTGGCCCTTGTTGCTTTCTTTTTTTGGTCGGCATCTCTTTTTTGTGGGTGCGGTAGCAATGAGCGAGCTCCAGAGTCGGAGGCAGTAGGAGTAGGAAGACGGGGCAAGGGAGAAGAAGTGCTTTTGGCAGTCTCGCACATTGCGGAGTTCAAAAAAACGGGAGTGAACCACAGACGCTGATATGTATATCAAAGGACGCAGATTGGCGTAAAACGGGAGCAGCCAGATAATCTGAAGACGGCAAAAAAAGGCAGAAAGGAGTGCCAGAAAGAAATTCTGTTCTCCGCACGTCAAAAGCTGCAGGCATGCACGTCGGATAGTCTGCTTCTGCCTCTTCCTCTTCGGCATTGACGTCTGCTGCTGCCTCTTCCTCTTCCACTTGGTCTTGGTAGTAGTACTCATTTGTGTGGTACAGCTGCAACTAAGGTCCACTGTTCCTTAGGTACCACCACCTTAACTGTTTCTTCTCACCAATAATGAAGGTCCCAGTGGTTGTCAGCATCCAGTTCAATGAGCTCACTACCATCAGAGTCCTCTTCTCCGCCGTCTTCTTTATTGTGATAGGCTGTCTGAAACTTGTTGTCCCGACGACCGAAGACCATAGCGTCCAGAAGTTGTAGAAAACAAGATAAAAAAAAGCGTACAGCGTCTGAGAATCATGCCACGCCTTGCACTCAACGAGAAGATCTTTACAACGAACCCTGGCCCAACACCTGACTGGGCTCGGTAGTAGGCGCGCCGCAGACAGTGAGTCGACGTGTCCGAACATATCTTGTACCTGTTGCACTGTTACTTCCCAGAGATTCTCCGCAACTTTGGCTCCAGACTTCCAGGCGACATCCAGTAGACTTCCCCAAAAGTCTCCATAACGTCAGTGACGGCATCTGGCGCTCTCAGCCCTGCAATATGAAAAGCTTTGCGCGTCTATTCTCCCTCGTGGTCTGACTGTTCACCATTGGTGTTCCTCTCTTCGTCTATCTCATCCCACACTACACAGAAATGGCAAACAACGAAGCAGCAATGACATGTGACACCCCTGGCGAGCCTGCAAGCTCTGACCTTGGCTGCCTCCTTTTCGAACTCAGCATGCTCCCTCGAAAGACGGGCAACGATGTCATCCCAGGAACATGGTTCTGTTGCGAGAGGGCGGTGTAGCCTTGCATTGACGCACGACCAACAAATCAGGCAGCGCCTGCATTCACCTAGTCTTTTATGGCAGGTATTTTTCCCTAAATGGTTCCTTACATTCCTAAAATGGGCAATAATCCCCCCCCAAGGGATTTTGTTGCTATTAGTGCCACAGTTTGGGGAAGCACATACCACCATCATTTTGCGCCATATGCATCTGTCTCATGATAACTCAACATATTACCGTAATTTGAAAAAGAAAAGTTGGCCCGTAGGGTGGCAAGTAAATGTGGTCCCATGAAACAAGCGGATGGGATTTGAAATGTCCCGCCACATCATGCTGTCTTTTCTAAGTTCCGGCACCTACTCTATTCTTTCTTTAGGGTCGGTTTCGCGTATATGTTAAAAACAGGTTTCAATTGGTGCTTATCCCAAGAGAAGTCAATGAAACACATTTGGCACATCCCATGGCTGGTAAATGTTGCCCCATCGCACCGTGCAATGTGGAACAGGCCCACTCGGCAGTCATCCGCCTCTGTCTACATCACAATGCTCTCGTCCCTGTTCATTCACTGGTATTCAACCTGTTTCAAATGTGACGATGCCCAAAGGGCAGCCTATATTGGGGGACCCAACATTTCGAAAAAAGGCACATGCAATGGCACGTAAATGTTGTCCCCATGGCACACAGCAGGAATGCAAAATGCTGTCAGCAGTGTAACCATAGCTGTTCATCACTGCGTGGCATTCTGTGCGCTCTGTGTGTTCTGAGCCAAGGCCAGCTCCATACTCTGGGCCATACGCGGCTGCACACCCGGCAAAAGCCAAGCAGGGGCAGGGGCAGTGACAGGGGCAGGCTTTGCTCTCTTAGTGAGAGACTCGAGGTCATCCTTCATGCTTCTGATCAAGTCCCGTGCCTCTTCAACATCAGAAGACAGTTTGTCCTGCTTCTTACCCAGCTCCTCCTTCTGTGTCTTGATGTCTGCGAGTGATCTCTTCATCTTGCCAAGCTTTGAGTGCACCTCACGGGCAAATGCATCAGACCCAAATCCCCTTACGCTGGCAGTGGCCTCCAACTGGTTCTCTGCATCCTCAAGATCGGGTCTGGCACCCTTGAGTGTTGACCAAAGTAAAAGGATCCAAAATTCCGAGAGTTTCCTTTCAGATGCAGCTGTTGGGTATTTCGGAGACGCAGCAGAGGCTGAATAGCAGAGACACTGGTGAACATATTTGATCCCGGGTCTCCGACTGACAATCTGGTCTCCACTCCCACTGGAAGGCAGTAGATGGGGGCAACGGTGGGTTCAATGCAAACAGAGATGTTGTACTGTTGCTTCAGTCCTTGCTGAAATCGGGCAAGCAGTGCAGTATAAATTCTACCATTCGCTCCACCGTAGCTGGTCTCAATCAATCTGCTGTAGTCCTTTGCCGTCTCCGAAAACCCATCTGATGTCCGAAACCCTTTGCACACCAGGCTCCACCTCTGACACTTCTGCCTTCGCACAGTTTCCAGTAGCAACGTCTCCTGGCTCCAAATCCTTTCGCGTTCCTTTGACGTAAGCTTCACATGCAGATGGGCAGCAGCATCATGTTCATCCGCATCATCATCTTCATGGCTCTCATCCTCTTCCTCTTCCTCCTCCTCTTCACTGACCACATTATCCTCGTCCTCAGCGTCCTTAGCGTCCTCAGCGTCTTCTTTTGCGTCTGCTTTGTCGTCCAAATGGGCCTCTAGCTTTGCGCCTGCTTTGGGGGCTCCATCCGACTCGTGGGTCTCGTCAGACAATCCGTCCTGCAGAGGGATGGAGTGGACACACACTAGGACATACGAGGGGGCGTGATTTACGGGCCAAACCATGTGCAGCGCATTTCCGAGCTACCAGAAGCAAAATCCGTGCACTTCGCAGGCTCGGACACCTACAAATGAATGTCAACAGGCTGGAAACTGTGGCCGGCACTGTGTAATTTGATGTGGTGCGGCGCATGACAGACGACACGCCATGGGACGTGATTCACGAGCCATTGGACACGTAACTGGAGATTGGTGGCACGCTGCCGGATCCCTGCTTTCCCGTGACGCCGACAGCTTGAAACTGATGTCTAAGCTATGGATCATGCATTGGCCGTCATACCTTTTGCTCCAGCCGACTGCAAGGAGTGAAACACTTGATGGGACGTCATTTACGACCCATTGTACGACACGGCGTGGAAATCTGCCTAAACAGGGCCGTTCTTACATACCAATGGCTCCTGCGTGCGCCTTTCCGATTCTGACGCTTCGGAACCATCTTTTTTGCGTCTTTTAGCTGCGTCCTTTAAGTCCTGCGGAAGGCGTCCGTGGCTCGTCCTGTGGGGCGCGAATCAAGGGCCACAGGACGGAACAATCACAATTTTTAATTTCTGCTGACAAAAAAGCAGGAACAATACCTATTTTGTTCTTGCCATTGGCGTATTGGGTGCCTCCAGCTGGGTGCGGTGCGCGAGCTGCCTGTAGCGCAATTTCAGCCTGCAGGCGCCATCGGGCGTAAATCACGGGCCACAGAACGAGCAACTAATCAAAGTAGGAGGAAAATGAGGAATGGAGCGCAGTTCCAATTTTGTGGTGGACGGGTTGGGGTAAGGAGGGACGGATCTGAGGTCTTTTGGTCATAAATAACAAAATGTACATACATTTGCTTGTGTTTTCCCATGGGGCGTCATTGTGGTGCCATGCAGCAACACATTTGTCTCCGACCTCGTATGAAGGGATCCAGAGTAGAACAACACATCTGATGATCACCATGCAGGTGAACCCCATGGGGCAAGAACAAACGTGGTGATCAGAAACTACATGTGGAGGATGTAGGTGTGTATGTAAGATCGGGTGACATTTGCTTGCCCTTGGACTTGCCAATTAGGTTTCGTTGAATTTGCGTACCATAGGCCAAGATCCGGCCTGATTTTCAATACACACATAGAATGGACGGGACAACAACGCAGGATTACATCAACCTAATTAGTAAAAACCCTGAAAAACATTGACGAAGGGGCAAACCAAATTTGGCTCGTCCCAATGCACCTCAATGACACCCCATCCTACGGGCCAATGCTTGTTGTGCAAAAATTTAACATATACTGGATTGTTATGAAAAAGAGAACACAGACACGATATCTTGAATGTATGTCCTTCAAAAAAACGTGGCAACAATAACAACATACTCCACTTGCGGGCACACATTGGCGATTGGGGGCCATGTAGGGAAAAATACCTGCCAAAAAAGCCTAGGTGTTAGTAAGAAAAAGTGTATTCCCATGCCTAACGGTAAGCTTTAGTTGATTCGGAGATGCCTAGAGGCATACCACATTTTTATCTTAGTATTTGCCTAACCAAAGCGGAGTGACAAAGCATTTTGACCGATAAAACCAAGCACTAGAGTTTGGATGTTGTGTGGACCCCTGACCCCCAACTGTTTGCACATAAACACCATTTCCTGGACTGACTGAGGCGCTGACATTGGTTCAGAGCCTATACATTTTTCTATATTTTCCCATGAATGCTTAGCTATCCTAGTGGTCTGCACCCTCGGGGGCTTGGGCACCTCGTTTTGAGAGGTCCTGGTTTCCAATCCCAGTCAGCCTAGCCGAGTAGGAAGCACCCGTCTGACATGGTAGTGACATCGGCGCCAGCAGCTATGCCACCTCAGCACCTATGGGACCTACAACAAAGAGTGCAATTCTCAGGATGGCACTATAAAAGAGAGAGTGCCCATGTGGGCAGTTTTCCCGTGATCGTAGGCTATTTTCTAAGTATTCTTTCTAGATTCTGTAGTTATTGTGAGTTCCCTTGTGTAGATACATTGTCATTCTTTCTCCTTTGACTGCAGCCCTTCATGTTGTGGATTTTCATCTTATTCCACTGTGGGTACTACAAAGCTTTGGTTTACTATTTCATTTCATCAAAACATTGACATTTGGAAAACCTGGACTACATCAAGAAGCAGCTGGAGCCAGCAGGAGCACAAAACAAAACAATATCACCAAGAGCATCAACAGTGAAAGCATGTTGAAACTTCCTGGTAGCAACCATTTGCAGTCTTTGCGTACCTGCAACCCCGTGCAGTCCAACCAGTACACGGAGACTCACTACACTCCTGAAGCGCGAAAGAGTACAACATGGACACCAAGGAGACTGCCGAGACAGCGCCCTCAGCGGCACCAACCATACCTGAACCTGAGGACCCCGTACCTTCAGTGCCCTTTTTTGCATACGTCAAAATCGCTGCGGGTCAATTTGCGTTCAACTACACTCACAATCGTATGCACAGGGGGTGTATGTGGCTGCACGTGGTAGCATATGGTCCCAATCGGTCCATGCCATCCATGTGTGGCCGTTGGCGCACCGAGCGTGTACTTGCCGCTTTGCGTACTGCCAAAAGACAGGGTCACAGTATGTACAGACCGGCAACTGTGAGAAAGGCCGTGCCGTCATCCAACACAGGCTGGAGGCACTGTGTCGCTAGAAGGGATGTGCAGGACAAACAGTAAACTGAGCGTTCACTGCCGGCTACAAAAGCTAAATACTGGTTGTAAAACTGGCAAGTCCGGCGCAGCCGGCGGTTGGCGAGGAATGATTGGAGGATGGAGGCCGGGGGTGGTGGCAGGACGTGTCCTGTTGAATTGCTTTGGGGAGAGGAGATGAGTCCTGGGGCGGGGAAATGCTGCTCTGAAAGCATTGTCTGGGGGTTGGCGAAAATGGTGGCTAGGGGTTCGGGTTGTGAATGAACCTGAAACGGCGCAAGCGAGAGCAGGGAAAAGCAGGGTAGATCAATGTGAAGTTTGGCCTCTGCGAGATCCCAGGGGTGTGTTGCCTTCATTATTAGGGTATGAACACAAACACCAAAGCTGTGCTGTTGATTGTGCGTGAGGGCTCCCTTCAGTGCCCTTAAGTTGGCTTGCGGAAGATTCGCTTGAGGGTCTGGGAGCTGCCTTCAGCGGAATATCTGTTGGAAGGTCTGAAGGCAAGGCAAAGGAGAAGGAAGCAGTGGATGTGAGAGCCTAAGAGGAAGACCCTTGAGGCAAGCACGATCCATCTGATGAGGTACTCTTCCATGAGAAACTTTCTGAGTGCGCACCAAGCGCCTCTGAACGCGCTGCAGCACCCTCTTCAACTGCCACTACACACGCAGCCACACGCCCAGCAACATCCTCAACCTCAACCACTCCACCCACCGCTGAAGGTCTAGGCGCTACTGGTATGCCTTGCCCCACCTATGGTGTTGACCCAGTCGCAAGTGTGCCACCTATGGCGACTGCAGTCAACGAACCGGTGGCATCCAGTTCCACCTACACCGGTATCCATGAGCCCATGCCACGCTGCTACGCTGAGGACTATCACAGGCCTCGTACTGGGGTGTGCCTAACCTTCATTCCTGGCTATGCAGCGCCAGAGCCTGGCTATGCCAGTCCAGCGCCTGGCTTCACATCTCTGAGTGGCCTTCGGGGTCTGGAGTCCTGTGGAGGACGGAGCAGGGATAGGGTGGATCCTCCAACACGTCCCTGAAGCGCTTGGAGATCAAGGAAGCTCTCCGTGGCGCTACTGGTGAGCTAGTTGCTGACTTGACACCGGAAATCAGGTACAAACTGAAGCCCCTGATCCCTCGTGATGGGTCACTTATGGCCATCGGAGTGATGCAGTGCGGGGCCCTGTGCCCAACGCTGTCTTAGAACCGCGCGGATTGGCGCGCGCTATTCGCTCCGCGCAAAGCGTCGCTGACGCCAGTGGACAGAGAAGACCAGCATGATTTAAATGTGTGCTGGAGGCCTTTGTTTAAGGATTCCAATGTCTTTTGAGGATATATTTTATAACATTAAATTTGGCGATGACACTGCAGCGCATTTTTCTTGTTTCATCTTTCTTGTAGCGCTGTTTGCATGTTTGCATGTGCGCATCTCAGGAATATAGCCCGAGTCATGCAAGGGTCCTAGATTTTTTTGTGCAAGCCCAGCCCTGTCATCAGCGCCTCTCGTGGCTGGACCTTCCAGTCAGATCGTGGGCGCCAAGGCTGTTGAGTGCGGCGTGTAGCAGGCCGCAGATGGAGAGTCTCCTCGGTGTTGGAATCTGCCAGCACTATGGTGGACAGCAGCGCCCTCGTTGAGGGCCAAGGGTGTATTGTACGCCGGCGGCGCCCAGCATCGTGGAGCTGAGCACCAAGAGTACCTGAAGGTCTCAGCCTATGAAAATAATGAAGAAACCTTCGATAAGGTTGGACCTCTGTTGACTTGTGTGCCTGCTGTGCTCTGAGATGTGTGCTTATGTGCGACAAGATTCCGTGTTCATGTGCAGCAAGGCTTTGTGTTTCCGTGCAACCAGCAAGCAGGATCTGTGCGACAAGCAAGCAGGTTTTCATGATAAAGTTTTTATTCTGGAAACGGCAATGGTGCCAAAGAGCAACCAGTACTGCAGTGCAAGGCAAACGATTCGGAGAGCCAAAGGCCATGTTGGATGATTCAAGTAGATCTTCTGAGGATTTTCAGAAAGCTTCGAAGGATTTTTCAAGTGAAAGCAATCAAGGTGAGCAAAAAGGTCCAAAGTGGAAAGAAAGGATCAGAAAGATGTCACCACACCTTCCTAATGTGCCTCAGGGGCTTCGCCTCACTGAGTGCACGCCAACCACCCGGTGGCAGGACTGACTCACACCCTTGGTGGCTAAGAAGACAACATATGCGGACCCCTGCAGGCATACGAAGGAGTCCCTTCCTGCCAGGAACTGCCCGGGCCCGCTAAAGCCATGTGTAGCATTCCACCCGAGCTGACCTGGATCAGTTGGGACTGACAGCCCTGAAGGCTATGGTTGCTGTGGAGCACTATGGCTCCAGTGACTTGGGCCTTGACCCTTCGGACGATGAACCTCCATCCTCAATGTCAGCTTCACCCTCTCAGGACGATGATCCTGAGGATTCGGAGGACCCGAATGACAAAGAGAAGAAGAAGCGGAGGAAGGGCAGGCGCCACGAGAGGCGCCACTCCAGAGAGGTGAAGGCTATCGCCACCTCTACCATTGTGGTGAACCTGCATCAGTTCACTGGCAAGGACCTCAGCGAGTTCGCGGAGAGTTTGGCTCGGTTGCTGAGGATGACCGGCCGACCGACACTAGGAGGCGGGTGAACTGTGACGTACTCTTGCAATGTTTCAAGACCAACTACCTGGAGAAAGAAATCAAGCAGATTGTCACTAAGTCCCCAACCTTTGCCGATCTGCTGGTGGCCATCGAAAGGCAGTACCCATCTTATGAGACCGACCTATCCATCCGGACCGAGAACCAGAACCTGGCCATGTTGCCCAAAAAAACACAAGGCTGCGCGTATGTCTGCACTACTGGCCAACTTGGACCATTGGGTAGGGCGTCCGACGCCCGGATCTTACGGCAGCGACAGGCTGCTTTACTGGTTCGTGACCAAGATTCCACAAGACGTGTGGGATGAGTGTCGGGCCACGGCGGAGCGCAAGGCAAGACCCCTCACCTACAAGGACTTGTCTGTACCTCTTTTGGAGCTGGCGCTGGAGAAGGAGGGTGATCAACATCTCAACGCCTACCGCCCCGGAGGAGGCAACTCTGGGAACCACACCTGTGGGTATCAAGGACCTCCACCTAAGAATGCTCGCTACATGAGCAATGTGAAAGACCTCTTCTGGTGTGACGTCCGAGACGAGCAGGGCAGCCTCGTGCCTGGGGGTGTTCGGTGAACTACCCCCTCTAGACTCCTGCGACTAGCTGGTACAGATGGACCTCAAGCTGAAGCCCGGGTTGGTGGGTCACAAGATACGTAGGAGACCCTACCCGGCTCCTAAAGACCAGACCGATGAGATCGACGACAGGAAAAGGAGGGTAGAGATGCTGGCCCGGTTCTGGAGTACAAGGATGGGGTCTACCCCAAGCCTTAGCTGGCTCAAGTTGCATGGTCAAAATCACACCAAATGCACCCAATTTGAACGAAGTATCCCTCTTACCATCTGTGACATTTTGTGCCTTTTTTCGGACCGCCGAAAACAAAAACAAATATGAAAAAACGAATAAATCTTATGATTTCAGTGGAACATGATGTGCTTTTAGCGGAAATTGGCCAATAAATACATTTCGCGTTCTCCTTGTTTTTTGGATGAACATGGTCTGCAGAAAAAATATTTCCAACATCATTTTCTGTTCTGCATGTTCATTGCATACCTGGAAAAATGATTTATTGATCCAACTCTATGCACTAGGCCTCGCGCAATCAAGACCAAGGATCATTAAAACAGACGCATGGCGGATTAAATATCAATGCAAAGCATATGCAACATGTTGTTCATGGGCTGCCCCATGCGCGAGGCCTCGCACATAACTTAATAAACCAAAAACCTCACCCGATTCATTTTCCTTTGGAAAGACGGCTTCAGGGTCAAGTGGTCTTACTACCCACCCCACGGTTTGATTTTGATTTGCACTGCCTGAAGAAAAAGAGGTATAGGTTGTGACTTTCAAGTTCTGGGACTGCATTGCAGTCCTCATTGCGCGAGGCCTCGCGCAAAAAAAGGCCCAGAAAATATATTCTTTGTACCATTGTGATGGGTTCTCATCTGATAGCGCTTGTGCACAACCTTCACTGAAGCAACGAGTACCTAAATTGTCGTTGAGTCATTGAAATTTACCAGAAGATTGCCCCCCCCGGAGGCGGAAAAACTCTTTTTGGGCTTGGTCAGCCCCTGCGCTTGGCAGACTGCTTCCTCCAGAACACCTTCTTTCTGCAGGTATGGAACATCATCTTGATAATTGGTGTCGTTTGCACTACATTGCATTTTACTCTCCAAAGAATCAGTCTTTTTGGCCCAAACAAACGCTCGAAAAAGTGCCACGCATGGCAAATTTATATTTTCTTTGCACATTTTACTTTGATCTATAGTCAACAACGGAAGGATCAATGTTTCGTCAGCCAAAGCTACAAGTGGGGTCCCTGTCCACCTCAGCGTCATCTGTTGAGTGGACATGCTTCATGTGTTACCAGTGATACTCTTTTTTTTGCTTTACACTCCCCGTAACTTGTGGCAGGTGTGCATCATGAGCAATGCTGAAGGATGCACCCTGTGCAACACCTCCAACGTATGTGCTCCTTTTTTCAGAAATGCAACAACATTAGAAATGATTTATTGAGTCATCAATTATATTTGCAAGGCTTGTTTGTAGCGCTGAATATCCGCCCGTGTAAACATATTGTACAATGTGATCAAGTCAAGGGTTCCTGTAATGTCACTCGAGTGTAGGCGCCTGCTTGATTTCCCAATTCTACCATCATTACCTGACTTTGGAGGGGCAGTGGACTGCTCCTTGCGCGAGGCCTGGCGCAAGGAGCAGTCCATTGCCCCCCCAAAAAATTTTTTTTCGGACCCATCAGGACAAAGAAAAGGCCAAATTTCCTTACATAAGAGTTCTTTTGGTGGTTCAAAAACGGCTCGATTTTTTGCGGCTCAAAGAATGGTTCTTTTGATGTTTTATGAGGACCTGTATTTCGAGCACTTTCTGTCGTTTTGTACCATGCAACTTGAGCTGCCTAAGCCAGCACTGCATGCCCTGTTTCCTGGTGGCTCAACCCCGGTCTACAGCAAAACGGCTGGTGGTGGACTGTGGAGAGCTGAACAACAAAACGCTGAACCACTCGGGGTCTATTCCTAAAGTGGAGTCAACCCTAGAGAAGATAGCCTCCTGCCGCTACAAGACAAAGATGGACAAGCGAAGTGGTTTTTGGCAAGTAGACCTGACACCCAATGCCCAGGAGCTCCTAGCGCTCATCACCTTTCCAGGGAGGGTGTTCAAGTGGAAGGTCATGCCCCCTGGCGTGGCCAACGCTCCCGCTCCTCTTCAAGAGCTGGTGGACAAGATCCTGTCCATCTTACGTCGAAGACCTGTGGTGCAAGAGCTCATATTGAAGCCCAGATTGAAGCACACATCGATGATGTATGCCTGGAAATGAATACTCAGGATGACCACCTAATCCTCTTCGGCAAGTTTCTTCCGGTCTGCAAGGAGAGCCCCTCAGACTCAAGCTGGAGAAGTGTGACTTCATGCAGGATACTATGCAGTGCTTCGGGTTCGACATTGGCTATGGGTGGTGGACCCCTGCGGCCTCTAAGACGGAACCCCTGATGGATGGCAAGGTACGACATGAAGACCTGAAGAAAGGATTCCATGATGTACGTACCTTTATTGAGGATTGCAATTTCTACTGTCGCCACATCAAGAATTTCACCTACACCAGCACCATCCTGCCAGACCTCATCAAGAAGAGTACTACCTGGCGCCAGAGCCCTCAAGGCAACACGCATTTGATCAGCTCAAGGACAAAGTGGCTAACGCTAAGTGCTTGAGCATGCCCAGGGCACAATGATGAATTATCCTGGTGACTGACGCCAGCAGTCTGGGCGGAGGTGGAACGTTGTTCCAGTGGCAAGCACAAGAGAAAGAGGAGTTCGACTCGGCCATTTCCCAATGGGGGACTAATTTCCTGAACCGAGACGGCACTCTCATGCACAGCTACCCTGACAACAGATGGGTCCTGGTTGCCCTGGGCCATTGGAACTGGAAATGGAACCTGGCCAGGGGTAAGTACTCTGCCTATGAGCAGGAACTGCTCCCGGGTATGCTGGTGCCATCCTCTCATTCCTGACCTTTGGGGAGCAACCCTGTGGTTTGGCTATGTGACGAACAACTGGTCTATACCTTTCAAAAAGGGGCCCCCACCTGAGAAGGCTAAGCTCAGACGCTGGTGGACCTACCTGATCCAGCTACGGCTCTCATCGCATCACATCGAAGTCGTCAAAAACGAGTGTACGGATTATTTCAGCCACAACAAATGTGACGACATGTTTGGTGCCAGGTCCGAGGAGCTAGCCAAGGAGGCGTTCAGCCGTATGGATGTACACCTGGACCTTGACATGACCATGATCAGACCTCAAGATGGACTCCAACAAGTCGAGTACCTGAAGGAGTTTTGGGATATCTACAAACGCCTGGAGAAGCGTCTGGAACCCGTCCTGGTCAAAGAAGAGGAATGAAAGCGGGACAAGACCTACCTCTGGCATGAGGACCGGATAGTAGTGCCTAGCCACCATGTCCTGGCACTCCTCAAGTGGACCAATGAGTGTAGTGGTCATGTAGGGGCTGACCGTACCTTGAAGCTATTCAAGAAGTGGTTCCACTCTATGTGGAGTGATGACCAAATACGGAAAACCCTCCAGCCTATTGTTGACAAGTGCCCGTGTAGGTACGGACAGAGGTCTCCATTCGACCGTTCCTATCCCACACGGTGCCAACAGTGTTCTCTATGTGGACTACACGGGGATGCCGAAGTTTGAGGGGTATAACTTCGCTCTAGTGGTAACCTGTGGGTTGACCAGGTTTACCAAAGTGTTCCCATGCAGCAAACACATCACCGGTGAGGAGACCTCACCGGTGGTTCTCTGTGTATGGGGCACATGAAGAAATTAACTCCGACGAGAACGTCCAAGTACACTCTAACACTGCCTGGTACAAGAGAGTCCTGAGGTCCCTCAATGTCCAGGAGTCAACGTGGATTCCGTATACTCATACGAGTAAACCCCTTATGTGAGCGACAGATTCTAGTTCTCAAGGAGAACGTTAGGATATGGTGCAAGACTGAGTACACCAAAGACTGGGTGAGACTACCCCCCGTCATATCCCTGATGATGAATCCCCAAGAGAGTTCAGCGACTGGCTACTCGCCCCATGATCTGTTCATGTGACGCCCGGCGTGGTTCCTACACGCTGCCTATCCTGAGGGCTCCTACTCTACTGTTCGGAAATGGGTGAAGGAGCACGAGAAAAGCTCGACAAGGCCAAGGCTATGCTCCAGACAGTGAGGAACCACCGTGGAACAAGAAGAACAAGCACCGAAGGCCTGCCTCCTATCAAGAGGGAGACTGGGTGCTTGTAATACAACCCAACTTGGTCTTGGCTGAGGTCTATTCCTTGACCCTTGTTCCCATGGACACTGAAGCACAGGCACTGATCCAAATACTCCAAAGCATTTTAGATCACTAGACGTGATCTACAAACATGCCTGTGCAAAACACAGCAAACTGTCCCAAACATGCCGAAATATTTACGAAACACTCAGAATGTTATAAAACCTACAAAAATTAGAAAACCTGTAGATTTTACCTAAGTTTTCTTCATGTCAAAAATTTAAATCTTACGCACAATAATCGCGATGCGCGGCTGCCATCTGGCATTTTCCGTCCGCGAATTTTGCGGGCCATTCAGCAGCCCATATTAGAATAAAAATGCATAATCTACAAAAAATTTGGAAACAAAATAGATAAGAGTATCTTCTACATTTGTGGACCCATTGCACTCCCCAACCAAGCTCAAACTCAGGGTCCCGAGCTGAGTTTATTGCTGAAAAATATGAATAATGGGGGCAAATGGGTAAGATACACCCAAAGCCAATCTGAGCTTTTTCAGCATAAACCTATACTTTACCTGTGACATGGTATTTACTACAACTACTACGTGCCAAAAAGAAACTTCTGCCACACCCCAGTGCCCGGAAATGGAATCCCACCAGGTGTCAGGGGCTTTTTGTTTTAAAGTACAAAAAAAACCCCTGCTCAGGGGTTGGGGAAAAGCCTGCAGCAAAAGGCTATAAAACCCCCCTTCCCTTTCTGGGAGGTGTGGTAACACACTCCCACCAAAATCTGTATATAATAAACAAAAAATCCTGAACATCTTTCTGAGCTTACCTGTAACTTGCAGTCATTTCTCATTATATAAAAGCCAGCTCCAACAGCCCTAGTCAGTGCAAAAAACCAGCCAGAGTTTCGAAATGATTTTCAAAATCCAACTGCAATTTCTGCCTAGGGAGCCTGGCCCAGAGTACCCTGCCTAGGGGAGACCCCAAAAAGACAGAGACACGCAGGCGCAAGGCACAGAGCATGGGCACACAAATATCGTACAAACAGATTTGGTTGTGCCCACTGGGTTCGCACCGTCCCGGTGCCGTGCACAGTACTTTACAAAGTGCAGGTGCAGTGCACAACGTGCAGTGCACAGTACTTGTGCAGCATTGAACAAACAAACAAAAGAGAAAAAAGAAAACGCCAGAGCAAAAAATATTCAATTCTTCACGACTCCTCCAAATGTCATCCAGTATCAACCTCCTTGCAACGACATCTCTTCACCATAGCATGCACGCTTACACATACCTCGCACTCACCAAGCAAAGTGCTCACACCCAGACACCAGAACTGAGGAACACCCTGCAAATTCAGATGCCAAACCATTTTCCAAAATAAAAAATGTAAAGTACAACTCTGCCAGCAGAGCAGAGGTTCCCACTGACCCACCTGCTCTCTGCCCTACCACTGGGCCTGACGTCTCACGCAATGGCGTACCTGCTGACCTGGAGGGGGGAGGGGGCGTAGTTGGCGTCCCATACCCCAACCCCACTTATAAAAGTATAATGAAGGCTTGCCATGCCCCCCACTACATGTCCTCGGACCACCCAAAAATCTGCAGCAGGTAAAGAGTATAAAAAAAGATATCCCCAGGGGTTGTAGAAGTTTTTCAGGAAAAGGCTTTTTGGCTCTGGATCTCCCAAGGGGGCTGCTGCACTAAAGGGGGGTGTACCGCAAAGGCGAATTGGCCTCCCCTCAACCCATCTCCATACCCCAACCCATCTCGTGCAGCCCCTTTCAGCGAAAAAGGCAGGAAAATTCTGGCGAACAATTACCTGGAAAGACCTGTGAGTGGAAAAGAGGCACGTGCAAAGCCGTGCCACAAACAGAATAAATACAGGCGCCCACACAGGGCCCAAACAAGGCCAACAGGCCCACAGCCCATACCGAAGGGCTCGCAAAGCAGAACAGGGCATATCCAAGCCCACAGACAAAACAAAAACAAACCTGAACCTCCATACACTAGCACAAACAACTTCCCATACTTTTTTCTTATCATACGGCGTTTGTTGTCCAAGTCACTTTTCACATCCAGCTCATTTACCCTGATCTCTGAGACCTCCGCCACTTCAGAACCAATCTCTACACTGGTCTCTGCAAAAGTGTACAAAAAGACATCGACCAACCAAAACAAAGGTCTACTGCACAACGCATATGTATAGGCAGTGCCTTTAAGAGCACTGCTGAGACGCAAAAACACCTCTGCGCAAAGTCGAAATTTCACATACAGTAGATTTAGCCTACATTCAACCATATATATGTCAATCACGAAAACAAAAGGGAACAACTCGCTCTTCACGAAGGCCTACACAACCAGCACAAATTGTCCTCCAGTTGAACGCAGTCAGGACCCGTGAGCGAAGGGCCGCATCCACCAAGACCACCTCGTGCGCAGCAAACTTCAGGAACACGCCTCCAGCGAGCAGCAAAGGCCGCCTCCACCAAGACGCCGTCTGCACTGTCTAGAGCCTTCTCAATCGAGATCACAGTCACCCAGGGCACGCATTGCGCCAGCTTGCTTGCGCTGCTGCTGCCGCCGTGCAGCCGCAGCAGCTGATCTTGTACCCCTTCGCGAACACCGAACAGGTTTCTCCACAGACAACAACTTCATCACTTCGCCACGCTCCTCAAACTCCAACGCATGACGAGCAGCTTCTTCAGCAGCATCAACAACTTCAGCAGCCCCACCATAGTGCACGCCGTGCGCGCTAAGCCAGGCCCAGTCACGCCGTAACACGGCTTTATCCACCTCACTGACACGCACTGCATTAATCCCACACGACGGTTCTCGCAAGCAGTATCGTCTTTCACGCCACAAATCACGCGCAATTAAAGGGGCTTGAGAGTTGTATACCCAGCTCAACAAGGACAGCTCCTCCAGCACAACCCAACGCAACCTAGCACTCCAAGAATCAATGTCCTCAAGCGCGTACCTTTGCAGCAGGCGCTGTACCTCTTCTTGAAGGTCACGCAGAGTCTTCGCGCTGCGGCCAGGTCGATTCAGCCTCAGGGCCTCACAAAAGACAGCAGAAAGAGGATTATCACCCAACAAGCTTGCCCCGCGAAGCTGACAGACCTCATACACCCGTACGTCCACTGCCGCACGGGAGTCATCTTCAAGCAGCAACTCCTCAAGGGACACACAACCCTGATCATCCAAAATGGTGTTGACCAACAGCCGCGTCTTTGAGCAAACCCTGTCCTTGAAGGCTGCAGTGGCCGGCACCCACGACGGCAGCCACATTCAGCCCAACTGTGCAGCGCAAAAAGAGCAGGTCGCTATGCAGCACACAGGGCGCAACGTGTAGCGTCGTTGAGGCGCTGTGAACGGTCCGGCTATGCCCAGATGCATGTCAGTGCCATCACTGTCTTTGGGCAGGTCGTTGCGACGCATGTTTGTAGATTGTAATACAACCCAACTTGGTCTTGGCTGAGGTCTATTCCTTGACCCTTGTTCCGGTGGACACTGAAGCACAGGCACTGATCCAAATACTCCAAAGCATTTTAGATCACTAGACGTGATCTACAAACATGCCTGTGCAAAACACAGCAAACTGTCCTAAACATGCCGAAAAATTTACTAAACACTCAGAATATTATAAGACCTAGAAAAATTATAAAATCTGTAGATTTTACCTAAGTTTTTTTCATGTCAAAAATTCAAATCTTACGCACAATAATCGCGATGCGCGGCTGCCATCTGGCATTTTCTGTCCGCGAATTTTGCGGGCCATTCAGCAGCCAATATCATAATAAAAATGCATAATCTACAATAAATTTGGAAACAAAATAGATAAGAGTATCTTCTACATTTGTGGACCCATTACAGTGCTGGTGCCTGCAAGACCCTGTCTGTGGATGGTCGCCGCATCACTGTGCGGTGTTCTCCCCGACCAGGGGGGACCCTGGTGGGCGCCGCTCAACAGGTGAAACGGTAGTAGGACCCAGAGGACCTCAGTGGGGAAGAATGGGAACTGGACGACGAGGCGATCGCTCTCCCGGACCTACAGCGCGCTGTCAACCCTATGTAAGTTGAAGGAGAATTCCCTTGATATGAATGCCGAGGAGATGGCTAGGGAAATCCTCGAACTGGTCAAGTCGGTTATCCGACACCGCTACCGCCAAGAATGGTGTTTCCCCACCCTCTGGAAAGGGTTCGAAGTGAAGGTACCTCCCTGGGAGCCCTTTTTTGCCTTCGTGCTTCCTGAGGGACGCCTAAATTCTGTTCTGGTGGACTACTTGTCCCAGAACAACCTAGGAGAGCTGCTGAGGCTCCCTGAAACGCTTGCCTCGCAGAACAAGCCTTGGGACTGAACCCTTCCTATACCTCTGTAACTTTGTGTGAGTGTGCTGAGCCTGAGGATACAAAGGGAAGCTGCAGAAGTGGTGTCCTAATTATACCCAAGTCTGCTCCTTTGCTAAAGTCGGCGGATGTCGTTACACGGTACCATGGGGTACACCCGAGGTCTCTCCGCCCCCAGGTGCTGAATTTCTGTGCTGGCACCAAACATCCTTGGAGGAATACCGAGCTAACACCAAGTTATCGGTTTTTCTAAACCTACCTGCCTACTACAAGGGAGGGGTGACCAAAAGCTACGAGGCATGAAAGAGCCTGATTGCTAGGCGGCCAAAACCGAGACTACCACTGCCACTGCCCACCAAAAACCGTGATGGAACTTCAGAAAACAGGGGGGACAGTGACACAATCACTACAGTTCCTACACCTACTACAGTGGTACCAGCCTTTAAAGGGTGAGCAGACACAGCCGTGCTCTGGTCCCCACCCAGGCGAACCACACCTACACTCACACGCTACTTGGTGCCGTTCATGAGGAGGTAGGTAGGTATCTTCGGGAGCTCGGGATGCCTCCTTTGACAATGCAGGAAGAAGGTCTTACCAAGGGGACGTCCTGTCCCTCCCACTGCCCGAGGTCAGGTGCCTCTTAAGCCGCTCCCGCAGGTGCCTGGGAAGGCAGTGTCGCAGCCAACTGTTCAGGGTGTCGCAGAGGAGAGGATGACCCTATATGTGTCCGTGGGTAGGGTCACATGCCCCCTCCTGTGGGCGGGAGCTCTGGCGGCTGCCCAGCCGTATGGAGTATCTCTCACCACAGGGGGTATTGCTCCCGCGCGTCTACGGTAGGACCGCCTCACCCCTGTGGCTCGGGTTGCGGGGCCCCGCTGCCTGGCAGGCGACCCCCTCCTCGGCTGTATGCCAGCACGCCTGTGATCAGTTGCTTCCATTGCTCCGGGTGACTTGTCATGGTCCCTGATGCGGCCTGGCCGGGCTCGGACAATTTGCTTTGGAGTACTCCCTCAGCCATTGGCCCGGTGGATCGGCTGCGTCGCCCCAATGTGTCCGACCCTGGGGAAGTGGACCCTTGCGTCCTGTCCCTTTGCTGCCCTCGCTGCATGTGTGTGTGCTCGTCCCGGGGAACTTGGCGCCTGTTCACCGGTGCGCGCGCTGTCTGCCGTTTGCGTGTGCTGTTGGTGGTGGTGTCCCCCCTCCCCTCACCTTTGTTTTCCTTCTTTTTTTGCCTCTGTATTGGTTTTTTTTTGGGTTTTTTGTTTGTTTTTTTTTTGTTTTTTTTTTGTTTTAAAATGGAAAAGGGGGCGGGTGCACACTGCAGGCACAGGCATGGGCAAGTGGTGCAGCGGTGCAGTAGTGTTGCGTTCTCCGGTGTGCCTCCTCGGTGCTTTGTCGGCGGCCGCGCCCCAGGTGTGCAGCTCACGTTGCTTGATGTACATGGATGCGGGTCAGGGTAGGTTTGGTTAGTTGTCTCTTTGCATTCTGGTGCTGGCTGGGTAGGCGGCCGTGTGGGCTGTTGGTGTGGGCGGCGGCTACTGTGCAACCTGGGCGGGCCCGGTTAGGGGTCAAGGGTCAGATGTTACGGGGTGTGGCTCGGGTTCCTCGACTCGTGATACGCCTTGGCTGGGTCTGGGCGGCTGTGGCCAGTTACGCGGTTTTGATGGCTGAGGGCTTGGGTTCGGCGCCGTTGGGCGTAGCGGCGCCCGTTGGCGCCTCGTTGGCGTCCATCGGCTTCCGGTTCGCTTGGCTTCTTCTGGACGGGGTTCGGCGTGACATTCCGCGGCGGTGGCTGGCTGGGTAGCGGGTAGCGATGGGCCACTGTAGGGGGTGACACTGGCCGGCTTGTTGGGCTGGGTTTGCTCTGGGCGGCTCGGGCGGCGCGCGGGTTCGCTGTCGTCGGCTAGGCTGGGGCGGGTGCGCGGGCTGTTGGGGTGGCAGGGAGCGTTGTCAGCTTGCAGCCTGGGCATGACCCAGGGAGTATCCCCCCTTGAGGTTAGGTGATTGCGCCGCTGGCCGGGTGGTCAGGCGCGTCATGCTGTTTGGCGCGCGGGGCTCCTGGCGTGCTGTGGGTGCTGCCGGTGTCTGTGCGTCGACGCTTGCGGGGTGGCGAGAGGGTGTGTGTGCCTGGGGTTGGGCTTGGGGTGATGTCCCACAGGATCCTTCCTTCACTTCGCGTCTCTCGGAAGGTCTCCTGCAGGCGTCTGAGGAGACACGGCTGGTCCTGGGCTGCGGGGAGGTTGCAGGGGTGGATTCCCTGGGGATGGAGCGCATTGGCCAGCATGTCTTCCCATGCGGCCTGTGGTATCCACCCCCCCGCCGGCGGGAGGCGGCAGTTTTCCACCGACCCCTTGTGGGGCCGGTGGACCAGGCCCCCGAGGGAGCGCTCTGTCCAGGCCAACTTTTGCAGCTCCCAGAGCAGCGTGTGGGTTCAGCGCTGCCACCACTGCTCCCCGGCGGGGCTGTGGCCTTGGGCGGAGGTGTGGGCTTCGGTGTGTGTGGATGGATCATGGAGACTGGTGGCCGTGGGGGGCCCGGCGAAGTCCTGGTGGTCCTGTGCCGTGGGGGGGCGTGGGAAGCAGGGACGTGGGCGTACGTGGACCCCTGGGTAGGAGCACATGGTCTCCGCTTCCGGGTTGGGTTGGGATCCGTGGTGGCGGCAGTAGCGGGGCATCTGCTAGATGTGGCTGACATCGGGGGCTGGTAGAGGGGCGGGGACGCTGCTGGTTGGCCCTGGCTCTCCTCTGGTCCGGTCGGGGGCGGTCTTTTGGCCTGGGGTGCAGGCTGTGCGGGGTGGCGGGACGAGGTGCGTCGCGCCTCGGCCGCGGCGCGCTCCGCGATGAAGGTGGTGGAGGCGGCGTCAGTGACGGTGGGGGGCGCCGTGCTGGGCGCTGCTGCCGGGTCTGGGATAGCTGGAGGTGGAAGTTGTAGAGGACATCCTCGGGGGGTCGGGTTTGCGCTGCCGCTGTGGTGCCAGGTTTGGGCTTGGACTTGGGTTTGGCAGCGGGCCAAGGCCGCAGTGCGTAGACGGAATTGGGAGGCTGCTTGGCGGTAGTCTTGAGGTTCGCGTGACATTCCGCGGCGGTGGCTGGCTGGGTAGCGGGTAGCGATGGGCCACTGTAGGGGGTGACACTGGCCGGCTTGTTGGGCTGGGTTGGCTCTGGGCGGCTCGGGCGGCGCGCGGGTTCGCTGTCGTCGGCTAGGCTGGGGCGGGTGCGCGGGCTGTTGGGCTGGCAGGGAGCGTTGTCAGCTTGCAGCCTGGGCACGACCCAGGGAGTATCCCCCCTTGGGGTTAGGTGATGGCGCCGCTGGCCGGGTGGTCAGGGGCGTCATGCTGTTTGGCGCGCGGGGCTCCTGGCGTGCTGTGGGTGCTGCCTGTGTCTGTGCGTCGACGCTTGCGGGGTGGCGAGAGGGTGTGTGTGCGTGAGGTTGGGCTTGGGGTGATGTCCCACAGGCGCCTTCCTTCACTTCGCATCTCTCGGAGGGTCTCCTGCAGGCGTCTGAGGAGACATGGCTGGTCCTGGGCTGCCGGGAGGTTGCGGGGGTGGATTCCCTTGGGATGGAGCGCATTGGCCAGCATGTCTTCCCATGCGGCCTGTGGTATCCACCCCCCTGCCGGCGGGAGGCAGCAGTTTTCCACCGACCCCTTGTGGGGCCGGTGGACCAGGCCCCCAAGGGAGGGCTCTGTCCAGGCCAACTTTTGCAGCTCCCAGAGCAGCGTGTGGGTTCAGCGCTGCCACCACTGCTCCCCGGCGGGGCTGTGGCCTTGGGCGGAGGGGTGGGCTTCGGTGTGTGTGGATGGATCATGGAGACTGTTGGCGGTGGGGGGCCCGGCGAAGTCCTGGTTGTCCTGTGCCGTGGGGGGGCGTGGGAAGCAGGGACGTGGGCGTACGTGGACCCCGGGGTAGGAGCACATGGTCTCCGCTTCCGGGTTGGGTTGGGATCCGTGGTGGCGGCAGTAGCGGGGCATCTGCTAGATGTGGCTGACATCGGGGGCCGGTAGAGGGGCGGGGACGCTGCTGGTTGGCCCTGGCTCTCCTCTGGTCCGGTTGGGGTTGGTCTTTTGGCCTGGGGTGCAGGCTTTGCGGGGTGGCGGGACGAGGTGCGTCGCGCCTCGGCCGCGGCGCGCTCCGCGATGAAGGTGGTGGAGGCGGCGTCAGTGACGGTGGGGGGCGCCGTGCTGGGCGCTGCTGCCGGGTCTGGGATGGCTGGAGGTGGAAGTTGTAGAGGACATCCTCGGGGGGTTGGGTTTGCGCTGCCGCTGTGGTGCCAGGTTTGGGCTTGGGCTTGGGTTTGGCAGCGGGCCAAGGCCGCAGTGCGTAGACGGAATTGGGAGGCTGCTTGGCGGTGGTCTTGAGGTTCGCGTGACATTCCCCGGCGGTGGCTGGCTCGGTAGCGGGTAGCGATGGGCCACTGTAGGGGGTGACACTGGCCGGCTTGTTGGGCTGGGTTGGCTCTGGGCGGCTCGGGCGGCGCGCGGGTTCGCTGTCGTCGGCTAGGCTGGGGCGGGTGCGCGGGCTGTTGGGCTGGCAGGGAGCGTTATTAGCTTGCAGCCTGGGCACGACCCAGGGAGTATCCCCCCTTGGGGTTAGGTGATGGCGCCGCTGGCCGGGTGGTCAGGCGCGTCATGCTGTTTGGCGCGCGGGGCTCCTGGCGTGCTGTGGGTGCTGCCTGTGTCTGTGCGTCGACGCTTGCGGGGTGGCGAGAGGGTGTGTGTGCGTGAGGTTGGGCTTGGGGTGATGTCCCACAGGCGCCTTCCTTCACTTCGCATCTCTCGGAGGGTCTCCTGCAGGCGTCTGAGGAGACATGGCTGGTCCTGGGCTGCCGGGAGGTTGCGGGGGTGGATTCCCTTGGGATGGAGCGCATTGGCCAGCATGTCTTCCCATGCGGCCTGTGGTATCCACCCCCCTGCCGGCGGGAGGCGGCAGTTTTCCACCGACCCCTTGTGGGGCCGGTGGACCAGGCCCCCAAGGGAGGGCTCTGTCCAGGCCAACTTTTGCAGCTCCCAGAGCAGCGTGTGGGTTCAGCGCTGCCACCACTGCTCCCCGGCGGGGCTGTGGCCTTGGGCGGAGGGGTGGGCTTCGATGTGTGTGGATGGATCATGGAGACTGGTGGCGGTGGGGGGCCCGGCGAAGTCCTGGTGGTCCTGTGCCGTGGGGGGGCGTGGGAAGCAGGGACTGGGCGTACGTGGACCCCTGGGTAGGAGCACATGGTCTCCGCTTCCGGGTTTGGTTGGGATCCGTGGTGGCGGCAGTAGCGGGGCATCTGCTAGATGTGGCTGACATCGGGGGCTGGTAGAGGGGCGGGGACGCTGCTGGTTGGCCCTGGCTCTCCTCTGGTCCGGTCGGGGGTGGTCTTTTGGCCTGGGGTGCAGGCTTTGCGGGGTGGCGGGACGAGGTGCGTCGCGCCTCGGCTGCGGCGCGCTCCGCGATGAAGGTGGTGGAGGCGGCGTCAGTGACGGTGGGGGGCGCCGTGCTGGGCGCTGCTGCCGGGTCTCGGATGGCTGGAGGTGGAAGTTGTAGAGGACATCCTCGGGGGGTTGGGTTTGCGCTGCTGCTGTGGTGCCAGGTTTGGGCTTGGGCTTGGGTTTGGCAGCGGGCCAAGGCCGCAGTGCGTAGACGGAATTGGGAGGCTGCTTGGCGGTGGTCTTGAGGTTCGGCGTGACATTCCGCGGCGGTGGCTGGCTGGGTAGCGGGTAGCGATGGGCCACTGTAGGGGGTGACACTGGCCGGCTTGTTGGGCTGGGTTGGCTCTGGGTGGCTCGGGCGGCGCGCGGGTTCGCTGTCGTCGGCTAGGCTGGGGCGGGTGCGCGGGCTGTTGGGCTGGCAGGGAGCGTTGTCAGCTTGCAGCCTGGGCACGACCCAGGGAGTATCCCCCCTTGGGGTTAGGTGATGGCGCCGCTGGCCGGGTGGTCAGGGGCGTCATGCTGTTTGGCGCGCGGGGCTCCTGGCGTGCTGTGGGTGCTGCCTGTGTCTGTGCGTCGACGCTTGCGGCCTGGCGAGAGGGTGTGTGTGCGTGAGGTTGGGCTTGGGGTGATGTCCCACAGGCGCCTTCCTTCACTTCGCGTCTCTCGGAGGGTCTCCTGCAGGCGTCTGAGGAGACATGGCTGGTCCTGGGCTGCCGGGAGGTTGCGGGGATGGATTCCCTTGGGATGGAGCGCATTGGCCAGCATGTTTTCCCATGCGGCCTGTGGTATCCACCCCCCTGCCGGCGGGAGGCGGCAGTTTTCCACCGACCCTTTGTGGGGCCGGTGGACCAGGCCCCCGAGGGAGGGCTCTGTCCAGGCCAACTTTTGCAGCTCCCAGAGCAGCGTGTGGGTTCACCGCTGCAACCACTATTCCTGGGCTGTGGCCTTAGGCGGAGGTGTGGGCTTCGGTGTGTGTGGATGGATCATGGAGACTGGTGGCGGTGGCGGGCCCAGCGAAGTCCTGGTAGTCCTGTGCGGTGGGGGGGCGTGGGAAGCAGGGACGTGGGCGTACATGGACCCCTGGGTAGGAGCACATGGTCTCCGCTTCCAGGTTGGGTTGAGATCCGTGGTGGCGGCGGTAGCGGGGCATCTGCTAGATGTGGCTGATATCGGGGGCTGGTAGAGGGGAGGGGACGCTGTTGGTTGGCCCTGGCTCTCCTCTGGTCCGGTCGGGGGTGGTCTGTGGGCCTGGGGTGCAGGCTTTGCGGGGTGGCGGGACGAGGTGCGTCGCGCCTCGGCCGCGGCGCGCTCCGCGATGAAGGTGGTGGAGGCGGCGTCAGTCACGGTGGAGGGCGCCGTGCTGGGCGCTGCTGCCGGGTCTGGGATGGCTGGAGGTGGAAGTTGTAGAGGACATCCTCGGGGGGTTGGGTTCGCGCTGCCGCTGTGGTGCCGGGTTTGGGCTTGGGCTTGGGTTTGGCAGCGGGCCAAGGCCGCAGTGCGTCGACGGACTTGGGAGGCTGCTTGGCGGTGGTCTTGGGTCTTGTTTGGGTCGCGGGCGTGGGCTTTCCTGGGGCTTGGGCCTTGGCGGTTGCGGGGCCGCTTGCGGTGGGGATGGGGATGGGGGCCCTTTTCGGAGGTTTTCCCCGCGGCCTGGATGGTGGTGTGCTGGACAAGGATGTTGTGGTGCCGGCCGATGAGGTGGTTGGTTGTGGTGGAGGTTGCAGAGTCGGAGGCCGAATAGATGGATATGGGGGACGGCGGGGGGTCCCGGGCAGCAGGGGTGCGCGCCGGATGCTGGGTCCTGCGAGTAATGAGGACGAGGGTGCGGGTTCAGGCATCGGGTGTGTGCGCACACTGTCCCTGGTGTCCCCCGTGCGTGCCGGTGCTGGTTCTGTGGGTGATGTCATGTGTTGTACGTGGTAGCGTAGTCGCGTTGCCTCGGCTGCGCGGGTAAGTGGGTCATCTGCTGGAGGTCCACTCCAGCTGCAGGACGTGTGCGTGTGTTTGCTGGAGGTAGTCGACGGTGCTGATAAAGCATCGCTGGATGCCGGGCATGTCCTCTTCTGTGAGGTTGGCGTAGTTTTGGGTTGGTTTGTCTGGGCCCGGCGTCAGCAGGGCCATGAGGCGGGCTTCCACCATGTACGAGCAGAGTTGCAGGGTGGTGGTGGTGGGGGGGGGGAATCCCATGCGGTTCGGGGGGGCCTCCTGCTGCCGGAGACGCAGTGTGACCTGCCACATCCACTGCTCCGCGGGGGTGTCTCAGGTCTGTTGCGTCCATTTGGGCAAGGCAATACATCGCCTTGCCAAGGCCCTGGTTGCGGCTGCGGATGGAGAGCAGCGTGTCCAGCGACCTGCGCTCCCACGTACCCGAGAATTGGGGGTCCTCAAGCTCGTCCTCTCTGGTCTTAACTGTCGGGGCCCAGGTTGTGCGGGGGGGGGGGTTGTAGTCGGTGGGAAGGAGGGAGTCGATGCCGTGTACCACCCAGGTGCCGGTTGCCGCGTGGTAGGGGGCTGTGGAGAGGGTGTAGTGTATGTTGTACATGAGGGTCATGTACGTGGAGGGGGCTGGCTGCTGGTTGTCGGGGTGGGGACATCGCCCGGGATGTGGTCCCTGAGGTTGCTCCAGGAGGCCATCCGGTCGACCCACATCTACCTTTCCCACGCCTTGGTGTCGGCGGGCGTGACGCTCGGTGGGGGCCGGGCCATGTTGGGCTCGTTGTAGCGGGGGCGGCCCTTGGTGTCCACCAGCCGCGGCACGGGGTATCCGACCAAGTGTCGCCCCCAGTCGATGGGGGGTACCCAGACTCAGTTCCCGGTGGGGGGCGAGCTCTGGCCGTCAGGGGTGGCAAGCGGGGGGCGGTCTGGTCGGGCGACGTGGAGGAAGAACCGCAAGAGGAAGTCCCGCACGCCCTCCCCCAGGGTGGCCGCCTGGACGAGGGTGGCCGCCCGGATGCGCTAAATGGTGCCGACGTGTGGACGCAAAGTACATTCTGGTCTCCGAGCCCCTGGAGGTGCTGCCGTATTGCTGCAGGGTTTTTTAGGGCGTAGGGCTCGGCAGGCGGTGGTGCGGGGCGTGGTGAGGGGGGTTGTGTGGGTGGTCGGGGGTGGTCGTGGTTGTCGCGTGTGGGGTCTGGTGATCGGGTTTCCCTTCATGGCCGCGGGAGCGGGGACTCGCGGTGTTGTGTGTCGGCGGGGGCTGGGGTTGGCAGGGGTTGGTGGGGGTCTCCACGTGGTGCGTCAGTGGCCTGGTCCCGGGGGGGGTCAGGGAGGAATGGTGTAAGGGTGGCACTGCTGATGCGGGAGTCTGGGCGTCCCGCCGGGTCGTGTCGGTGCTGCCTGTGTGTGTTGTGCGGTTCTTCTTTTGAGACATGGCGGTTTTCCGCCCAAGACCCATCACAAAGTGCTCACCATGCGAGGTTCCTCGAAGGACAGCCGCGGGAATGAAACCCATACAAGTATATCATACCACAGTCAATTTCCCTGGGTGCAAAGCACTGCCAAGCGAGGCACCAATAGCCTACGGAGAGTGACAAATGGCAGTAAAATCTTGCTCGGCTATGTGTCGTGCGGTTCTTGCGTTCCCTGGCTGGCCGCGGTGTCGAGGTGGGGGGTGGCTGCCTGGGCATCTGGGAGGGCTGTGGGTCGTAGACAGCGGGTTACTGCTGGTGGAGGGTGCTTGATGTCATGGGTTGCGGATGGGGGGGCTGCAGGCGGTGGTGGGGTGCTTCTTGTAGGCCCTGTTGCTGTTGGTGCGCGTGTATGGCCCCCCGCGGGTCTATGGGGGCGGGTGGTGGCCTGAACGTAGCGAGCCCGTGCAGTGGGGGACGTAGGTGGTGCTGGACCGTGTGGTGGTGGTGGTGAAGGTGTGTTGGCTGTGTGTGGTACCAGAGCACTGGTTTGTACGGTGGCAAGGGCTGGTAGTGGTGATAGGTGCGCCCGTGGTGCACGTGATGGTGTGGTGCGGTTTAGTGCGCCGCGTGGGGTGGGTGAAATGTCGGGGCTGGCTGCGCTGGGGCGTCGTGGTGATGGAGCTAGTGGGGGTTGCTGTAGTATTGGTGCACCGGGCGGTAGGGGTCGTTGGGGGCGGGAGCGTGGTGATGGTGCTGGTGGCGCCACGTTCCCTCGCCCTGCGTGAATGGTGGTCCTTGTATGGCGTGGATTTGTGTGGGCAGTGGTCCTGGCCGGGCTGCTGGATTAGGTTGCTGCGGTACAGTGGCCATAGAGGGCGCTGGTGGGACTGGTGCTGTTGGTGTGCCTTGGGGGGCTGGGAGTGGGGTGGTGCGGCGTGGGTGGGCCTGGGTCCCGGCCGGGATGCCAACCCTTGTTGGTGGGCGCGCTGGCGGGCCCCCTGGCCTGTCTTGGTCTTCTTGGTCAGGTGGGTGTCGGGGGCTGGTGACCTCCCCTGGCCCCGGCGAGGTGACGGGGAGCGGCTGTGCAGCTCTGCGCCTCTCTGAGGCACGTCTTGAGGCCCCTGAGGTAGGCGCGCTGGTCCGTTGGGTCAATCTGTGCGGCGGCGGTTTCGCTTGGGGCGGCCAGTGGGCATCCCGAAGGGATGCCCAGCTCTCCAGGGGCCTCAGCTGTGTGGGGTGGGGGGGGGTGTCGGGAAGGAGAATGCGCTGCGAGGGTAGGGTGTTCCTTTCTGCCGGCTGAGAGCGGTGTTGAACGGGCGGCAAGTGCGCCGGAGGTAGTCTGCTACCTCCTCTGGTGCCAACCCCGCCCAAGCCCCCGGGGCTGCTGCTCGGGGGGCCGAGAGCTGTGGGTTTCGGAGATGGAGGTCACGTTGGTGGAGGTAAATGGCGAGAAGGATGTGGTGGACCGCCACGTTCGAACCGCCCCCGCTGTGGCGTAGGGGTGGGCCTAGGGGGGGCAGGGGTGCGCCGCCTTTTGCCACGGCTATGGTCCATGCATGGTCCGCTGGGTCCGCCACGTAGTGCCCTCCCAGGAAGTCCCGGAGGGCGTCAGTGAGTAGCCCGAAGAAGCTGCGGTGGCTGGCGGGGGGGGGGGGGGCTGAGGCTGCGGGTAGCGTGCGCTGGTGGGGGTTCAGGTCCCCGCAGTGGGGGCAGTGGGTGAGGCGGTGTGCGGCTCCTAGGCAGACCCAGTGGTCTGGGTTGCAGGGCAGGGCCGTCTGTGGTAGCCGTTGGCGCACACGGAGGGAGCACGCGGTGGCTGGCGGTTGGCGGTACCTGTGGAGGGACGGTGGTGTGGGGGTATGGCGTCTCATCCCGCGCGCATGCTGGCAGGTGTGTGTACGGTGCCTGTGGTGCTCGTGCGTGCCGTGTCGGTGTCGTGCTTGATTGATGTTGTGCGACCTAGGGTGGGGGTCCCGTGTCAGATGGTGTGTCGCGGTGTGGGGTCTCACGGTTGGTAGAACAGGAGTTTGAGGAGGTGCGCCTGGTCCACCGGGGGCAGGGTGGCTGCATGCTTTCGGTATTTGTGGGTGCGGTATGTGAGTCCTTCTGCTGTCTTGGCATTTGCTGTCTTGGCGTTGCATGTGCACTGCCGTGGCATTCGGGTCGTCCGCGTGGGTGCGTAGCAGGGTGTAGACGGCAGTGGGGACAAGCCCCCTGCAGACCGCCTCGAGTACCTCCGTCTGTTTGAGGATGGTGGCGAGTTTTTTGGTTGTCGGGGACCGTTTCCGCCAAGCGGCGTGTTTTGCGATGGTGTGGGTTGGGTTCCAGTTTGTGAGGCTGTCGAGTCCTTGGTACAGGGGGCACGTCTTGAAATGGTCCCAGGTTTCTTCTTCTGCGTGGACACAGATGCATTTGGTGTACCCTGCGGGGACGTGGATTGAGCGGCGTGCGTACCATCGGTAGTATCAGGTGAGCAGGCGAAGCTGCTTGAGGGCGAGCTGGAGTCGGGGCCTTTGTAGGTGTGCTGGGAGGCTATCCGGGCGTAGGGCTGAGTAGTAGAGGGGGGTACAGACAGAGTATTCGAGGCGTTGCAGGAGTTCGGTGTTCGCTGGGTGGCCCAGGGTGGTGGCGAGTTGTTGTATGGGCGTGGGCTACTGGTATTGTTTGTCTTGGTCCGTGTACAGCGTGTCCTCGGGTATCCAGTCGGGGGGCTGTGTGGCGGAGGGTATCAGGGCTAGGTGCTGCAGGTGGCTGTGGTGTGGGCTATCTAATCACATGTGTTCGAGCCCTGGAGTGTGGTTGGTGATCTGGTGTTTGGCATGTGTGTCCGCGCGTCCATTGCCGTACGTGTAGCGGTGGGACTCCTGTTTGACGATGTGCAGGGCGTCCTGGGGGTGCATGCCTCTGACGGCCAGCCACAGCCCCAACACCTGTGTGATAAGGCCGGTTTCAAGCGGCCTGCGGAGGGGCAGGTCCGAGAGGCGCCTGGTGAGGCGGATGTCGAGTCTGGCGTCCACGACAACCCAGATGTTGCGGGGCCCGATTGTTGCGGGTGGTGGGGTCGCGGTGACGGCGCCCGCCAGGGTGCGCAGTTCGCCGTGGGAGGACGCCCTGAAGATGGTGGCCCTGGTGTGGTGCTCCACGTGGAGGCCATCCGCGCGCCAGGTGATGCGCACTGAGGCACAACCAACCGTGGGGGTGTGTTGCTGGGTGCCGGATGCATTCAGTGAAGTGAAGGATGTCTGTGTCGCTGGGTACGGGTAGACGGGCAATTGCTGTGAGGTGATAGATGTAGACGGGGTTCCCTTTGGCAGTTCTGGTGGTGGTTTGCGTGGGTTGCAGTAGCGGCGTCGCATAGACGCCTATCCTCTGGGTAATGATGGCCTGGGCCCCGTGGATGAGGCAGAGGACGAACCTGTCGGGGCACCCCTGGGTGATGTACGCGTACATCAGGTGGAAGAGGTATCTCGTATTGGGGTGGAACTTCTGGCATGTGATGGTGTGCCGTCGTTCTCTCTCTTCTTTGTCGCCGTGGAGGGTCAGGCATTCGTGTTGCAAGGGGCGCATGGGTGCTTCAGGAGGTCATCCTCGGTGTGGTTCGCAGCAACCATACTCTATGGACACGCTTTCTGGGTCTGTCCACTCGCTGGTGAATGTCCAGGCTGCTGCGGGCTTTCGAGTCCAGGCCACGTGCGCTGGGTGGCCTGGGGGTACCGGCTGAAATTAGGGGGAAGGCCATGCCTGCTGGTCAGCGGTGGGGGCGGCAGTGGGGGTGTGATAGTGGGTGGAGATGAGGTGCAGCAGCAGCCATGGATTGTCGAAGGCTGCCGCGCCGCAGTGTCAGCACGTGCGTGGTGTGCTTTGGTCATCGTGTCTGACTGGTGGCACGTCTGTCTCCGGGGCGTTGTCTTTGGGGACGGACCACGGGGTATGGTGCCGCTGGACAGTGCGGGTAGCGTGTTTGTGCCCGTTGGGCGCTAACAGCAGGATGGTTGGTGGTGTCCAGCCTTTGGCTGACGGGGTGGTCTCCTCCTGCTTCGTGCCGCCGTCCTTGGGGCCTGGTGCTCGTTCTGGCGGGTTCGGGGGTGCTGGTGTTGGAAGGCCCTGTACGCCGTGTCGATATCCTTGGGTCCGAGCATCGTGCGCCCTGCCCTCGTAGCGCATGTGCAGAGGTATGCTTGGAAGATGCGGCGCGCTCGCCATTGCGGGTCGGAGAGGAACGGGGCGTGGTGGGCTCCGCACTGGGCCATGACTGTCATCTGCGTGGGGGTGATGTACACTATGGTGATGGTTGCCCCCACGAGGCGTAGGGTGTCCACCTTGCCTGCCGGGTGTTGGTGGACGTTGGTGTGCGTCGCCACGAGTGGCCCCTGCTGATCGCAATGGTGGTTCGTCAGGATGGCGTGTGTGTGGTGCCGTAGAAGGAGTTGTAGCTGGGCCCAAATGCTGTTGCCCTCAGAGGTGGGGACACCGTGCTGTGCCAGTAACCACCGAGGGCAGGCATTGCGGGCGGTTTGCGCTTCTTTAATGCGTATGGCTGCCGCTTGGCGGACCTCGGGTTCATGGTTGTGGGTTACTCTGTGTAGGAGGTGCGCTGCGTGTTTGGCATAGGCTGTTTCGACTACGGCGCCCGTATTGTCCCCTGTAGTAGCGCCAGTGGGCCATCATGGCCTCCTTGGGGAAGGACGTGGGCCAGCCTCCGTGTTGTGCACATGGCTTTGTTACTTGCTGTCGACCGTGGCGTAGGGCGTCTTGGGGTTGCGAGAGGTGCGACGCTTGGTATCCATTGCTGCGTTGACCAACGCTTCCATGAATTATGCCAGGCCTGGCGTAGACAGGAGGTTCCCCCTGGCAAGTTGCGGTAGTTGGGCGAGGCGCAGTTCCAGCTTGTTTGGGAGTGCAATGTGGTGATTTCCTGTGGCCTGTGTGACTCCCAGGTGGACCGTGGTGTCCTCCAGGTGTAGGGGTTCACTTTTCTGGATGTGTGGGCTGGGATCCCGACGTCAGCTAGCCCGACCGATTTCCAGGTGTGTACCAGGAGTTGGTGGGCGTCCGGGTAGGTTGTGGTGAGCTGGAGAGTTGCGGACCCCTGTTCGGTTGTCGTTGGTAGCCCTGTGTTCGCAGGGTCACGGTGGCGGGTGGCCGTAGTCAGGGGGTTGTCGTCCGCGAAGTTGATGAGCAGGGCCCGTAGCGGGTACGGGGCGTATCCGAGGTATACCCGTGCAAGTTCAAATGCCAGCGGGACGGTGACTAGGAGGTAGAGGAAAGGGCTCTCGGCGCCACCCTGGGGGACCCCGCTGTCCGTGCCGGTCCAGGGGGTAAGGCCTGCAGCTGTGATGACGACGTAGAGCCGGGTCTGGATGTACCCGGTCATGAAGGACAGGAATGAGAGGCCCATGGCAGCCCATACCTCTTTGAGGACCCGGTGCGGGGCGTGGGTGAAAACGCGCCTTAGACATCGAGGGAGGCGACGATCATCTCGTAGGGGTTCATGTCCAGCGCGTCCTGGAGGAGGATGGCCTCGTAGGAGGAACTGCCTGCCATGGCCGGCCACATGCTGCCAGGCACGTGGGCGAAGACCGCTGAGGTTATTGGGCTCAGGTTGAGCTCCCACACCAGCTTGACTTCGTTGGTGGCGCATACTATGGGTCGCCAGTTTCACGCCTCTGCCCAGATGCCCTTCTTGTAGAGGGGGTGGACCAGGTTGGCCCCCTCAGGGGGAATGGGTATGGTGCCCGTGACGATCTGCCACAGGCGGGCTGCCAGATGGCCCTTGACGGGCAGGGGGAGGCGTTGGTACGCTTCGGCCAGTAGTCTGTCGACGCCGCGAACGACCCCCTTCTTTAGGCCGTCCAGGGCGCATTGAAGTTCTTGGATGCTTGAGGGGTCGTGCTCAATGGCGCGCCGCTGTTCCCGGTTGAAGACCTTGGGCACATTTTCGCGGATGGTGCTTCTGGTATGGCAAACGAGCTCGGGGAGGGCGTCCCCGTGTTGTGCCTGGAAGCTGTCCAGGACGGCCTGGAGGATATGCTGTCAGGGTCGTTGGTGAGGCCTCTCTCGGTGGGGCGCAGCGCGTGGATGATGCGGCGTCCTGCGTCCTTCAGGACGCGGCTGACGTACCGCAGGGACTTGTACGGCGTGTCATTTCTGCTGTACCTTTCGCGTTCCTGGGCTGCGGCTGCTATGCGGTGTGCGTGCCATTTCTGAAGCTGGTGGCGGCGGGTGGTGAGGACCGCGCGGGGCTGGGCGGCTCTCTCCTGTGCCTCCGGTGTTCTGGGGCAACGCAGGGTGGCGAGTTCCTCCTTTGTGGTCCAAATGTCATGGACGAGCTGTTGGAAGGTGAGGTCCGGTGGTGCTCTTGTGTGGCTGGTGTCGCATTGCAGGCCGCTTGCTTGTGCTGCCTGGCGCATGGCGGTGGGGAGTGTTGGTGCATCAGGGCGGAGCAGGATGGCTTGTAGGTCGCTGTTATAGCTGTGCCAGGCGCCGTGGTTGTGCTCGGCCGGGATCTGCAGCGTGGGTGGGAGGGTGTTGTCAGGCATGGTGGCAGCAGGTGGGGGTAGGTTGGGTATGATGAGGTCGATGCAGAGGGGTCGGTGGCCTGTGCCTGCGGGCAGGAGGTCCCGCTAGGTTGCCTCGCCGACACATACTGTGGTTGGGTCTATGTAGCACGTGTCGATGCGGGAGGGTAGGGTGCCGGCCTGGTGGGGGTAGTCGGAGGGTGTGCTGGTGAGTCCCGCTGTGAGGTCGGGAAGGGCCAGTTGGTGCATGGCGTCTCGGACGGCAATGTCCGTGGCTGTGGGTGGGTCAGTGCAGTCGTTGTCGGTGGGGGCAGCGTTTAGGTCGCCTATGATGATCGTGGGTGCTAGGAGGGACAGACGTCGGTATGCCAGGCTCAGGGCGTCAAGGAAATTTTTGATTTCCTCCCCGAGCGGGACGTGCGTGAGTAGCACGTTTAGCTGCCATCCGGGCCCTACGCACTCGTACGCCCCGACGCGACGGTCCACTCCGAGGTCGGGGTGGGCATGCACCGTGACTGATGCTTTGTGGTAGAGGGGCACCCCTCGTGGCGTTCATGAGGGGTACACAGGCCCTAGTGGTCCACCTGTGAGAATGCAAGAGAACACAGCACTACTAAGCTGCTGTGGCCTAATAGGGATGTCACCACAAGATTCCATGGTAGGGCTTGGAGGGAAGGAGTGCTCTGTTTGTGTGCACACCGTGAGAGGATGCTCTTTTCTTGCCATACAGAGCCGTACAGAGCTGGCAGAGGCAAGGTGGTCCCGTGTGATCTGCCCACTGTTTAGCTGGGCAGAACAAAATTGCTGCTGCACCAATCACCCCTGTAGCTTGCCCACCTGAGAACAGAGGCAAGTGCAGGACAGCCTTCAGCGGAGGAACCTAACCTGCCTCGCCGTATTATACTGGTCTCCGAAAGAAAAATAATACGCCGTCTGAAAGCTCCCAGGCAAGCTTAAGGAACTCCGCCCATTCTCTTATAGAATGTGGGGCAGAGCCCCAGGATACCCTAGACAACGGTCATACACAGGGCGGTTTGCGTGGCCTACCCGTTAATGCGTCATATGCATGCACGAATATGCACGAGTTTGACAAATTCCTATTTTGAACAATCCAATCTCAATCAATCCATACCAATCTGTGGTCACAATCACTGACTCAACCAGGGGGTGACCCCTCCTAGGCTTACTCACCTTACCTATCGCTGGAGGGCGAGAGCATGTGACAGGATAAAACGAGAAACAAAGCGAACCAAAGCGAGTATGCACTCGTGTGTATGTTCTAATCAGTGCAACAGAAAGAGGGAGGTTAGTTTGTAAGAGCAGTTGTAGGCCCCCGTGACAACCACTCCCTGGCGGAATGCCATCTGTTTTGCCCTAATCTCATCTCTAATCACTTTCCCATCTGCTAATCAATACCTCTGCGCTATGTTTTCGCTGCTACGCGGCTTGACTCCAGAGTCACCAGGCAAGCAATGTGCATGCAGCATGCGGAGCAATAACAACCTCTATGCCTATACCTTTTCCTTTGAACTCTTATTGAACTTTTGAATTCTTGATTTTTGCGTCTTTAATATTGCTATACGTTCATTACTACCTTCATTATTTAGTGTGTGTTTTGTCATTTCTTGATTCGTACGTGACATACTGTTATAATCTTACTTCCTCTGGCTTTGCCCTGCGCGCCGCGTTTCTCTGCGTATGAATCCTGGAATTTAAAAAATCCTGTGAAGAACAAAAAAGACGTAAAAATGTTCATTTAATGCACAAGAGGATTCTGGACAGAAAAGTTCTAGCCCGTCATTTGCCGGATTTTGGTGTGTTGATCAGCAATCAGGCCCTCATGCTTTGCATCTCTTCTGTTCAGATGTCCCTGAGACGCGAAGCGAAGTAAGCCGCGTTCTGGCCGGACCGCAGCCCAAAGGAGGAGTGCCCAAAATGCCAAGACCCCATTAAGGGGCAAACAATTTTTAACGCCAGCCCCTTGCGGTAAGGACAGGCCAAATACAGCCTGCAGGTACCACAGAGACCCGGACAGCGTCCCCTGACCGTATGCTATGTTGGGTTTTGCGTTTTGCAACTTGGAGGGAGGGATGCATGATTAAATGACTTTGCATGCCCATTCTAACCCCCTACCAAGCCACAGCCGCCCCAGCGACGCCACTGAGCGGAGTGAAGGCTGTAGAATTTTGTCACGACAAGGCACAAACGGGCGACTGCCCTCGCGCAGAGATCTCTTTTCAGTGTAAGGGAAGTTATAGGTAATTTTGAAAAGATGCTGAAACCATGGGGAGGTCAACAAAATTACCCCTCTTTCGTTAAATTGCGACTGTGGTGGCCACCACAGCACAGGAGGGAGTATGGAAAAGTGTATTCCCATGCCCAAAGGTACACTTTAGTTGTTTTTGAGATGCCTAGTAGGCATACCAGATCTTTATCTTAGTATTGGCCTAACCAAAGAGGGGTGACAAAGCATTTTGACCTATAAAACCAAGCACTACACTTTGAATGTTTTGTGGACCCCTGACCCCCCAAACGAGAGGGACATAAACATCATTTCCTGGACTGACTGAGGCGCGCACATCGATTCAGAGCCTATACACTTTTGTACATTTTCTCATGAATGTCAAGGCCTCCTACTGCTCTGCACCCTAGGGGGCTGGGGCGCCTGTTTTTGAGAGGTCCTGGGTTCAATTCTCAGTCATCCCAGCCCCCATGAAGCTCCCATGTGCAGGACAGCGACCTCAGCGCCACAAGCCATGCCACCTCAGCACCAATGGGACCCAAAATATACAGTGCACATCTCAAGATGGCAGTACATATGAGAGAGCGCCCATGTGGGCAATTTTCCCATGATTGTAGGCTATTTTGTAACTTTCTTTTCTAAATCTGTAGTCATTGTGAGTTCTCTTGTTTAGAGGTATATTCTATCTTTCTCCTTTGACTTCAGCCCTTCATGTAGTGCTTTTGATCCTGAATTTCCGTTACTTGCACAGTGGGTACTTGGGAACTTTGGTCTATAATTTCATTTTACCAAAGCATTTACTTTTGGAAACGCTGAGCTACATCAGGAAGCAGCTGGAGCAAGCTGGAGCACAAAACAAAACAATATCATCGAGAGCATTAACAATGAAAGCCTGTTCAAAGTTTCGGCATTCTGTTTTGTAGTAGCATCAACAGGCCCAGCAGCTGTAGAGCATGTATTGTCTCGTAAGTCCACCCTCTAGGGTGTGCTGGGTTCACGTGTTCATTGTCCGGCGTTTGCTTTGTGCTGTACAGCCTTTGGTAGTCCGAGCAGCGGTGAAGGGGAACCTCGGGGTGAATCCCGGCCCTGGAGCTGAGGCGCTGGGGACCTTGCGGCGCTTGCCCATGTAGGTGGCAACAGGTGTGCAGTTGACCTATTTTGAAGTGCTTGCTTCTGCCGTAGTTTGCTGCCCCACTTATTGTTTGTTTATTGTTTGAAGACCATATCTTGATTCTCCTGGTGGTTCTCTGGCTGAGACAAAATCACAGTTTGAGAAAAAAGTTGCAAGGCAAGCGACGGCAAAGACCAAAACTGTAATACTTGCACTGATTTGTTAATCCGGTTGTCACGTAGGTCCAAAACGCCAGAAACAATAACTGGGCTTACAACACCCCTGAGCAACACAAACAGGAAAGCATATACATCTCTGTCAGATACACACGGTGCAAAAAATCCCCACAAGCAGAAACATCGCGTAGCACTATTGGTGTGCTGTCTTGGCTATCCTGCTAAGCATTCTGCCTATTTCATGATACTTTACATGCGTAGGAACAGCACGTGCGCGAGTCTGTCAAAGTCATTGCGCTTCAATTAGGCCGTCAAACAGCTTTGCGGTGGGCAACCGCAGTTGCACGCTGAAATTTACGTGTGCATGCTCACACGCTCACACACAGGGCACTTACACGCTTACTTTCTTTTTAACTCAGTTGTTTTAGTGCAAGAGTAGAGCACAGGAACAGCTCTTGAGCACTTTCTTCTCATGGCGGCTTGGATTGAGATTAGTGAAGGTAGGACACGCCATTAGGATATTGTCTCAAACCCGTACGTCACCATTGCTCAACAACAAGAATAGCACGACCATCCAAAGTCACAGACCACAACAGAAACCTACTCTCCATGCAGGTTTTTTGCTCATAGAGCGCTAGTTCATACGGCGCCTTGGTTGTTTGCCTTTGCTGTCTCTGGCTCCCTTCGCCAGAATGAAAAATGAAAGGAGAGTAAAACATGACGAAAGAATTTTCTAGATAGCTGAAAATAAAGTTAAATAGCATAAAAAATGCCTAGGGCAAAAAGCGCGCGGTGAACCGCGTTAAAACGCGACAGCCGTAATTTTGAACTTAAATAGACAAAAGAAGCGCCGTAAGGTTAATAGGGACATAACGCCGTGCTCCTCGTTGTCTAACACGTCGTTTACGCAAAGAAAAACCGTGTTGAGCAACGCGTAAAACACGAAAGAAAATTTTCGTAACACGCCACGCCCCTGCCCTCGCTCCCTCACGCCCTCTTTGATTCATCATGTACCCTCCCCTCCCGCCCGTGCCCAATTCCTGACGCTTCTGCCTCCTTTTCACTGCAGGTGGACCGTACGTGGCGTCACGTCCTGGACACCGAAGCCACCAAGGCGATACCATCCACGACACCGCCACCATCGCCGGGTGACATGTAAGGCAGTGAAGGGGACATGGTCTTGCTGACTTCAATTGTGCGAGTGTGGGTGCGTTGGGTGGTGTATAGTTGAATTTTGTTTTCAAAAAAAAATATTCTAACAAATTTTGCAGTTGTTTTTTAAGTAGGAGAAACCAGACAAACACAGGAAACAAACCAAACAAGGCAGCAGAAAAGGACACCACAGCACCACACGACAGCACAGCACCACGGGGCACAGCACAGGGGAGCAGGGCACCAAGGGAGAGCAGGGCCGCACAGCAACACCGCACAGGGCGGAGGAGACAGGGAACGCAAAGCACGACATCCCAAGATGCACACGGCACAAAGCACAGCGGCGAACAACACCACACAGCAACACCCCACAGCAAGACACACACAGCGCAGGGAGACAAGACAAAAGACAGCATCGAAAGGCACAGGACCCCAGGACGACGGACAGCGCCCCAGGAAACGACAAAGCGCGCGACAGCACCAAACAGAGCAAAATAAAACAAGACAGCCCACAACAACACAACTCCAGGCGGCACACCGCGCAGCAACACGGCGCAGCATAGCACCCAGGAAACACCACAGCACACCACTGAAACACCACACCAGGAGCCATCAGGACCCACCAGGAGACAACAGAGGACAGCCAGGCCCAACAGCAAAGCCACAAACACAACAGGCAACAACATAAAACACCAGCCAGCGCCGCAGGGGCAGGAGAGCACCGCACAGAGAGCAACCACACAGGCACACGAGCATAGCATTGCACAAGCAGAGCACAGAAACAGAACCAGCCCGGAGCACCACGGAAACGCAAGGAACAACGCAAAAAACAAACCAGCAGAGAACGCAGCGGCGCACGACAGCAACACACAACAAAAACAGCACAACAAGACCCAGCACAACACCGCGCCGAACAACACAACGCGGGAACCCAACCCGACACAAGCACGCCACACAACACCGGGCACAACACCAAACACACCACGAACCACAGCACCAGAAAACAAGACGCAAAACAAAGCACAACTCAGGGCACCAAAACCAGCCGGGGGGGGGGGGGCACAACCAGCAGAAACCGACAAGCAAAAAAAGAACCCCCGCGCAAAGCGACCGAGGGGGGGGGCGGGTAACACCACACGGCACCCACCGGAGGCAGCACGGGGAAGAGCAACGCCGCCAGCCCGGCGCCACCGGGCACGCCCAACACAACAGGCAACAACACAAAAGGAGGAGGCACAGGCAGGGAGCACCGAACGACAGGGTGCAACCGCGCACCGGCCCCCGCCGAAGAAAAAAGGCCCACAACAACACACATCAACAAGCCCCACAACCGGGGACACACCACCCTAGCACTGCACAACCAGCACACCACGGCAAGGGAAAAAAAAGGATAGGAAGGAGGAAAAAAGAAAAGAAAAAATACCAGGGAGGAAAGAAAAAACACGCAGGTAGGGGGCAGAAAGAAAAAAGGAAACCAAGAAAAGAAAAAAAAACCAAAAGAGGGGGGGGGGCACAAGACGCCAAAGCCCACGGCACCCAGGGCCGGAGGACACGGAACGCCAGAGACAAGGGGGGAGCACAAAAGAAAAAAAAACACGCAGTAACAACCACAAGCAGGGCAACCCCAGCCCGGAGAGGGCCGAGCAGACCAGGGGAGCACCGAGAACTGCCACAGGAAAAAGTGAGTCGCCCCAAAACGCGCCCGGGAGACCGACCCGCTCGACCCAGCAAAGAGGGGCACGCACACACACACACGCACGGGACCCGGGCGTGGCGTCCTCCGACTCGGAGGGGGCGGTGTTGGCGTCCACACGAGACAGCCCCGGTGCACCGGCGGAGTCCCGCGTCGAAAGATGGACGGTACGGGAAACCAGACGCGTCGGTGACCGGGTCCACACACGCAAACCACCGCAGCGCACGCAGCCCAAGACCGACGCCGGAGGGACCAGCCAGGGACAACCCCATCGCGGGGCCCTGAACGGGTACGACGCGGAGGGTAAAGGCACCACGGTGTCAGGACAGCCGACCAGAGCACTGAGAGCGACCGGACCGGACGAGGCACGGCGCACGGACGCGGGGTCACGTGGCACGCCAGAGAGGCACGCCGCCGGCCACAACCCAGGCACAGGGACAGGTGCCAAGCAACAACGGCCACCGGGTACCGCAAACCCGGGCAGCGCGCATGACCCGCAATGAACCAGGGCACAGGAACAGTTGCCTGGCGACACCCAACACGCACACCCCAACACCCAAGCCGGGAGTGGCTGGGCGCAGCCGAAACCCGAGCCCGACCACACACACCCACAGTACACACCGAAGCCAGGAGTGGTGGGGTACAAGCGGAGCACGCACACAAACACACAAACACCCCAACACCGCAGAAAGGAGTGGCGGGAGCCCAGCCGAATCCCAAGCCCAAACACACACACAAACACCGCACACCCAAGCCAGGGGTGGCGGGGTGCAGGCAGAGCGCGCACACAAACACACACACACCCCAACACCCCAGCCAGGAATGGCAGGGCGCGGCCAAAACAGGAGCCCAGGCAGGCACATCGACACCGCACACCTCAGCCAGGAGTGGCGGCGTACAAGCGGAGCACGTACACAAACACACACACACACACACCCACACCCCAGCCAGGAGTGGCGGAGGGCAGCCGAAACGCGAGCCAATGCGCACACACACACACCGCACACTCCAGCCACAAGTGGCAGGGTACAAACGGAGCGCGCAAAGAAACACACACACAGCCCAACATCCCAGCCAGGTGTGGCGGGGCGCAGCCGAAACCCGAGTCCAAGCACACACAACCACTGCGCACACCCCAGCCAGGAGTGCCAGAAGACCAAGCGGAGCGCGCACACAAACACACACACAGCCCAACAGCCCAGCCAGGAGTGGCGAGGCGCAGCCAAAACCCGAGCCCAAACGCGCACATCCACACCACACATCCCAGCAGGGAGTGGCGGGGTACAAGTGGAGCGCGCACAGATGCACACACACACCCCAACACCCCAGCCGGGGTTGGCGGGGCGCAGCCGAAACCCGAGCCCAAGCACACACTGACACTACACACCCCAGCCAGGAGTGGCGGGGTGGAGAAAGAGCGCGCACACAAACGCACATACACAGCAACACGCGAGCCAGGCGTGGCGGAGCACAGCCGAAACCCGAGCCCAAACACACACACACACGCCGCACACCCCAGCCAGAAGTGGCGGGGTACAAGCGGAGCGCGCACACAAACACACACACACACCCCAACACCTCAGCCAGGAGTGGCGCCGCGCAGCCGAAACCCGAGCCCAAGCGCACGCACCCGCACTGCACACTCCAGCCAAAAGTGGCAGGGTACAAGCGGAGCGCGCACACAAACACACACACAGCCCAACACCCAAGCCAGGAGTGGCAGGGCTCAGCCGAAACCCAAGCCCAAGCACACACAACCACACCGCACACCCCAGGCAGGAATGGCGGGGTACAAGCGGAGCGTGCACACAAACACACACACACCCTACCACCCGAGCCACGAGTGGGGGGGGCGCAGCCGAAACAAGAGCCCAAACACGCACGTCCACCCCGCACACCCCAGCGAGGAGTGGCGGGGTACAAGCGGAGCGCGCACAGTAGCACACACACACCCCAACACCTCAGCCAGGAGTGGCGGGGGGCAGCTGAAACCCGAGCCCAAGCACACACACCCACACCGCACACTCCAGCCAGGGTTGGCAAGGTGGAAACAGAGCGCGCACACAAACACACACACACCCCAACACCCCAGCCAGGAGTGGCGGAGCGCAGCCAAAAACCGATCCCAAACACACGTACCCACGCCGCACAGCCCAGCCAGGAGTGGCACGGCAGAAACGGAGCACGCACACAAACACACACCCACCCCAACACGCCAACCAGGAGTGGCGGGGCGCAGCCGAAACCCGAGCCCAAGCACACACAACCACGCCGCACAGCCCAGCCAGGAATGGCAGAGTACAAGCGGAGCGCGCACACAAAGACACACACACCCCAATACCCCAGCCAGCAGTGGCGGGGCGCAGCCGAAACCCGAGGCCAAGCACACACACCCACACCGCACACCCGAGCCAGGAGAGGCGGGGTACAAGCGGAGCGCTCACACAAACACACACACACAGCCCAACACCCCAGCCAGGAGTGGCGCAGCGCAGCCGAGACCCGAGCCCAGGCACACACACCCACACTGCACACCCCAGGCAGGAGTGGCGGGGAGCAGCCGAAACCCAAGCCAAAGCACACACACCAATACCGCCCACCCAAGCCGGGAACGGCAGGGTGCAGGCGGAGCGCGCACACAACCACGCACGCCCGAAAGGCCCAGTCAGGAATGGCGGGGTGCAAGCCCAAACCCAAGCCCAACCGCACACACCACAAACCCCCGCCAGGAAAGGAGGGAAGAAATCAAAACCTGTACACAAGCAGACCCACCCAAGACCCCAGCCAGGATTGGCGGGGTTACCGCGAAACCCAGACCAAAACACAAGCGCCACACAACAGCAGGAAACCCAGTGTCCATAGCCCGGGCACTGAGGCAGCCCCTGCTATGCAGGTGACCCGGCCAAACGAGATCCGGAGACCGGGGGTAAGCCTGCATCCTAAGGCCTGCGCTGCTTTGGGACTCGAGGCAGAGCGAGGAACACCCAAGCACCTCGGAACCCCAGTACCAAGAACATTCATGCATGCCTTGGGAACGGGATACACCAGGAAGTCCGGTGAACCCCTAGAGTTCCGCCCAAAGGAGGGGTCGTGTGCAAGCACGGGAGCACACCCTCTCGGCGAGTGAAGTACATCACCTCGGCGGGGATCAACCCTCCCGGTGGTGCCCGGGGCCGCTTTGTTGGAGGCCACCAGTCAGGTCTAGCGGGATACAAGTCACCTCGCACACCCCAGCCAGGAGTGGCAGGGTACCAAGCGGAGCGCGCGCACAAACACACACACACCCCAACAGCCCAGCCAGGAGTGGCGGGGCGCAGCCCAAACGCAAGCCCAAGCACACACAACCACACCGCACACCCCAGCCAGGAATCGCGGGGTACAAGCGGAGCGCGCACAAAAAACACACACACACCCCAACACCCCGGCCAGGAATTACAGGGCGCGGCCAAAACAGGAGCCCAGGCAGGCACATTCACACCGCACACACCAGCCAGGAGCGGCGGCGTACAAGCAGAGCGCGCACACAAACACACACACACACACCCCAAAACCTCAGCCAGGAGTGGCGGGGCGCAGCTGAAACCCGAGCCAATGCGCACACACCCACACCGCACACTCCAGCCACAAGTGGCAGGGTACGAACGGAGCGCGCACAGAAACACACCACACCCCAACACCCCAGCCAGGCGTGGCGGGGCGCAGCCGAGACCCGAGTCCAAGCACACACAACCACTGCGCACACCCCAGCCAGGAGTGCCAGGGGACCAAGCGAGCGCGCACACAAACACACACACAGCCCAACAGCCCAGTCAGGAGTGGCGGGGCGCAGCCCAAACGCAAGCCCAAGCACAAACAACCACACCGCACATCCCAGCCAGGAATGGCGGGGTACAAGCGGAGCGCGCAGACAAACACACACACACCCTACCAGCCGAGCCACGAGTAGCGGGGCGCAGCCAAAACCGAAGCCCAAACGCGCACACCCACACCGCACATCCCAGCAAGGAGTGGCAGGCTACCACTTCAAGAAAAGCCAATTGCCTTGTGGGCCCCCAACGCCTTGGAACCCCCCGTCCCAGATGACTTCTCTGAGCACATTTTGTGGACATGCCTGACTACGTGGGATATCCAGAAACCTGGGAAAGTATCAATTCATTCGCTACCGAAGACAACCCGTTGGAACAATTTGGGTGAATACAAACACCAACACCGAGTGCCAATTATCCGCTACTGCCCATGTTCAAATATCCTGGTGAATCTATTTCAAGCTGTTCAACTACTACCACATCGCCTCCTGGGACTACCGCATCGAAATCAACTTCTCCTTTTACAACAAGAAAAGCTAACGGTTTCACAATATTTTGCCTCACACATCGATGGAATCGGGCACTATCTATGTAAACTGGTCCCAACTTTCGCCTCAGTGCAGAGTCCCAAAGGAGTCCCAGAACAAGCAACAGAACCCTGTTGGAAACCCCAGCCTGGACCTCGTTCAACTACCGCCTACACCATGGTACATGCTCCTCTCCTTTTCCGCTGCTGCTCAAGTTCAAGTATGCTGGTGAATCGATTTCCAGCTGTTCAACTACTACCACATCGCCTCCTGGGTCTACCGCATCGAAATCAACCTCTCCTTTTACAACAAGTAAAGCCAGCGGATTCACAGATTTCTGCCTTACACATCGATGGAATCGGGCACTACTTATGCAAACTGATCCCAGCCTTCGCCTCAATGAAGAATCTCAAAGGAATCCCAGAACAAGCAACAGAACCCTGGTGGAAACCCCAGCCTGGACCTCATTCAAATGCAGCCTACACCATGGTACATGCTCCTCTCCTTTATTATGGTACAAATGCAATCAAGTCGCAGGTCTCGCCTAAACGAAGATGCTACACTGGTTCCAACCAGAACCTGAAAGCATCCTGCTCTCGTAATATTCTCAAGCCAAAGGCCTCTGCGCCAGTCTGGACCAAATTCCATGGCAGTCCGATCCATGAAATCAGCTCAGGCCCGTTGTCCTCGAATTCCGGAACATGTTTTGGTATCAGCCGCCGCCTGACAAATTGGTCTCCGGCCAGCGCCAACACACAGCTATCCAGTCAGTCACAGGGCAATCGAAATACTCTCAACTCACAACACCATCTCACAACCACCCTCCCCACACACCCACGGCAACCCCCCCCCCCCCAACTCAGACATGAAATATGTGTAACCCACCCACCACACGTCCCCCCCTCTCCAATATTCCAACTTTAAAAACGAAACAACACCTCGCTCAGCCACCGCCTCCTCAAAACACTGTCATCACCAAAACACATCTCAAACTCACAACTCACAACATACAAAAAAGAAAGGACACAACAAACGCCATCATTGCGCAACACTTTCAGACACACACTGACATACTATGCCTTCAAGAAGTCCTGGAAAAGCCCACCCCTCCACCCAACCTGGGCCTCACGACTTTTTACTGTGGCACCACCACCAACTCCAACGGAACAGCAATCCTTGTCCCATCTTACATCAGCCCTTTCACAAAACTCATTTCCCATACACACTCAGAAGGTACCATCACAGCCATCCAAATCTCTCTCCCTGGATACCCTACGTTTGCACTCTTCTGCCTTTACAAGACATACCACGCCGCTCTCACACGAAAAATGGAACGCATCCTCGACTCACTGTTAAACAAATTCCCTCTTCACATCATACTAGGTGACTTTAACTCCCACACCCAACCTCACCTAGACACCCAAAACATCAAACACATTAAACAATGGCCTTGGCTCCAAAACCAACTTCTTCCCGAAAACATCTGTGATACCTCCCTCATCGATCTTTTTCGGAAAGAGAACCCAGACTCAACCCAATTCACACGGTACGCCTCAAACCGTTTGCCCAACCAATCACGCATTGACCTCCTCCTCACCTCACACTCTTTCCACACCTCATTCCAACCTCTGAAAGCCCACATCCACACCAACAATTTCTCCTCCGATCATCATCCTGTCTCCACCTATATCACTCTCACCACCAACCCAATAAACATACACCACACCCCAAAACCCTCCATTCGGTTCAAACCACTTAGCCAAGAACAACGAAAACAGTTTTCTGACCCCCTCTCCCCGATTGACGCCTGGTGCAAACAACACAGCAACATTCCCCGCGACACTGACCCAGACACTCTCTCCACTACATTGAACTCCCTTCTCTCCTCCATCACTGAGGCCTACAGATCTGTCACGCACACACAACACTCCCACAAACCCACATCCTTGGAAAAATCCTTTACCACAGACATCAACTCCATCGACTTAAGCAAACCCATCACGACTCACACAACACAAAAACTCCAGAAAAAACTAAACACCTGGCGTGACAAGCTAAACCAAAAAAGAACCAAATACATGCACCACTGTCCTATAAAGGGGTACAACCTAAAACGTGCCATCAGCAACCTCACCACTCCCCAGAGCCACACTCCCATCACGTTGAAAGACGACAAAGGCAACATCATCACAGACCCCACTCTCCTGTGCCAGACAATGGGAGAAACCTTTGCCACCCTTGGGGGACCGAAGGACTTCAACATCGACCCAAACCTTATCGACGAACTAATGGCAAACTCCCCATCCATTCCCGCAAACCACCAAAGCCCTTCTTTCATCAAGGACTTCTTCGACAACATTCTTGCTTCTGCAAACCCCACCACAGCACCAGGCTTAGACGAAACCAACTTCTTCCTCTTCCACATCTCCCCACCTCACATCAAACACTTCCTTTTCTCAGCTTGCTCCTACTTCCTTCACAATCCCATACCAAATCAATGGCTTCGCGCCAAAGTCATTCCACTCTTTAAGAAAGGTGACCCTCAAATTCCCTCCAACTACAGACCCATCTCACTACTTACCTCAATTTACAAGGTACTAGCTTCCTACGCCACTCACGTTATCACTTTTCTCACCCTTGAACACTCCCTTTTATCCTCTTCACAATTTTGGGGGCTACCAAACCACCGATGCACCGACCACATTTTCTCCATGATCTCCAACCTTTCTACCGACCCCGACCTATACCACCTTTATCTCGACCTCAACAAAGCCTTCAACTCCGTCCCACATCAGGCTCTCTTCCAAATTTTACGCAACTATAACTTTCCTCCCTTCATCATTACTCTCATACAGCAACTCTACAGCTACCCTGCTGATCTCGCCTCCGTCAACAATCACACCCTCCACGAGGCAATGAGCACCCGCGGACTCAGACAAGGATGTACCCTCTCTCCAATCCTGTTTTGCCTCTTCATCGACCCCATCATTCGCCATTTACTCACTCTCCTCCCACAAAAGCAACAACACCTATACGCTTTCATAGATGATCTCGCTCTTCAATCCTCTGACCCCAAAATCCTCCACACAATCCTTAACTTCCTCTTCCACACCGGACCCAAATACGGACTACTTTTTAACCAAGAAAAATCAGAACTTCACGCACTTAACAACACCCCACACGTTACCATCCGCATCTCCCCACACATACATTTCTCCACATATGACAAATCAGGTAACCCCCGCACACACTACAAATACTTAGGCACATACTTCTTTAACAAAACCCAAAACAAACACATGCATTCTCTCCTCACTAACACTATTTCTTCTTTCTTCCACGACCTAGCCCCTCTTCCTCTCTCCTACACCGAGCTTATTAAACTCAGCAATTCACAACTCATTCCCTCTCTCACCTACCGCCTAATTTACAACTCACTCCCTGAAAATCTACTCAACTCCCTCGACAGCGCTATATGGTCTTACATTTCAAAACAAGGCCATCTATCCAAACTCACCCCGACAAAAACCAAATATGGGAACCGCGCTCACTTGCAGCTGGGCATAACCTCCCTCAAATTAAAAGTTCATCAGCAAACCGTCAACCATATAACTCGGTACCTCCTCAAAGAAGGACCAAAACCTACCAATGAAGCTGTCCTTTTCGCTCTCTCTCAGCCAACCCCAGCCCCAAACCTTCTCCAATCTTTCTCTGTCGACTCAGCAAACTTCATCAACGTATCTCTGAACAACGTCCCAAACTCAAACCCAGCCCCACTCACCACCATCCCGCTCTACACCACCATCCAAGTTCAGTTTGACTGCTTCCTCTCAACCACAGCTCCAACTTCCTACTCCTATACCCGCACAAAGACTCACCCCACACCCAGCCAACGATGGGCAACAGGTACCATCATCAAACAAAACCCCACATCCACAGACGTAGACTTTGGAGACGCCATCATGACCCTGAAACTACACCACCGGTTTAAAGTCCCCTCACATAAAACCCTCGACCCATCTCCTTTCTCCACCATCCCACTCTCCAGCACACATTCTACCCCCTTCCCCTACCCCTTCAGTTCGACGCGCTCCACCAGAACATACATCCAGTTTGATCTCAGAGATGTTATCCCTCTACCCCCCAGTGGCACTCTCGACTGTTGGGGCTGTCACGACTTCATCGAAGCTATTCAACATCACCCCACCGCCACCATCATTTACACTGATGGTTCCAACAACCCCACCAAACCTCTATTACCATCCGGCTCCGCCGCCGTTATCACCACCCCCTCCTCAACGCTAGCCATAACTTCCACATGCCCCATTAAAGGGTCTTACCCCGCAGAAATCTACAGCGTACTCATGCTCACAACCTTTCCTCTACACTCACTACCTCAACCCATCATCATCCCAATCGACAACCTCTCAACCTGCAGTACCTTAAACTACATCATGTCACACTCCGAATTCCCTTTGTCCTCCTCCACCGACCCTTTCTCTTTTTGGTACTATCTGATATGGGCCTCACTCAACCAATAAAAACCCGCTCCACTCTTCGTTTGGTGCAAAAGACACGTAGACATCCTGGGGAACGAAATCGCTGACTATATTGCAAACTGGATTCCTCACAATCAATACCAACACCCCAACAATTACCTCCCGTCAGTCACTTCCCCCATCCTTACTATCGGTTTCAGCATACTTCCCGGAAACATTTCCTACAAAAACTTGACCACCCAACTCCCTCAACATCATCACAACAACATCCATCTCTCACTCAGCAATGACTACTTTCTACACTCTTCATGGTTCTCCGTGTCTTCATTTAAATGGGTGAACGGCCTTTTCTCTTGTAAAGGCTACAAACCTCACTTCATACTCAATGATTTTAAATGCCCGATGTGCTCCCACATTCACCCTTTGGACCCCCTGTCAACTCTCTCATACTGCACCTCCACAACTCACATTCGCGAACTCTTCAACAACACATGGCCATTACCCTTTCGCCACACTGTAACAAACTGGATCCCCACCGCTCCAAGGGGAGAAGTCCGAAATTATTTCAAAACCCTTGTCCCCAACTCTCTCAGCAACCTTCTCCGAACCCCACACAGAAACACTACTTATGCTCACCATTTGAACTCACTGACCACAGCCCTCCAACATCGTCGCAAACCCCTCTCCAAGGCCTTGGAGTCCATCAGAGACTGGTTCATTAACAACCCTCTGAACCTTGATCACCTCGAGCCTCACGCCCCTGACAACCCCTGGTTTACACCAATGTCTGATTTCAGCACCTCCTCCAGCGCTCCAACAAAACTCACTTTTCCAAAGAAACAAACACAAAACAAACCCACCAACAAACACCCCTACCAAATTCGCTCCTCTCACAAAACAAAACCTTCATCAAAATTCCACCGCTTGAGCCTCACACCCCACAATTTCCCCAACACAACATCTTCTCCCTCAACTTCATCTCCTCATTCCAATTGCACCACTTCTCGCCACCACTTTCCAAAACTTCTCGACTCTGCTCCAAAAAGACGCAGGCTGAACCCCCCCCCCAACAAGATGCATGAAAGCCCCCCCCCCCCATAAACCATAAACCCCACCTGCCCCCCATTTTCCCATAACCACAGCCCCCCCCCCCCCAAATCACGTTCGCCAATTCATCCCTGTTTATTTTCGTGGTGCTGGCATACTCTGGTTTATATATCTGCTTATCTGCGTACTCTTTCTTCCTGTGATGATCCATCTGTCACTGTACTCAGGCTCTTTTTCAGTCCCACAGACCACTGGATCTTTCAGACAATCCAGACAAGCAGGCTCCCCATTTTCACTGGAACCTGCATGCCCAGGCCCTCATTTTTTTTCCAATTTTCTTTTGTATTTCTGCAGATGTCCCTGTCTCCCAGATTCACTCCCTTGTATCTGGTTTATCTGTGTATCTGCTCACCTGTGGACTCTGTCTCCCTGGGATGAGCCATCCGTCACAGAGCTCAGGTTCTTTTTCAGCCTTACAGACCACTGAATTTTGCCCTATCCCTTTTAATTTCATCACGTCTTTCAAACTGCTTCATCTCCTGTTGGTAGCCCAGCAATATTTGATTGCCATCTGTCACTCTCTCTTGGCTATTGGTGCCTCTCTTGGCAGTGCTTTGCACCCAGGGAAATTTACAGTGGCATGATCTTTTTGTACGGGTTCCATTCCCGCGGCTGTCCTTCCAAGAAACCTCGCATTGTGAGCAGTTTGTGATGATGTTTTGGGCGGGAAACCGCCATTTCTCAAAAAAAGGAGTGGCGGGGTACAAGTGGAGCGCGCACAGATGTACACACACACCCAAACACCCCAGCCGGGGTCTGCGGGGCGCAGCCGAAACCCGAGCCCAAGCACACACCGACAACGCACACCCCAGCCAGGAGTGGCCGGGTGGAAAAAGAGCGCGCATACAAACACACATACAGAGCAACACCCGAGCCAGGCTTGGCGGAGCTCAGCCGAAACCCGAGGCCAAACACACACACACACACCGCACACCCCCGCCAGAAGTGGCGGGGTACAAGCGGAGCGCACACACAAACACACACACACACACCCCAACACCCCAGCCAGGAGTGGCACGGCGCAGCCAAAACCCGAGCCCAAGCGCACACGACCGCAGTGCACACTCTAGCCAAAAGTGGCAGGGTACAAGCGGAGCGCGCACAGAAACACACACACACACCCCAACACCCCAGCCAGGCGTGGCGGTGCGCAGCCGAAACCCGAGTCCAAGCACACACAACCACTGCACACACCCCAGCCAGGAGTTGCAGGGGACCAAGCGGAGAGCGCACACAAACACACACACAGCCCAACACCCCAGCCAGGAGTGGCGGGGCTCAGCCGAAACCCAAGCCCAAGCACACACAACCACACCGCACAAGCCAGGCAGGAATGGCGGGGTACAAGCGGTGCGTGCACACAAACACACACACACCCTACCACCCAAGCCACGAGTGCGGGGGCGCAGCCGAAACCCGAGCCCAAACAAGCACATCCACACCGCACACCCCAGCAAGGAGTGGCGGGGTACAGGCGGAGCGCGCACAGTAGCACACACACACCCGAACACCTCAGCCAGGATTGGCGGGGCGCAGCCGACACCCAAGCCCAAGCACACACCGACAACGCACAGTCCAGCCAGGAGTGTCTGGGCACAAGCGGAGCGCGCACACAAACACACACACACCCCAACACCCGAGCCAGGAGTGGAAGGGAGCAGCCGAAACCAGTGCCCAGGCACACACACCCACAACGCACAACACAGCCAGGAGTGGCGTAGCACCAGCGGAGCGCGCACACAAACACACACACGCCCCGACACCCCAGCCAGGAGTGGCGGGGAGCAGCGGAAACCCGAGCCCAAGCACACACACCAACACCGCACACTCCAGCCAGGGGTGGCAAGGTGGGAACAGAGCGCGCACACAAACACACACACACCCCAACACACCAGCCAGGAGTGGCGGAGCGCAGCCAAAAGCCGATCCCAAACACACAAACCCACGCCGCACAGCCCAGCCAGGAGTGGCACAGCAGAAACAGAGCACGCACACAAACACACACACACCCCAACACGCCAACCAGGAGTGGCGGGGCGCAGCCGAAACCCGAGCCAAAGCACACACAACCACGCCGCACAGCCCAGCCAGGAATGGCAGAATACAAGCGGAGCGCGCACACAAAGACACACACACCCCAACACCCCAGCCAGCAGTGGCGGGGCGCAGCCGAAACCCGAGCCAAAGCACACACACCCACACCGCACACCCGAGCCAGGAGAGGCGGGGTACAAACGGAGCGCTCACACAAACACACACACACAGCCCAACACCCCAGCCAGGAGTGGCGCAGCGCAGCCGAGACCCGAGCCCAGGCACACACACCCACACTGCACACCCCAGGCAGGATTGGCGGGGAGCAGCCGAAACCCAAGCCAAAGCACACACACCAATACCGCCAACCCAAGCCGGGAACGGCAGGGTGCAGGCAGAGCGCGCACACAACCACGCGCGCCCGAAAGCCCCAGCCAGGAATGGCGGGGTGCATACCCAAACCCAGGCCCAACCGCACACACCACAGACCCCCGCCAGGAAAGGAGGGAACAAATCAAAACCTGTACACAAGCAGACCCACCAAAGACCCCAGCCAGGATTGGCGGGGTTACCGCGAAACCCAGACCCAAACACAAGCGCCACACAACAGCAGGAAACCCAGTGTCCATAGCCCGGGGGGTTAGAGGCAGCCCGTGCTATGCAGGTGACCCGGCCAAACGAGATCCGGAGACCGGGGGTGAGCCTGCATCCTAAGGCCTGCGCTGCTTTGGGACTCGAGGCAGAGCGAGCGACACCCAAGCACCTGGGACCCCAGTACCAAGAACATTCATGCATGCCTTGGGAACGGGATACGCCAGGAAGTCCGGTGAACCCCTAGAGTTCCGCCCAAAGGAGGGGACGTGTGCAAGCACGGGAGCACACCCTCTCGGCGAGTGAAGTACATCACCTAGGCGGGGATCAACCCTCCCGGTGGTGCTCGGGGCCGCTTTGTTGGGGGCCACCAGTCAGGTCTAGCGGGATGCAAGTCACCTCGCACACCCCAGCCAGGAGTGGCAGGGTACCAAGCGGAGCGCGCACACAAACACACACACACCCCAACAGCCCAGCCAGGAGTGGCGGGGCGCAGCCCAAACGCAAGCCCAAGCACACACAACCACACCGCAAAGCCAAGCCAGGAATCGCGGGGTACAAGCGGAGCGCGCACAAAAACACACACACACCCCAACACCCCGGCCAGGAATGGCAGGGCGCGTCCAAAACATGAGCCCAGGCAGGCACATCCACACCGCACACCCCAGCCAGGAGTGGCGGCGTACAAGCGGAGCGCGCACACAAACACACACACACACACCTCAAAACCCCAGCCAGGAGTGGCGGGGCGCAGCCGAAACCCGAGCCAATGCGCACACACCCACACCGCACACTCCAGCCACAAGTGGCAGGGTACAAACAGAGCGCGCACAGAAACAAACCACACCCCAACACCCCAGCCAGGCGTGGCGGGGCGCAGCCGAAACCCGAGTCCAAGCACACACAACCACTGCGCACACCCCAGCCAGGAGTACGAGCGGACCAAGCGGAGCGCGCACACAAACACACACACAGCCCAACGGCCCAGTCAGGAGTGGCGGGGCGCAGCCAAAACCCGAGCCCAAACGTGCACACCCACACCGCACATCCCAGCAAGGAGTGGCGGGGTACAAGTTGAGCGCGCACAGATGTACACACACACCCCAACACCCCAGCCGGGGTTGGCGGGGCGCAGTCGAAAGCCGAGCCCAAGCACACACCGACAACGCACACCCCAGCCAGGAGTGGCGGGATGAGAAAAGAGCGCGCACACAAACACACCTACAGAGCAACACCGGAGCCAGGCGTGGCGGAGCGCACCCGAAACCCGAGCTTAAACACACACACACACGCCGCACACCCCAGCAAAAAGTGGCGGGGTACAAGCGGAGCGCGCACACAAACACACACACACACACCCCAACACCCAAGCCAGGAGTGGCGCGGCGCAGCCGCAACCCGAGCCCAAGCGCACACACCCGCACTGCACACTCCAGCCAAAAGTGGCAGGGTACAAGCGGAGCGCGCACAGAAACACACACACACACCCCAACACCCCAGCCGGGCGTGGCGGTGCGCAGCCGAAACCCGAGTCCATGCACACACAACCACTGCACACACCCCAGCCAGGAGTTGCAGGGGACCAAGCGGAGAGCGCAAACAAACACACACACAGCCCAACACCCCAGCCAGGAGTGGCGGGGCTCAGCCGAAACCCAAGCCCAAGCACACACAACCACACCGCACACCCCTGGCAGGAATGGCGGGGTACAAGCGGTGCGTGCACACAAACACACACACACCCTACCACCCAAGCCACGAGTGGGGGGGCGCAGCCGAGACCCGAGCCCAAACACGCACATCCACACCGCACACCCCAGCAAGGAGTGGCGGGGTACAAGCGGAGCGCACACAGTAGCACACACACACCCCAACAACTCAGCCAGGAGTGGCGGGGCGCAGCGGACACCCAAGCCGAAGCACACACCGACAACGCACAGTCCAGCCAGGAGTGTCTCGGCACAAGCAGAGCGCGCACACATACACACACACACCCAAACACCCAGCCAGGAGTGGCAGGGAGCAGCCGAAACCAGTGCCCAAGCACACACACCCACAACGCACAACACAGCCAGGAGTGGCGTAGCACCAGCGGAGCGCGCACACAAACAAACACACGCCCCAACACCCCAGCCAGGAGTGGCGGGGAGCAGCCGAAACCCGAGCCCAAGCACACACACCAACACCGCACACTCTAGCCAGGGGTGGCAAGGTGGAAACAGAGCGCGCACACAAACACACACACACCCCAACACCCCAGCGAGGAGTGGCGGAGCGCAGCCAAAAGCCGATCCCAAACACACACACCCACACAGCCCAGCCAGGAGTGGCACGGCAGAAACGGAGCACGCACACAAACACACACACACCCCAACACGCCAACCAGGAGTGGCGGGGCACAGCCGTAACCCGAGCCCAAGCACACACACCCACACCGCACACCCGAGCCAGGACAGGCAGGGTACGAACGGAGCGCGCACACAAACACACACACACAGCCCAACACCCCAGCCAGGAGTGGCGCAGCGCAGCCGAGACCCGAGCGTAGGTACACACACCCACACTGCACACCCCAGGCAGGAGTGGCGGGGAGCAGCCGAAACCCAAGGCACAGCACACACACCAATACCGCCCACCCAAGCCGGGAACGGCAGGGTGCAGGCAGAGCGCGCACACAACCACGCACGCCCGAAAGCCCCAGCAAGGAATGGCGGGGTGCAAGCCCAAACCCAAGCCCAACCGCACACACCACAAACCCCAGCCAGGAAAGGAGGGAGGAAATCAAAACCTGTACACAAGCAGACCCACCCAAGACCCCAGCCAAGATTGGCGGGGCTACCACGAAACCCAGACCAAAACACAAGCGCCACACAACAGCAGGAAACCCAGTGTCCATAGCCCGGGCACTGAGGCAACCCGTGCTATGCAGGTGACCCGGGTGACCAGGGTGCATCCTAAGGCCTGCGCTGCTTTGGGACTCCAGGCAGAGCGAGCGACACCCAAGCACCTGGGAACCCCAGTACCAACAACATTCATGCATGCCTTTGGAACGGGATACGCCAGGAAGTCCGGTGAACCCCTAGAGTTCAGCCCAAAGGAGGGGTCGTGTGCAAGCACGGGAGCACACCCTCTCGGCGAGTGAAGTACATCACCTCGGGGAGGGGCAACTCTCCCGGTGGTGCCCGGGGCCGCTTTGTTGGGGGCCACCAGTCAGGTCTAGCGGGATGCAAGTCACCTCGCACACCCCAGCCAGGAGTGGCAGGGGACCAAGCGGAGCGCGCACACAAACACACACACACCCCAACAGCCCAGCCAGGAGTGGCGGGGCGCAGCCAGAACGCAAGTCCAAGCACACACAACCACACCGCACACCCATGCCAGAAATAGCGGGGTACAAGCGGAGCGCGCACAAAAACACACACACACCCCAACACCCCTGGCAGGAATGGCAGGGCGCGGCCAAAACAGGAGCCCAGGCAGGCACATCCACACCGCACACCCCAGCCAGGAGTGGCGACATACAAGCGGAGCGCGCACACAAACACAAACACACACACCCCAACACCCCAACCAGGAGTGGCAGAGGGCAGCCGAAACCCGAGCCAATGCGCACACACCCACACCGCACACTCCAGCCACAAGTGGCAGGGTACAAACGGAGCGCGCACAGAAACACACCACAGCCGAACACCCAAGCCAGGAGTGGCGGGGCGCAGCCGAAACCCGAGTCCAAGCACACACAACCACTGCGCACACCCCAGCCAGGAGTGGCAGGGGACCAAGCGGAGCGCGCACACAAACACACACACAGCCCAACAGCCCAGCCAGGAGTGGCGGGGCGCAGCCCAAAGGCAAGCCCAAGCACACACGACCACACCGCACACCCCAGCCAGGAATGGCGGGGTACAAGCGGAGCGCGTACACAAACACACACACACCCTACCAGCTGAGCCACGAGTAGCGGGGCGCAGCCAAAACCTGAGCCCAAACGCGCACACCCACACCGCACATCCCAGCAAGGAGTGGCGGGGTACAAGTGGAGCGCGCACAGATGTACACACACACCCCAACACCCCAGCCGGGGTTGCCGGGGCTCAGCCGAAACCCGAGCCCAAGCACACACCGACAACGCACACCCCAGCCAAGAGTGGCGGGGTCGAAAAAGAGCGCGCACACAAACACACATACAGAGCAACACCCGAGCCAGGCGTGGCGGAGCACAGCCGAAACCCGAGCCCAAACACACACACACACACGCCGCACACTCCAGCCAGAAGTGGCGGGGTACAAGCGGAGCGCACACACAAACACACACACACACCCCAACACCCCAGCCAGGAGTGGCGCGGCACAGCCGAAACCCGAGCCCAAGGGCACACACCCGCACTGCACACTCCAGCCAAAAGTGGCAGGGTACAAGCGGAGCACGCACAGAAACACACACACACACCCCAACACCCCAGCCAGGCGTGGCGGTGCGCAGCCGAAACCCGAGTCCAAGCACACACAACCACTGCACACACCCCAGCCAAGTGGTTGCAGGGAACCAAGCAGAGCGCGCACACAAACACACACACAGCCCAACACCCCAGCCAGGAGTGGCGGGGCTCAGCCGAAACCCAAGCCCAAGCACACACAACCAAACCGCATACCCCAGGCAGGAATGGCGGGGTACAAGCGGAGCGTGCACACAAACACACACACACCCTACCACCCAAGCCACGAGTGGGGGGGCGCAGCCGAAACCCGAGCCCAAACACGCACATCCACACCGCATACCCCAGCAAGGAGTGGTGGGGTACAAGCGGAGCGCGCACAGTAGCACACACACACCCCAACACCTCAGCCAGGAGTGGCGGGGCGCAGCCGACACCCAAGCCCAAGCACACACCGACAACGCACACTCCAGCCAGGAGTGTCTGGGCACAAGCAGAGCGCGCACACAAACACACACACACCCCAACACCCCAGCCAGGATTGGCAGGGAGCAGCCGAAACCAGTGCCCAAGCACACACACCCACAACGCACAACACAGCCAGGAGTGGCGTAGCACCAGCGGAGCGCGCACACAAACACAGACACGCCCCAACACCTCAACAAGGAGTGGCGGGGAGCAGCCGAAACCCGAGCCCAAGCACACACACCCACACCGCACACTCCAGCCAGGGGTGGCAAGGTGGAAACAGAGCGCGCACACAAACACACGCACACCGCAACACCCAAGCCAGGAGTGGCGGAGCGCAGCCAAAAGCCGATCCCAAACACACACACCCACGCCGCACAGCCCTGCCAGGAGTGGCAGGGCAGAAACGGAGCACGCACACAAACACACACCCGCCCCAACACGCCAACCAGGAGTGGCGGGGCGCAGCCGAAACCCGAGCCCAAGCACACACAACCACGCCGCACAGCCCAGCCAGGAATGGCAGACTACAAGCGGAGCGCGCACACAAAGACACACACACCCCAGCACCCCAGCCAGCAGTGGCGGGGCGCAGCCGAAACCCAAGCCCAAGCACACACACCCACACCGCACACCCGAGCCAGGAGAGGCGGGGTACAAGCGGAGCGCGCACACAAACACAAACACACAGCCCAACACCCCAGCCAGAAGTGGCGCAGCGCAGCCAAGACCCGAGCCCAGGCACACACACCCACACTGCACACCCCAGGCAGGAGTGGCGGGGAGCAGCCGAAACCCAAGTCAAAGCACACACACCAATACCGCCCACCCAAGACGGGAACGGCAGGGTGCAGGCAGAGCGCGCACACAACCACGCACGCCCGAAAGCCCAAGCTAGGATTGGCGGGGTGCAAGCCTAAACCCAAGCCCAACCGCACACGCCACAAACCCCAGCCAGGAAAGGAGGGAGGAAACCAAAACCTGTACACAAGCAGACCCACCCAAGACCCCAGCCAGGAATGGCGGGGTTACCGCGAAACCCAGACCCAAACACAAGCGCCACACCACAGCAGGAAACCCAGTGTCCATAGCCCGGGCACTGAGGCAGCCCGTGCTATGCAGGTGACCCGGCCAAACGAGATCCGGAGACCGGGGGTAAGCCTGCATCCAAAGGCCTGCGCTGCTTTGGGACTCGAGGCAGAGCGAGCGACACCCAAGCACATGGGAACCCCAGTACCAAGAACATTCATGCATGCCTTGGGAACGGGATACGCCAGGAAGTCCGGTGAACCCCTAGAATTCCGCCCAAAGGAGGGGACGTGTGCAAGCACGGGAGCACACCCTCTTGGCGAGTGAAGTACATCACCTCGGCGGGGATCAACCCTACCGGTGGTGCCCGGGGCCGCTTTGTTTGGGGCCACCAGTCGAGTCTAGCGGGATGTAAGTCACCTCCCCCCTTCAAGTGCGGGGCCTCTCTCTGTTTGTCACAGCAGCAACGCCAGCAGGGACCAAGGGGCGCCTCTCCACGACCGAGTGCACCTACCTACCTATCTCAGTTGTTTTAGTGCAACAGTAGAGCACAGGAACAGCTTTTGAGCACTTTTTGCTCATGGCGGGCTGAATTGAGATTAGTGAAGGTAGGACACGCCATTAAGGCATTGTCTCAAACCCGTACCTCACCATTGCTCAACAAGAAAGTTTTATAGTGATTTCAACACTGTGTGTTTGTTGTGCCTCTCCTGCTGCTTGCTGCTGGTGTAAGCTTTCCTGCTGCTTGTTTTTGATGAGGAAAATGTTTCATTTGCTAAAATACAACCAATCCAGGATAACCCAAGCGAGAGATAAGCAAGTAGAAGAAAATCAGGATCAAAGCATGAAGGGCTGCAGTCACAAAGAGTTAGATAAAGAATACTATCAACAATAGACCACAGCAATTAGCATACATTGCAAGTCAGGATGAAATATTTTACATGTTTGAGAAAAACTGATGGGAAAACTGCCCCAAGGATCACTCTCATCCACAGTGACATCTTGAGATGTGCACTCTTTGTTTTTGGGTACCATAGGTGCTGAGGTGGCATGGCATGTGGCGATGAGGTCACTGCCATGTCACATGGGATATTCCTACTTGGCTAGGCTGACTGAGAATTGAACCGAGGACCTCTCAAAAAGAGGTGCCCCAGCCCCCTAGGGTGCATACCACTAGGATAGCTAAGAATACATCAGGAAACATAGATGAATTCATAAGCTCTGCCTCCAGTATATCAGTGCCTCAGCAACCAAGAAAAAGATGTTTTAGTGCCTATAGCTTGGGGATAAAGGGGTCCACACCACATCCTGATTTAGTGTTTGGTTCCATAGGTCAAAATGTGTTATCACCAATTTTGGTTGGGCCAATACTAAGATAAAAATCAAGAGCGCTTAGAGCACCTCTAATTCACCTAAAGTATACCCTAAAGCATTGGAAAAGCACTTTTTCCTACTCCCCCCTTGTGCTGTGGTGGCCACCACTGTCGCACATTCCGGAAAACGGGATTTTTTCTTGGCCTATCCTTGGTTTCCACATCTACATTAAAATACCTATAGCTTCCCTAACACTGGAAAAGAGCGCTTTACCATGGCCAGCGACTCTTGCTGCATTGTTGATGACAAACTCCAACAGAAAACTCAGTGCTCTCCGTGCTGCCGGGGTTCCTGTGGCTTGGTGGGGTTAGAGTAGGGCATGCCAAGACCATATGCATGTGCATCCCTCCCTCCAAGCTGCAGCGTAACACAACCCAACGCCAGACTCTCATAGGACGCTCGACCCAAGTCTCATGGAACCTGTTGGAGACACCTGTCCTGGTACTGGGGCGAGGGTGCGCTGATTTAACTAGAATTGCTCCTTGGAGGGGTCTTGATTCTGGTTCAGTCTCCTGCTGCTGCTTTTCGGCCAGAACAGCGGCCTACTCAACGAGGCTTTGCGAGGAGGTCTGTACAACAGAGGAATAGGAGAATGAGGGACGAATCCACGCAAGCGCGAAGCGACAACACCTAAGTCCGTCAAATGACAGCCTAGAATTTTTCTGAAGGCACACACCTGGACAGAATCCAATTGTGCATCAGATGCACATTTTGATAGGATTTATAGTCATCTCTCGATTTTTTAAATCGAGAAATTATGCAGGAAAGGCGGCGCGCAGGAGCGGCTCCTATCGAAGCGCCAGAAAATGAAGAAATAATGAGATTATAAATGTATGTCTCGCGTAAACAGGAAAATGACGAGACACACATAAATAGATGTGATCAAAGGTTCCACCCACATTGCCAGAAGCAACCAAAAATCAAGAATTGGAAAAAGAAGAATATGACTTCAATGAATCAGGTATAAACTGCAGGTGTGCTCGTTCTGTTTGCCCGACGCACAGTGTTCGCCATGTGTCGCCGTTTTCAAGCCTGGTAGCACGATAGAACACGATAGAGGGATAGATTAGAAAGATTGCAGATGATTAGAGGTAAGATCAGGGTGATTAGACATACACACAAGTGCATAGCGACGTTTCTTGCTTGCGCCTCGTTGTCCTCTTCACCTTGCTTCACTCTCCAGCGGTAGGTAAGGTACGTAAACCCAGGTGGGGCCACCCCCTGGTGGAGTTCGTGATCGTTGGAAAGATTAGGAGAAAGAGAAAGAGATGGCCACAGGTTGACAGTACCCTCGTGCATGCTCGTGCATTCACACACGCATTGAAGGGTAGGCCACACAAAATGCGCACAGTAAACCTTGTTTAGGTTACCAAGGGGCTGCTCGGTACGTTCTTTAAGAGAACCTTAACGCTTGCTTGCTTGACAGGGGTGTTTGAGGACAGCGTATTATAGGTCACACTGAGAAGCGTATAATACGTGCAGTGTGGCTTGGTTCCTCAGCCGCAAACACCCCTTCATTGGCCTTTGCTTTACAGGTGGGCGGGTAGGGTGATTGGTGCAGCAGCGTCCCTTTTTTTCTTGCCCTGCTAAAAAAGGGCGCTGATCCCACAATCAATTAACTGCGCCGTGAGCCGGAGATATGATTCTTCAAAGTGGCACCACGAATCACTTTTGTTTCCACTATATCTCCAAGAAAAATGAAGGAGACAACAAAAGGAAGGTTGATGCGTGATCGGGGAAAATTGTAGGACCACTCAAGATTCATCCTATCAAGTGCGGCGATGTCGAAGTCGAAAATCTGATTCTGAAAGTCTGAAAAAATCGGATTAATTTTGCTAGTGTATAATATGAATATTGCGGAAGCAACAGACCCTTTACTGATGAAATCCGACCCTTCATCGAGGTTTCCGCCAAAATATCTGTAAATAATAGTTAACAAATCGGTTACCGCAGAATCGCGAGCCAACTGACAGTCGCCGATACATTGACAATCAGAACGGAAAGCTGAAAAATTACGGAAACATTATGATAGAAAAACCCTGTTGATTCCTGATATTCTGATATATAAATCTCAGCCGGCGGCGCCTCGGTTTTGAATATGGCCGCTCATAGCTGCAATTGCCAAACATATCACACTATCACATCAGATTAGGTCAGGTGGATGGGAGAGTATGATATCAGCCAATGGCGGCTTGCCGGCACATGGATACACACCCCAAGTGACCCAAAGATGGCCACGGGGGTCCGAACCGGCTTCGCCCCCCTCTCCAGAGCGTTGTATCCGCTCGGAAGTCATTGAAGAGAGGACGGGAGGACCCCAATTGGCTCCACACCCCCCTCCATGTCCCAAGGACATATGGAGGCCCCACACACGTCGTAGGCGTCCCCCATGCCCCGGGGAAGGGGTGAGGACACTCATAATTGGTGCCCTACGCCATATCTGGTCTCCTCTTGATCTACAACATGGACCAAGGGGATCAAAGATAGAGAAACGTCGTCCGTCGACCTAAAAAAGTATACCACAATGAAATATATATGTGGAGATCGAGTGAAGGGGGTATATGGCCAATCAAGGCCGAAAAATCCCCGGATGAATGCCCTCACCCGTTCCTCAAGCACAGGAACAAGCAAAAATGCCGTGGGGGATCCATTACGGTGCTACAGCAGCCACCAAATGGACCAACACGTCCTTGACATCGAAAGAAATGTTCTTTTTCTTCAGATACTCCATCCAGACCGTGGTGTACCTCGGCACAAAGCTGCTCGGAGGCTCCCACAAATCCCTGGATGCGGCGAATCCCTTCCAACGGACCTTGTAAAGCCTCCCCCCAGGCGTCCTTGGATCCGGTTTGTCCGTCAGGATCCTCTCGGCGGTGAAGTCGTCGTCCTCACCCTCGTCGTCCGAGTCCAGATCACCGGCTGTGAACTCGAAGGTGACGGGACGTCCGCTGGGGTCTGCTGCTCGGGGACGAAGCTGGGTATGGTCGCGGTCCAGGATCCTGTTATCCCCCACACGACCTGCATACACATCCTGCCCGACCTATACCAGGATGCCTGCCGATGCCTGGACAGGACATCCTTGTGGTGCCGCTCCACCCATACGATGTCTTGGAGAGCATACTTCTGGACCTTTCCCTGCTTGAAGTACTTGGCCCCCTTCTCATGCTCGTCCTGAAGTGCTTTGCACACCTTGGCCGCCGTGTCGTCCGCCTCAGCCATCATAGCGCTCGCATCCCGGGCCACTTTGCCATGGTTCAACCACGGGAGAGTGCGTGACACTCGATCCCGTAGGAACAGGATACGATGAAGTGACAGTCGAGTGGGCCCTGGAAGGTCATGGTTGGAGTACTCCCCACAGCGAATTATACCAGTTCCGGCCCGGTTCGTCAATGTGCAGCTGACGGAACTTCTCGAACATCTGCCGCCCTGCAACCTCAGCCCGGCCATTCGACCGGCTGTGGTACTGTTAACCCCGCAACTGAATTGCTCCACGGGTTAAACTTTCAATTTTTGGAAATGAATGACTTAGAACTTGTTTTCCTCGAAACTTATCCAAGTTTTCCTTCAAATAACCCAAAAATGTACCCCAAAGGCGACCACACAAGGCGACGGCAACATACTCAACATTCGACGAAATCACGGGAGTGATTTCGAAACGGTTCCTTTCATGTCCTAAGAAGATATGAACAAAAGGGGACATATAACATTGAGCTATGAGCAAAACAATGCATATTTACAACATGATCATGGGTCTCCCCCCAACGCGTGGTGCCGGTGCACCAACGCGTTTGGAAACCAAATTAGCATATGCATGCAAAGCCCTACTAATGGGCTGTGATTTGGTGTACTTAACTTCAGGGTTCAAGACACCTACAACTTTATAAAAATTCATGAACATGGCATACTTGCGCCAAAAAAACTAGCACGGAACGGCGTCGCGATAGTGCCGTAACATCCGCTTATGTCTAAAACTGATATAGAATTAATCTTATCAATAAAACTGATTGAAATATCTTAAAAATCTTCAGAAATCGACAATTTCTGGATCGGCGCGCGCGATCTCAGGACTGGCCGTCGCCGACCCAAACTCAGTTTTATTGTACAGAAAATGGTGAAAACACCATCAGTGTAAAACCTCAGAAATTCCTGATTGACTGATACCAACACTGTCCAAAACAGTGCTGAGATAGCCGATTTCAGTTTGTACACATATATCAGGAAAATACACTGAAAAAAGCGAAAATATAGGTTGCACGAAAACCTTACACTCCCCTCCCAAGTCCTGAGACACATCTCAGGCTGAAAAGCACAAAAAACGTGTAGTGCAACAACAAAATTGGGTGAGAAAAATGCAAAGCATTTGAGTCGGGTGTTAACCCCGCAACTGAATTGCTCCACGGGTTAACACTCCCCTCCCAAGCTCAGAAACACCCACAGAAAATGGGTGCTTCTGTGGCTGAATCTATGAAGATAAGCCGAGGAGCAAAAAAAAAACACAGATTTTTACTTTGATCCCGGACCTGGGATTTTAGGAGGCACCGCTGGGTTCCGGTACCCGCATGTAATGTACATGTCTACACACACACCACTCATGGCACTCACAAGTGCCTCACACATAGGGTCCTCCGACCCCCAGGCTCAATCACAGTAGAATTTCTGCAATCCTGGCCAGAGATTAATCATAAAAAAATGACCTCTGCACAGAATTTAAAATAAAAATAGTCAACAATGGGAGAAAATGCACTTCTGAGATGTCCTGACCCTAGAACCAGAGAAAACACAAAGCAAATCAGAAAAATTCACAGTTTGTAAAATCATCCACTGATCATATAATATAATACAGAAATAACCAATAAGACAATTTCTCATGGCCCATAGTTATTATGATTACAATTCTGGTCACCAATCTTCTTGGCCCATACCATGAATTATATTTTGTGAAATCTTCATATTTTTGACTTCCAACTTGACCACTTCGTAATCTGCAGGATGTGGGCAGCGCTGTCGTCCTTGCTGGTGGTTGAGAACTCACCAATGATCATGATATAATCTTGAGAACCATCCAAAGGTCCATGGCACTTTGTCCATGGCACCCAACTGGAGTAATCAATCTTGAGAACCATCCAAAGGTCCATGGCACTTTGTCCATGGCACCCAACTGGAGTAATCAATTTAAAAATATCAAGTCGCACACACCATTGGGATAATCGCGCTGCAGCTTGTTCTTCAGCGCTACGCAGTCCCAGCGCGATGGTGAAGGTCTCCTTGGTCGTCAATGTCCTTGTAATAGGGCTCAAAATAGTCAAATGGTCCTCAAATGGTGTAGGCACCAAGGACCTTCTTGAACATGATTTTGGGGTTTACCAATTGCTCCATAGATCTCGTCGACGATGTCTGCGTCGTCGTGGTCGTCGTCTTCAACGTCGTCGTCGTCGTCGTCGTCGTCGTTGAGGGCGTTTCGAAATTCTTTTCATTTTTGGAAATGAATGACTTAGAACTTGTTTTCCTTGAAACTTATCCAAGTTTTCCTTCAAATAACCCAAAAATGTACCCCAAAGGCGACCACACAAGGCGACGGCAACATACTCAACATTCGACGAAATCACGGGAGTGATTTCGAAACGGTCCCTTTCATGTGCTAAGAAGATATGAACAAAAGGGGACATATAACATTGAAATATGAGCAAAACAATGCATATTTACAACATGATCATGGGTCTCCCCCCAACGCGTGGTGCCGGTGCACCGACGCGTTTGGAAGCCAAATCAGCATATGCATGCAAAGCCCTACTAATGGGCTGTGATTTGGTGTACTTAACTTCAGGGTTCAAGACACCTACAACTTTATAAAAATTCATGAACATGGCATACTTGCGCCAAAAAAACTAGCACGGAACGGCGTCGCGATAGTGCCGTAACATCCGCTTATGTCTAAAACTGATATAGAATTAATCTTATCAATAAAACTGATTGAAATATCTTAAAAATCGTCAGAAATCGACAATTTCTGGATCGGCGCGCGCGATCTCAGGACTGGCCGTCACCGACCCAAACTCAGTTTTATTGTACAGAAAATGGTGAAAACACCATCAGTGTAAAACTACAGAAATTCCTGATTGACTGATACCAACACTGTCCAAAACAGTGCTGAGATAGCCGATTTCAGTTTGTACACATATATCAGGAAAATACACTGAAAAAAGTGAAAATATAGGTTGCACGAAAACCTTACAGGTACGCCACGGTCTTGGCGTGCCGAATCCCCATGGGCTTGCACATCGTCCTGAACCACGTCCCCACGAATTGACTGCCCCGATCGCTGCAGATGACAGCTGGGACATCAAAAATCATCAGCCAATGCCTGATCATGGCATTGGCGACGGTCTTGGCCTGCAGACCCACTCCATGCTTGTCCTTCTTGTCCTTCTTCTTGGACTTCTTGCCCGGGACTGCCACAATATACCCGCTGTGCCCGTCCACCACCAGGATGACACAATCATAGGTCTCTCCTTCCACAATGACCTCAGGCATGGCGCACACATCCATGGCCACGGACTGCGTGGGGGCCTCCAGTATAGCCGTATACACCGGGTTGCCCGCTGTGGAGTGGTTGGGGCTCTTCGTGGCCTGACACACGGCTCAGTCGCTGCAGTACTTGTCCAGGATGGCGTAGTACCCCGGTGGGAACTTGAAGCGCCACACCAGGTCCTGCTGCATCTTGTCCCGACCAGGATGCATGAGCTGGGCGTTATGCCAGTGATCAATGAGCTCCTCCATTCGGTTCTCTGGGACCAATAGCTTGTCCTTGAGGAATGGGTTATCCCCATCCTCAGTCAAGCCCTCAGGCCATTGGTCGTCCGACGGGGCGCTCGCGGCATTCCAGTACTTGCTCCAGTGCTCGGATGCCGCATAGTCATCCGACCAGTCCTCTTCGAGCACCGACCTGACTAGCTCTACCGGGGCCACCATCCATTGCTCGAGGGTTTCTTCTCAAATAGCTTGGACTCGGGCGCCCCGGAAGTTGGCCAGGTCCGTACGGTTTGCCATCACCACAAAGCACTTGACCCCCTCTTGCTCCATGGCCTTCTCCATCTCGATGATGCGCTTGGCCTCCTCGGTCTCCTCGGCGTCCCCATGGCTGGATATGTCCATCCAAGCCTTGCCCGCGGGGTAGGCCCATCGACTGAGGCAATCTGCCACAGTGTTGTCCTTCCCCAGGATGTATACGAAGCTGAGGTCGAACTTGGCGAACGTCTCATGCAATCGGGCCCTCCTTGCTGCCGGTCCCGAGGGGGTGTCAACGTGCTCCTTGTGCCAGCTCTGCAAGGACTCATGGTCCGTACAAACCACCACCGGTTGCAATCCGATGTGGCCAGACCACTCTCTGAGCGCACAAACAATGGCGTATGTCTCCTTCTCCCTTGCGGTCCAGGTTCGACGTTGGCCCTCGGCCAGGATCTGGCTCCAAAACGCCACGGGTACGTGCGACCCGTCGTCCCGGACCTGCTCGAGGGTTGCACCTACAGCATAGTCCGAGGCGTCCGTTCGTAGCACGAATCCCTTGTCCGGGTCCACCAGGAATAGCCCCAGCTGCCCCAGGAGTCGCTCCTTCAGGCTGCGGAACGCATCTTCGGCCTCAGGGCTCCAGGCAAGCTTTTTCTTACTCCCCTTCCGGCCATCCAACTTGCCCACCTGCAGCGTCTTGTGCAGCGGCCCCGACAGTTCTGCATAAATCCGGACACAGCCCGAATAGTAATTACAGAACCCCTTGAAGGATTGGACTTCGCTGATGGTCTGGGGCTTCTCCCAGTGTTGCAGGGACGCCAGTTTCCCAGGCAGGGGACGGCGTTGCCCGTGACCAACCACGTGACCCGCCAACTCCACTTCCTTCAGGAAGAGTGAGGCTTTGGTGGGCTTGCACACCATGTTGTGCTTGTCCAGCTCGCTGAGCACTCGGCGCAGATCCTTCTCATGCGCTTCGATGAGCTCGTCCTCAGTCATGTCCTCCGTGCTGGACTCGATGATGATGTCATCCACAAAGGGGTTGGCACAGTCCCGGACAGGACCGAGTAGGTCCTCCATCATGCGCTGGAAAGCGGCGTTGCCATTCTTGGCGCCCATAGGCACCACCTTCCACTGCGTGGACCCCGGCGGCGTCGACATCGCTGTGCAGGGCCTGGAGTCCGGGTGTAGCGGCATCTGGTGATAGCCGTGTTTCAGGTCTAACACCGTAAAGATCCGCTCTTTCGGTTGCTTTTGGAGGATGGTGTCGATGAGAGGGAGCGAGTACGAGTTGTGCTCGGTTTGCTCGTTCAAACCCCTGTAATCCACCACCAACCTCCACTTGCCCTTCTCCTTCTTGGGCACAATAAAGGCTGGGCTGGCCCACCCACTGTCGGAGGGTTCGATCCAGCCCCGCTCAATAAACTCAGCCAACAGCTTCTTCATGGCCTCGGCCCGATCGCCCTGAAGTTGGTACCCCCGATGACGATAGATCTTGGGGTTTGGCTTCAGCTTGATCTTCGCTGTGCCAAACCTCCCACGATCTGGAGGGTTCTTGTTGGCGACGCCACTGAATAGCCGCGGATAGGCATTGATCAGCCTCTCCTTCAGCTCGGCAACCTTAGGGTTCTCCTGGGCCTCTTCAGCCGCTTGCTTCGGTATCGATACAACCGACCGCACTGCGGTATAGGCCTCTTCCGGGTCCAAGTCAGACTTCTCCCCGTCCGATATGCCGTTTTCATCGTCGTGGGGAGCTCTTCTCACCGATAATTATCGGAAATTTGCGGCATCGGCCTGGATCTTGTCGCTACTGGCCCCTATTCTTGGAAAATCCCATGTCGGCGGGTCCGACCCAACCGGACCATCATATTGGTCCGCGATGTGATCCATGACCATCGCCACGAACTCATCCTTCTCGTACCTGCCGGTGACCAACATCTTGTCATCCCACCAATGCGGAGATGTGACCATGTCCTGCCCCTTCTTGGCTGCCACGAGGTTGTGCATCCCCATCCGCATGTAGTTGATGACGTGGTCGATCTTGGAGTGGGACAGGATGTCAAGGGCATCAATTGGCTGATCCGTCCCCTCCTTGGGCTCAAACATGACCCGCATGGGCACCGCCTCAACCCTACGGATGAATGCTTCATCACCCGTGGGCTGGGCTTGCGCCCCATCCACCAGGAAAGCCTTGGTACCGGACGCTTGACCCTGGGGAGTGGAATGATACACTCTTGGCGTCGATGAACAACTCCTCGTCTGGCTCGAATGACATCTCGTTCAGGGTGATGGAGTCCAGCGTTGACTTGAGACCCTCCAGCGGACATGGGGTGGATCCTATGCCGGTTATGACCAGGATCCCCTTCGCCCTATCCGCGACGATGTTCTCCACCGTACGTCTGGTATTGTCCAGGGAGCCATGCCAATACATGGGCCCCCACTCCTTCAAACCCCAAAGCCTGTGCCAGGCTGAGTCTCCCCGATGCCAATGCCTCCTACACTTCCGCAAAAGTGGGGCATCCTGGGAAGCGAAGACGTCCGTCTCGGGCGCTTCGGCTCCCAGCGTCTGGATAATCCTGTCATACATCTGCGGCGCCATTCCATACTCCGTGAGCTGAACTCCGTGGTCTCCTCTGGACTTGGGACCCACAGCTTGCACCGCTCGGACGATCCGATCCTCTTCCTCAGCATTCCATTGGGATGATCCGCATGCATAGTCCGTGGACAGCCATGTAAGGCATTCATCATCCTCCCAGACCAGCGTTGCACGATGGGGAAGGGCTCCAATGGCGTTTCCACCATGAAGTCATACCCCATGATCATATCCCAATCTGTAATGTCGGCCACATAGAAGTTCCCAGACCGGTACCGGTCCTGTTCCGCCATGTCTCTCTCCGCTGCCGACTGGTCATCCAGGATCCCCGCGACGTTTTCCTCTAGGCCGTCCTTCGCGTTGTCCAGGTGGTCGAGGTGCTGCACGATGGCGTCCATCCCCATCTTTGGGTACTTGCCGATGAGGAAGGACACGTGCTCGCAGTGGCACTCAACGTGCTTTCCACCTGATCTGGCGCATCCCACGGTTCCCGGCGCCTCGGACTCCTCCGCCATGGGTGTGTCGCCCATGTTATCCCGCGTTGGCTCCGTGTGCCGGGCCACAGGCGCCGTCCTGGCTCTGGCAGGCCTCTCCAACGCCCCGGCTTCATGCTCCAGGCTGGGTTCGGGGGCCGTGTTCCCCCCTGTGGGCAGTCTGGCCATCTCCTCCGACTCCGAAGGGTAAGCTGTCCGATAGCCCTCGGAGTGCCCCTCGGAATCTGCAGCTGACCACAGCCTGACCGGGCTGGGATCCGTCTCCATTGCCCTGGCCTCTGCCGCGGGTTTGGGGGACCCGCGCTTCCAGTAACGCCGGGATGGGCCGTTGCTGCCAGTCTCCTCCAGCTCCTCCGCAGCGGAGCGGAGATTGCAAGCCTTGCGGCATTGCCTTTCACACATGGAGGCCAGGTCCTCCATGTCCAGCCCATGTCCTGCAAGGGCTCTCTGTTCTGAGCATCCTCGCTCTTCTCGGGCTTCCCAGTCCGGCGTCGACTCAACGGACTCCACGATCTGCACCCGGGGCGTCCTTGGGCGGGGCTCATGAGGGCCGAACTCCCCGGTCAGGCGGTAGGGAGCAGGTACTCCTCTGCTACCATAAAGAAGGTCCCTACCAGGACCGGCCCCTGCTATACCCCTTCCACCATTTCCCGGCACTCCCATGGTTTTGCTTCACACCAGGCTCTGCATCACAGAAAATAGTAGACATGGCTCCTTCACCCAGATCCCTAGCAATACCAAGCACAATCCAAATCCAAATCCACATTGAGGGCTCCTTTCAACACGCCGGTCGTCTCGCGGTGCACACAGAGACACGGGCGGTGGGCATGTACAAGAATTGCACCAAAGAGGAAGCCCTGAAATTGGCATATGAACACATATCAAGCATAATTGGAGAAAGATGGAAACATACACAATCACAGCCATAGACGCCTCATTTCCTGGACTCAGGATCTTCCCTTGACTCACCAACATATTGCCCTGAACCAAGTCAAATAAGATGGCTAAATGCCATGTGTCAAAGTCGCTACACAAACCCCAAAAATGTGTTCACTCCCAAGCCTCTAAACCCTAGCCCAATAGGGGAGGTGGCGTGTCATGGCCTAGAGTGGCACTCAGGACAATGTCCTACCCCAACATAAACTTGATTGGACTTGGGGTCGATTGGGCTTGGAGAGGTGCCCCATGAGGATGACCTCATAACCTAGCAGAATCAGGCAAATCACACCATAGTGCACAATGCAATGCACACCCCAAGTGACCCAAAGATGGCCACGGGGGTCTGAACCGGCTTCACCTCAGCCAGGAGTGGCGAGGGCAGCTCGACTCCATCGACATCCACGCTGTGCACGCCATCAGTGCGCCTCTCCCCTCCAAGCCCTAGCAGGGAAACGTGTTGTGACGTCTTGTTAGGCCACAGTTGCTTAGCAGCGCTGTGTTCTCTTGTCTTCCCTACAGGAGGGTCATTAAGACCCAGGACCTTATCTTCAACACCACCCAGTAGAGCCTGAGTGTAGGGGTGGTAATCCTGAGTGGGGGCTTGAGCCAGTTGCAGTAGCGCTCGCCCACCAGGATGGTGCCACTGTAGGGTGTCTAGGACCTGTAGTGTGTGTGTCACTGTCCGACCCGTTTCCTGCAATTTTAGCAGGGTTGGTGGGCTGTGGCAGTGGTTAGGTCAGCGTTTTGGCCTTCATAGCTTTTGGCCACCCCTCCCTGTAGTAGACAGATAGGTAGGGAAAACAATACGTGGATTAGTACGCTGGGTATTCCCCCAAGGTTTTGCGCCAGCACAGAAATTGGGCGCTTAGGGGAGGAGAGACCCGGGGCGTACCCCGCGGCATCAATAAGACAACCCTCCAGGTTTAGCAAGCGTGCAGACTTCAGTATAATTAGGATACCACTTCTGCGGCTTGCTCTCAGGACCTTAGGAATAGCATACTCACACATACGTGTAGGCAGGTAAGGGTAAGGTTCAGTCCCTATCTTTGGTCTTGGAGGCAAGCGTCTCAGCGAGCCTCAGCAACTCACCGAGGTCTTTCTGGGACAAGTAGTCAACCAGAACTGAGTTTAGGCGCCCCTCAGGTAGAATAAACGCAGAGAAGGGCTCCCAGGTGGCCTCTTCGACTCCAAACCCTTCCGAGAGGGTGGGGAAGCGCTAACCCTGGCGGTAGCGGTGGCGTAGGACAGACTTCACCAGGTAGAAGCCCTCCTTAGCCATCTCCTCGGCGTTCTTGTCGGGGAGTTCCCCTTCAACTTCCATAGGGCTGGCAGCCCCCTGTAGGCCTAGGGCGGCGATCTCCTCGTTGTTAAGGTCCCATTCTTCCGCACAGAGGTCTTCAGGATCATAGTAGCGCTTCAGATGTTGAGTAGCGCACACCAGGGTCCCCCCTAGACGGGGAGAACACTGCACGGTGATACGGTGTCCATCCACTGATAGAATCTTGTAGGGCCCGAAGTATGGGTCATCACTGGTGGAGCGTGGCCAGGCGGGTAGTCGACTGTGGTGCACCAGCACCCAGTCCCCCTCTTGGTAGGTGGCCGGTACTCGGTGCTTGTTCTTCTTGTTCCACTGACGCTCCCTCACTCTCTGGAGCATAGCCTTGCCCTTGTCCACCTTCACCTGTTGCCCTTGGACCCATTCACCCACAAAAGAATGGGTGTCCTCTGGATAGGGGGCATGTAGGAACCACCCCAGGCGCCCTAGGAATAGCTCATGGGGCAAGTAGCCAGTAGCTGAACTCTCGAGCTTGGGAGTTCGACATCAAGGATATGACGGGGAGTAGTCTCACCCAGTCTCTGGTGTGTTCAGTTTTGCACCATATCCTTACATTCTCCTGGAGGACACGGATCTGTCGCTCACATAGGGGGTTGCTCGTGTGCGAGTAGGGGATCCTCGTAGACACCTGGACATTGAGGGATCTCAGGACCCTCTTGTACCAGCCAGTATCTGAGCGTACTCGTACGTCCTCATCGCAGTTGATCTCCTTGGGCGCCCCATAGACACAAAACCACTCCTCCAGGAGTATCTTGATAGTCTCCTCCCCGGTAATGTGTTTGGTACATGGGAACACCCTGGTAAACCTGGTCAACCCACAGGTTACCACGAGGGTGAAGTCATAGCCCCCGAATTTCGGCATCTTCGTGTAGTCGACGTATAGAACACTGTTAGCACAGTGAGGGATGGGCAGGGTCGGGTAGAGACCTCTGTCCCTGATATCCCCTGGTTTGCAGGACCTGCACGGGCACTTGTCCAAGATAGGCTGGAGGGTTTTCTGCAGTTGGTCGTCAGTCCAGGTAGTGTGGAACCACTGCTTGAATAGCCTCAGGGTACGGTCAGCACCCACATGACCGCTGGACTCACCGGTCCACTTCAGCAGCGCTGGAACTCTGTCACTAGGTACCACGATGCGGTCCTCGTGCCAGAGGGAGCTCTTGTCCCTCTTCCACTGATCTTGGTTGACCAGGAGGGGTTCAAGGCGTTTCTCCAGCCGCTTGTAGATATCCTCAAACTCCTTCAGGTACTCTGAGTGTTGGACTCCATCCAGGGGGCGTATCATAGTGATGTTGAGGTCCAAGTGGACGTCCATACGGCTGAACGCCTCCTTAGCCAGCGCTTCAGACCGAGCACCAATCAGGGCGTCGAAGTTGTTGCGGCTGATGTAGTGTGCACATTCGTTCTTCAGTCCCGGGATATGGTGTATCGTCAGCCGTAGTTGACTGAGGTAGGTCCACCAGCGCCGTAGCTTGGCCTTCTCAGGTGGGGGGCCCTTCTGGAAAGTGTGGACCGGCTCTTGGTCGCACAGCCAGACCACAGGGCTACTCCCCAACAGTCGTTCTTGTGAGGATAGCACTAGCATACCCGCGAGCAATTCCTGCTCATAGATGGAGTAGTTCCCCCACTCGGAAATGGCCGAGTCGAACTCCTCCTTCTCTAGTGCTTGCCATTGGAACAACGTTCCACCACCACCCACATTGCTGGCGTCGGTCACCAGGATAATCTCCCCCTGTGCCCTAGGCACGCCCGAGCACTTAGCGTTGGCCACCTTGTCTTTGAGCTCGTCAAACGCTTGTTGCTTTTGTGGGTCTCAGCGCCAAGTAGTACTCTTCTTGATCAAGTCCATCAGAATGGCGCTGGTTTAGGTGACGTTTTTGACATGGCGGCGATGGAAGTTGCACGCCCCAATGAAACTGCGTACATCATGAAGTCCTTTCTTGGGGTCTTCGTGTCGTACCTTAGCGTCGATCGGGGGTTTGGCCTTAGAGGCCGCTGGGGTCCACCACCCATCGCCAACGTCAAACCCCAGGTACTGCATGGTCTCTTGCATGAACTCACACTTCTCCAGCTTGAGTCGTGTGTGGTTCTCCTGGCAGACCACAAAGAACTCACTGAAGAGGATTAGGTGATCCTCCTGGGTATTGGTCCCGAGGCATACATCGTCGGTGTGTGCTTCCATCTGGGCCCCACGGGATATAAGTTCTTGCACCTTAGGTCTCCTTCGTAGGATGGACAAGATCTTGTTCATCAGCTCTTGGAATAGAGCGGGTGCATTGGCCACGCCAAATGGCATGACCTTCCACTTGAACACCCTCCCCTGAGGGGTGATGAAGGCTAGTAGCTCCTGAGCGTTGGGCGTCAGGTCCACTTGCCAGAATCCGCTCCTCTTGTCCATCTTGGTCTTGTAGCGACAGGAGGCTATCCTCTCAAGGGTAGACTCCATATTAGGAATAGACCCTGAGTGGTTCAGCGTTTTCTTGTTCAGCTCTCGGTAGTTCACTACCAGCTGTTTGGCTGTAGACCCAGGTTTAGCCACCAGGAAACAGGGGCTGCAGTGTTTGGGGGTAGTCCCCGTCCTTGTACTCCAAGACTAGGCCAGCATCGATACATTATTGTATCTGTCGCTCAATCTCGTCGGCCTGCTCTTTAGGAGCTGGATGGGGTCTTCTCCGGATCTTGTGACCCACAAACTCTGGTTTCAGCTTGAGGTCCATCTGTACCAGCTTGTCACATGAGGCTCGAGGGGGTAGTTCTCCGAACACCTCCAGATAGGTCCTTATAAGCTTCTGCACCCGTGGGTCCAATAGCTTGATGTTGCCCTCCATGTCCCCGTCAGAGTGTAAGTTGCTTGCCCTCCGAGTAATAGACGTCGGGAGCTGATCCTCCACCGGCTCTTTGCCCTTGGTAGTATCCTTCAACCCTTGGGAGGCATATAGTAGGTCTCGTTCAACCATCTCCGATGGACGATGGCAACGTAGGCACGCTCGAGGGGATTCACATACACATTCCTCTGAGAGGTCGTCCTCCTCTGGGGTCCTCACATGGGCACCCACACGCTCTTCATGAGCTTAAGATCTACCTCCCTTTGCCAGGTGGTGATCTTCTGTTCGAGGTCCTCCTTCAATTGGGATAGATCTCCCATACGTCCTTGCTTCAGTGGCCATGAGCTGCAGGTAGGCTTAGCGTAGCATAGCTTTTTGGCCACCAACTTCCTCTTGGAGTCCACATACTCCCTTAGCCTGGACCGAGGGTCCAGCTCTTCGTCCACGGGGTCTTCCACCCTCATGGAGAGTAGGGGTTTCAGTGGGGCGACGTACTCGGCTTTCTCCACTTCCTCCACACAGGTCTGCACGAAGAAGGCGTCGTGCTCAGTCTCGTCATCTGAGTGAATAGAGCTAGGTAGCTCGGATATTCCACACTCAGAGACTCCATCAGGAACAGGTACATGGCAGTGAGAGTTTGGTGCTTTGGTGTCAGTCACGACGTATTCATCTCCTCCGGGTATAGTCTCAATAGCATCTTGAGGTCGTAGTAGATCCTTCAAGTACCCAAGGCGAGTCCATCTCTTTCTCGTTGTATAGCCTGGACCAGAGTCGAGTTCAGATCCTCCCAGGGGATGGAGGCAAGACCTCAGTCCACCACGCTGAGCATACTCCCCCATCCAGGTTTCCCAATAGGCGTCTTATGCCCCAGAGGCACGTAGATGGCCTCATCAGGTAACCGAACAGAGCTGATAGTCAGCCTGTCCAGGAGGTTTCGCCAGTACTCGTTGCCCCCATGGGCTCCCCAATTGGGGGAACACAGGACCATACGGGAACGTTCCAAGGCCACCTTGGTCAGGACTCTCCCCAGTTCACTGAACCTGGGGTTCCCGTAGGTCATCCCGAAAGAGGGCCAGTAAAATTTGTAGCTGCAGTTCTTCCCCTTGCTGCAGTAAAGGTCCAGTACATGCTGCTTGTCGCTGGCGAACAACTCCACCTTCAGGTCTTCTCTAGAGTCACCCAACTCCTTCAGACCTTGGTGTAGGACTTCCCCCAATAGTTGATAGTCCTCAGTTTTGGAGGCCGCCATCATGTTCGAGGGCTCCTCCTTCGATACCCTCAGGTAGCTCGAGGTATGTTCCGACTGCTCCAGTGGCACAGACTGTCTGCCACTGCTGTGGTCTACGTAGAGGAGGTAGGGCGCTTGCAGCGTCAGGGATTGTATCTGGGGATGCTGCACGAAGATGGCAGTCCCCAATACAAAGTGGAAGCCCTCAGTGTCCATCACATAGAACCGATGGGCGATATCCCGAGAGCCCATAGGTACCTCCACTTCACAGTCCCCGCATCTGTGCACCAAATGTCCATCCCCCATTCGTATAGCAGCGGTGGTCAGGGTGTTCTTCAGGCTCCCACAAGGTAAAATGCTCTTGGCCACTATAGATATGGTGGCTCCGGTATCCAATACCTCCAGGTATTCGCGTTCCCCTAATGGGATACGTACCCAGAACACCAAGTCCAGGGCCCCACCGGAGCGCCCCTGTCAGAACTCCGCGGGACAGGTCACCTCAAACCCTTTGTTCCGCAATTTGCGGGCCATCCTCATGTAATGGCTTCTCTTCTTAGCGTTGCCGTCATCACCACCTTCATGCTCCCGCTTGGCCCCTTGTTCTCGCTGGGCCTGCGTTTGTGAGCGTGTGGTAGGACCAGACTGCCCTCCAAAGGGCTCGGAGTACCCCCCTGGATTGGGGTTGGGGTTGCCTCCGTTCTTGTCCGTGTTCTTGTTGTCCTTGTCTGGCTGGCGGTTAGCGCCTCCTCCTCGTCCACCTTGACCTTTGTCTTTTTTGAATGTTCTTAACCGCATCAACTTGTTCTGGGGCTGACGTCCCCCAATGAAAGTATTTACAACAACATATTAAGATATGTACACGGTTGCCCTGATGGTTAGGTTAGATGAACGCTGATTTACCCTTGGCGGAGGGGGGGGGTTCAGGAAGGGGCAGAGGGCTGAAGGGGTTGAGAGGAGGAGACAGAAGGTCGCTGGATGGGCGGAAAAAATTTCGGATGTCCCGGGAGGCGTTTGAGTGGGGGGGAGCAGGGGCAGACGAACCTGGGCACCTAGTAGCGGTGGGCCTAGAGGGGAGAGGTAGGCGTGTTTGACGGTAGCGTGCCTTGGAGCGTGCGGTGGGAGGGGGAGAGCGGTCTTGGCGCGCTTTGGGGGCGCCCAAACGATTGTGGTCTGATGGGTTTGTGGTGATCGATGACGTTTTTGTGGTGGCCGTGGGCGTGAGTGCTGAGGAGGGCGGGGAATGGCCGAGGGGGGGGGGGGGGCGTGGTGCGGATGCGCGGCTGGACGGGCATTTGGAGTTTTGAGTTTGGAGTTGGCGCGCGGCGAGTGGCTGGTTGTGCTTTGGCTGACGCCGGCTTGGACGGTTTTTCTAAGGCGTGTTTGGGGAGAGGTGGGGGGTGCTGGTATACGAGCGGGTCCGTGGGGGCATGTGGACGGAGGTACTGAACGCACTGTGCGAAACCGAGAAGGGGTTGAGAGGGTCGGAGGGGTGCGCCCAAGGTATTGGGTCCCAAGTGAGAGGATTCGAACACAGCCAGTCATGTGCTTGGTGGACAGCCTTGTCCAGGTGCTTTACGCGTTTCTCAAGGGCTAGGCCAAGCATGGCCCTGTGCTCGGCGCGAGTGGAGCCCCCGATTGGCTGAGAGGGGCAGGACCATAGGGACTTAGGTACCAGAGTTCTCACGAAGTTCCTGCGGTCAGCCTTTCAGGGTCCAGAGAGCCACCAGTGCAGGACAATGGGGCTGAAAAGGGGTCCCCAGGATGAGACGTATGCCTCGACGTGCTGGTCCAACGCTTTGCCGAAGGCCAGGCAGGATAGAGGGTCGAAGGGATGGTGCTGTCCGCACCTGGAACAGTGGTAGTCGTGAAGCATATTGCTCCACTGGTACCCGTGCACATTGTAGCACCCGGACGCCAGTTTGAAAAACAGGGACGAAAACCAGGAAGCTTTATTGTACAGGCTGAAGCTGGGGCCGACCGCTATGTTGTTATGGGAATGCTGCGGCAATAGGTGGCGGAATTGCTGCACCTTAAACTTGTGAAGGACAGGCAGGTGGTGTACCGCCACTGAACCCAGTGGGGGGGGGGGGGAGGTTAGGGGTAAAAATCAGGCTGTGAGCTGCCGATTTAGAGAAATGGTCGCAGATTTCGTTGCCAATAAAATTGGCGTGACCTTTAATCAACATGATATGGAGGGGGTTGGTGATGAGAAGTAGGGCGCTGTGTACGGCGACGGTCCATGTGTTGTCTTGGAACGGGCTGGGCCTATAGACTTGGCATTTCTGGAGGGTGGACACCGCCTGTTCGTTGTCAAGCAACAAACATACTTCGTATTGGGAAAGTTCCCTGTGGATCCAGCGAATGGCTGCTACCGCCCCCCAGAACTCCGAACCCAGAAAAGAGGGATGTGGCGAGGATAGGCACAGGACTCGGGTTGTACCGTCGGGTAGAAAGGCCGTGACGGCAGCCGCATGGCCGGACTCACCGCAGGAGCCATCGGAGTATAGCCACACTCCTCGTCCACGGGGTCTTCCAACCTCATGGAGAGTAGGGATTTCAATGGGGCGACGTACTCGGCTTTCTCCACTTCCTCCACACAGGTCTGCACGAAGAAGGTGTCGTGCTCAGTTTCGTCATCTGAGTGAATAGAGCTAGGTAGCTCGGATATTCCACACTCAGAGACTCCATCAGGAACAGGTACATGGCAGAGAGAGTTTGGTGCTTTGGTGTCAGTCACGACGTATTCATCTCCTCCGGGTATAGTCCCAATAGCATCTTGAGGTCGTAGTAGATCCTTCAAGTACCCAAGGCGAGTCCATCTCTTTCTCGTTGTATAGCCTGGACCAGAGTCAAGTCCAGATCCTCCCAGGGGATGGAGGCAAGACCTCAGTCCACCACGCTGAGCATACTCCCCCATCCAGGTTTCCCAATAGGCGTCTTATGCCCCAGAGGCACGTAGATGGCCTCATCAGGTAACCGAACAGAGCTGATAGTCAGCCTGTCCAGGAGGTTTCGCCAGTACTCGTTGCCCCCATGGGCTCCCCAATCGGGGGAACACAGGACCATACGGGAACGTTCCAAGGCCACCTTGGTCAGGACCTTCCCCAGTTCACTGAACCTGGGGTTCCCGTAGGCCATCCCGAAAGAGGGCCAGTAAAATTTGTAGCTGCAGTTCTTCCCCTTGCTGCAGTAAAGGTCCAGTACATGCTGCTTGTCGGTGGCGAACAACTCCACCTTCAGGTCTTCTCTAGAGTCACCCAACTCCTTCAGACCTTGGTGTAGGACTTCCCCCAATAGTTGATAGTCCTCAGTTTTGGGGGCTGCCATCATGTTCGAGGGCTCCTCCTTCGATACCCTCAGGTAGCTCGAGGTATGTTCCGACTGCTCCAGTGGCACAGATTGTGTGCCACTGCCGTGGTCCACGTAGAGGAGGTAGGGCGCTTGCAGCGTCAGGGATTGTATCTGGGGATGCTGCACGAAGAAGTCAGTCCCCAATACAAAGTGGAAGCCCTCAGTGTCCATCACATACAACCAATGGGCGATATCCCGAGAGCCCATAGGTACCTCTACTTCACAGTCCCCGCATCTGTGCACGGCATGTCCATCCCCCATTCGTATAGCAGCGGTGGTCAGGGTGTTCTTCAGGCTCCCACAAGGTAAAATGTTCTTGGCCACTATAGATATGGTGGCTCCGGTATCCAATACCCCTAGGTATTCGCGTTCCCCTAATGGGATACGTACCCAGAACACCAAGTCCAGGGCCCAACCGGAGCGCCCCTGTCAGAACTCCGCGGGACAGGTCACCTCAAACCCTTTGTTCCGCAATTTGCGGGCCATCCTCATGTAATGGCTTCCCTTCGTAGCGTTGCCGTCACCACCACCTTCGTGCTCCCGCTTGGCCCCATGTTCTCGCTGGGCCTGCGTTTGTGAGCGTGTGGTAGGACCAGACTGCCCTCCAGAGGGCTCGAAGTTCCCCCCTGGATTGGGGTTGGGGTTGCCTCCGTTCTTGTCCGTGTTCTTGTTGTCCTTGTCTGGCTGGCGGTTAGCGCCTCCTCCTCGTCCACCTTGACCTTTGTCTTTTTTGAATGTTCTCAACCGCATCAACTTGTTCTGGGGCTGACGTCCCCCAATGAAAGTATTCACAACAACATATTAAGATATGTACACGGTTGCTCTGATGGTTAGGTTAGATGAACGCTGATTTAGCCTTGGGGGAGGGGGGGGGTTCAGGAAGGGGCAGAGGGCTGAAGGCGTTGAGAGGAGGAGACAGAAGGTCGCTGGATGGGCGGAAAAAATTTCGGATGTCCCGGGAGGCGTTTGAGTGGGGGGGGGCAGGGGCAGACGGACCTGGGCACCTAGTAGCGGTGGGCCTAGAGGGGAGAGGCAGGCGTGTTTGACGGTAGCGTGCCTTGGAGCGTGGGGTGGGAGGGGGAGAGCGGTCTTGGCGCGCTTTGGGGGCGCCCAAACGATTGCGGTCTGATGGGTTTGTGGTGATGGATGGCTTTTTTGTGGTGGCCGTGGGCGTGAGTGCTGAGGAGGGCGGGGAATGGCCGAGGGGGGGGGGGGCGTGGTGCGGATGCGCGGCTGGACGGGCGTTTGGAGTTTTTTGGCGCGCGGCGAGTGTCTGGTTGTGCTTTGGCTGACGCTGGCTTGGACGGTTTTTCTAAGGCGTGTTTGGGGTGAGGTGGGGGGTGCTGGTATACGAGCGGGTCCGAGGGGGCATGTGGACGGAGGTACTGAACGCACCGTGTTAAACCGAGAAGGGGTTGAGAGGGTCGGAGGGGTGAGCCCAAGGTATTGGGTCCCAAAGGAGAGGATTCGAACACAGCCAGTCATGTGCTTGGTGGACAGCCTTGTCCAGGTGCTTTACGCGTTCCTCGAGGGCTAGGCCAAGCATGGCCCTGTGCTCGGCGCGGGTGGAGCCCCCGATTGGCTGAGAGGGGCAGGACCATAGGGACTTAGGTACCAGAGTTCTCACGAAGTTCCTGCGGTCAGCCTTTCAGGGTCCAGAGAGCCACCAGTGCAGGACAATGGGGCTGAAAAGGGGTCCCCAGGATGAGACGTATGCCTGGACGTGCTGGTCCAACGCTTTGCAGAAGGCCAGGCAGGATAGAGGGTCGAAGGGATGGTGCTGTCCGCACCTGGAACAGTGGTAGTCGTAAAGCATATTGCTCCACTGGTACCCGTGCACATTGTAGCACCCGGACGCCAGTTTGAAAAACAGGGACGAAAACCAGGAAGCTTTATTGTACAGGCTGAAGCTGGGGCCGACCGCTATGTTGTTATGGGAATGCTGCGGCAATAGGTGGCGGAGTTGCTGCACCTTAAACTTGTGGAGGACAGGCAGGTGGTGTACCGCCACTGAACCCAGTGGGGGGGGGGGGAGGTTAGGGGTAAAAATCAGGCTGTGAGCTGCCGATTTAGAGAAATGGTCGCAGATTTCGTTGCCAATAAAATTGGCGTGACCTTTAATCAACATGATGTGGAGGGGGTTGGTGATGAGAAGTAGGGCGCTGTGTACGGCGACGGTCCATGTGTTGTCTTGAAACGGGCTGGGCCTATAGACTTGGCATTTCTGGAGGGTGGACACCGCCTGTTCGTTGTCAAGCAACAAACATACTTCGTATTGGGAAAGTTCCCTGTGGATCCAGCGAATGGCTGCTACCGCCCCCCAGAACTCCGAACCCAGAAAAGAGGGATGCGGCGAGGATAGGCACAGGACTCGGGTTGTACCGTCGGGTAGAAAGGCCGTGACGGCAGCCGCATGGCCGGACTCACCGCAGGAGCCATCGGAGTATAGCCACACTCCTCGTCCACGGGGTCTTCCAACTTCATGGAGAGTAGGGATTTCAATGGGGCGACGTACTCGGCTTTCTCCACTTCTTCCACACAGGTCTGCACGAAGAAGGCGTCGTGCTCAGTTTCGTCATCTGAGTGAATAGAGCTAGGTAGCTCGGATAATCCACACTCCGAGACTCCATCAGGAACAGGTACATGGCAGGGAGAGTTTGGTGCTTTGGTGTCAGTCACGACGTATTCATCTCCTCCGGGTATAGTCTCAATAGCATCTTGAGGTCGTAGTAGATCCTTCAAGTACCCAAGGCGAGTCCATCTCTTTCTCGTTGTATAGCCTGGACCAGAGTCGAGTCCAGATCCTCCCAGGGGATGGAGGCAAGACCTCAGTCCACCACGCTGAGCATACTCCCCCATCCAGGTTTCCCAATAGGCGTCTTATGCCCCAGAGGCATGTAGATGGCCTCATCAGGTAACCGAACAGAGCTGATAGTCAGCCTGTCCAGGAGGCTTCGCCAGTACTCGTTGCCCCCATGGGCTCCCCAATCGGGGGAACACAGGACCATACGGGAACGTTCGAAGGCCACCTTGGTCAGCACCTTCCCCAGTTCACTGAACCTGGGGTTCCCGTAGGCCATCCCGAAAGAGGGCCAGTAAAATTTGTAGCTGCAGTTCTTCCCCTTGCTGCAGTAAAGGTCCAGTACATGCTGCTTGTCGCTGGTGAACAAGTCCACCTTCAGGTCTTCTCTAGAGTCACCCAACTCCTTCAGACGTTGGTGTAGGACTTCCCCCAATAGTTGATAGTCCTCAGTTTTGGAGGCTGCCATCATGTTCGAGGGCTCCTCCTTCGATACCCTCAGGTACCTCGAGGTATGTTCCGACTGCTCCAGTGGCACAGACTGTCTGCCACTGCCGTGGTCCACGTAGAGGAGGTAGGGCGCTTGCAGCGTCAGGGATTGTATCTGGGGATGCTGCACGAAGAAGTCAGTCCCCAATACAAAGTGGAAGCCCTCAGTGTCCATCACATACAACCGATGGGCGATATCCCGAGAGCCCATAGGTACCTCTACTTCACAGTCCCCGCATCTGTGCACCACATGTCCATCCCCCATTCGTATAGCAGCGGTGGTCAGGGTGTTCTTCAGGCTCCCACAAGGTAAAATGTTCTTGGCCACTATAGATCTGGTGGCTCCGGTATCCAATACCCCCAGGTATTCGCGTTCCCCTAATGGGATACGTACCCAGAACACCAAGTCCAGGGCCCAACCGGAGCGCCCCTGTCAGAACTCCGTGGGACAGGTCACCTCAAACCCTTTGTTCCGCAATTTGCGGGCCATCCTCATGTAATGGCTTCTCTTCTTAGCGTTGCCGTCACCGCCACCTTCGTGCTCCCGCTTGGCCCCTTGTTCTCGCTGGGCCTGCGTTTGTGAACGTGTGGTAGGACCAGACTGCCCTCCAGAAAGGTTGGAGTTCCCCCCTCGATTGGGGTTGGGGTTGCCTCCGTTCTTGTCCGTGTTCTTGTTGTCCTTGTCTGGCTGGCGGTTAGCGCCTCCTCCTCGTCCACCTTGACCTTTGTCTTTTTTGAATGTTCTCAACCGCATCAACTTGTTCTGGGGCTGACGTCCCCCAATGAAAGTATTTACAACAACATATTAAGATATGTACACGGTTGCTCTGATGGTTAGGTTAGATGAACGCTGATTTAGCCTTGGGGGAGGGGGGGGGTTCAGGAAGGGGCAGAGGGCTGAAGGGGTCGAGAGGAGGAGACAGAAGGTCGCTGGATGGGCGGAAAAAATTTCGGATGTCCCGGGAGGCGTTTGAGTGGGGGGGGGCAGGGGCAGACGGACCTGGGCACCTAGTAGCGGTGGGCCTAGAGGGAAGAGGTAGGCGTGTTTGACGGTAGCGTGCCTTGGAGCGTGGGGTGGGAGGGGGAGAGCGGTCTTGGCGCGCTTTGAGGGCGCCCAAACGATTGCGGTTCGATGGGTTTGTGGTGAGGGATGGCTTTTTTGTGGTGGCCGTGGGCGTGAGTGCTGAGGAGGGCGGGGAATGGCCGAGGGGGGGGGGGGCGTGGTGCGGATGCGCGGCTGGACGGGCGTTTGGAGTTTTTTGGCGCGCGGCGAGTAACTGGTTGTGCTTTGGCTGACGCCGGCTTGGACGGTTTTTCTGAGGCGTGTTTGGGGAGAGGTGGGGGGTGCTGGTATACGAGCGGGTCCGAGGGGGCATGTGGACGGAGGTACTGAACGCACCGTGCGAAACCGAGAAGGGGTTGAGAGGGTCGGAGGGGTGCGCCCAAGGTATTGGGTCCCAAGGGAGAGGATTCGAACACAGCCAGTCATGTGCTTGGTGGACAGCCTTGTCCAGGTGCTTTACGCGTTCCTCGAGGGCTAGGCCAAGCATGGCCCTGTGCCCGGCGCGAGTGGAGCCCCCGATTGGCTGAGAGGGGCAGGACCATAGGGACTTAGGTACCAGAGTTCTCACGAAGTTCCTGCGGTCAGCCTTTCAGTGTCCAGAGAGCCACCAGTGCAGGACAATGGGGCTGAAAAGGGGTCCCCAGGAGGAGACGTATGCCTGGACGTGCTGGTCCAACGCTTTGCAGAAGGCCAGGCAGGATAGAGGGTCGATGGTGCTGTCCGCACCTGGAACAGTGGTAGTCGTGAAGCATATTGCTCCACTGGTACCCGTGCACATTGTAGCACCCGGACGCCAGTTTGAAAAACAGGGACGAAAACCAGGAAGCTTTATTGTACAGGCTGAAGCTGGGGCCGACCGCTATGTTGTTATGGGAATGCTGCGGCAATAGGTGGCGGAATTGCTGCACCTTAAACTTGTGGAGGACAGGCAGGTGGCGTACCGCCACTGAACCCAGTGGGGGGGGGGGAGGAGGTTAGGGGTAAAAATCAGGCTGTGAGCTGCCGATTTAGAGAAATGGTCGCAGATTTTGTTGCCAATAAAATTGGCGTGACCTTTAATCCACATGATGTGGAGGGGGTTGGTAATGAGAAGTAGGGCGCTGTGTACGGCGACGGTCCATGTGTTGTCTTGGAACGGGCTCGGCCTACAGACTTGGCATTTCTGGAGGGTGGACACCGCCTGTTCGTTGTCAAGCAACAAACATACTTGGTATTGGGAAAGTTCCCTGTGGATCCAGTGAATGGCTGCTACCGCCCCCCAGAACTCCGAACCCAGAAATAAGGGATGCGGCGAGGATAGGCACAGGACTCTGGTTGTACCGTCGGGTAGAAAGGCCGTGACGGCGGCCGCATGGCCGGACTCATCGGAGGAGCCATCGGAGTATAGCCACACCCGCTGTAGGCCGTGGGTCGGCGGCCTGGTTAGTGCCTCCGCGGCATCGTGGCATCTGCACTCCTTGAGAGACTTCTTCTCTAGGTAGTGTTGTGCCTGCAGAGCGAAGAGATGGCCGTGTTGGCTGATTCCCAGTGCGTGTGCGTTTTGCGGTGGCGCTGGGGGTTCGGGGATGGTCTCTTGAGGGCGCAAAATTTCAGGGACTAGCTCGAAGTGAGGAGGGCGGGAGTAGTCCATGACGACATGGCATGGCATGTGCATGGTGTAGGACGTGTGGGTATCCACCGAGTAGACCCCGTCGTGGAACGAGACGTTGGCCCATTTGGTGGTGGCCTCGGTTACTCTACCTGTGGCCTGTACTGATTTGAACCTAACGGTTAGCTGGATTCCAGGCGTTAGATCCCGAAAAGAAGTGGGTCTCCACGGGCCTATGCTGTGAAAAGATATGCCCAGGGCATGGATGGAGTCCATAAAAGAGTTTTGCACCGGGTCCGAGGCCCTCTGGTTCGAGCTGAGTAAAGACTGGACGTACAGGGGGCCAACTGACTTTGGGGCAAGGCCGCAAAGGGCCCGTAATCCATAGTTCACGGTGGCAACGTGGACGCTGTGCGGTAGAAATTTCATTGCCAACCCTCCTTTTGGGCGAGCCGCGAAACAGTCTTTGGGGGAGACTAGACGTGTGATGCTTCGAGACGCAACTCCCGCCCAGATGAGTGACTGAAGTTTTTCGAGCTGGTTGGGGGAAAGAGAGTGGGTGATTAAGCGGTAGGCGAGTGCTGGGACCAGCTGAGAGTTCGTCAGGCGGACCTTCTCACTAAGTGTAAGAGGCAAGGGAGAGAGCCGGGCAAAATAAGTCTGGATCTCCGCAATGAGCATGTGAAATAGGCCCTTTGCTTGGTGGCAAGTAAAAAGATAAACCCCCAGGTATTTATAGCATGTGTGGGGGCGACTTGTTTTTTTGTTGTACGTGAGGAACTCCAAGCTTCTGGGTGTCAGAAACTCCTATTTGGGGGCTGTGCCATTGGCGTGGACTTCGGTCTTAGACACATTCATGTCCAGACCCCAGTCCCTGGCTGGCCCATCGAAGTATTTGACACTGTTTTGGATGTAGATGACGTCCTCACTTCTGATCAGGATGTTGTCTATGTAAGCACGGTGGCTAGTGCGGGCATTTGCCCGGGGGGGGGGGGGGCACAGTGGCAAAAAAATGGTGGAAGAGGGAGTTGAGATAGAGAATGAAGAGTAGGGGGGAGAGGGGACATCCTTGTCGGAGGCCCCTGGTTTGGAGGTAAGCGTGGGGAGTGCGGCCATTGATGATGGGGCTGTCTTGAGTGAAGGAGTATAGTTGCTTTATGAGAGAAATTGTGGAAGTAGAAAAAATTGCCCTTTCCAGGACGGTCAAGAGTGTGCCATGAGGCACTGAATTAGAGGCTTTATTGAAATCGATGAACAGCGAGTAGCTCTTCTTCGATTTTGCAGAAAGGGCTTTGAGATGATACAGATGATCAGCGCATTGGTGGCCAGGAAGGCCACGGTGCTGGATTTCTGAAAGGATGTTGTGTGCAAAAGCCTGAGCGCGCAGATGTCTGCAGGCAAAAGTGGCCAAGAGTTTGTAAATACAGTTTAAGAGGGCAATAGGACGGTAGTTTGAGGGGGAGAAAGGGTCGCCTTTTTTATAAAGTAAACATATTTTCGCGCATAGCCAGTGCGGCGGCAGCGGTGAATGGAGGAAGCGGTTTAAAATGGAGTGACAAAAACGTTGAATGGGTTCCAGACAGAGGGCCAGGGTGTAGTTGTTTGTTTTGTCCAGTCCCCCGGCTTTTGATCGCTTACTGTGTTTTAAGTGGTTCTGGAACTACTGCCAGGTCACAGGAGGTATGTGGTCGTTCTTGGCAGAAACGAAGAATGTGGGCGAGTGGGACAGGACCTCTTCGACAAATTCTTTACGGGGGGGCGTAATCTGGATGCCCTCCAAGATGAAGCAGGGTGTCCCCAAAAACTTTAGCTACATCTGCCGGGTCACTCAGGAGCTCTTTGGTAGCTGGATCTCTGACTACGAGAGGCTCCAGGTCTTTAGGGCAGAGGGTGCGAGCAACAGTGCTTTTCATCTGGACCCCCCCGACCAGACTACTGTGAAGCTTTCTCTTCGCTTTGGTTTCGTCCGAGGACTGTAAGGTGTTTACCACGGACTGAACTTCCGCAATGTGCTAGGGAAATGCCAGGGAAGAAGGAGGCGGGGGTGAGCGTAACAATTTCCTGAGCTTGCCGTAGCCCTCTTGAACCTTGCGCTGCAGTTTCAGACGCGTGATTTTGTGGTACGGAGACCCAACCTGCATAAGGAGAGAATCAGTGGCGGCGATGATCTCTTCCAATGGGGCCCTGGCAGGGGCGTCCTGAAGGTCTCGGCACCAGTCAGAGATAAGCCGTACGCTGTTGGAGAATTGTTGCTTTTTGTCACTAGAAAGCTTCCGAAAAATGCAAGGGGGGAGTGGGGGCTGAGACGAAAGGATCGGGGAGGGGCACTGGAAGACCGCAACCACTGGGTGGTTGTCAGAGATGGTGTAGTCCGTGAGGACGGACGCATCCAGAACGGGAAAGTGCGACACAAGGCGAGGGGACGCAAAGATGTAATCCAGCCTTGCTTCGTTGTCCCAGCGGTCGCTTGCGTAGCGGGTATACTGCCTGAGAAAGGGGTGCTCTGACGTGAAAGTGTCCACCAACCTAGATGGGAGGTATTCCACCTCCCCCGTGAGCCAGTGCCACTCATGTAGATCGACCAAGCTGTGCTGGTCAAGTTCGGGATCCAGAAAGCAGTTAAAATCACCCCCAGGATGTGATTGAGATGATCGTTGAAATAAGGAGCAAGAATGCAGTGCGAGGAGAAGGGTGTATACCCAGGTCTGTAGAGACACTTGTGTCTGGGACCAATATTCTCGGGTTGATGTGTGCTTGCTCCACAGGGAGAATCTCCGCGATGCGAGAGACGGTGGCGGTGAGGGAGGCACCGTGCACGCCCACGCGGGCGAGGACCTCTTGACATCGTCTCATGTTACTTTTCCTGCGGTGGCTCTGACGGGTGGGAAGGGGGGCAGAAAGAATATGGGGACGGGTAGCATTCGGTAGACTCATCAGAGCTTCCCACACAGGGAACCAAAGGACTTTGTGGTCTGGTACACAGTGAGCGCAGATCAGTCGGTCAGGGCATACCTGGCGGTCACAGGGGTCAAGGAATTCATGTTACGCACAGGGGGAATGGTAGAGCGATGGCCTTGCCATGCCTGAGAACATGCAATAATGGTGATGGAGGGCATTCGGGGTCTTAAAGCGAAGACCACGTCTCGTGTGCACAGAAGGGTGACGCCGAGGGTAGGTCCGTTAATTCGTCTCAGGTTGCGCTTGGTCAGGGGGCTCTGAGAATGTCGTCAGGTTGCGCTTGGTCAGGGGGCTCTGAGAATGTCGTATGGAGGTCCGTTCCTACACCAGTGTGACGGAAGACAAGGGATACCCTGGAGTCTCAGGGAATGCGCCACTTCTCCACTGTGTCATAGTCGCGAGCTGGGATTTGGTGCTTCCACTTGTCGCGGGCTTCCCCAGAAATTAGGAGGAGGCTGCGGCGCTGTAGGAAGACTTTTTGCCTTTTCTCAAAGAGGGTGGATCCGGAGAGGGGACGCGGTTCGAAAACCATTTTCGCACCTGACCCAAAGGAGCCATCCAGGACATAACGGCCTAGCTGAGGGACGTCCACGTGGCTCCTCAGGCCACTGCCAGGCTCGTATCAAGCCACTGACCACATATTGGGGCATAAGAGAGAGGAAGGCAGGACCTGGGCGCAGGCTGAGAATGACCGTAGCCCAATCGCTTGATTAAACTCAGGAGGGGTCGGTTCAAAAGGTTCAACTTCTCTTGGTTCTGGATTGTACCTGAATCCAAAAAGAAGCATTCCGCAGTGCCCCTCGGACAGCCACTGGTGATCTTCATCTGCACTGAAGGACATCACCAGGGCTTCTTCTTCTTCTGAGAAAAATTCATTGGATATGAAGGCTCCTGTTATTTCCGGGAATGGGTCAAAAGTTTTCCCCGTTTGGAGGTGGAGCTGTGCGATCTTTTCTGTGAGGGAGAGGGGCTTGCTTGTGGACAAGTAATGGTCCCTCGCGAGACCTAGTGGTTCCGCGCTGCCGTAGGCAGTCGCCGCCGCGATGACACGTGATAGGAAATCCTGGGCTTTCGAAACTAGGGGGTTAGTAAGAATAAGTGCTTTTCCTTTGCTTTGAGGCATACTCTAGTTGTATTAGAGATGCATTGAGCATGCATGCATTTTAATCTTAGTATTGGTCCCGCCAAAACTGGTGATAACACATTTTGACCTATCGAACCAAACACCCAATCAGGATATGGAGTGGACCCCTTAATCCCCTTTCAATGTGAAGCTATTCATCTTTTCCTGAGTTGACTGAGCACTGACATACCCAAGGCAGAGCCTATGAATTTATCAATGTTTTTCCATGAATACTTATCTGCCCTAGTGGTATGTACCCTAGGGGGCTAGGCACCTCTTTTTGAGAGGTCCTGGGTTCAATTCCTGGTCAGCCTAGCTAAGTAGGAAGATCCCATGTGACATGGCAGTGGCCTTATCGCCACATGCCCTGCCACCTCAGCACATATGGGACCCAAAACAAAGAGTGCACATCTCCTGAGATGGCACTATGGGGAGAGAGTGACCAAGGGGCATTCTGCTAACTCTTTTCCCAAAGCATTTCAGCTATCTTTGTGAATATGCATTCATTTGTGACCTGAGTTGCAGTTTCTGTGAATATCCAATCATCTTTCACTGTTTACACTGCAGCCCTTCATGCTTTGATCCTGATCTTCTCCTCTTTGCACACTTCTGGCTTGGGTTATCCTCGATTGACTCTATTTCTGCAAAACAAAGGTTTTCATCTTCCAAAACAAGCAGCAGGAAACCCTACACCTACAGCAAGCAGCAGGAGAAGCAAAAACACAGTGCTGAAAACACTATAAACTTTTCTGGTAGCAAGAGGCAGCCTGTATCTGCGCACCGGCAGCAAACCCGTGCCGTACATCCAGTGCGCCGAGTACGGGCAAATATAAGCAGAAGGGTGAAAGAAGATGGATCCAAGAGAGGAGGACGCTGACGTTAAGACAGCGTCAGCGCCTGAGGCACCGGCAAGGCCGGCACCTGGCGCTGTACCTTCGGCGGAGCCCTTACATGGGCCAGTGGATGCGGCTGAGGACTCCCTGGATGGACTCCAGACAGCCTTCGGGGCCCTGTCTGTCGAGGAGGTGGTCGTGGTCTCTCAGCCTGTGAGGAGGAAGAGAGGAGAGAGCGAGAAGGATGCTGGAGAAGAAGCAGACGAAGGAGAGGAACAAGGGCAAGACCTGACCCAAGACCCTACCTTCGAAGGCGCACCAAGCGCTTCTGGCCTCCACGCATCACCCTCCCCTATAACCACCACACTCCTAGCCGCTGCAACATCCACTTCCACAACCAACCCGCCTATGGCAGAGGGCACAGGCTTTACTGGCATGCCTCCCTGCCCCGCCTATGGTATGGGCCCACCTACCACTGCGCTCCATGAGGCAACTACTGCCAGTGAGCTGGTGGCTTCCAGCTCTGCGCCGCGATGGTATGCAGCTGATTATCCCCATCCACTACACGCTACTGGAACCTATGTGGATGTTCCTGGGTATGCTCCTTGGTATGCACCTGGGTATGCACCCTTGAGTGGGTTGAGGAGAGGACCTGAATCTCTTGGTGGCAGGAGTAGAGGATCGGGAAGATCCTCCAACAGGTTCCTGACGCGGTCGGAGATCAACGAGGCGCTCCGAGGAGCCACTTCAGAAATCGTGGGCGACCTCACACAAGAGATCCGTGAGAAGCTGGAGCCCCTGATGATCCCACCACGAGCGTCACCTATCTCGGTGGGAATGTCACCCCACCGAGTACAGGCTAACCACCTGGCGGCAGGGTTGACAAATACCCTCGGGAGCCTGAGGAGCAGACCGATGCCGACGCCTGCAGCTGTTCTGAGAAGTCCTTTCGTGCCGAGAACAGCCCAGCCGCCCTACAGCCACGTGACGAACTCGACGAGGGCCGAGCTGGACCGGCTGGGGCTAACAGCCTTGAGGGCTATGGTGGACGTAGAGCCTTATGGCTCTAGTGATCTTGGCGGAGACCCCTCCGATGACGAGCCGCCGTCGATGGATTCTTCTTCGCCCTCAGATGACGATGACCCTGAGGACCCCGAGGACCCCAAGGGTAAGAAGAAGAAGAAGAAGAAGAAGAAGACCCGACGCCCTGAAGGACGCCGAGCTCAGGAGGCGAAGGCTATTGCCACCACCAAGATAGTGGTGAACCTGCCTGAGTTCACAGGCAAGGACCTCAGCGAGTTCGCTGAGAACTTTGGACGGTTCCTACGACTGACCGGCCAAACGCACGCGAGTGGGCGAGTGAAGTGCGATCTGCTCCTGCAGTGCTGCAAGACCAAGTACCTGGAGAAGCAGGTCAGGCAGATCGTGACTAACTCCGCCACCTTTGCCGATGTATTGGTTGCCCTGGAGAGGCAGTACCCAACCTACGAAACCGACCTCTCCATCAGGGCCGAGATCCAGAACCTGCCCGTGCTGCCCAACAACCCCAAACCTGGCAGGGTCTCCGAGCTGTTGGCTGACCTGGATCACTGGGCTGAACGACTGACGCCCGGTTCCTACAGCAGCGACGACCTGCTGTTCTGGTTGGTGGCCAAGCTCCCCCGAGAGCTATGGGACGAGTGCCGTTTGACGGCTGAGCGCAAGGCTAGATCCCCCCACTACGAGGATCTATGCGTGCTGCTCCTGGAGATGGCGCTGGAGAAGGAGAGCGACCAGCACTTGAACAACTACCGTCCTGGTGGTGGAGGTTCTGGAGGCCATGGCAAAGGGTACCAAGGGTCCCGACCTGGGCAGGGGACTACCCCCAAACACGCCCACGCCCGTCTCATGGGGAACGTGAAGGAGCTATTCTGGTGTGATGCCAGAGACGAGCAGGGCCACCTGCAGCACGCCTCTGACTGCGAGCAGCGAGACTGCTTCGTAGTCCAGGGGAAGCAGCAGGAGAAGAACACCGGCGCTAAAGCGAAGCTGCCGGATCATTACCGGTGCACCATCACGTGTGCATTCTGCGGTAAGCGGAAGCACTACGAGGATGAGTGCTACCATAAGCAACGCCTATCGGCGAAGCTTAAAGGGGAAGATCCTGGCAAAGGCTCAAGCAAAGGTGGAGGCAAAGGCAAAGGCAACGATACCGGCAAGGGCAAGTCGAAAAGACGTGGTCAAGGTGGTCAAAACAAGGGTCAGGGTGGACGAGGACGAGGCGCTAACCGCCAGCCCGACAACAAGAACAAGGACAAGAACGGAGGCAACCCCAACCCTAATCCAGGGGGGAACTCCGAGCCCTCTGGAGGGCAGTCTGGTCCTACCACACGCCCACAAACGCAGGCCCAGCAAGAACAAGGAGCCAAGCGTGAGCATGAAGGTGGTGATGACGGCAACGCTAAGAAGAGGAGCCGTTTCATGAGGATGGCCCGCAAATTGCGGAACAAGGGGTTCGAGGTGACCTGTCCCGCGGAGTTCTGACGGGGATGCTCTGGTGGCACCCAAGACCTGGTGTTTTGGGTACGTATATGACTAGGGGGACGCGAATACCTGGGGGTATTGGACACTGGCGCCACCATATCTATAGTGTCCAAGAAAATTTTACCTTTTGGGAGCCTGAAGAACACCATGACCACCGCTGCTATACGCATGGGGGATGGACATGTGGTGCACAGCTGCGGGGACTGTGAAGTGGAGGTACCTATGGGCTCTCGGAATATCGCCCATCGGTTCTATGTGATGGACACGGAGGCCTTCGACTTTGTACTGGGTACTGACTTCTTCGTACAGCACTCCAGGATACAATCCCTGACGCTGCAAGCGCCCTACCTCCTCTACGTGGACCACGGCAGTGGCAGAGAGTCTGTGCCACTGGAGCAGTCGGAACATACCTCGAGTTACCTGAGACTATCGAAGGAGGAGCCCTCGAACATGATGGCGACCTCCAAAACTGAGGACGGTCAACTATCGGGGGAAGTCCTAGACCAAGGTCTGAAGGAGTTGGGTTACTCTCGAGAAGACCTGAGTGTGGAGTTGTTCGCCAGCGACAACCAACATGTACTGGACCTATACTGTAGCAAGGGGAAGAACTGCAGCTACAAATTTTACTGGCCCTCTTTCAGGATGGCCTACGGGAACCCCAGGTTCAGTGAACTGGGGAAGGTGCTGACCAAGGTGGCCTTGGAACGTTGCCGTATGGTCCTGTGTTCCCCCGATTGGGGAGCCCATGGGGGCAACGAGTACTGGCGAAACCTCATGGACAGGCTGACTATAAGCTCTGTTCGTTTGCGTGATGAGGCCATCTACGTGCCTTTGGGACGCAAGAGGCCTATTGGGAAGCCCGCATGGGGGAGTATGCTTAGCGTGGTGGACGGAGGTCTTACCTCCATTCCCTGGGAGGATCTGGACCCGACTCTGGTCCAGGCTATACAACGAGAAAGCGATGGACTCGCCTTGGGTGACTTGAAGGATCGCCTACGACCTCAAGATGCTGTTGAGACTACACCCGGAGGAGATGAGTACGTCGTGACTGACACCAACGCCCCCAACTCTCCCTGTCATGTACCTGTTCCTGATGGAGTCTCTGAGTGTGGACTATCTGAGCTACCTAGCTCTATCCACTCAGAAGACGAAACTGAGCACGACGCCTTCCTCGTGCAGACCTGTGTGGAGGAAGTGGAGAACGCCTAGTACGTCGCCCCACTGGAACCCCTACTCTCCATGAGGGTGGAAGACCCCGTGGACGAGGAGCTGGACCCTCGATCCAGGCTCAGGGAGTATGTGGATTCCAAGAGGAAGCTGGTGGCGAAAAAGCTATGCTACGCGAAGCCTACCCGCAGCTCATGGCCACTGAAGCAAGGACGTATGGGAGACCTATCCCAATTGAAGGAGGACCTCGAACAGAAGATCACCACCTGGCAAAGGGAGGTAGATCTTAAGCTCATGAAGAGCGTGTGGGGCGCCCATGTGAGGACCCCAGAGGAGGACGACCTCTCGGAGGAATGTGTATGTGAACCCCCTCGAGCGTGCCTATGTTGCCATCGTCCATCGGAGATGGTTGAACAAGACCTTCTATACGCCTACCAAGGGCTGAAGGATACTACCACGGGCGAAGAGTCGGTGGAGGACCACCTCCCGACGTCTATTACTCAGGGGGCAAGCAACTTACACTCTGACGAGGACATGGAGGACAAGATCAAGATATTGGACCCGCGGGTACAGAAGCTTATACGGACCTATCTGGAGGTGTTCGGAGAACTACCCCCTCCAGCCTCATGCGACAAGCTGGTACAGATGGACCTCAAGCTGAAACCCGAGTTCGTGGGTCATAAGATTCGGAGGAGACCCTATCCAGCTCCTAAAGAGCAGGCCGACGAGATTGAGCGACAGATACAAGAATGTATCGACGCTGGCCTAGTCCTGGAGTACAAGGACGGGGACTACCCCCTACACTGCAGCCCCTGCTTCCTGGTCGCTAAACCTGGGTCTACAGCCAAACGGCTGGTAGTGGACTAGTGAACAAGAAGACGCTGAACCACTCAGGGTCCATTCCCAATATGGAGTCTACCCTGGAGAAGATAGCCTCCTGCCGCTACAAGACCAAGATGGACAAGCGAAGCGGATTCTGGCAAGTGGACCTGACGCCCAACGCACAGGAACTACTTGCCTTCATCACCCCTCAGGGGAGGGTGTTCAAGTAGAAGGTCATGCCGTTTGGCGTGGCTAACGCACCCGCTCTATTCCAAGAGCTGATGAACAAGATCTTGTCCATCCTACGAAGGAGACCTAAGGTGCAGGAGCTCATATCCCGTGGTGCCCAGATGGAGGCTCACATCGACGATGTATGCCTCGGGACCAATACCCAGGAGGATCACCTAATCCTTTTGGGTGAGTTCTTTGCGGTCTGCCAGGAGAACCACACTCGACTCAAGCTGGAGAAGTGTGAGTTCATGCAGGAGACCATGCAGTACTTGGGGTTTGACGTTGGCTATGGGTGGTGGACCCCAGCGGCCTCTAAGGCCAAACCCCTGATGGATGCCAAGGTACGACACGAAGACCCCAAGAAAGGACTTCATGATGTACGCAGTTTCATTGGGGCGTGCAACTTCTATCGCCGCCACATCAAGAACTTCACCTATACCAGCGCCATTCTGACGGACTTGATCAAGAAGAGTACTACTTGGCGCTGGGGCCCACGAGAGCAACAAGCGTTTGACGAGCTCAAAGACAAGGTAGCCAACGCTAAGTCCTTGGGCGTGCCTAGAGCACAAGGGGAGATTATCCTGGTGACCGACGCCAGCAATGTGGGCGGTGGTGGAACGTTGTTCCAATGGCAAGCACTAGAGAAGGAGGAGTTCGACTCGGCCATTTCCCAATGGAAGCTGGAAGGTCTCAACCGAGATGGAACCCTCAAGCACAGCTACCCTGACGACAAGTGGGTCCTAGTACCTCTGGGCCACTCGAACTGGAAGTGGAACCAGGCCAGGGGGAACTACTCCACCTATGAGCAGGAATTGCTCGCGGGTATGCTAGTGCTATCCTCACAAGCACGACTGTTGGGGAGTAACCCTGTGGTCTGGCTGTGCGACCAAGAACCGGTCCGCAGTTTCCAGAAGGGTCCCCCACCTGAGAAGGCCAAGCTACGGCGCTGGTGGACCTACCTCAGTCAACTACGGCCGACGGTACACCATATTCAGGGAGTGAAGAACGAGTGTGCCGACTACATCAGCCGCAACAACTTCGACGCCCTGATTGGTGCCCGGTCTGAAGCGCTGGCTAAGGAGGCGTTCAGCCGTATGGACGTCCACTTGGACCTCAACATCACTATGATACGCCCCCTGCAAGGACTCCAACAATCGGAGTACCTGAAAGAGTTGGGGGATATCTACAAGCGCCTGGAGAAACGCCTTGAACCCCTCCTGGTCAACCAAGACCAGTGGAAGAGGGACAAGAGCTACCTATGGCACGAGGACCGTATTGTGGTGCCTAGTGACCGAGTCCCAGCGCTGCTGAAGTGGACCCATGAGTCCAGTGGTCATGTGGGTGCTGACCGCACCCTGAGGCTGTTCAAGCAGTGGTTCCACACTACGTGGACTGACGACCAACTGCGAAAGACCCTCCAGCCTATCGTGAACAAGTGCCCGTGCAGGTCCTGTAAACGGGGGATATCAGGGACAGAGGTCTCTACTCGACCCTGCCCATCCCTCACTGTGCTAACAGTGTTCTATACGTGGACCACACGGAGATGCCGAAGTTCGGGGGCTATGAATTCGCCCTCGTGGTAACCTGTGGGTTGACCAGGTTTACCAGGGTGTTCCCTTGTACCAAGCACATTACCGGGGAGGAGACTACCAAGATACTCCTGGAGGAGTGGTTTTGTGTCTATGGGGCGCCCAAGGAGATCAACTCCGATGAGGACGTACGAGTACGCTCAGATACTGGCTGGTACAGTAGGGTCCTGAGATCCCTCAATGTCCAGGTGTCTACGGGGATTCCCTACTCTCACACGAGCAACCCCCTATGTGAGCGACAGATCCGTGTCCTGAATGAGAACGTACGGATATGGTGCAAGACTGAACGCACCAGAGACTGGGTGAGACTACTCCCCGTCATATCCTTGATGATGAACTCCCAAGAGAGTTCAGCTACTGGCTACTCGCCCCACGAGCTATTCCATGGGCGCCCGGCGTGGTTCCTACATGCCCCCTATCCAGAGAACACCCATTCTTCTGTGGGTGAATGGTTCTAAGAGCAACAAGCGAAGGTGGACAAGGCCAAGGCTATGCTCCAGAGAGTGAGGGAGCATCAGTGGAACAAGAAGAACAAGCACCGAGTACCGGCCGCCTACCAAGAGGGGGACTGGGTGCTGGTGCACCACAGTCGACTACCCGCCTGGCCTCGCTGTACCAGCGATGACCCATACTTCGGGCCCTACAAGATTCTATCAGTGGATGGACACCGTATCACCGTGCGGTGTTCTCCCCGTCTAGGGGGGACCCTGGTGTGCGCTGCTCAACACCTGAAGCGCTACTATGATCCTGAAGACCTCTGTGGGGAGGAGTGGGAGCTGAACGACGAGGAAATCGCCGCTCTGGACCTACAAGGGGCTGCCAGCCCTATGGAAGTTGAAGGTGAACTCTCCGACATGAACGCCGAGGAGATGGCTAAGGAGGGCTTCTACCTGGTGAAGTCTGTCCTACGCCACCGCTATCGCCAGGGTTGGCGCTTCCTCACCCTCTGGGAAGGGTTTGGAGTCGAAGAGGCCACCTGGGAGCCCTTCTCTGCATTTGTTCTACCGGAGGGACGCCTAAACTCAGTTCTGGTTGACTACTTGTCCCAGAACAACCTTGGTGAGTTGCTGAGGCTCGCTGAGACGCTTGCCCCCAAGACTAAAGCTAGGGACTAAACCTTACCCTTACCTGCCAACGCGTATGTGTGAGTGTGCTAGTCCTAAGGTCCTGAGAGCAAGCCGCAGAAGAGGTGTCCTAATTATACCCAAGTCTGCGCCCTTGCTAAACCTGGAGGGTTGGCTTATTGATGCCACGGGGTACGCCCCGGGTTTCCCCTCCCCTAAGCGCCCAATTTTTGTGCTGGCGCAAAACCTTTGGGGAATACCAAGCGTACTAATCCAGGTATTGTTTTCCCTACCTATCTGTGTACTACAGGGAGGGGTGGCCAAAATTCTATGAAGGCTTGAAAACGCCGTTTTGCTATGTGGCCAAAACACTGACCTAACCACTGCCACAGCCCACCAACCCTGCTAAAATTGCAGGAAACGGTTGGGACAGTGACACACGCACTACAGGTCCTACAGACCCTACAGTCACACCATCCTGGTGGGCGAGCACTGTGCAACTCGCTCAAGCCCCCACTCAGGACTACCACTCCTACACGCACACTCTACTGGGCGTTGTGAAGGCAAAGGTCTCGTGGGTCCTAGCGACCCTCCTGGGAAATGACAAGAGAACACAGCGCTGCTGAGCAACTGTGGCCTAACAGGGGACGCCACAACGCGTTTCCCCTGCTAGGGCTTGGAGGGAAGAGGTGCTCTTGCGTGCACGGCGCAGATGTCGATGAAGTCGGACTCCCTGCTCTGCCACAGGCGGAGGTCGAGTTACTTGTTTGTGTGATCTGCGCCCTTGTTTAGCAGGACATAAAAAAATGCTGCTGCACCAATCACCCTACCTGCCCACCTGTAAAACAAAGGCAAATGAAAGGGCGTTTGCGGCGGAGGAACCAAGCCACACTCAAGGTATTATACCCTTCTCAGTGTGACCTCTAATACACTGTCCGCAGACACGCTGGACGACTAGCTACCCTTGTCAAGCAAGCAAGCTTTAAGGGACTCCTCAGGTTCTCTCAAAGAACGTACCGAGGAGCCCCCGGGTAGCCTAAACAAGGTTTACCGTGCGCACTTCGCGTGGCCTACCCTTTAATGCGTGTGTGCATGCGCGAGTATGCACGAAGATCGTGGGCCAACCTGCCCATCTGAGCGTCAATCACGAACTCCACCAGGGGGTGGCCCCGCCTGGGCTTACTCACCTTACCTACCGCTGGGGGAGAGAGCAAGTAAGGGGCGCACGCGAAGAACGTTGCTATGCACTTGTGTGTATGTCTAATCACCCTGATCTGACCGCTAATCATCTGCAATCTTTCTAATCAATCCCTCTATCGCGTCCTATCGTTGTTAGCGCTGCTACAAGACTCGTTCACGGAGACACGAGACGAGCAATGTGTATGCGGCATACGAGACGAGCATACCTGTAGTTTATACCTGATTCATTGAAGTCTTTTCGTTCATTTTCGAATTCTTGAATTTTTGAAGCTTCTATTAGTGTGGGTGGAATCTGTATGTTTATTTATTAATGTGTGTCTCGTCATTTTCAAGACTACGTGAGACATACGTTTATAATTCCATTATTTCTCCATTTTCCGGCGCTTCGCTAGGAGGCGCTCCTGCGCGCCGCCATTTTATGCGTATGAATTTCTGGATTTAAAAAATCCAGAGATGACTATAATTCCTATAAAATTGTGCTACTGATGCACAATTGGATTCTGCTCAGGTGTGTTGTTCCAGAGAAATTCTAGGCTGTCATTTGACGGATTTTGGTGTCGTCGCTTCGTTTTTGCGTGGATTCGTCCATAATTCTCCAATTCCTGCCGCTGCAGATACCCACGCGCAGCCTCGCTGAGTAGGCCGTGTTCGGGCTGAAACGCAGGTGCCTGGAGAGACTGAGCACAACCAAGACCCCACCAAGGGGCAAATTAATTTCGTTCACGACTCCCTTCGCCCTAAGACAGGTCACAGGTTGCCAGCAGGTTTACGAGAACCCATGCGAGTGAGTATAATGTGTCTTGCGTTGGGTTTGTGTCGACGCTGCGTCTTGGAGGGAGGGATGCATATGCACATGTTTGGCATGCTCCCATACTAAGCCATGAGCGCTGAGTCTTCTGTAGGAAATGATACAATGAGAGCAGCAAAAGAGCGCCAGCCATGATGAGCGCCCATTTTTCAGTGTGAGGGAAACTGTAGGTATTTTAAAGTAGATGTGGAAACCAAGGAAAGGCCAAGAAAAATTCCCTCTTTCCTAAAGTCCGACAGTGGTGGCCACCACAGGACAAGGGAGGAGTAAGAAAAAGTGCTTTTCCTTTGCTTTGAGGCATACTCTAGTTTTATTAGAGATGCATTGAGCATCCATGCATTTCAATCTTAGTATTGGTCCCACCAAAACTGGCGATAACACATTTTGACCTATGGAACCAAACACCCAATCAGGATATGGAGTGGACCCCTTAATCCCCTTTCAATGTGAAGCTATTCATCTTTTCCTGAGTTGACTGAGCACTGACATACCCAAGGCAGAGCCTATTAATTTATCTATGTTTTTCCATGAATACTTATCTGCCCTAGTGGTATGTACCCTAGGGGGCTAGGCACCTCTTTTTGAGAGGTCCTGGGTTCAATTCCTGGTCAGCCTAGCTAAGTAGGAAGATCCCATGTTACATGGCAGTGACCTCATCGCCACATGCCCTGCCACCTCAGCACATATGGGACCCAAAACAAAGAGTGCACATCTCCTGAGATGGCACTATGGAGAGAGAGTGACCATGGGGCAGTTTTCTAACTCTTTTCCCAAAACATTTCAGCTATCTTTGTGAATATGCATTCATTTGTGACCTGAGTTGCAGCTTCTGTGAATATCCAATGATCTTTCACTGTTTACACTGCAGCCCCTCATGCTTTGATCCTGATCTTCTCCTCTTTGCAAACTTCTGGCTTGGGTTATCCTGGATTGACTCTATTTTTGCAAAACAAAGGTTTTCATCTTCCAGAACAAGCAGCAGGAAACCCTACACCTACAGCAAGCAGCAGGAGAAGCAAAAACACAGTGCTGAAAACACTATAAACTTTTCTGGGTTGGCCGGAGCCAAAAGGTTGTCACGCGCCGCCGTGTCGGGGCATTCGGGGTGAAAGACGAGTTGGGACACAGTGAAGCCTTCTGCAAGGAGCGCGGATTCGTGATGAACATATTTCACTCGGTAGAATCGCCCCCTAGCCATGGGGGCACTGAACAAGGAAATGTGCCGAATTTTCCAATGCAGGGAGACCCCGAACATTACATCATTGTCCGGCGTGGATGACGGGGCGTGGACTTCTACCAGTTCTGGGTCAGGAGGTTCGGGGAGGGGGTTGAAGCAAGCCTTCACTGGGGAGGGTGGGGGAGGGGCATCTTTGTGCACATTTTGGGGAGAGGCGGAGAGGTCCATTTTGTGTCCCGGCTGTTTAGAGCGCCAAGAGGAGTATCCTCCCGAAGAGATCATGGCTCCCGTAGTGCCCCGATACGTGACCAGAATGGGTCACAGGCGTCAATGTCTTACCATGGCGCCGCCTATACTCTCCTAGTTCCCGCTTGGATTTTTCCGAAAGCTCTTTTGGAGAAGAGACGGTGAAGTTCAGGAGCAGATGCCGTGCAACTTCGAATCGTAGCGTTGTGCGCACCGCGGCCACTTGGACGGTGCCGTCTACCTTATTTAAAGCCCATTGTAGGGAAGTGTGAGGGTGCCTGATGTCGCCGTAGCGGATGTGTGCGTGGTGCTTGTGACGGGTGGAGAGGTGAAGGTGAAAGGATGGGTTTTGAGGAGAGTCAAGCAAGTTGAGCCGCACGGAGCCATCGGGATTAGGTGAGGGGTGGTACGTATTGGCATCCGAAAGCCGGTCTACTCCACATACCCAAGGGGCAAGGGAGATCATGCCGGGGTTCAAGGGATTCATGTAGAGGGTCTCGGCCGAAAGGTTGAAGAAGGGTTTTCCAGAGGTACCATCCGCTTCATCGGCAGTAGGGTCTTCCCCGTCTTCGGCCTTTTTCTGTGTTCCTTCGGGAGACGGAATAGCGCTTGGCGTAGATTGCTCCTCACGTGGCGTTAAGAGAGAGTTGTCGGGCTCAACCTCATTGGTTCTCCTTGCGTTGTCGTTGAGGACTGCGTTGTTGTTCATTGCCGAATCTCCACCCGGGTCTTCGCGGCTTTCTTCTTGTTGTTTCAACTCTTTGGCATCACATGGATGGCTTCCTTCGGTGTTCTCGTGCGCCTTCGGGCACAGAGTCTTGCACCTTCTCGGAATTGGTTGGCGGTGCGGGGGCTTGGACTTGATGTTGTGGTTCTTGGGCTCCTCTTCCTTTGGCGGTGTGAGCCTTTGTCTCGGCGAGTGGGAAGAGTTCTCTTGCGACATCTTCGGGTTGTTCATCGTCCGAAATGACATCTGATGACGTGCCTTCTTCACGTGACGGGGAAAGGTCGAGTGAAGGGTGAAATGTGTTGTTCTTGCGCTTGGCGGGCGAAAGAGTAGGGAGAAGCCAACTTTGAGTCAGTTTGGCGTCCACCTTAGCCTGAGTTCGAGCAATGAAATTTGTCACGTACTTTAGCTGTTTGCTTTCGGTCCTGTCCTTTGCGGAACATTCCTTGGGCCCAACTTGCGACATTGCCAAGAAAGCGGCGTTGCGAAGCTAGGCAAAGGACGGCGCTCACGATTGCGGCTTTGCGCTAGGCAAATAAAATTGACGGCAAGGTTGTTGCGCTTGCCTCGGCTCCAAATTGCGGCTTTGGGACTTTTGATGGTAATCCACGGCTTCACGGGATCAGCCCAGAACTTGATCAGCCCAGGATTTTTGTCAATCACCGAGCAGCCTGGACTGCTGGTGGATCCATCAATAAATTTCTGAGGGTCGAAAAAAAATAGACACTCAGAAAGTGTTGCCTTGACCTTTGTCTTGCCCTTGTCCACGTCCTTTCGACTTGCCCTTGCTGGAGTCGTTGCATTTGCCTTTGCCTCCACCTTTGCCAGAGCCTTTGCCAGGATCCTCACCCTTCAGCTTCGCCAACAGGCGCTGCTTGTGGTAGCACTCATAGAAAGATGTCCTTGATTTATGCCCTAGATATTTTGATGAAATCCTGCAAGTTTTGTAGTTGAAAACCCAAACCAAAGCAGCAAGTAGAGCAAGAACAGGATGTGGATCGAATCAATGATTGGTTTTGGAATCCAGTGTAACACAGAAGGGCTGCAGATAGACAAACCAGGTTTATACACATAAATTCAATCACAAATGGATAATACAAAAGATTTTATATGAAAATTGGTCTGACTCTTGCCTCAGAGATAGCATTAGGCACTTCATGTGCACTCTTTTGGGTGAAATGGTGCTGGTTAGGAATGTGGGGAATAGATGTCAGGACCACACAGAAAATGACTTGGCGAAGCAACTGAATTCAGAAACAGTTACAAAGTAGGACCACAATAAGTGGTAGAAACAATTGAGTATAGGGGTCTTGGGGTGGAAGACCACTAGGCTTAACCTCCAAGGCCTAAAGCATGAAATGCCTATTTTCCTTCGGTATATCCTCCATGAAGGAAGGTACCTCCGCTCAGTTGAACTGTAGGGGTGAACTTCATGGGGGGCTAGGGTCACAACCCTGGTTACTTTGAGAAAGTGTACTTTAGGCAACAAAAGAGAGATAGAAACACTTAAGTTTGTCTTAGCATCGACAAAAGGGTTTTAAGGGGGGCTTGGCCTGGATCAAGCCCTCCAAGAAAGACATGGCAGTGACCTTTTCTTTCTCCCCCCTCCAGTACTAGTTAGCTAAGCTAGTAGGACCAAGGAAAAAGGCTCAAATATTCCCAAAATTACCTCAGAAAATGCATTAAACTTACCAAAAAAATTCTCCTCATTTCATAGAAGCCTATCACACTGTAGGTACCCTTGAAAAACAGTGTAATGTACCGTGAATGATGTCCCCTCAATGGGGCATTCCTCAAAAGTCGGGCGTGGGAGGAAAACCTTTGGAAAAAGTTTGGGGGTAGTGGGATTTGAACCCAGGACTCCCTCCCTAGAGCACATATGCTTGCCCACCAGGGTACAGTCGACCGCTCTAATGCGGACGGCTATCGCTGTATAAACAGCGTTTTAGTAAATGTCCTGACCAAGGGCCAGGGCGGAGCAATACTCCCAATGGAGGACACAAATCTTCAGGAGCTGGAGAAAATAGAAGATGTAACCAACCAGGAGTGATTCCTGCGGTTTAGCGGAAGGGGTTGCGATTTAGCAAGTGAAATCGTTAAAAATCGACGAAACCACGCGGGAAATCGTCATTTTTACACATAACTCAAAGTCGCAGACAAGCGCAAAGGAAGCGGACTTCAAAAACAAGGTTGCGCAAGCGTCAACGGCTTCTGAAAAAGAAGGTATGAGCCGTAGAAATTTTTGAACAGTTGCATCAAAATTTTTATAAACCTCAGAGAAAAGTATTCAAATTCAACCCACACCACAGAGCAGGTCAACAACCCACCTCTCAGGTATGTCGGTGTCATCTCACACGCACGCATTGCGTTCGTGTTGGTTGTTTCAGAAAAAGGTTAGGGTTGTCCACGCTGTGCTCGTTGGGGGGTCGGGTGTTCCTCTCTCGTGCTCTGCACAAATCAAAACAGGAATGAAAGGTATGCGATGCGAACAAAGCGCGCAGCGCGCACGTAGGGTTAGAATATGCGCTGTGCTCGCGATGCATGTGCCTAATCGAGGCATTCACACGCTGTGACGCTTTCCCTGTACCCCAATTCACCCTTGTTTTCTCTTCACAGGTAAGTAAAGAAAGTGTTTGTTCGTGTGTAGCCGTAGCGTTAAAGTAGGGTTGCTTAAAACGCTTAGGCTTGTTTTGTGTTCGTTTCACTTCCGCATTCACATGATGCATGGTGAGTAAGGTAGGTTAGCCCAGGAGGAGCTCACCTCCAGGTTGAGTCAGTGAGGAAATGGTTCTGCCTCCCTTCCCTGCGCGCACATGATGCATTAAAGGGTAGGCCACGCGAATTGCGCACGGTAAACCTTGTTTAGGTTACCCAGGGGCTCCTCGGTACGTTCTTTAAGAGAACCTGAGGAGTCTCTTAACGCTTGCTTGCTTGACAGGGGAGCTGATCACAAATCAGCGTGTTTGCGGACAGTGTATTATAGGTCACACTGAGAAGCGTATAATACGTGGAGTGTGGCTTGGTTCCTACGCCGCAAACACCCCTTCATTTGCCTCTGTGGTACAGGTGGGAGGGGTACAGGGTTATTGGTGCACGCAGCAGCTGCCTTCGGCGGCTATCCCATTTTTCTGCCCCAGCAAAACAGGGGCGCTGATCACGAATCAATTGACTGTGCCTCAGCCGGGAGTGGCGAGGGCAGTTCGACCTCATCTACATCCTCGCTGTGCACACAACAAGAGCACCCCTTCCCTCCAAGCCCTAGCAGGGGAAACGCGTTGTGGCGTCCCCTGTTAGGCCACAGTTGCTTAGCAGCGCTGTGTTCTCTGGTCTTCTTCACAGGAGGGTCCTTAGGACCCGAGACATCTTCGACAGCAGCACCCAGTAGCGTGTGTAGGGGTTAGGGTCAGCAGGCCTGGCAGGAGTTGAGTGCAAGTGATGAGTGCTCACCCTGCCTTCGAAGGCCGGTGCTGGCGTCAGTGAGTGTAGTATAGTGGTGTCTCCTGTCCCGCGTGCTTTTCCTCCTGGGCAGGGGAGTGCGTTAGCTTTTGGCCTGTAGCAAAAATGGGCGTTTTGTATGCCCTTAGAACACTTGGCCACCCCTCCCCTCTAGTACGTAGGGCTTTTGCCGTCTACCCCCAAGGATAGGCGCCAGGACAGAAATTTGGCGCCATAGGAGTGGTAATAGTACCTGATTAGGACCTTCGGTCCGACGTCAGCGAAACCCGGTCTCCGGGAGCCACGCCGGGGAGAGAAGTGAGACACACACAGACATACGTAGCACACATAGGGGTATGGTAAACCCTGTAAGGAAGGGTAGAACCCGGTGGGTCTGGACCAGTCAGGGGTCCTAACTGTGGGCTCGCTTGTCCCCAACGAGGGAAGACACACCTTGCCTCATAACACCTTGCTTGTCATTCCCCCCTGGTGTAGTAAGCCACCGTTCTTCGTTGGCTCCCCAAGGTCATTACATCAGGGCAGTCCCCATGCAACACATGGTCAACAAGGCATACACTCGCTGGGTGGCTGCAATCCTGATAAGCGGCCACCTGGCCCAGGCTGGAAACCATTGGCATGGGTCTGCAGGGCACAGACAGGGTCACTGCAGTGCTCAGTAAGCAGTAGTCTGTGAAAAACCCAATGGCCTTCGGCCAGGGAGTGGTTGTCACGGGGGGCTAACGGTCCTGTCCTGCGATGCAATGCGGGGCAACTGTGACAACTGCTCTTACACCCATACACAGGCACGTCTGCAGAAGACTGCTCACTGCACCTGTCAGTAGACTGACACAGGGCAATTAGTTTCACTTCTTACACTGGGACATAGTCTCAGCACGGGTTAGTAGCTGCCCCTGGTTGTTCTCGACGAGGTAAGTGCAGAAGATAGGGTTGATACTCCCATTTGGTTGTATGAAGGCTGACATAGGTTCCCAGGTCGCCTCAGACAACCCATAGCCATCCCACAGGTTTAGGAATTTCCAGCCCTGTTTATACTCGTGGCGAGCAATACCTGCAGCCACGTAGTAACCATCAACTGCCATCTCATCGGCAGTCATCTCTTCGAGTTCGTCTGCCTCCTCTGGACTGGCAGCGTTTTCTAGGTCTATACACTCAACCTCACTGTCGCTGAGGCGCCACTCATCCGAAGACAAGTCGTCAGGGGAGTGATAGTGCCTCAACTGCTTAGGTGCACACAGCAGTTCACCACCCAGACGTGGACTGCACCTGACATGGTTCCGGGATCCATCTATCTTGATGATACGATAGGGTCCAAAGTAAGGGTCCTCTAGGCAGTTACATGGCCAGGAGGGTAGGCTTGAATGGTGTACCAAAACAAGGTCACCAACCTTGACGCTGGCAGGTCGCCGTAGGCGGTTCCGTCGGCTCTGTTCGGGGTCACGAATGTGTCTCAGGTTAGTACCAGCCTGGTTAGCCAGAGACTGCTTGTGTTCCAGCCAATCTCCCACAGGGCTCTTGAAGTCCTCAGGAGAGGGGGTTATGAAGAACCAAGCAGGTCGTCCTCCATGGAACAGTTCGTGGGGGGTGAAACCCGTAGAAGAGCTCCGCTGCCAGTTCATGGTCAGCACTGCTCAGGGCACTAGGCTTACCCAGTCCTTGGTGCGCTCCTGTTTCATCAGGATTCTTAAGTTTTGCTCCACCACACGGTTCTGTCTCTCACAGAGAGGGTTAGACGCTTGGGTATAGGGCACACCTGTGGTTACCTCCACGTTGAGGGCATTTAGCACTCGTTTGTACCACCCAGTGTGACTGCGGATGCGTACATCCTCATCAGAGTGCACCTGCTTAGGTGCTCCATAGGGTTCGAACCATTGTTCGACCAACATTTTCACAGTCTACTCACCTGTGATTTTCTTACTGCAAGGGAACACACGGGTGAAGCGAGATAGACCACAGGTGACCACGAGGCAACTATCAAAGCCGCCAAAGCGTGGTAGGCCGTGGATGAAATCCACGTAGAGAAGAGAGTTAGCACAATAGGGTATGGGTAAGCTGGAGATCAGGCCCCTATCCCTACTGTCGCTCTGCTTGCTGGCATGACAGCCACAAGCATCCACAATGGTCTGCATACGCGACCTCGGTTCAGTCAGGGTTAGACTACAGTAGAAACATTCACGGAAGAAGTCCACCGAGCGATTGGCGCCAGTGTGACCAGAACTGAGATGGGACCACTGTAGGCACCCATCCAGTCGTGCCTCAGGCACCACAATTCAGTCCTCGTAGAAGAGGTACTGATTGTCTTTATACCACTGGTGCCAGTCAATGACACGGGGTTCGAGACCAGTGCTGAGGTTTTGGAGAATTTCTTCATACTCTGACTGATAGTCGGTTAGACTCCAACCCTCCAGGATTCCAGCAGTGCGCATGGACAGCTCAAGCTGGACATCCATACACTGGAAAGCCTCTATGGTGAGCGCCTCAGAGCTCTCACCAATAAGCGCATCGAAGTTGTTGCGCAACATATAGTCAGACAGTTCATTCTTTATCCCGGGGATATGATGCACTGTCAGCCTGAACTGGCTCAGGTAAGTCCACCACCGTTTTAGCTTTGCTTTCTCTGGTGGTGGGCCCTTCTGAAAAGACTTCACAGGCTCCTGGTCACACAGCCAGACAAGAGGGTTAGATCCCAGGAGTCGGGATTGTGACGATAGCACCAACATACCGGCCAGGAGTTGCTGGTCATAGGTGCTGTAATTGGAACGCGCTTGGTTCCATTTCCAATTCCAGTGTCCCAGTGGCACCAGTCGCCACTCACTGGTAGGATAGTCATGTTTCAACGAACCATGACGGTTCAGTCCAGTAGTACGATAATGGCAGTGGGTTTGTTCAGCGGGGTTAAGCTCCTGCCATTGGTAGATTGTACCTCCGCCCCCTACATCACTGGCATCAGTGATCAGGACTATGTCGCCCTCAGGGCGGGGCAGTCCCAGGCAGTTGGAGGAGGCAATCTTCTTCTTCAACACCTGGAAACATTCTTCCTCTCTGGAGGTCCACCTCCAGGGAGTAGTTTTCTTGATTAGGTTACTGAGGCATGCAGAGGAGTAAGTAAAATTGTGGATGTGACGCCGATAGAAATTACAGGCGCCCACAAAACTCCTCACATCGTGTAGGCCCTTCTTAGGGTCATCACGAATCTGCATGTCCTGTAGGGGCTGCATCTTAGACGCGGCTGGCTTCCACCAGCCATACCCCACGTTGAAACCCAAATACTCCATCTCCTCTTTCATAAACTCACATTTTTCGAGTTTGATTCGGAGATGGTTTTCTTGACAGACAATGAAAAATTCACGGAGGAGAAGGACATGGTCCTCTTTGGTATCAGTACCCAAACTCACGTCGTCGATGTGAGCCTCCATTTCTGCACCCCGAGTAATCAACTCTTGTACTAGAGGCCTGCGCCTCAGTATGTACAAAATTTTATTCATCAGCTCCTGGAAGAGCGCTGGGGCATTAGCCACCCCGAAAGGCATAACCCTCAACTTGAAGACACGACCCTTAGGGGTTATAAAGGCCAACAGCTCCTGAGCTGCGGCGGTTAGGTCCAGCTGCCAGAAACCAGAGCGTTTGTCCATTTTGGTCTTATACCTGCATTTGGCAATACGCTCCAGGGTGTTTTCCATGTTAGGAATACTCCCTGAGTGGTTCTGGGTTTTCTTGTTGACCACACCATGGTCTACAACCAGACGTAGGGCAGTCGACCCTGGTTTGGCAACAAGGAAACAGGGACTGCAGTCATGGGGATAGTCCCCGTGCTTATACTCTTCAACGAGGCCAGCATCAATGCATTCCTGCATCTGGCGCTGGATTTCTTCAACCTGTTCCTGTGGAGCCGGATAGGGACGACGCCTCACTCGCGTGTTTTCGAATTCTGGTTTCAATTTCAGGTCCATCTGGGCCAGTTTTTTACGAGAAAGGGGAGGCGGCAAGGCGCCGAACACCTCCTCAAAGGTAATCAGCAGTTTTTCAGGCGGGGGTCAAGGTTAAGACTCTCGAGTTTCTGAAGGAAATCCTCCTCAGCATGGAGGTTGCTTTTTCCATGTTCTTTCTTTTTCTGCCGATCAGCAGTTTCGGCAGGCACAGAACCATCGTCCCACTCAGGGGGACATTGCTGCCCATATTGCAGAGAATACACTAGAGGTATCTCAGGATCAGGCAGCGTATAGGACTCATCGTCCTCCTCAGACCAGATGGAGGATTTCCAGGTCTGTCTGACGTATTGCAGCCGCTCTTGGCCCTCAATACCTTCGGCCTTCAAGTACAACAGCCGCCGGAGTTCCTGAGTGTCATGCTCAGACAATGGCATGTTATTAGTAGCAGGCCGCGCCAGAGCATCAGCACTCCGGGCCACGGGTTCACCTGTGTGCATAGACTGCATGTGTAGCACTGGCTTCCCAACAGGGGAAGCGGGTTCAGAGGTTGACTCTAGATCTACCTCCTCTAGCAACAGCTGCGCTAGGAAGGCACTATGTTTTAGGTCAACACAGCTGGGATCAACAGAAGGAATAGTGCTGGCGATCTCAGACAGTTGGTCGTCAGCATCTTCTTTTACAGCTGCAGGTTCCAGATAGTCATCGGGATACTCACACCCTGTACGTGTGGCACATAGGTGCTCAGGAGATCGATTTTTGAGATCATAAAGGGTCACGCCACGATTTTCGGCCATGACCTCTTTCAGTAGCACCTGATCTAGGTCACACAGGGGTACAAGATTGAGAGATCCATCGACGATGGACAGGAAACTGGCCCACTCAGGGGCCTGCATAGCTGTGTCTGAGTCCTCAGACACATAGATGGGGCTGTCGGGGAGTTGCACTCTTCCCACGGTCATTCGATCTAGCATACGGCGCCAGTAAGCATGTTCACCACAGCAGCCCTAGTCAGGGGTGCACATAACAACCCTTCCTCCCTCATAAGCAATTTTGGTTAGAACCTTCGCGAGCAGGGAGAAGGGAGGGTTAGCATACGCTAGGCCCATTGCTTTCCAGAAGAAACGAAAAGCATTGTTCAGTTGATTCGACCAGTACAACTGCATGATGTGCTGTTGTTGGCTCGCAAACAATTCCACCTGGATCTCATCCAGGTTTACCTGAAGGGCCGCCAGTCCATTTTCAAGAACGTGACAGGCCAATTGGTAGTTTTCAGTACGATAGTTAGTCTTGGATGCGTAGCGCAGCCCAGACTCTTTTTGGCCTGACAGCTCCAAAGGTACGGAGAGTGGCCCACTGCCAGAGTCGCAGTGCAAAGAATAGGGGCGCTGGAGGGACAGCATTTTCACCTGGGGGTTTCTTCGTAGGAAGTCGGTGCCAATGACGATGTCAAATGCGGCGGTGTCCAGCACTCTGCAGTGTTGGGTCACGGTTTCGTCGCCCAGACATATAGTCACATCGACCCCCCCCAAGGAATGGATGGTACGCCCATCCCCTAATCTTATGGCCACAGTCTTAATTTTCCTGAAAGTTTTTAGCAGGCGCCGGGCCACTATGGAAAGTGTTGCACCGGTGTCAAGCACCGCTCGAAAAACTTGATCACCGATTTTCACGAGGATCCAGAAAACCAAGTCATCCGCTTAGGAGCCGCCCCCCTACTCCTCATCAGGGAACTTGACATCCACCCCTGCAGCAATGAGGGACTTGGCCATCCAGGCCAAGCGCCTCTTCTTGGAATTATTCCCCTAAGGGGTAGCGTTATCCCCTTGGGGGCGCTTCTTGGGGTCACCTGCGGCAGGAGCGGGTGTAGCAGCAGGAGTGGGTGTAGCAACGGGCGCTGATGAGCGCCTCTGGGGGTTAGGGGGTCCATTTTTGCCACCCCCCTTGCCACCTCCCTTACCATCTTTATCCCCATTCGGGGGATTTGTGGCGGGCGTTTGGGTCTCCGCCTCCGCCTCCTGATGCTTGAGTTTGTCACTCTCCCGTTTCTTGATGTGGCATTCGTCCTCGTAGTGACGACGTTTGCCACAGTAACCACAGGTGTTGGTACAACTGGAATGGTCCTGATGGGTCACAGTTTTCCCATCTTTGGTATGCTGCTGACGTTTCATCTGCAGCATACAGCCACTGCGGAGATCGCAGTCAGAGGCATGAAAAGGTCGCCCCTTGTCATTGACAGGTTTGCAGAAGAACAGGGGGGGTATACCCGCATCAGGTTTAACCTCATTAATGGCACGTAGGTTACCCCTCGCTTTACCACCTCCCTGGTTGGTGTTAGTGGGATTTTTAGGCCCTTTCCCTTCGCCACGTTCCGGGGTAGGGGTACCCCCTCGACCCAAATGCTTCTTGAGGAATTTCTCCATGTGGGAGTCATTCTCTCTCTCAAGAGCTAGCTCAATCAAGAGGTCCACCAGTTCATCGTACGAGTGGGTCCTGCTCTTCCTCTCAGAGGTGGAGCGGCACTCATCCCACGTACGTTGGGGGATCTTACTCATGAGCCACAGGTGGGGCTCAGTGGCTCCGTAGGAGCCCACGTTCATCCTCGAAAACAGGTACTCCAAGTCGCACACATATTCAGAAATTCGCGCAGCGGATGGAAACTCAGGGAGCATAGGTAGCTCCTCGATCTGTGTGCGTACGCTGAGGTGAGTCTCATAGACTGGGAATGTTTTCTCCAACCTCAGGAGTACCTCTGCCCAGGTAGAACAGGTTTTCACAATCTGTTTCACCTGTTTTTGCAAAATTTCTTTTTGCATGAGCGTTTCAGCAGTGAGCGATTTGGTGGCCACATCCACACGGGATTGGCCAGTCAGCAAAAGGAACTCTGCAAATTCTTCTGCCTATTCGGGCAGATTTTTGGGGTCGAACTCCGGCAGTTCCAGCTGGATGTTCGCCTGGGCAATAGCTCTGCCCGTCTTCCCACCCCCCGGAGTTAGGCCTGAAGGCGACACGCCGGCAAGAGGTGTCAGGGCTGACAGCCCTCTTTTCTCAATCTCTGTGACAGGCAAGTCCTGTAGTTCAGCCATGGGCACAGTCCTGGCACGGGGTTGAAAGGGGCTCGGGCAGGTGACCTTAGGCAACAGCCTTGAGACCCTTGATCTCTTAAGATCTTGCCGGCCAGGGTACTCAGTCCTGGAGAGAGAGAGGGCAACTCTGGCTTGGGTAAGGGTTCTGCAATACCCAGTTTAGCCTTAATGGCCTCCGATAAGGCCGTCACATCTGGATCTTTTGATCCAGACAGGAGTTTGGCCAACAGTTTGGCCGTATGATCCAGGGCACCGTAGGTTGGCCTTGGATGATGTTGTTCCTCAACTCGAGTCGGGCCCACTTCGGGAGCCCTTGGGGTTGGACAACATGCTCTTGGATACTCAGGTCTTGGTCGTCTTGGCAGGGATGCTGTCTCGGCTCTGTCGGACGGCGGGCCAGAGTGCGCGTAGGACCCTAGGTCTGTACGTGGTCTGGATCCATGTACTGCCAATGGCTCCTCTCCATCTTCTCCACGAATGGATTTGTAGTACTCCTCATGGAGGATGTATTCATCCATTTTCGTCCTCAGTTTCTCATACTCCTGAGGGCCTTCAATCGCTGTTGAGGATGAAGCCGGACAGTTGGATCTGGATACTGAGGCTGCTACATGTCTGTGGAGATGACTGAAGCTGTCTCCACCGTGGGCCGCTAAGGCCTCGGTGGTAAGGCCTTTATTTTCTTCCGCCCTTCTGCGTTCTGGATCTCCTTGGGACCCAGATGCGCCACTGAGATGTTGTGGAGCTCGGTATGGTGGTTCACTCATAGGGTGGGCCATGCTGCCCATTTGCACTTGGACAGTTCCGATGGGCCAGGTCCTGACGCTTGGCGTGGACATGATGAACTTGTTGTTGAGCTTTGTGTGCTGCACTTCTTCTCAGGGTCGGTTCAAAAGGTCACAAGGGACTGTCTCTGCTACCAGAAAGATGTCCTTGAATTATGCCCTAGATAGTTTGATGAAATCCTGCAGGTTTTGTAGTTGAAAACCCAAACCAAAGCAGCAAGTAGAGCAAGAACAGGATGTGGATCGAATCAATGATTGGTTTTGGAATCCAGTGTAACACAGAAGGGCTGCAGATAGACAAAGCAGTTTTATACACATAGATTCAATCACAAATGGATAATACAAAAGATTTGTCTCTGACTCTTGCCTCAGAGATAGCATTAGGCACTTCATGTGCACTCTTTTGGGTGGAATGGTGCTGGTTAGGAATGTGGGGCATAGATGTCAGGACCACACAGAAAATGACTGGGCGAAGCAACTGAATTCAGAAACAGTTACAAAGTAGGACCACAATAAGTGGTAGAAACAATTGAGTATAGGGGTCTTGGGGTTGGAGACCACTAGGCTTAACCTCCAAGGCCTAAAGCATGAAATGCCTATTTTATTTCGGTATATCCTCCATGAAGGAAGGTACCTCCGCTCAGTTGAGTGGTAGGGGTGAACTTCATGGCGGGCTAGGGTCACAACCCTAGTTACTTTCAGAAAGTGTACTTTAGGCAACAAAAGAGAGATAAAAACACTTCATTTTGTCTTAGCATCAACAAAAGGGTTTTAATGGGGGCTTGGCCTGGATCAAGCCCTCCAAGAAAGACATGGCAGTGACTTTTTCTTACTCTCATCCTCGCAGTGCTTCCTCTTCCCACAGAAGGCACAGGTGATAGTACACCTGTAGTGATCCGGCAGCTTCGCCTTGGCGCTGGTGTTGGTCTCCTGCTGCTTCCCTTGGACTATGAAGCAGTCTCGCTGCTCGCAGTCAGGGGCGTGCTGCAGGTGGCCCTGATCGTCTCTGGCATCACACCAGAAGAGCTCTTTGACGTTTTCCATGATACGGGCGTGTTTGGGGGTAGTCCCCAGCCCAGGTCTGGATCCTTGGTACCCTTTGCCATGGCTTCCAGAGCCAAGGTAGTTGTTCAGTTGCTGGTCCCTTTCTTTCTCCAGCGCCACCTCCAGGAGTAGTACACATAGATCCTCTTAGTGGAGGGCTCTAGCCTTGCGCTCTGCCGCTGAACGGCACTCGTCCGGCAGCGCCTGAGGAAGCTTAGCCACCAACCAGAACAGCAGGTCGTCGCTGCTGTAGGAACCGGGCGTCAATCGTCCAGACAAGTGATCCAGGTCAGCCAGTAGCTCAGAGACCCTGCCAGGTTTGGGGTTGTTGGGCAGCACGGCCAGTTTCTGGATCTCGGCCCTGATGGAGAGGTCGGTTTCATAGGTTGGGTACTGCCTCTCCAAGGCAACCAACACGCCGGCAAAGGTGGCAGACTTAGTCACGATCTGCTTGACCTGCTTCTCCGGCTACTTGGTTTTGCAAAACTGCAAGAGCAGATCGCACTTTACCCGTCCACTAGCGTGGGTTTGGCCGGTCATTCGAAGGAACCGGCCGAAATTCTCAGCGAACTCGCTGAGGTCCTTGCCTGTGAACTCAGGCAGGTTCACCACTATCTTGGAGGTGGCAATGGCCTTGGCCTCCTGAGACCTGCGTCCCTCAGGGCACCGGGTCTTCCTCTTCTTCTTTTTCTTGTGCCGACTCGGTTCTCGGGGTCCTCAGGGTCGTCGTCCTCTGAGGGCGCAGCAGAAGTCATCGACGGCGGCTCATCATCAGAGGGGTCTCGGCCTAGGTCACCAGAGCCATAGGGCTCCACGTGAACCATTGCCCTCAGGGCCCTCAGCCCCAGCCGGTCCAGCTCGGCTCTCGTAGAATTCCCCCCGTGGCTGAAGGGTGGCTGGGCTGTTCTCGGCACAAAAGGGCTTCTAGGTATCGCTGCAGGGGTCGGCATCGGTCGGCTCCTCAGGCTCCTCAGGGTGTTTGTCAGCCCTGCCACCAGGTGGCTGGCCTGTACTGGATGGGGTGACATTCCCACTGTGGTAGGTGACGCTTGGGGCGGTATCAGGGGCTCCAGTTTATCTCGAATCTCTTGAGTGAGGTCGCCAACAATTTTAGAGGTGGCTCCTCGGAGCACCTCGTTGATCGCCGACCACGTCAGGGACCTGTTGGAGGATCTCCGCGATCCTCTACTCCTGCTCCCGCATGACTCAGGTCCTCTCCTCAACCCACTCAAGGTTGCATACCCAGGAACATCCACATAGGCTCCCGTAGCGGGTAGAGGATGGATAATAGTCAGCCGCATACCATCGCGGCGCAGAACTGGAGGTCACCGGCTCACTGGTTTTAGTTGCCTCTGGAAACGCAGTGGTAGGTGGGTTCACACCATAGGCAGGGTAGGTAGGCACACCAGTAAAACCAATGCCCTCAGCCATAGGCAGGTTGGTTATGGGTGTGGATGTTGCTGCGGCTGGGTCTGGACTTGGGAGTGTGGTGGTTATAGGAGAGGGTGATGCGTGGAGGCCAGAAGCGCTTGGTGCGCCCTCGAAGGTATGATCATTCGTCGGGTCGTGCCCTTGGTCTGCTCCTTCGTCTACTATGCTTTCTCCAGCATCCTTCTCTCTCTCTCTCTTTCTCTTCACAGGATGGCTGTCCACCTCATCGACTGAGAAGGCCCGGAAGGCTGACTGAAGTCCTTTCATCGAATCCTCCGCCACGTCCACTGGCCCATGTACGGGCTCCAAAGGTACAGCGCTAGGTCCAGGTCCAGGTTCACCAGGTGCTGGCATTGCTCGTACCTCAGGCGCCGTCTTCACGTGGGTGTCCTCTTTCTTGGTGTCCATATTCGTTCGCCCTTCTTGCTTATATATGACTGATCTCGGCGCACTGAATGTACGGCACGGGGTTGCTGCCGGTACGCAGAGACAGTCTGCCTCTGCTACCAGAAGATTTTATAGTGATTTCAATACTGTGTGTTTGTTGTGCCTCTCCTGCTGCTTGCTCCTGGTGTAAGGTTTCCTGCTGCTTGTTTTTAATGAGGAAAATCTTTTATTTGCTGTAATACAACCAATCCAGGATAACCCAAGCCAGAGATAAGGATGTAGAAGAAAATCAGGATCAAAGTATGAAGGGCTGCAGTCACAAAGAGTTAGATAAAGAAAGCTATCAACAATAGACCACAGGAGTTAGCATACATTGCAACTCAGGATGAAATGTTTTACATGTTTGAGAAATGAATGTGGGAAAACTGCCCCAAGGGCTCACTCTCATCCACAGTGCCATCTTGAGATGTGCACTCTTTGTTTTTCGGTCCCATAGGTGCTGAGGTGGCATGGCATGTGGCGATGAGGTCACTGCCATGTCACATGGGATATTCCTACTTAGCTAAGCTGACTGGGTATTGAACCCAGGATATCTCAAAAAGAGGTGCCCCAGCCCCGTAGGGTGCATACCACTAGGATAGCTAAGAATTCATGAGAGAACATAGATAAATTCATAGGCTCTGCCTTCAGTATATCAGTGCCTCAGCAACCCAGGAAACGATGTTTTAGTGCCTATAGCTTGGGGATAAAGGGGTCCACACCACATCCGGATTTAGTGTTTGGTTCCATAGGTCAAAATGTATTATCACCAATTTTGGATGGGCCAATACTAAGATAAAAATGCAAGAGTGCGTAGAGCACCTCTAATACAACTAAAGTATACCCTAAATCATCGGAAAAGCACTTTTTCCTACTCAACAACAAAAATGGCACTACCATCTAAAGTAACAGACCATAAAATAATCCTACTCTCCATGCAGGTTTTACGCTCATAGGGCGCTAGTTCATACGGCGCCTTGTTTGTTTGCCTTTACTGTCACTGGCTAAATTGTCGCACTGCGAACTCTGAAAAACTGGCTCATGACAGCACACGCATGACACACCTCACAGCACACTTGCAGAGTTGTTGCACAGTCGTTGTACTTGCTACAGGGAGTGCCCATGTGATTGCATTGCTTACTAGAGTGATGTATGACGTACGCTCAGGGTGTAGCAGCAATCACTTTTTGTCTTTGCTGGGACGTCGGCTACGCGCTACAACAAGAAATCAGTGTGCATGCTACGTGCGCGCGAGCGACTGAAGACGTGAGAAAAGCAGAATCTGTCCGTTTTTCGAGGACTTCCTCTTTTCTCTGTCACTTTGGGTCCCCAAACTTCTGTTTTTGACCTAAACTCTTTTTTTTACGTCCATTGAACCGTTACCCGCGTTTTCTCGTTCCATTTTCTGTGATGTCTGAACCTACGGCTCACGACTCATCATCACCCAATCTCGTTCCTACACCTTTGCCTACTACCGCTGCTTCTGACCCCGGCATACACCACTCGTCCATTGCATCTCAAAAAAAAGACGAAGAAAAAAAAGGAAAGGCAACAAAGGCCACGGCCGCAACCTTGAAGGCTAAGCCCAAACATCGCCAAAGCATTGACACAATGCGTGCACACGTACAAAGCCACCTTGGCACGGGGACCGCTCCGCACGTTACGCGCTCTTTACCACCCTCCATTGCTCGTCAAGACCAATCCTTTGTTGCCCCGGTGAAATATTAAAGAAAAGCGTAGCCAAAGCGGCCTTGCTCCTATGGAAGTTGAAAGTGAAAAAAAAGATGATGGCAAAAAAGAGGGGGATGAAGCTGCTCTATCGCAGGCGGCGGATGAAAAAAACGATACGGAATCTCTCTTTCTCGAGGAGGATAATGAGAGCCCGAACCCACTCGGCGATGCGGCAATGGACGCCCATAACAACCTACCCTGCGTTGAACGTCCCACTTACACCTTCATCCTTGCCCGTAGATCCACATGATGGCCCACAAGCCCATGATCTCACCAGAGCGGACGCTGCGAGTGTGGATACATCGATACAGGTTCTCCGCAATGCTTTTGTTACACCATCTAAAGCGCCCATGCCTCATGACACCCGGCCCCCCAAATTAGATGTCCTAACCGACATTGCACCTCGTGCACCGCTTCTTTTGCCGACTGACTCGGTCCAAGTCATCACAAACCCAATTTTCCGGCCCCACGGCACCCTTCCTACAGGCGTTCTGGAGACACGAGACTTAAGTAAGGACGTACAAGCCGGTAAAATCCCCGGTCCGCGGGCAGTCACGTTTCTCGAAAGTGGACTTTTTGTCCTCATCTCGATTAGTATACCATGATGCCTCCCCACTACCGCCTCCAAGCCTCCTTGCCTCCCTGAATTTGGCACCACAAGTGTTAGTCTATGGTGACGGACACCCTTATAATGTTTCTTCACGGTCATTTTCCATTGCCGACCTTCCATCCATTGAATGAAATAAACTAGCGGGGCTTACTGTTTTGGTTATGCTCCGTTCCTTTTCTCCGTTTGACGACGAGCCCCCATTTTACTCCCACAAAACAATAGTTAAACAACTAGTATCCCTGCTACGCTTCTCTAAAAGACATGGAAAGACCACACACATATGGCTAGCTTACATCTCTAGGTCCAACGTCGCCGACAGCAGTTTTGCCACTTTGCCGGACCGAAGGATGGACCTCATACCTACGCTCTCGTTCCTATACCTATCCGTTGTGTGTCCCATACTCCATTTGGCGGTGAGAGATGCCAATGCCAACCTCATTGTAGAAAATACCAGCCCTCTAGACCACCCTCTCATCATAATGCACCTCACATCATTCCCTCTACCAAAAAAACATGTGGCGCGCACCGTGGAGTTTTTTCCCCCGGGTAGCCCCTGATGAAGCAGTGTCAGACTCCATGTACCACCCACAAGCCACGCTGTTTCAGCTGTGCATTGACGTGCCTTCAAAAGTGGTCCTCGATTACGAGGGGGCTGAAGTGACATGGAACATCACCGGGACCCTTCCCCTCATGCTCATGCCAAACGGCCTCAGCCCCAATGACGCATCAACCGTGCTACGGGACATCCTTGCACCCAGGATCACAAAAGAGTTTTGGCCTATCCCGGTGAATTCCTACCCCGACGGGTATAAGCTTTTTGATATCCACGCCCCCATGGATGTTCTGTCTCGCTTTTACCAGAAACAGGACGCTTTGGCAGAAATGCAAGTTTCCTTGGGGCTTTGGCATGAATCAGTCAAAGACAACGCGCTGGTTATCACACACCAGCCACGTTTCCAAAAAGGGGGACCCAAGAGGAAGAGAATGCCCTCCCCTGAAATTTGAGATGCGATTGAAATGAATTCATCGCTCCGGAAAACATTTGCGTTTGTCATACCTCTCAACAAGTATGACGTCTTTGCCATGGTGCGTGAGAAGGTCCTCATCCAGCCTGCAGTGCAGGAAATAGAGAACCTCGGCGAGATGATTGTAGTATGCGCCACCACACAGCAGCGACTCACCGCCAAGGATGTTACCCGCACTGTTGCGCCCCCTTATACACTCATACGGTTCCCCCCGACATATGCCGTCACTGAGATCCTCCGTTCCGCCGCCACTTTTGGGCCTGTACGAAGCCACCAGCTTTTTCAACAGTCGGGCATCCTGCTGATTAAATATCAGGCTGTTTCATCCGCCCGCGCCTCCTACGAGGCCACCCTCCCTGGCCCCGTCTACTTCACTTCGGGCAGCCCAGACAATGACACCTTAGAAAGCCTTGATCAGCATTTGCGTATGGTTGCCCTCTCCGACCTACCTGCTCCAGCACTTAAGGAGGTCAACCTGGCTGTAGCCGGCAACACAGCGCCACTGGCGCCTTTCAGTGTTCCTGACCTCAACACGCAAGACCAACCTTCCCCAGTGCCATCAGTTCTTCCCGAGGCTTCTGCCCCCGTCAGCCCAGGCTTGGACACCACGCGCAGTGATGGCTCCTTTCTCCAATCTCTCCACCAATCCCACTGATCTCTCTACCCAACCTCCACCACTGTCCGCAGATGCTCACGATGATGCCTCACGCCCGTTGAATGGCTATCCTCTACCAGTACCTCTGCACGCCCTGCTCGACAACACGCGCCAGCGTGTCTCCTCCCACCGTGGTCCTCTCTGTATGCTGCCCCAGCTGCGCCTTGGTGATTGGGACTACCCTCACCTAGCTGCACTCTGTATCCTCACTAGACACGTTTGCGTCGGAGTACATACTGTTACCGCCATTGCTCACAGAGTCATGGCTACCCTGCTACATGCTGCCCATATCCTGGCGCTTCGCTTTTGCGCCGCCACCCGCCCCCCCATATATGCAGCCTCAGTGTCCAGAGAACTGACGCCACGAAATACTGTGGACCGCCCCGCCGCTGGGCGTGAATCCCCCCGTCATCAAACCAGATGGGCCGCCTCTTGCATGGTACAGCGCGCACCGCTCTTCGACGATCCAGACCGATGCTCGATGGCGTTTGCAATTGCCTGCCTGCTCTCCTTCCTCGGTCTTTATAAACGCTATTGTGCGATTACGAGTTTGCACTGTGTTATGGTCCTCCACTCGTTTTGGTATTTACTGTCATTGCAACCCATGCCCCTGCACGCAATCAATCCGTCACTCGCCGCCTCCCCCCTCACCTCACCACCCGCCACGCATCTGTGTAGCGAGGCTGCAGCTCAGACCAAAGCGATGGACTCACACACAGCGAATCGTACACCACGTGCTGATAGTGCTACCCCTAAAGGTAACAACCCTTGCCCACGTGTCCAAGCCAGTGGCCCCCAGCAGTGTTCTGTTTCCCCGACAGGCGAAATGCTGTCACATGCCTCCCTCAACGTTGGCGGCCCTGAAATCACGCCCAATAGGCTGTGCCACCTCCTCTCTGGAATTCCCACTCTACCACACACCCTGTGCCTACAAGAACTCAAACCGACATCCGCGCACCACTCCAAAGACTATGAACAAGTGGCACTCCACTGGTACTACCATCTACTATACGACTCCCCGACCTCCAAAAATGGCGTGGCCATCCTAGTACACACATCCATATCCCCCAAGCCCACCCCTCTCAAAGTACACATACCTCGCATCCTCGTATCCACCCAACTGCACCTGCACCCCAACCCCCTCATGCCCCCTGTACGCATCGCGTCGTTTTTTGGGCCACAAAAAATTCGGGACAAACGCCCCTGCGAGCCCATCAACGATTCGCTCCTCCGTGAGAACATAATCTTGCTGGGAGACTTCAACGGCACCACACACTCCTCTCATGCCACCACCCTCACTACCAATCTGTGGCCCTGGTTGATAGCCAAGGAGAAGTCTGGAGTACTGACCAACCTCCTGCTGCCACACACAACATCGGTGCCATACACCCGAGTTCGGCGTTTCGCAGGAACTAAGAGCTACATAGATCGTGCATATGGTAGCCGCCTGTTCCACGGTATCTTCAACACTTCATCCGCCGAAGTCATCGACTTCAAGCTGGTACATGGAGCGTCCCATCACGACCCAATAGTGATTAGAACCATACCCTGGACAGCCCCCCGCCTCCCTGAACCGCGGTGCGCGCTCTGGAACCGTCGGGACTTGCAACTCTATCGCACTATAATTGCCTCCTCCTCCCAAGATGTCCCCGCGCCCAAATGTTACACTGACGTCCAGCTCACATACGACAAACTGTGTCGCTGCATGCTGGATGCCATGCGACAGGTCAACTCTGCCAAGACTCCCCTTGCCACCCCATCCACCAAGGCGTCTGACTGGAGCGAGGCTGTAAAGCAATTGGCCCGTCAAGCGAAAAGGAGGTCAAAAATATTTTTCCGACGGGTCAAGCACACCCTCCTTACCCCCCCCCGCCCCCTCCACCCTCCCAGTCCCCAAATGCAACATCCAGAGAATTCTACAGCGTAACTCGCCTTGGAACGCTTCGGCTGCTGAACTCATCCCCCGACACCCAGAGCTAGATGATGTACCCCCCTCCAGCGTCGCAGAACTTCGCGAGCTGGCACGTGCCGCCCGCAAGAAGTCCCCAGGCCCCGATGGAGTCCCACCCTACCTGCTCGCCGTCCTACCAGACCACGTGTTTTCAGTCGTGCACCAGTGCCTAGTCCTGTGTTACGACCAAGGCTCCGCTCCCCAGTCCTGGCTAACCTCCGAGACCTTCTGCATTTTTAAAGGGAAGGGATCCTGGCAAGACCCTGACCGCGGGCGTCCCATCGCCATGAGCAACTGCATCTATCGCCTGCTGATGAGATGGTGCTATAAAAAGCTGTACCCACTCCTGTCACCACTCCTCCACTTACGTCAATTCTGGGGGCGTCAGGGGATATCTACGGCGCATGCCACTCAAACCTAAATGACATCAACACAGACACCCCGTGGGAGTCCCTTTTTGATTTCGACATGTACCACGCGTTTGACAGTCCGCCTAAGGTACTCATCCGGGAAGTCCTCGAGCTAATGGGGACCCCTGCCAAGCTACTGCGCATAATCACCACGGTGCTTGAGCATGGGTCCACATTCATCCGGGGCTCCCCAGACGAAATCTTCCGGACGACACATGGAGTAAAGCAGGGGTGCCCCCTCTCATGCTTCCTGTTTGTCCTCGTGTTTGAGATCCCACTCTGATACATGCAGTCCCAGGGACTTGTCTTTTCGGCCTATGTTGACGATGTCTCCACCCCCGTGCCGCCCTCCCAGGGACCACGCACAGCAGAGATCGTCCAAAGGTCTCTAAACCTTATCAGGTGCCAGTTGAACGTCGTGAAGAGTGAGGCGCTCCCTCTCTGCAACTCTCAACCCCTGTCACCCTCCCTACTGAAGTATTGACATCCACCCGCGCCTCTACAGGCGAGTTCAGAGTTTTGGTTACCGATCTCTTGCCCCTCCCTACCTGAGTAGGCTGACACGTCCGAGCAACCCCTGAAACAGGTATCCTACCTCCTCGACCTCGAGCACCCCCTCGCAGCTCACTTTGATTTACGCCCCGGGTCTTGGACCATTGCTGACGAACTCCTCGGCCAGCTCGCTGATTTATACTCACACCCGATCCAGACCCTGGATCGTGTCCTGTAAGCTAACACAATGATCATCCCCAGGGTACTGTACCGTTCCGAGTGTTTCCCACTCGACAGTGTGCAACTTTCCGAGCTCTCCAATGCAATAGAGCGTTTCATCCTTGGAGTTGCTGGTATACCATCCCTGGTTGCCACAAAAACTCTCTATACCCACCACACCCATGGTCTGGGACTCCGTAGTCTAGCCGTGCTCCAGCCCACACGCGTCCTTGACTCGCCACACCGCAACCCCCAGCTATCCAGCCTGCGCACACACACGAAACGGCCAATGTCCCCCTATAGTATGTACACCCGAGCTCTTGAGTTGTTAGGCCCCCCGAGGACGTCTACCATGCTCCCTCTACCTGTGACTTGGAAGGCCCGGCACCTCCTGAGGAACGCTGCCGAAGTGACGTCCGTGGCAGGACTCACTGCATACATCATCCCCGGTACCGGAACCCAACCTGACTGTACGTACACCGATGGCAGTCGCTTCGGCTCACCCCCTGCCTCTGGCGCCTCTGCAGTGCTTCACGATGGGCGAATAGTGATGTGCCGAGTCCCAGCGAGCCCGAATTCATATAAAGCTGAGGTGATAGGACTCCTGCTAGGATCCCACTTCTCTCCCCCCCACACCCCACTGCGAGTCGACTGCAAAGGAGCTATTGCTTCCATCAATGGCACTCGGAGACCGATCCGGCACGCCAGATGGGTACTCCAGGCCCGAGTATCCCTCCTCTGCAAGAACCAGCCTGTTGAATGGATCGAGGGTCATATTGGACACGTCCATCAGGAATGCTCTGATGAGCATGCCACGTATGGTGCAACGCTGCCCCCCCCCCCCCAGAGGCAAAAAAACCCCATTGCTTGTTGTGTGTTTGTCTGCCCCAGTGCTCCATGCCAACTACGTGGCCCAGTTTCTTTTCCTATTTTTTAACCAACCACAGGCTGGGTCGGCCCTTCCTCTGGCCTTCTGCCCCGTCATACACCCAAAGGATGTGGACACATTGCCCATTCCCGCTCCTATGGCTGATAACGGCACGTCAATCAGCAATGCGACCATGCCCATCCGTGATGCCTGCCCCCTCCGGGAGGCGGCTAGATGGCGATCATGCGCGCGTTAGTGCACATGTAAAACTTTACCTCACTTTGCATCCAACCCACGACGCATGGCGTCCACCGCTGGCCCCCCTGAGTGCATGGGTTTTGTTACCAATGTATAATGGGCTTGCCTTTCCTGATTTGGACAACGTCTCTGCACTGTGGACTTGTACTTCCAAAAAAAAAAAGAAATCAGTGTGATCAGTGTAGTTGGTTGATGCATTAACGTGCAGCCTACCCTACCGGTGGCTCTTGGGAGAAAGCCGCACCACGCTGGCACTAAGAAGAAAGTCACATCACATCCTAGGCTACTTCAGTTTCTTCCCTCCAGCCTGTATTTGAGTTGCCGCTTCCTACACCGCCCGCCCGCAACCCCAATGGCCCTGTTACCCGGCGTAGGGGTGTGTGTAGGTGAGGAGCCAGGGCAAGCCAAGCAGGACCCATAGAGAAAGCAAGCCAGGAGAGGCTGGAGCGAAGGACACACAGAGAGAGCGTGCACAATTGTCATGGGTGAGAACGCCAGATGGTGTATCTGCCCATCCAGGGCGTTTGTGTGGGGGCGGGATGTAACTTTGGTCCCCCGTGAAACCGCAGACCCGACGATTGCCTGCCATATTTTCCGCTTTCTGTTTTTTGAATCGCATTACGATTTCTGCGCATATTTGACCGTGTTGTGTACATTGCTCAGTGCCTAATAATTCGGTGGAGATATTTTACTCTTTTCTTCGTTTAGAGAGTAAGGATCATGTATTGCCACTGTCCATAGTGCTACTTTGACCTACATTCATTGTTGATTGCCTTGGTATTGTGTTCGCCTCGTGGATACTTTTTTTGGGACCCTGTCGATGTCTTTTGCTGAACACAAGTACGGAGCTATAGGTTGGCAAACCATATCAAGGTCGCATGGGACAGCGCTCAATACGGCCACAAACACCCGAACACACTCAGAACCTACAGGTGAGGGGGGGAAACTTTGGTTAGGCGCATCACAAAATGACGCATTGGTGAGACACATCGACCAAGGACGTGTTATCAAAGCACATCCACAAACCACACGTCAGCAAGACGCGTGGACCAAGTTCTTGTGGTTGAAGTGCGTCGACAAGCAACCCGTTGGTGACACACATCAACCCGGTACACGTTGGTAAAGCGAGTCCGCACAGGACGCGTTGGTGAAGCCATGGTACGTCCTTGATCATTTGTCCTTGCTAAGCGACCCCCGGTCTGATAAGTGTAGTCTATGTGGGCCACCTTATAGTGTTGCTTGTCTTTGGCCTACGGTGGGTCTGAGGACAGCCCTCCCTCCTAATCCCTGATGAATCTGCATGAATGTAGAATTCATCTAACCTCCCCGTGAGATAACTCACTTGTTTCTGAGCCTTTGGTTAGGGTGGTTAGAGATAGGTTGGTGGTTTGAGGTTTGAGGCTTCGGGTACTAGACGCCTTTCGGCTCCAGGGGGCCACCTGCTGACCTGGTCGGGCCAGAATTTATTGCTAATGTACAAACCCTCAGAATATTCAAATGAACTTACTGTTGGTGTGCTGCTGGCTGGCTCCGCATCCCGACTCTTGCTGCTCGGTCCACTGCTCGTCCCCATCTGCACAGAGAAAGCCAGAGATGATGCACAAATGCACCATGTATATGCGATTCATGCTACATGGACGTTAGCGTGGGACTGGGGGTTGCTGTGTAAGGCAGAGCTGTCTAGCTGTGGCTCGTTGGAAAACATAAAAATGGTTACTCTGTCATATAAAAAAAAACTGTGTCGTGTCTAGCCTAAGGTTTCAAGGCCCCATGTCCAAAAAATTGCGAAAAGAAGAAAAGCAAGGGGCCCTCGTTACACTGCAGGCAGGCACACTGTCTCAGTCAGTGTGGGGATAAACAAATGCCTGCTGCAGCTCCACTGGCAGGGGTGAGACTGTTGGTGTAGTGCCAGTGGGCTGGTGTGTTGTTGGGGTGGGGTTTGTGTGGGGTTTGCTGAAGGCACGGAGAGGCCACAAAGCCCGCACTGGCATTTTCACCCTTGCATTGGAAAATACCACACTGTCCAGCAACCCAGCATTTTGCTGGTGGTGGATCAATAGCTGCACTTGTGCGTGGGGTGGCGGGGGAAGTGAAAGGTTCCTCACTTTCTTCTTGGAAAAAGGTTAAACCCGGAACTTAGGTGCCTGATAAAAGTAGATGAAAAGGAATTAATACAATCTCAAGGTTGTGCTCCGCATTATTTTTCACTCAGCAATTTTCGCGTGCATTTGCACAGAGCCTGCACACACCACTCCAGTCCCGCTAAGTGGCCGGGGCTTGACACAATCTCATCTCTGAGCCTTTGTGGGGAATTCCCCTTCCCCACGCCAGCCAGGCCCAGCCCAAGGCGCCGGGCCAACACCCAGACGAACTCAAGGGGGGTGTTTCATGGGACCATCCCAGCCTCTGCAGGACTCTGGTCCCACAGTGGGTTGACCACTGTCTCCTCCGTGGGAGTGGGACAGCCCATTGTGGCGAGCCTCTTGCTGGGAAAAGGGAGGAGAAATCCATTTTTGCGAGGGCCTGCTGCCCTGCAAAACCCGCGTGCTCCCGGAGCACACCGGCAGGTTTGCATTCAACTTTTTACTCAGAGTTCAGTGGTTCTTATACCCCGCCCAAGAGTAAGCGGCTTCAACAACTCAAGATGAAAAAAACTCTTTCTTAGTTTTCAGTGCCCAAGAGTAAGCACTTGCAATAACTCATTGTATTTTTAGAGTGGCCAGAGCAACCACTAAGAAACTCAAGATCTAGCAGTGCCATCAGCGCACTGCCCAACTATCAAAGGCCGCTCAGGGCCACCTCAGGAAAGAGAAACTCGTTGTCAGTTTTCAGTGCCCAAGAGTAAGCACTTTCAATGTGACCGTAAATCATTGCGGGTGTAAAGTGGCCAAGAGTAACCACTGTTAAATTCACTCAAATCCAAAAGGCAAAGCAAAGGTGCACATCAGTGCACCACCAGGTTAGCAAAAACAGGGCCTTTGGGAGCCTCTGTCACCTTGGGCTCGAACTCAACTTTTAGATTCTCGTAAATTCAATTGAGATTGGGGCAGTGCCCACCACAGCACTGCTCTACACTCAGATTTATGGTCCTCCAGAGGCCACAGGGACCTTCAGTCCCCGACTGCAGAATGAGAAGGGAGGGAAGGGGACATGTAAACCTCAGAAATGTTCGGAACTTTTCTCAGCGCTCCGCTGGCGCCGGCTGTCCTCTAGGATGGGCGCAGGCGCCCTCTACCCTTCGGCTGCTTGTTCGGTTGTTCTGGCGCCTTCTCTCCTTCGGTCGTGCGTTCTGGCGCCTTCTCTCCTTCGATGGCATTTTCTGGCGCCTGCTCTCCTTCAGCTGCATGCTCTGGCGCCTTTTTCCCTTCAGTTGCGCCTTCTGGCGCATTCTCTCCTTCGGTTGCGCCTTCCGGCAGATTCTCTCCTTCGGTTGCGTGCTCTGGCGCCTTCTCTCCTTCAGTTGCGCCTTCCCGCGCATTTTCTCCTTCGGTTGCGTGCTCTGGCGCCTTCTCCCCTTCGGCTGTGTGCTCTGGCGCCTTCTCTCCTTCGGCTGTGTGCTCTGGCGCCTTCTCTCCTTCGGTTGGCATCACATACTTGAGGCTGGTAGCTTGTAGCTGCGACTTGTAGCTGTTGATCTCGTCAGCGGCAGCGCGTTTGCTCATGTCTCGTCGTCGACGGCAATCTCCCAAGACTTCATCTCGTCCTGCGCGGCGGCCGGGCTCTCGGAAGGCAACGTACAACAAGATTGTTTTCATACCATGTCTATTTTGATGCTCCCACAACCTGGCCGTAATGGAACTCTGACGCCCTCACGAGCACAACCCTGGAACTTCATTCATTCATTCATTTGGAGTTTACTTCTTGTTGTTCCTGGAACAACAAGATCACAGTGCAGCGCTATTTACACAGTCACCGATATGCACAGAAATGTAACGTAACCTACAGGCATACACACAATTATAAAAGATTTTGTTCTAACAAAAAATCCCATGTCAGAACTAACAATTGAACAATAAAATCCTACAAATCTGTACGCTAAAATACAGACAATCGCGATGCGCAAGCACCAGCGGATACAATGTATCTTCTGGCGCCAGCAGCAAAAATTAATGTTTTTCTGTAAAACATTTAACAGAAAATGTCCTGACCTAAACTGTCATCCCAAGCCAGGCTCCTATCAGGGCATGTCCCCATTGCAGTGATATCCTCCCTACCATGGCCTATTGAGGGGTCTCTTCATGACACACCTCCTGCCTGGTGGTGGAGTCCCCTGGGTTCACCAGGCTCGGAGCCCTGTCCCTCCCCGGCTTCCCCACCTCGCCACTCCCCGGTCAGTGCGTCGCTCAGCGACCGTGGTTGCGGGCGCTTACCCACTACGCCAGCCCCCTAATGCGTGGTCACCCGGGGCGCCGGCGCTGCTGGGCTCGTGCTACTGTCTTGTCACCAGTGGGACCCCCATGAGCTGGCGCCGAGGCTGCCTAGTCCCAGGACTGGTGCGTAGCGCTGTGCGCCACTACTGCATTGGGAGGTGCAGTGCCCTGCTCGTGTGTGCGCGGCGCTCGCAGCAGGTCTTTCGGGGGGAGGGGGTGCCGATTTGCCTACCCCACTTCTTGTGTTTTTCCCTCCCCTCGCGCTCCCCGCAACGCTTGTGTTGCGGGTCGTTCCATTTGGGTGTCATTTTCCTTCGCCTGCTGGTGCGCCATTCCATGCGGTCTGCGTGTTCCGCGGGCTCGGTCCGGTTGCCATTCAAGTCCGCGCTGCGTGCCAGCTGTGTGTTTGGGTGCGCTGGGGCTCTCGCGGTGTACGCGTCCCCCCGCCCAGGTCGGTGTGGCGCGCACCGCGTGCGGTACCTGCGCAGGGCGCCAGTAGGCCCGTTCCAAGCGGTTCGTGCCCCTCCGCGTTTCCTCCCCCGGTCCCGTACTCCGCCTTTTTAGCTCAAGCGGGGGGGATTGCCCGGCTCCCGAGTTGCCTGCCCGGCTCCGGGTCGCGTGTTCCCGTCGGGGCGGGCCTGCGTGCCGGGGGCGGTCTTGCTGATCGGGGGGGTGGGGAGAGGGGTGGAGCGTCGCCTGGGGGGGGGGGGCGGCCTGCGCTTCCCTTGCCCGGGTTCGTCGTGAGGCGTGGGGGGTCGGGGGTGAGGAGCTGCTCGGCCGTCTCTCTGCCTCCCCTGCACACCACTGGGGTTCTCGGCTGCGACGCTCGTCTGGCGGCGGCGGATGCCGGGGAATGGCGTCCCTGGTGGTGTGTTTCAGGGTCGGGGCCCGGGGGAGCCGGGAGGTTAGCGGCACGTGGATCAGGCGGGGGCCCCACCACGGTTCCACTCCCCTGCGTGCCCGGAGTGTCAACCATCGCGACCCACCATCTCTCGGGTTGTGCGGCACCGGCGCGCCGGCCTGGGCCGGGGGTCACTGCGCAGGGGGCTGTTCCCCCCCGCTCGCCACAGGGGGAGGGGGGAATCGCCAGGGCCCGGAGCGTTATGGCTCGCCGGGGGGGGGGGCGATGCCGCGGTCGCTGGCGTTGCGGTGGGGGGGGGGCAGGGCAGCCTTACATGCCCCACTTCGCGACTTGCCCGGCTGCTGGTGCCGGGGGGCCCCGCGGGCTCTTCGGCCCGGGGCGGCCTGGTGTTTGTGGGCATTAGGTGCCTTTCAGGGGGTTAGTGGTCAGCGCGTCAATTGCTGTTGTCGCGCGCGCCCATGCGCCGCGCGACGCGGGCGCGCGCCACACCTGGGGCCACCCCCCCTCGCTTGCCCGTGGCTGCCGCTCCCGCCAGGGCCAAGTGTGTGTGCTCAGGCCCTGGGGGTCGTTGCCCGCTGGGGAGAGCACCTTGGGTCGATGGCCTGTGCTCCCCCCTCCCTTTTCCTTCCGCGTTTGCCATCCAGAGTCCGGGCCACCGGGCGCCAGGCTAGCGCCGTGGCTGTCGCCCGTGGGTCCCTCTGCCAGCTGCGCCGCCAGCCTCGGCCAGGGGTCACTGCTCAGGGTGGGTGTCAGCCCCGTGGCCACTGGTGTGCAAGCTGCGGGGGGGGGGGGGTGCCCGGGCTCGGAGCGTCACGGCTCGCTGGGAGGAGAGGGGTGCCGTCTCCCGCCCGGAATGTGCAGCGTGGTGTCGCGGGGGGGGGAGGCGCGGCACGGTGGTTTGGCGTGCTCTACACCGCGTCGTCCCCTCTCCTTCCTTGGCTGCCGAGGGGGGGGCCACGGGGTCTCCGGTTCGCGGCGGGCCGCGGCCTGGGCTGCTCCGCCGTTGCCCGGGGGCGTGAGGGCCGGGGTTCGTGAGGTTCGGGGGTTAGTGTTTAGCGGGTCGGAAGGGGACCCCGTTGCCGTACGCGCCTGCATGTTGCGCACAGCCAACGCGTGTCACACCCACCCGGTGCGTGCATCTGGGCGGTCGCTGCGGCTCACGACGGCCTTACGGTCCAGCCCTGGCGCCTGTCTCTCGCCTGTCCTGGGGTGAGGACAGCTCGGGAGGGGGTGTGCTCGGGGTTGTTTGTTGCGGGGGGGACCACCTCGTGTCGCTGCCCTGCACCCCCCCCCTCTTCCGTGTTCGCCATCCAGGGGTTCCGTGCACTGGACGCTGGGCCACTGCCGCGGGCAGAATCCCGGCCAGCTGTCGCCAGGCCCCCCCTCAGAGACCAGCATAATTGCCCGTGGGTCCCGCCGTCACCGGGGTCTCTGCTTTTGTGAGGGCTGGGGATGAGGCGGCAGCTCGTTCCTCGGGGGGTAGCACCAGTGGATGATTGCGGGGCGCAGGGCCCCGGGCACCAAGACGCTGGCCTCCGCGACCGTGAAGCGGACTACCGCCCGCCCCTCCAGGAAGCCCGGCCACCCCAGCTCCCGGTCGAGCCATCATGCCCGAATCACAAACCGAGAGCCCCTTCGTGGTCCTCGCGGGCCACCCACCCCCCTGGGGGTACCTCCCAATTCCCCCCGTCCCACCGGAGGAGCACGGCATTGAAAGGCCAGTTTCTCTTGTACCCCAAGGTGGCCCAGTTCAGCCACCCGTACACCTCCAGCACCAGAGGGAGGGTCTCTGCCCCCAAGGGGGGTGGGAACCGCGTTCCAGTCCCGGACCCAGTTGCTCCAGGTCTTGGCGGGGCGCGGAAGCCCCACTGCCCCCCGTGCCGGCTCTGTTCGTGTCTCCTGCACCGCGGCGGCGGGGTCGTGCGGGGCGTCGCCGTTTGGTGGGGTCCTGGCGGCGGGGGGGCTGGGGGGGCTTGAAGGGAATCAGGGCCCCCAAATTGAGGTCCATGTTGTACAGAGGCAGGGGGTGGTGGTGGTGGGTGTGGTGCCCCGGCATCTGTTGGATGTCGGGGGGGGTGCACCGCACTGCCCGGACCTTCGGCTCCGGGGCCTCCCCGCCACCCTTCCGTTGCGGGTGGTGCCCCTTGCCCTTTCCTTCCCCTCCCTCCCCTGGGCCCCACCCTCCCTGCCTGCGGTGGCCCGCGCCCCCCCCCCCCTGGCCCCTGGCACCCGCGCGTCCCCTCCCGCCTGCTGCCCTGCCCATTTCCCTTACCGTGCCCCGTATCCCCTCTGCCTCCGTCCGTGCCCTTGCCATTCACATGTCTCTCTTCTCTCCCGCTGCCGCCTGCGCCTTTGCCCTCCCTGTGCCCCTGCCCCCCTCTGCTGCTGCTCGCGCCCTGGCCCTTTCCTTTGTGCCTGCCCCCCCCCCCGCTGCGGCCCGTGCCTCTGCCCGTCCCTGGCGCCTGCCCCCCTCCTCCGCCGCATGCCATCATTCCACCGTTGCCTTCCTTCCCCTGCCCTGTGTTTCTGCGCTTTGCCCCTCAGCCTTTCCGATCGCCGTCTGCTCCGTGTCCAGCGGCCCCCGCCGTGCCCTGCCTCGACCACAGGACGCTGCACCTTCGGCAGCGTGATGTCCATCAGCGGGCGTTTGGGCGTCGGGGCGCAAACAGGCCGTGGCCTCCCTTCGGAGAAGGCGGTCTCGGGCGGGTACACCTTGGGGGGGCTCATGCGGGTGTGGGTGAGCTGGTTCTGGGCGGGGTACTTGGTACCCTCCCTGCCCTCCGTACGGGCCGCGGCGGCCACCGGCTGCTGGCCCAGCGAGGCGCCCTTGGCCCGCGCTGGGCCGGTCCTGCGCGCCGGCGGCGTACTGCGGGCCGCGGCGCGGTCAGCTGGGGCGGCAGCAGCGGCCCCATGCGGCCGGTCCGGCGGTGTGTCCGGGGCCAAACCTGCGGGCAGGGCGGCAGGGGCAACAGCCTGAGTAACAAATAAGTCACTACCATGTCCTTCTCGGAGGGCTTGATCGAGGCCAAGCCCCCATTAAAACCCTTTTGTTGATGATAAGACTTACTTAAGTATTTTTATCCCTCCTTTGAAGCTTTAAGTACACTTTTTCAATGTAACTAGGGTTATCACCCTAGCCCCCCCCATGAAGTTCAGCCCTACAATCCAACTGAGCAGAGGTACCTTCCTTCATGGAGGATGTACCGAAATAAAATAGGCATTTCATGCCTTAGGGCTTGGAGGTTAAGCCTAGTGGTCTCCCACCCCAGGACCCCTATACTCAAATGTTTCTACCACTTATTGTGGTTCTACCTTTTAACTGTTTCTGAATTCAGTTGCTTGGCCAAGTCAGAATCTGTGCCTGGCCTAACTCCTATGCCCCACATTCCTAACCAGCACCAATACACCCAAAAGAGTGCACATGAAGTGCGTGATGCTAACTTGGAGGCTAGAGTCAGGCCAGGTTTCAGATAAAATCTTTTGTTTTATCCATTTGTGATTGAATCTTTGTATTTAAGCCTGCTTTGTCTACCTGCAGCCCTTCTGTGTTACACTGGATTTCAAAACTATTCATTGACTCGATCCACGTCCTGTTCTTGCTCTACTTGCTGCTTTGGTTTGGGTCTTCAATCTCAAAACCTGCAGGATTTCATCAAAATATCTAGGGCACTAATCAAGGACATCTTTCCGGTAGCAGAGGCAAACCCTGAGTACCTTCCGAACCGACTCTGAGTAGAAGCACAAGAAGAGCACACTGAAAAGCACATTGAACATGTCCACTCAACTGTCCTCCCAAACCTGGCCGATCAGAAGTGTACAAGTCCAACTTGGCAGTGTAGCCCACCCAAAGAGTGAACCGCCACTTGGAGCAGCATCTGGGTCTCAGGAAGACCCAGACCACAGAAGGGCGAATCAAAATCCGCCCAGAACAACCCCTTTAACCATGGAGACCTTAGCGGCCCATGGTGAGGACAGCCCGCAACGGCTCTGCAGGCGAGTCGAAGCCTCAATCGCCCGGTGGGCCTGTCCGGCCTCTTCTTCTACGGTCCTTGGAGGTCCTGAAGAACAAGAGGACCTACGAAGGAGGATGGACGAGTTTATGCTCAACGAGGAGTACCAGAAGTCCACCATAGGGGAAGATGGAGAAGTACCTCTTGATACCCTCGGGTCTCCGCCTCAAACTGAGATGGGTTCCTTCCTTTATTCGGGGCCATCTACAGACATAGCAGACACAGTATCACTACCGAGACGACCAAGAGTAGCGAGCACCCGAGAGCATGGCACCCAGACCTGCCGACAACTTCAAGGGCTCCTGAAATGAGTCTGGATCCTCTTCACCCAGAACTCACCTATGGGGCTCTGGATTGCACGGCCGAACTTTTGGGCAAATTTCTATCCGGATCTGAAGACCCGGATGTGACAGCTCTGTCAGAGGCTGTCAAGGCAAAATTGGTTATCACCGAACCCTTACCCAGGCCAGCACTACTCTCACCTTCAACCGGATGGAGCACGTTCCCTGACAATCTCAAAAGATCAAGGGTGTCCAGGTTGCTACCCAATGTTACTTGCCCAAGCCCTTTTAATCCTCGCGCTAGGACAGTCCCAATTGCTGAATTACAGGACGTACCTGTGACTGAGACTGAGAAAAGAGGGCTGTCAGCCCTGGCACCCCTTGCCGGCGTATCTCCTCCCCCTTCAGTCCTAAACGCAGGGGGTGGCAAGAGTGGCAGACCTATTGCCCAGGCGAACATCCAGCTAGAATTGCCAGAGTTTGACCCGAAAAATCTGCCCGAATGGGCTGAAGAATTTGCTGAGTTTCTTTCGCTAACTGGCCAATCCCATGTGGAAGTGGCGGCTAAATGCTCACTGCTGAAACGCTCATGCAAAAAGAAATTTTTGCAAAAACAGGTGAAACAGATTGTGAAAACATCTTCAACATGGGCTGAGGTACTCCAAAGACTGGAAAAAATATTCCCAGTCTATGAGACTGACCTCAGTGTGCGCACACAGATGGAGGAGCTACCTATGCTCCCTGAGTTTCCTTCCGCTGCGCGAGTCTCTGAATACGTGTGCGACCTAGAGTATTTGTTTTCACGGATGAACGCCGGCTGCTATGGAGCCACTCAGCCCCACCTGTGGCTCATGAGTAAGATCCCTACTCGTACGTGGGATGACTGCCGCGCTACCTCTGAGAGGAAGAGCCGGACCCGCTCTTACGACGACCTGGTGGACCTGCTGATCAAGCTAGCTCTTGAGAGGGAGAATGACACCCACATGGAGAAATTCCTCAAGAAGCACTTGGGTCGAGGTGGTACCCCTACTCCGAGCTTGGCGAAGGGAAAGGGCCTGAAAATCCCACTAACGCCAACCAGGGAGGTGGTAAAGGAAGGGGTAACCTACGTGCCACGGATGAGGTTAAACCTGATGCAGGTACACCCCCTCTGTTCTACTGTAAACCTGTCCATGACAAGGGGGGACCTTGTCATGCCCCTGACTGCGACCACCGCAGTAGATGTATGCTGCAGATGAAACGACAGCAGCACTCCAAGGATGGGAAAACTGTCACCCATCAAGATCAATTCAGGTGTACCATCACCTGTGGCTATTGTGGCAAACGTCGTCACTACCAGGACGAATGTCACATAAAGAAACGCGAGAGTCATAAACTCAAACGGCAGGAGGTGGAACGCCAGAAGAACTAAACACCCACCAGAACCCCCCAGAATGGAGATAAAGGTGGTAAAGGAGGTGGCAAGGTGGCTGGCAAAGGTGGACCCCCTAACCCCGATAGGCGGTCATCAGCGCCCGCTGCTACTCCCCCTCCTGCCGAATGTGACCCGAAGAAGCGCCCACAGGGGGATAACGCCTCCCTTGAGAACAATAACTCCAAGGAGAGGCGACTGGCCTGTATGGCCAAGTCCCTCATGGCTGCAGGGGTGGATGTCAAATTCCCTGCTGAGCAGTAGGGGGGTGGCTCCGAAGAGGAGGACTTGAGTTTCTGGATCCTCGTGAAAATCGGTGATCAAGTTCTTCGAGCGGTGCTTGACACCGGTGCAACACTTTCCATAGTGGCCCGGCGCCTTCAAAAAAACCTAGACCGTGGCCATAAGAGTAGGGGATGGGCGTCCCATCCATTCCTTGGGGGGGGTCGATGTGACTATATTCCTTGGGCGACGAAACTGTGACCCAACACTGCAGAGTGTTGGATACCAACGCCTTTGACATCGTCATTGGTACCAACTTCCTACGAAGAAACCCCCAGGTAAAAATGCTGTCTCTTCAGCGCCCCTATTCTCTGCACTGCGACTTGGGCAGTGGGCTCTTCTCCGTACTCTTGGAGCTGTCAGGACAAAAAGAGTCTGGGCTGTGCAAGACTAACTATCGTACTTAAAAATACCAATTGTCCCGTCACGTTCTTGAAAATGGACTGGCGGCCCTTCAGGTGAACCTGGATGAGATCCAGGTGGAATTGTTTGCGAGCCGACAACAGCACATCATGCAGTTGTACTGCTCGAAACATTTGAACAACGCTTTCCGTTTCTTCTGGAAAGCAATGCGCCTAGCGTATGCTAACCCTCCGTTCTCCCTGCTCGCGAAGGTTCTAACCAAAATCGCTTATGAGGGAGGAAGGGTTGGCATGTGCACCCCTGACTGGGGCTGCTCTGGTGAACAGGCTTACTGGCGCCGTATGCTAGATCGAATGACCGTTGGAAGAGTGCAACTCCCCGACAGTCTCATCTATGTGCCTGAGGACTCAGACACAGCTATGCAGGCCCGTGAGTGCGCCAGTTTCTTATCCACTGCCGATGGATCTCTCAATGCTGTACACCTGTGTGACCTAGATCAGGTGCTACTGAAAGAGGTCATGGCCAAAAATCGTGGCCTGACTCTTTCTGATCTCAAATACCGATCTCCTGAGCACCTATCCGCCACACTTACAGGGTGTGAATGTCCCGAAGGCTATCTGCAACCTGCGGCTGTTGAGGAGGATGCTGACGACCAACTGTCTCACATTGCCAGCACTATCCTTCCTGTTGATCCCAGCTGTGTTGATCTAAAACACAGTGCCTTCCTAGCCCAGCTGTTGCTGGAGGAAGTACATCTAGAGTCACCCTCAGAACCCACTACCCCTGTTGGAAAACCAGTGCTACACATGCAGCCTATGCAGACAGGTGAACCCGTGGCCTGGAGTCCTGATGCTCTAGTGTGGCCTGCTTCTAATAACATGCCACTGTCTCAGCATGACACTCAGGAACTCTGACCGCTGTTGTACCTGAAGGCCGAAGGTATTGAGCGCCAAGAGCGGCTGCAATACCTCAGACAGACCTGGAAATCCTCCATCTGGTCTGAGGAGGACGATGATTCCTACACGCTTTCTGACCCTGAGATACCCCTAGTGTATTCTTTGCACTATGGGCAGCAATCTCCCCCTGAGTGGGACGATGGTTCTGTACCTGCCGAGACCGCAGAAAAGGAAAGAACAAGGAAAGAGTAACCTCCATGCTGAGGAGGATTTCCTGCAGAAAATCAAGAGTCTTAACCTTGACCCCCGACTGAAGTAACTGCTGCTAACCTATGAGGAGGTGTTCAGCGCCGTGCCGCACCCCCTCTCTTGTAAAAAACTGGTTGGGACGGACCTGAAACTGAAACCCGAAATTTGAAAAGACGCGAGTGAGGCGTCGTCCCTATCCCGCTCCACAGGGACAGGTTGAAGAAATGGAGCGCCAGATCCAGGAATGTATTGATGCTGGCCTCGTAGAGGAATATAAGAAGGGGGACTACCCCCATTACTGCAGTCCCTGTTTCCTGGTTGCTAAACCAGGGTAGACTGCTCTACGACTGGTTGTTGACTATGGTGAGGTCAACAAGAAAGCCCAGAACCACTCAGGGAGTATTCCTAACATGGGAAATACCCTGGAGCGTATTGCCAAATGCAGGTACAAGACCAAATTGGACAAACGCAGTGGTTTCTGGCAGGTACACCTAACCGCCGCAGCCCAGGAGCTGCTGGCTTTTATAACCCCTAAGGGTCGTTTGTTTAAATGGAAGGTCATGCCTTTCGGGGTGGCTAATGCCCCAGCGCTCTTCCAGGAGCTAATGAACAAACCTTTGTACATACTGAGGCGCAGACCTCTAGTACAGGAGTTAATTTCTCGGGGTGCAGAAATGGAGGCCCACATCGACGACGTGAGTTTGGGTACTAATACCCAGGAGGACCATGTCCTTCCCCTCTGTGAATTGTTCACTGTTTGTCAAGAAAACCATCTCTGAGTCAAGCTCGAAAAATGTGAGTTTATGAAAGAGGAGATGGAGTATTTGGGTTTCGACGTGGGGTATGGCTGGTGGAAACCAGCCGCGTCTAATATGCAGCCTCTACAGGACATGCAGATTCGCGATGACCCTCAGAAGGGTCTACACGACGTGAGGAGTGTTGTGGGCGCCTGTAACTTCTATCGGCGTCACATCCACAATTTTACCTACTCCTCTGCCCCCCTCACTGACCTAATCAAGAAAACTACTGCCCTGAGATGGACGACCAGAGAGGAGGAGTGTTTCCGGGAGTTGAAGAAGAAAAATTGCCTCCTTGAACTGCCTGGGAGTACCCCGCCCTAAGGGCGAGATAGTCCTGATCACTGATGCCAGTGATGTAGGGGGAGGTGGAACGATCTACCAATGGCAGGAGCTTAACCCAGCTGAAATAACCCACTGCCATTATCGTACTAGTGGACTGAACCGTGATGGCTCCTTGAAACATGACTATCCTACCAGTGAGTGGGGGCTTGTGCCACTGGGACACTGGAATTGGAAATGGAACCAAGCGCGTTCCAATTACAGCACCTATGACCAGGAGCTCCTGGCCGGTATGTTGGTGCTTTCGTCACAATCCTGACTCCTGGGATCTAACCCTATTGTCTGGCTCTGTGACCAGGAACCTGTGAAGTCTTTTCAGAAGGGCTCACTACCAGAGAGAGCAAAGCTAAAGCGGTGGTGGACTTACCTGAGCCAGTTCAGGCTGACAGTTCATCATATCCCCGGTATAAAAAAAGAACTGTCTGACTATATATCGCGCAATAACTGCGATGTGCTTATAGGTTAGAGCTCTGAAGCGCTCGCGGAAGAGGGTTTCCAGCGTATGGCTGTCCAGCTTGACCTGTCCATGCGCACTGCTGGAATCCTGGAGGGTTGGAGCCTAACCAACTATCAGTCAGAGTATAAGAAAATTCTCCAGGCCCTCAGCACTGGTCTCGGACCCCGTGTCATTGACGGGCACGAGTAGTATAAAAACAACCAGTACCTCTTCTACGAGGACCGTATTGTTGTACCTGAGGCCCGACTTGATGGGTGCCTACAGTGGTCCCATCTCAGCTCTGGTCAGACTGGCGCTAATCGCTCAGTGGACTTCTTCCGTAAGTGTTTCTACTCTAGTCTAGCCCTGACTGAACTGAGGTCTCGTATGCAGACCATTGTGGATGCTTCTGGCTGTCATGCCAGCAAGCAGAGCAAAAGTAGAGATAGGTGACTGATTTCCAGCTTACCCATACCCTTTTGTGCTAACCTCTTCTCTATGTGGAGGTAGGTAGGTAGGTATCTTCGGGAGCTTGGGATGCCTCTTTTAACAATGCAGGAAGAAGGTCTTACCAGGGGGACGTCACGTCCCTCACACTGCCCTATGTCAGGTGCCTCTTGAGCCGCTCCCGCATGTGCTTCGGAAGGCATTGTCGCAGCCACCCGGTCCATGTGTCCCAGGTGTGAGGGTGTCCCCACATGTGTCCATGGGTAGGGCCACATGCCCCCTCATTTTGGCGGCAGCTCTGGGGGCTGCGCAGCCGTGTGGAGTATCTCTCTCCACAAGGGGTATTGCTCCCGCTTGTCTACGGTACGACTGCCTCACCCTTGTGGCTTGAGCTGCGGGGCCACTCTGCCTGGCAGGCGACCCCCTGTGGGACTGTGTACCGGCTCGCCTGTCACCGGTTGCTTCCATGGCTCCGGGTGACGTTTGCCATGGTCCCTGATGCAGCCTGGCCGGGCTCGGACCAGTGGCCTTGGAGTACCGCTCCTGCCCCTGGCCCGGTAGGTTGGCTGGGTCGCCCAAGTGCGTCCGACCCATGGGGTGTCGTTTCTTTCCTGTCCCCCGGCCGCCCTACGTGTGCGCGGTGTTCCGGGCCTCTTGGCTCCTGTTTACCGGTGTGCTCGCGTGGTTTGTTGTGCTGTGTCTGCGGTGTCCTGGGCCACTTGGCTCCTGTTTACCGTTGCGCCCGCTGGATGTGGTGTGTTGCGTGTTCGGTGTCCTGGGCCCTTTGGCTCCTGCTCACTGGTGTGCCTGCTCTGTCTTTTGTCTTTTTTGTGCGGTGTCTTGGGCCACTTGGCTCTTGTTCACCGGTGTGCCTGCTCTGTCTTTTGTTTTGTTTGTGCGGTGTCTTGGGCCACTTGGCTCCTGTTCACCGGTATGCCCGCGTGGTTTGTTCACCGGTGCGCCCGCTCGGTGTATTGTGTTGCGTGTGCGGTGTCCTGGGCCCTTTGGCTCCCGCTCACCAGTGTGCCCGCTGGGTGTGTTGTGGTGCGTGTGCGGTGTCCTGGGCCACTTGGCTCCTGTTCACCGGTGCGCCCGCTCGGTGTGTTGCTTTGCGTGCGCGGTGTCCTGGGCCACTTGGCTCCTGTCCACCGGTGTGCCTGCTCTGTCGGTTGTTTTGTTTGTGCGGTGTCCCGGGCCCCTTGGCTCCTGTACACCGGTGTGCCTGCTCGCTGTGCTGTTTACTGTGTGCGGTGTCCTGGGGCTCTTGGCTCCCGTTCACCGGTGTGCCAAGCTGTGGTTTCCCGTCCCTTTGTTGCCCTCGCTGCACGTGCGTGTGCGGTGTCCTGGCCCTCGTGGTGCCTCTTCACCGGTGTGCGCGCTGTGTACGGTTGGCCGTTGTGTCCCTCTTCCTCCCCCCCTAATTTTCTTTTTTTTTATTTTTTATTTGAAATACAAAAGAGGGGGGCGCGCGTACACTGCAGGCACAGGCACGGGCAGCTGGTGCAGCGGTGCAATAGTGTTCTCTGGCGTGTGTCGTCGGTGCTTTTGCGGCGGTCGCGCCCAAGGGGTGCGGCTCGCATATCCTGATGTACACGGGTATGGGTCAGGGTGGGTTTGGTTAGGTGCCTCTTTGCTTCCGCTGCTGGCTGGTTAGGCGGCTGTGTGGGCTGTGGGTGTGGGCTGTGGCAACGTTGCCCCCTCGGCGGGCCTGGTTAGGAGTCAAGGGTTAGCAGTCTTGGGGTGTGGCTCGCGTTTGATTCGTTTTGGGGCTGTGGCTGGGTTAGGCCATTGTGACGGTTGCGGGCTGGGGTTCCGTGCCTTTAGGCGTAGTGGTGCCCGTTGGGGTGTGCGTCGGCGTCTTTTGTCTTCCGGTTTGCTGGGTGTCTTCTAGGCGGGGCCTGGCGGGGCGCCCCGCGGCGGTGGTTGGCTGGGTAACGGGGTTAGGTGGCGGCGCTGCTGGCTCAGGGGTCAGGCGCGTCGTGATGTGTGGCACGCAGGGCTCCTGAATTGCTGTGGGTGCCGCCAGTGTCGGTGCGCCGACGCTTGTGGGGTGGCGAGGGTGTGTGTGTGTGCGGGGTTGGGCTTTCAATGATGTCCCACAGGCGGATGCCGTCTCGCTGTGTCTCCTGGAGGGTCTCCCGCAGGCGCCTGAGGACATACAGTCGGTCTTGGGGCGCGGGGAGGTTGCGGGGGTGTACTCCCAGGTGCTGGAGTGCATCAGCCAGCATGGCTTCCCATGCGGCCTGCGGCATCCACCCCCCCGCCGGCTGGAGGCAGCAGTTCTCCACCGACCCCTTGCGGGGCCGGTGGACCAGGCCCTCGAGGGAGGGCTCTGCCCGGGCCCACTTTCGCAGCTGCCAGAGCTGTCTGTGGGTTCAGCGCTGCCACCACTCTCCCTGCGCGGGGCCGCGGTCGTGGGCGTAGGAGTGGGCGTGGGTGGGTGTGACGGGGTCGTGGGGACTGGTGGCGGTGATGGGCCTTGGGGATTCCTCGTAGTCCTGTGCCGTGGGGGTGCGCGGGGAGTGGGGGCGCGGGCGGATGTGGACTCGCGGGTATGCGCCCACGATCTCTGCCTCGGGGTTGGGTTCGGACTCGCGGCGGCGGCGGTAGTGGGGCATGTGCTGTATGTGGGCTGACATCGAGGGTTGGTGGGGGGGCGAGGGCGCAGCTGGTGGACCCTGGTAACAATCTGGTCCGGACAGGGCGGTCCTTGGGCCTGGGCTGCGGGCTTTGAGAGGTGGCGGCATGAGGTGCGTAGCGCTTCGGCCGCGGCGCGCTCTGCCATGAAAGTGCTGGTGGTGGCATTGGTGACGCTTGGGGGGCGCCGTGCCCGGCGCTGCTGCGTCCGGGCCTGGGATGGCTGGGGCTGAATGTCATAGAGGACGTCCTCGGGGGGTCGGGCTCGCGCTGACGCCGTGGCGCCAGGCTTGAGCTTGGGCTTGAGTTTGGCCGCTGGTTGAGGCCGCGGCGCACCGAAGGGCTTCGGTGGCTGCTTGGCGGCGGTCTCGGGTCTCGGCTGGCCTGCGGGCGCGGGCCTCGTCAGGGCGTGGGCCTTGGCGGCAGCGGGGTTGCTCGCGGTGGGGACGGGTTTGGGGGCCCGTTACGGAGGTTTCCCCTGCGGTTTGGGGGGTGGAGTGCTGGATGAGGACGTGGTGGTGGTGGTGGATGACGTGGTTGTGGTGGTGGAGGTTGTAGAGTCGGAGGCAGAGGAAAGGGCCGTGGGGGACGGCGGAGGGCCCTCGGCTGCGGGGGCGGGCGTAGGATGCTCGGTCCTGCCAGTAGTGAGAACGAGGGTGCGGGTTTGAGCACCATGCGTTTGCGCGTGCTTTCTCTGGTGAACTGTGTGTGCTGGTGCCGGTGTAGGTGCATGTGGCGGTGTGGTGGCGTTGTCTCGGCTGTGCGGGCACGTGGGCTACCCGGGGGTCGTGCATATCTGCTCCAGGACGTGTGAATCTGTGTGTAGTCGAGGGTTCGGAAGAAGCATCGCTGGATGCCGGGCATGTCCTCCTCCGTGAGGTGGGGGTAGTTTTGCGTCGGGGTGTCTGGGCCCGGCCAGGGCATAGCCATGAGGCGGGCTGCTACCATGTACGCGCAGAGCTGTGGGGAGGTGGGGCATGGGGGGGTGGGTTTCCTGCGGTTCAGGGGGGGTGCTCCCTCTGCTGGGGGTGCAGCTTGACCTTCCACAGCCACCGGTCCGCGGGGATCCCCCAGGTCCGTTGGGTCTACTTGGCAAGGCAATACATCGCCCTACCAAGGCCCTGGTTGCCGCTGCGGATGGACAGCAGCGTGTCAAGGGACTTGTGTTCCCACGTGCCCCAGAGGTTGGGGGCTGTCCAGCTCGTCCTCCCTGGTGTACGTGTCGAGGCCTCCGTTGTGCGGGGGGTGGGGCGTAGTCGGCGGGGAGGAGGGAGTCTGTGCCGTGCACCACCCAGTGCCCAGTTGGTGTGTGGCAGTGGGTGGTGGAGAGCGTGTAGTGCAGATTGTACATGAGGGTCATGTACTTGGAGGGGGCTGGCTGCTGGTCGTCGGGGGTGGGGACGTCCCCCGGGACGTGGTGCCTGAAGTTGCTTAGGGAGGCCATCCGGGCTACCCATGTTTCCCGGTCCCACTCTTTGGTGGCGCTGGGGGTGGCGCTGGGTGAGGGGTGGGCCATGTCGGGCTTGCGGTAGCAGGTGCGGCCCTGGGTGTCCACCCGCTCCGGCACGGGGTGTCCGACTGCGTGTCGCCCCCAGTCGACGGGGGGCACCCAGATTCGGTCCCACGTGGGGCGCGGGCTCTGGCCGTCTGGGGTGGCGAGTGGGGGGCGGTCGTGTCGGGCGACGTGGAAGAAGGCGTCGAAGAAGAGGCCTCGGACGCCTTCCCCCAGGCTGGCCGCCTGGACCAGGGTGGTCGCCCGGATGCGCTGGGTGGTGCCAGAGGTGTGGAGGCGTAGCACCTCCTGGTCCCCTAGTCCCCGGAGGTGCTGCCGTACCGCTGCAGGGCTGTGCAGGGCATAGGGTTCGGCCGGTGCGGCGGCTGGTGGTGCGGGGTGTGATGAGAGGGGTACCGTGGGTTCGGGGGGGCGGTCGTCGTTGTCGCGTGTGCGGTCCGGTGATGGGGATTCTTGTGGCGGCCGCGGGAGGGGGGACTCGTGGTGGTGTGTGTCGGCGGGAGCATCGACGTCAATCGGCGGGTGGGGGCTGCTGTGTGTTGCGTCTGTGGCCTGGTCTCGGGGAGTGGGCGGAGGGGGGTGGCATGGGGTTGGCACTGCTCGTGATGGGGGGGGTGGGGGTCGGTGTTCCGCTTGCTGGAAATCTGGGCGTCCTTATGGGTTGTGTGGGTGTTCTGTGTGCGCGCAGTGCGGTCCTTGCCGTCCTTGGCTGGTTGCGGTGTCGAGGTGTGGGTGGGAGGCGGCCGCATGGGCGTCCGGGTGGGGCTGGGGTCCGTAGGTAATGGATGACTGCCTGTAGACGGTGCTCGCTGGCATGGGGTGCGGCTGGAGGGGCTGCTGGTGGTGGTGGAGTGCTTCTACTAGGCCCTGGTGTTGCCGGTGTGCCTGCGCGGCTCCCTGCAGGTCCACCGGGGTGTACGGTGGTTCGTATGTTGTGAGCCCGTGTAGTGGGGGTGGTAGGTGGTGTTGGATCGTGTGGTGGTGGTGTTGAGGGTGTGTTGGCTGTGTGTGGTACCCCGGCGTTGGCAGGTGCGGTGGTAGGGGCTGGTGGTGGTGGTATACGTGATTGTGTGGTGCAGTGAGGGGTGCCGTGTGGGGTCAGTGGTCCATGGGGCCCGGTTGTAGCTTGCGGGGGTCGCCGTAGTATTGGGGCATCGGGGGGTAGGGGCTGGTAGGGATGGGGGTGTGGTGGTGGTGTTGGTGGTGCTGTGTCCCTTGGCTCCGCGTGCATGGTGGTCCTGGCATTGCGTGGACGTGTGTGGGCGGTGGTTGCTGGCTGGGCTGCTGGGTTAGGGTGCTGTGGTACGGTGGTGGCGGTGAGCGTTGGTGGGGGCCGTGCTGTTGGTGTGCTCCAGGGACCTGGGCGTTGGTTGGCGCGGCGTGGCTGGACCCGGGCCCCGGTCGGGGCGCCGCGCCCTAATGGCGGGCGCGCTGGCGGGCCCCCTGACCTGTTCTGGTCTTCTTGGCCTGGTGGGTGTCGGGGGCGGGTGAACCCCCCTGTCTCCGTTGGGGCGATGGGGTGCGGGCGTGCCAGCGGTGCACCTCTCTGAGGCCTGCCTCGAGGCCTCTGACGTAGGCGCGCTGGCCCGCGGGGTCCATCAGCTGGGCGGTGGCTTCGTCTCGGGCGGCCTGGTGGGCGTCCTGAGAGGACGCCCAGCCTTCTTGGGGCCTCAGCTGCGCGGGGGGGGGGGTGTCGGGTAGAGGAGTGCGCTGAGTGAGTAAGGCGTACCTTTCCGTCGGCCGAGGGCGGTGTTGAACAGGCGGCAAGTGATTCGGAGGTAGGCTGCCATGTCCTCTGGTGCCGTGTCCGCCCATGCTTCTGGCGTCGGGGTTGCTGCTTGGGGGGCCGAGAGCTGTGGGTCTGGGAGGTGCAGGTCACCCTGGTGGAGGTATAGGGCGAGGAGGACGTGGCGGACCGCCACCTTCAAGCCGCCCCCGCTGTGGCGTAGGGGTGTGCTGTGGCGGGGTAGGGGTGTGCTGCCCGTGGCCATGGCTATGGTCCATGCGTGGTCCGCCGCATCCGCCACGTAGTACCCTCCCGGGTGGTCCTGGAGGGCGTCAGTGAGTGGCCCGAAGAAGCTGGGGTGGCTGGCAGGGGGGGGGGGTGCGGCTGGGGCCGCGGGCCGTTCGCGGTGGTGGGGGTTGAGGTCCCCGCAGTGGGGGCAGTGGATGAGGCGGTGTGCGGCTCCCAGGCAGACCCAGTAGTCTGGGTTGCAGGGTAGGGGCGTTTATGGTAGTCGCTGGCGTACGCAGAGGGGGCATGCGGTAGCTGGCGGGTGGCGGTACCTGTGGAAGGACGGTGGCGTGGGGGACTGGGGGCTGGCAGCGCACGCATGCTTGTTGGCGTGTGTGCGGTGCCTGTGGTGCTCGTGCGTTGCCCTGTCGGTGTCGTGTTTGGTGGATGGTGTGCGGCCTAAGGGCAAGATAGTCCTGATCACTGATGCTAGTGATGTAGGGGGGGTTGGAATGATCTACCAATGGCAGGAGCTTAACCCAGCTGAACTAACCCACTGCCATTATCGTACTAGTGGACTGAACCGTGATGGCTCCTTGAAACATGACTATCCCACCAGTGAGCGGCGGCTGGTGCCACTGCGACACTGGAATTGGAAATGGAACCAAGCGCGTTCCAATTACAGCACCTATGACCAGGAGCTCCTGGCCGGTATGTTGGTGCTTTTGTCACAATCCCGACTCCTGGGATCTAACCCTATTGTCTTGGTCTGTGACCAGGAACCTGTGAAGTCTTTTCAGAAGGGTCCACCACCAGAGAAAGCAAAGCTAAAGCGGTGGTGGACTTACCTGAGCCAGATGAGGCTGAAAGTTCATCATATCCCGGGTATAAAAAATGAACTGTCTGACTATATATTGCGCAATAACTTCGATGCGCTTATAGGTTAGAGCTCTGAAGCGCTCGCCAAATAGGCTTTCCAGCGTCTGGATGACGAGCTTGACCTGTCCATGCGCCCTGCTGGAATCCTGGAGGGTTGAAGCCTAACGGACTATCAGTCATAGTATAAAGAAATTCTCCAGACCCTCCGCACTGGTCTCGAACCCCGTGTCATTGACAGTCACCAGTGGTATGAAAACAACCAGTACCTCTTCTACGAGGACTGTATTGTTGTACCTGAGGCCCGACTTGATGGGTGCTTACAGTGGTCCCATCTCAGCTCTGGTCACACTGGCGCTAATCGCTCAGTGGACTTCTTCCGTGAGTGTTTCTACTCTAGTCTAACCCTGACTGAACTGAGGTTTCGTATGCAGACCATTGTGGATGCTTGTGGCTGTCATGCCAGGAAGCAGAGCAACAGTATGGATAGGGGACTGATTTTCAGCTTACCCATACCCTATTGTGCTAACACTCTTCTCTATGTGGACTTCATCCAAGGTCTACCTCGCTTCGGCGGCTATGACAGTTGCCTAGTGGTCACCTGTGGCCTATCCAGCTTCACCTGTGTGTTCTCTTGCAATACGAAAATGTTGGTCGAAGAATGGTTCGAACCCTATGGGGCACCTAAGCAGGTGCACTCTGATGAGGATGTACGCAATCACAGTGACACTGGATGGTACAAACGAGTGCTAAAAGCCCTCAACGTTGAGGTAACGACAGGTGTACCCTATACTCACACGTCTCACCTTCTTTGTGAGAGACAGAACCGTGTGGTGGAGCAAAACCTGAGAACCTCGATGAAACAGGAGCGTACCAAGGACTGGGTACGCCTAGTGCCCTGGGCAGTGCTGACCATGGACTCACAGCGGAGCTCTTCTACGGGTTTCACCCCCCATGAACTGTTCCATGGAGGACGACCTGCTTGGTTCTTCCCGACCCCCTTTCCTGAGGACTTCAAGAGCCCTATTGGGGATTGGCTGGAACACAAGCAGTCAATGGCTAACCAGGCGGGTACTAACCTGAGACACATTCGTGACCGAGAACTGAGCCGGCAGAACCGCCTACGGCGACCTGCCAGCTTCACGGTTGCGGACTTTGTTTTGGTTCACCATTCACCCGTACCCTCCTGGCCACGCAACTGCCTACAGAACCCTTATTTTGGACCCTATTATATCATCAGGATAGGTGGATCCAGGATCCATGTCAGGTGCAGTCCACGTCTAGGCGGTGAACTGCTGTGTGCACCTAACCAGTTGAGGCACTATCATTCCCCTGACAATTTGACCTCTGATGAGTGGCGTCTCAGCGACAGTGAGGTCGAGCGTATTGACCTAGAGAACGCTGCCAGCCGGGAGGAGGCAGACGAACTCGAAGAGATGACTGCTGATGAGATGGCAGTCGATGGTTACTACGTGGTTGCAGGTATTGCTCACCACGAGTATAAACAGGGCTGGAGAATCCTGACCCTGTGGGATGGCTATGAGTTATCCGAGGCGACCTGGGAACCTATGTCAGCCTTCATACAACCAGATGGGAGTATCAACCCCATCTTCTGCTCCTACCTCGTTGGGAACAACGAGGGGCAGCTACTAACCCGTGCTGAGACTCTGTCCCAGCGTAAAAAGAAACACTAATTTCCCTGTATCAGTGTACTGAATGTGTTCTAGCCTTACAGGGGCAGTGAGCACTCTTGTGCAGATGTGCCTGTGTATGTGTGTAAGAGCAGTTGTCACAGTTGCCCCGCATTGCATCGCGGGACAGGACCGTTAGCCCCCCGTGACAACCACTCCCTGGCCGAAGGCCATTGGTTTTTGACAGACCACTGTTTACGGAGCACTGCACTGACCCTGTCTGTGCCCTGCAGTCCCATCCCTATGGTTTCCAGCGCGGACCAGGTGGCCGCTTATCAGGTTTGCAGCCACCCAGCGAGTGTATGCCTTGTTGACCATGTGTTGCATGGGGACTGCCCTGATGTAATGACCTTGGGGAGCAAACCAAGAACGGTGGCTTACTTCACCAGGGGGAAATGACAAGCAAGGTGTTATGAGGCAAGGTGTGTCTTCCCTCCTTGGGGACAAGCGAGCCCACAGTTAGGACCCCTGACTGGTCCAGATCCATGGGGTTCTACCCTTCCTTACAGGGTTTACCATACCCTTGAGTGTGCTACTTATGTCTGTGTGTGTCTCAGTTCTCTCCCCGGCATGGCTCCCGGAGACCAGGCTTCGCTGACCTCGGACCGAAGGTCCTAATCAGGTACTATTACCACTCCTATGGCGCCCAATTTCTGTGATGGTGCCTATCCTTGGGGGAAGACAGCAAAAGCCCTACCTCCTAGAGAGGAGGGGTGGCCAGGTGTGCTAAGGGCATACAAAACGCCCATTTTTGCTAAGGGCCAAAAGCTAACGCACTCCCCTGCCCACGTGGAAAAGCACCCGGGACAGGAGACACCACGACACTACACTCACTAACGCCAGCACCAGCCTTGGAAGGCAGGGTGAGCACTCATCACTTGCACTCAACTCCTGCCAGGCCTGCTGACCCTAGCACCTACACACGCTACTCGGAGTTGCTTCCAAAGATGTCACGGGTCCTACTGACCCTCCTGTGAGAAAGCAAGAGAACACAGCGCTATTAAGCAACTGTGGTGTAACGAGGGCGCCACTACGTGTTTCCCTGTCAGGGCTTGAAGGGAAGGAGTCCACATTATGCGTGCACAGCGTGTATGTCGATGAGGTCGGACTGCACTCGCCACTCCTGGCTGCGTTGCAGTTATTTGTTTGTGTAATCTGCGCAGCATATTTTAGCGCTGCACCAAGATACTGCACCAATCGCCCTTACCTCCCCACCTGTAAAGCAAAGGCAGATGGCCCGGGTTTGCGGCTGAGCTACCAAGACTACCTCCACGTATTCTACGCTTCTCAGGTAGCCCTATAATACACTGTCCTCAAACCCAGGTGCAAGCAAGCAAGCTTAAGGAGCTCCACCCGTTCTCTTATAGAACTTGGGGTGGAGCCCCTGGGTAGCCTAAACAAGAGGTTTACCGTGCACAATACGCGTGGCATACCCTTTGATGCGCCATATGCATGCACAGGTATGCACAATTTTTCCCATTCCTCTTTCTCTTACCTAATCTTCCCCAACATAACCAATCACAGCCTGACTCAACCAGGAGGTGAGCTCCTCCTAGGCTTACCTACCTTACTCACCACGCATCATGTGAATGCCGAGGAAGAGACGAGCGTAAAACAACCCTGAGCGCTTAAACAATCCTACGGCGAACTATAAACTACCCTAAGCGATTAATGCATTGTGTGTCATGCATGCTCTTTGGACTTTGTTTCCTGCAAAGAAAAGAAAAAGAGTGGCGCTCTGCACAACGCAAAACAAGCCTAAGCGTTTTAAACAACCCTGTTTTAGCGCTACGGCAACACGAACACGAAGAAGCACTTTCTCTTCTTACCTGTGAAGAGAGAACAAGGGTAGATTGGGGTACAGGGAAAGCGAAACAGCGTGTGAATGCCTCAAATAGGCACATGCATCGTGAGCACAGCGCATATTCTAACCCTACATGCGCGCTGCGCGTTCCATTCGCTTCGCATACCTTTCATTTGGGTTGGGACCTGTGCAGAGCAAGAGAGGTGAAGGCCCGAACCCCCAACAAACACAGCGGTGACTACCCTAACTTTCTAACGAAGTAACCAACACAAACGCAATGCATGCGTGTGAAATGACACTGACATACCTGAGAGGTGGGTTGTCCACCTGCTCTGTGGTGTGGGTTCATTTTCGAACCTTTTCCCAAATTTTTATCAAAAGTTTGATGCAACTGTGCAAAAATTTCTTTTAGAACTTTAAAAACTACGGCTCATACCTTCTCTTTCTAGAGCCGGCTACGCTTGCGCAACGCTTTTTCTGGAGTCCGCTTCTGTTGCGCTTGTCTGCGACTTTAGATTTTAGTATAAAAATGACGATTTCCCGCGTTGTTTCGTCAATTTTTAGCGATTCGACTTCTTAAATCGCTACACCTCTCGCTAAACCACATGATTCACCCCCTGTTTGTTTCATTTTCTTTTTTTTTCAGCTCCTGAAGATTTGTGTCCTCGATTGCGAGGATTGCTCCGCCCTGACCCTTGGTCAGGACGCTTACTAAAACGCTGTTTATGCAGCGATTGCCGTCCGCATTAGAGCGTTCGACTGTACCCTAGTAGGCAAGCATGTGTGCTCTAAGGAGGGAGTCCTGGGTTCAAACCCCATTACCTCCAAATTTTTACCAAGCGTTTTGGTCGCACGCTGGCAATTTTTGAGGAATGCCCCATCGGAGGGACATCATTCACGCTACATTACACTGTTTTTCAAGGGTACCCACAGAGTGGGAGGCTGATGAGAATGTTTTGGGTAGGTTTAATAAATTTTCTGAGGTAAATTTCGGAATATTTGAGGCTTTTTCCCTGGTCCTACTAGCTTGATCAACTAGTACTCCAGGAGGGAGTAAGAAAAAGTCACTACCATGTCTTTCTTGGAGGGCTTGATTCAGGCCAAGCCCCCCTTGAAACCCTTTTGTTGATGCTAAGAGTTACTTTAGTATTTTTATCCCTCTTTTGAAGCTTTAAGTACACTTTCTCAATATAACTAGGGTTATAACCCTAGTCCCCCCCCATGAAGTTCACCCCTACCACTCAACTGAGCGGAGGTACCTTCCTTCATGGAGGATATACCGAAATAAAATAGGCATTTCATGCCTTAGGCCTTGGAGGTTACGCCTACTCGCTAGTGGTTCTCCCACCCCAAGACCCCTATACTCAATTGTTTCTACCACTTATTGTGGTTCTACGTTTTCACTGTTTCTGAATTCAGTTGCTTGGCCAAGTCATAATCTGTGTCTGGCCTACCTCCTATGCCCCACATTCCTAACCAGCATGATTTCACCCAAAGAGTGCACATGAAGTGCTTGATGCAAACTTGGAGGCTAGAGTCAGGCCAGTTTTCACATGAAGTCTTTTGTCTTATCCATTTGTGATTGAATCTTTGTATTTAAGCCTGCTTTGTCTAGCTGCAGCCCTTCTGTGTTACACTTGATTTCAAAACTATTCATTGATTCGATCCACATCGTGTTCTTGCTCTACGTGCTGCTTTGCTTTTGGGTTTTCAACTTCAAAACCTGCAGGATTTCATCACAATATCTAGGGCACTAATCAAGGACATCTTCCTGCCTGGGCGGCGAGGGCGGCCTCCCCGGCCAGCATCGGTTCGAGGCCTGCCGCCCGGGGTCGCTGGGAGCGGCCTGGGGCTGCCCAGATGGCGGCCCGACCGGAACTGCGGCCTCCGCCAGCCGCCGCTCCTGCCGCTCTGAGGAGGTCTCCCCCGCGCATCCTTGGGAGACCGGGAAGCAGGAGCGGGACCAGCGGTGGTGGCGGTGGTCCTGCTGGGGGGAGCCATCCGAGTCTGACATCACAGCTAGTCTGTCAGACGTGCGTGGCTGCAGGCGCGCCTGTCGTAGTATCACCCAGTGCATTGGTGGTGTGCCGTGACTGGTGCTGTGTTGTGCCTGGGGGGGGGGGGCTGTGGCCCTGGCCCCGGGTCCTCATGGGTAGTTTTCCATCAACCGGCACTGGGGCGGGAGGCGGGCGAGCCAGTCGGCCGACACGCCGCGCAAGAGCTCCCAGTCCGGGGCGGGGCTCAGGGCCTTCGGCCCTCGGGGATCGTGAGGGGTGGCCGGAGGAAGCCGCATAAGGTGGACTCCCGTGACAGTGTTGACCCCCTCGGTCTGCAGGAAGGCATCTACCCCGTCCCACGCTCCGGGCACTGGGAGGGGGGGGGGGCGTGGCAGGGGCGCTACCCCATAGAGGTGGGTGCGGGTGGCCCCGCGAACATGCTCCGGGTCCCCGCGGCTCGCGACGACAAGGAGGAGTAGGGGGGTGTCCGGGCGCCCTTGCCAGAGGACCTGTACTCTGTGGTGGGCGCCCCGGGCCCTGGAGAGAGGGGGGAACAAATGTGGGTGGGCCCAGCGGCGAGGCGCATGGGTGGCTGGTGAAAGGGCGGGGCACCAGGTGGGCTCCCAGGGGAAGGTACGGCACACAAAGCATACGGGAAGGTTGGTGTTCTCCAGCGGCGGGGCGGTGCCTCGTCTGCGCCCTCCACAAATATTGTGACTTCTTCCACTTCCAAGTCCTTGTCCAGCGAGTGCAGGAGCTGGAGCGCCACATCTAGTTCAAACACCCCTCCTTGCTATGTGGCCCGTTCCTGGTTCAGGTACGGGGCCGCGTCCATCGAGCGGCGCGTCCTCAGGGAGTGCTGCAGGGCCCCGGGGCTGCTGTGGAGGGAGGTGGCCGACCCCTCGCCTGTCAGCAGCAGCGTGTCCCCCATCAACAGTGGCCAGCCCGACTGGTTGGACATGCGCCACTCCATCCAGTACCCATAGAGGGCCGCCTCGGGTCAACGAGTGCTGGGCGCAAGGCGTTCACGACCCGCTGCATCTTCGGAAGTAGCGTGCGGGGCCCTGCTCCGTTCAGGGCGCGGACGGCCGGGGGGGCGGCCTCGTTGCGGAAGGCCCTCGCGCTGCCCGTCGGGTCGTGCAGGGCGGCGGCATGCGCCGCGTGCGCCTCTGCCACGGCGTCTACCACCAGGCCCCGTACAGTTGCCTCCTGCGCCAGGCGACGGGGTCGGGCATGCTCTGGCCCGTTCCCCTCCCGGCAGGGCATGGTTCTGCGGGTTCTGCAATGCGCGGCGTCGGGTGGGGGTCGGGCCGCGAACAGGTGTGACAAATGCGCGATGGACGTGGAGCCCCTAAGCCGCACGTGGATCCACAGGAGGGCGCCACCCGCGGGGCCCGCTCGGCCGTGCGAGGGGATCTGTGCGCTCTTGATGCGCCGCCGCAGCGCATCCTCTTCCGTGCGCCGGCGCGGGCCGAGGGCTGGCTCGGGCCAGGGGCACGCGGCCACCCGGGAGCACTGCGTGTACCTGTTGGTGCCCGTCGGTGAGGCGGAGGGCACCGTGTCAAACTCCCCGCAGAGGTGGCAGGCGTGTGGGAGGTGGGAGGCCCGGGACCAGTGGTCAAGGCGGCGGAGCCAGAGATCGTCCCAGCGTTGGCAAAGGGGGTCTCGGAGCTCCAACAGGCGGGCGCGAACCCGTCGCCGGTAGTATCTGGTGAGCGTTTTCTGTCAGGCTGCCTGCCATTGGTCGTCAGGGGCTATGCCGCGGTCGTGGAAGGCCGCTTCAAGGTCATCCCAGTCCGGGTGGGGTTGTCCCTGCGTGGTCGTCATATAGGTGTGGCGTCTGGTGAGGTAGCACACAAGAGCGTCCCATCTGCATCCATCCGCGGTGCCCCTGTGGAGGAGGGCCGGCAGGACGCTGTCGGCAACCATCTTTCATCCCACGTTTAGCCCGTTGTAGCCGTCCAGCTCCTGGCGCAGCGCGGCGGCCAGGTCGGTGGGGAGCAGGAGGAGTATGGTTCTCAGACAGTCATCCAGCCGGGATAGGGCGGCGCCGTACGTAGTTTCTTCGTTTTTCAAAATGCGCCACAGTGAGCCGGTTGCCCCCTTGCTCCAGGAGGGGCCACCGGACGGCGGCTGTGTTGCACCTCTATGCACGTATCTCCGCTGCCTGGAGTAATATTGGCGGTGTGTAGCAGGATCGGGGTGGGGACGGGCGTCCGGAGGAACAAGGACACATTGCTCGCCCATCTCGTAAGAGGCTCCAGGGCCGCCCTCAGCCATTCCGTGGTCTCTGTGCCCCTCGGGCGCACGGGGCCAGCTCCAGCAATCACGGCGGGTCGCAGTTGGGTGTGTGGTCCCCATCCATCCAATGGAACGGCGGCGTACTGCGTCGCCGGGGTTCCAGGTGAGCGTGTTGTTGCACACTACCGGCTGCACTCATGCGCCCACCCCGCATCCACGATGTGTGCCTCCCATGTGGTCATGGAGCTGTGTTCCATGATCCACGGTGGGAAGAGCGTACATCGGAGGTGCTTCGAGAAAACAGCGGGCACCCCCCCGTAGGGCTTGGCATCTCCTTTGGCGGGACACCCCAGAGTGCCGTTCACCAGGCGGAGGGATCCCACGAAATCCCTGCTGAGACGCGCGTTGGGGGGGTAGGGGACAGTCGCCCTCTGCCGCGGTGAGCCATCGGTGCACCCGCGCCACCCCGCTGTGAGGCCTGCCGGGGAGTTGCTCCAGCCGGTGGTTGCGGGTTTCCGACGCAAAGTCCCCCGGCCGGAGCACATGGTGCAGGTACTCGTCCACAGAAGTTCCCCCTGGCGGGTCGTAGCCGGCAATCGCGCGGAGCTGCGCCTCTGCCGCCTCGCGCACCAGCCCGGAGCAGAAGGTCTTGGCCCACTCGGCGCCGGCGGAGCGCCACGAGGCGACCCGCAGCGCCTTGTCCGCGGGTGGTAGTGGGGCCAGAGGAGGCATGAATGGGCGCAGCCCACGTGCATGTGTACCAGGGTTTCTTCCCTGCCCCAGCAGAGGATGCAGGGCTGTGGGAGGACTGCGCCGCCGGAGAGCCGCTCCTTCCAGGTGGGCAGCCTGCGTTGCAGGGGTGTGCTGCCCTCCCTGGCCTGCAGCGCCTGCTGTTGGTGGCAGCCGCTGTGAGGTCCCAGGCGTGGACGTAGGCCGTGGGGTGGGCCGTGCCCAGGGGCTTGTGCCCTCGATGTGTCAACGCGTGGCTGAGTTGCGCCTGCTAGGCCACCGCGCCAAGCGTCGGCATGGTGGGGGGCCGCAGATCCAGGTGGCCGTCACTGCCGGCGACAATGAGCTGGGCGTGGCCGGCTTGTTCTGCAGGACGGTGTCCTGCGATGCCGCCCAGGCCGCCGTGTGCAGTAGCGCGTCGCTGTGGTGGGAGGTGGCTCGGTCAAACCAGAATGGGTGCTCAGTGTTCTGCCGGCGCACACATCGGCCCTCCTGAATCCCCTTCAGGGACATCTGGTTGCCTGCTTTCGCCGCGCCTGCAGGGATACCTGTGGTACTCTCGTGGTCCGCGTGCCGCAGGAGGTGAAGGATGACCTTGGCGTCCACTGTGTGAATCCACGGCCTGTGCGTGCCGTACTGCAGGGGAAGGGGGGTGGACACTCCTTCCCCGTCGCGTACCGTGCCCAGGATAGCCACCGCCCACGTGCGGGTGAAGTCGGCTGCGAGGACGACACTGGTGGCGTGTCTGCAGGGCCCGCCCCCTGACGTATCCGAGGACGTGTGGCCCCAGGCCCCTGGGACCCAATAGTATCCCGTTGGGCTGAGCCACCCCGCGTTGAGGGCGGCAGAGTGCCACTTGACATCGGGGTGGCCGGGGACCAGCTAGCCTACACTCAGGGCCAGAGTGTCGTTTGGGCGGGCCGCCGGGTTATCATTCAACAGGATCTCGGCCTGGTGACGGTACTCGCCCAGGATCAGAGCGCCTTCAGGGGCCCTGTGTTGATGTACCACGAGGAGCCCTGTGTCCTCAGGCTGGTCCTCTAGCGCGTGCACCGGCATGTGCAAGTACTGTGGCACTGCTGTAGCCACCAGCAGGGTGGTGACGGGGGGTAGCACCCGGGGTCTGGGCTGGCCCGCGACCACCTGTACCACCACCCATTTTGCCCAGAGCTGTGCTCCCTCCGCCGATCCGGTGCACTCGCCGCCTGTGGTTACCAACCACATGGTATCCGCGCCTGGGGTCGTGGGCCCAGGAACTTGGGCCACGCCGCGTCCGCATTGGCTGCCTGGTGTTCGCCGTCCACCAGCACGTCGCGGAGAGAAAAGGTTTCTGGTTTGCTCACACTTGTGCTTGTTCCTTGTATTTGTTTTAGAAAACCCTTGCTGAGTTTCCACAAGTCAAAATGAATTCCACACAAAGGTGAAGTAGAGCAAGTCCAGGCACCGGATCAATCGAATCAGGATAAATCCTTCCACAATCAAACATGTGTAACACAGGGGGGCTGCAGGTAGACAAAAGTAGATCTAAATACACAGCCCCAGTGCTTTATAAACTAAATAGATGATTTTATGTGAAGGCTGGCATGACTCAGGCCTCCAAGATAGCACCAAGCACTTCATGTGCACTCTTTTGGGTAAGATGGAGTTGGTTAGAAATCTGGGGCAAAGGAGTTAGGCAAGACACAGGATATGGCTTGGCGGGCATGGCCAAGCAACTGAATTCAGAATCAGTTAAAAAGTAGAAACACAATACGTGGTAGAAACAATTGAGTATAGGGGTCTTGCGGTGGGGGATGACTAGGCTTAACCTACAAGGCCCTAGGCAGGAAGTGCCTACTATATTTCGGTATTACCTCCATGAAGGAAGATACCTCCGCTCACTTGACTGGTAGGGGTGAGCTGCATGGGGGGCTAGGGTTATAACCCTAGTTATCTTGGAAACGTGTGTTTCAAGCTTTAAAAGACTGATAAAAAAGATTAAGTGTTAGTCTCAACATCAACAAAAGGTTTTAGGGGGGGCTTGGCCTGGATCAAGTACCCCAATAAAGACATGGTGGTGACCTTTTCCTACTCCCCCCTGGAGTACTAGTTTATCAAGCTAGTGGGACCAAGGAAAAGGCTCAAAGTTCCCCAAAATTACCTCAGAAAATGCAGTAAACCAGCCAATGACAGTCCCATCAGTTTATAGAAACTTATCACACTGTAGGTACCCTTGAACAACAGTGTAATGTACCCTGAATGATGTCCCTTCGATGCGACATTCCTCAAAAGTTGCCAGTGTGCCACGAAAACATTTGGTAAAGATTTTGGGGGTAGGTGGGTTTGAATCCAGCACTCCCTTCCTAGAGCACACAGGCTTGCGCACTACGTTACAGTCAAACGCTCTAATGCGGACAGCCATCGCTGTATAAACTGCGTTTCAGTAAACGTCCTGACCAAAGGCCAGGGCGCAGCAATACTCCGAATGGAGGGCACAAAACTCCAGGGGCTGAAGAAAATAGAAGATGGAACCAACAGGTAGTAAGTCCTCGGGTTTTCGCGAATGGGTTAGCGATTTAAGAAGTCAAATTGCCAAAAATGGACGAAAAGGTGTTAGAAATCGCCATTTATAGTCCAAAACCTAAAGTTGCAGACAAGCGCAACAGGAGCGCACTACCAAAAAGAGTTGCGCAAGCATAGGCGGCTCCTATAGGAGAAGGTATGAGCTGAGGTTTTTAAAGCTTTCCAAAGAACCTTTTGCACAGTTGCACCAAAAGTTTTATAAACTTTGGGAAAAAGAATTGAACAGACACCCACACAACAGGGCAGGTGGACAACCCACGTCCCGCGTATGTTACTGTCATGTCACACGCATGCATTGCGTTCGTGTTGTTAGTTTCGTTCAAGCGCTAGGGTTGCCACCGCTGCGTTCGTGGGGGTTTTGGGGCGTTCACTTCCCTTGCTTTGCACAGGTCGAAACGGGAATGAAAGGCATGTTAGACAAATTGAGCACGCAGCGCGCACATAGGGCCAGAGTATGCGCTGTGCTCGCGATGGATGTGCCAATCTAGGCATTCACACGTCGTGGCGCTTTTCCTGTGCATCCATTCACCCTTCTCTTCTCTTCACAGGACAGAAAGGAAAGTGCTTGCTCGTGCCTGCCTCGTCGTAGCGCTAAAATAGGGTTGTCTAAAACGCTTAGGCTCGTTTTGTGCTGTGCAGATGCTCGCCATTCCCTCTCCTTCTCCTGCAGGAAACAAGGTAAGAAGGGCATGCATGACAGACGGACATCCATTCGCTGGAACGCCTCTTTGGGCAACGCCTCTGAGCTCTCACCTAGGAGGGCGTCAAAGTTGTTACGAGATATATAGTCACCCATCTCGTTCTTTATACCCTATATCTGGTGGACAGTCAGCCTGAACTGACTGAGATATGTCCACCCTCGCTTTAGTTTCGCTTTTTCAGGAGGGAGACCCTTCTGAAACGTTTTCACAGGCTCTTGGTCACAGAGCCAGACGATAGCGGTAGTGCCAAGTAGACGGGACGGAGAAGAAAGCACGAGCATCCCAGCCAGCAGTTCCTGGTCGTAGGTACTATAGTTGGATCGTGCTTGATTCCATTTCCAGTTCCAGTGCCCAGAGGCGCCATTCATTGGCAGGGTAGTCATGCTTCAGGGTTCAGTCGCAGTTCAGACCTGAAGTATGAAACTGGCAGTGGGACAACTCAGCGGGGATAAGCTCCTGCCACTGGTATAGGGTACCACCCCCCCCTACATCACAGGCATCCGTGACAAGTATTATTTCACCCTTAGGGCGGCGTACCCCCGGGCAGTTGGTAGAGGAAATTTTCTTCTTCAACTCCTGGAAACACGCCTCCTCCTTGTCGGTCCATCGCCAAGGGTTGGTCTTTTTCATAAGGCCAGTCATTCGGGCGGACGAATACGTAAAATTGTGAATATGGCGCTGGTAAAAATTGCAGGGGCCAATGAAACTCTGAACGACGACACTTTCTGAGTGTCTTTTTTTTCGCGTGATATGTATGCACGGAGCACAACTTCCGGACGCCTACAAAGTCAAAAAGGACAGCAAGGACTCCTACGAGTTCCGCACGAGCGGCCATCAAAAGATGCCGTATGTTGCCTTACTCCTAAACACCTCTTCCTTTGACGGGTGCCGATATGAAGACATCAATTTTAACTTCGAACCTTTCCGCTTCGCCGCCAAGCACGCCCATCCAACGGTGCGTGACCTTCGGTTGCACAAAACACTACGTTTTGAGGTGAGCATAGAGTTCCTTGATCACATTGAGCCCTCGCCGCCGGAGGAGAGAGACAAGTCTCAACGAAAACAACGCAAAAATGGAGACACCCGTGCATTCATGAAGTTAATGAACGAAATGTTCGTCCCCGCGCTAGCAAACGTATCGGTGAACACCAAGAATGCTTACTACCTGTTTGGCCACATAGTTCCTTCCGAGAGCCGGCATTGGGCCTACTACCAGTTTGATTGGCAACTCCCATCCCGCTTTGCCGACGAGCTCATGTTTAAAGTCCGCGAGTGCGCCCAATTCCTCATCGGAGAACTCCTTGCAATGGACAAGCACGCTTTGCCAACTACGGAAGTGTATCGAGGCGTTATCGCTAGGGACCGAAAGGAAAGAAACAAAGACCTACAAGCCCCAGAAGTGCTCACCATGATGATCGCCAACCTGCCCGGAGGACGGGGCGCCTCACCGCCCTTAGGAGCGATGTTCCGGTCGAAAGACTCCTTGGTCGTGGCGATTGACACCACACACGCGCCGTGCGACGTCCTGAAAACCGGGGTCCAAACGCTAGCTATCCGCTTCTTCCACTCATGCGGCATTGTTCTCTTTCATGGCATAGATGGGCAATTGGTGCGGTTTTTGTCAAGATCCGACAGCAATACGAGGTCCGCGCCTTCGTGCGCCCCCGAGCGAGCCCACGCAACGCCAGCCCCGCCCTCATACGACTCGTCTAAGGCCCCGAAGACCGCCGTGCTCATAGTGGCCCCAAGATCGGCGCATGCTCTCGACTTGCGCGTCCAGGCGGGGTTCCTTGGCCCATACGAACCCACGCGACCTCCCTACGAGCACCAACAAGCCCACCTCGTGGTCTATCAAAAAGAGGGATCCGCGCTGCCAGCGCATGATTTCAAATATGGAGACGCTGCCTTTGCCCCACTACACCGCAACCTCCTCGCCCTCGAGAAGATACTCCCCGCTCAAGACCCGGATGTGGCCGAGCACGAGCCACCCATCGTGCAGGGCCTCCAAGCGGGCGCCGCCTTGGGGTCCACGGCCTTCGTGTCCCAGCTTGTCTCCGCACTTCGTGATAGGCCCGCGACGGGGCTGACTGAGCGCATCAGCGAGTGGAACGCGGCACCAGACGACGCTGACGCCGCTACGCCATTGCCGGGACCAAACCGCCTCGAAGAGATGTCCGAAACCAGCGTCCCGCTGCTTGCTCTGCTGGGAGGCGAGGCCACCACCCTCCTACCCCCCGACCACGATGCCCCCAGCCCCGCCTCGGAGATACAAATCGACCCCCGCCTCCCTACTGGTTTTTATTACGTCCGCGACGTATTTTCCGAGAGCCAAGAGGAAACGGTAAAAAAGGTTCTCCACGACAACAAGTGGGAGAAATACCACGGGCGCTCAGTCCAACACTTCGGCCACGCATACCTGGGCCCGAGTAAAGGCACCGCCACGTCCCACATCCCGGAAGAGGTTTCCTCTGTCATCCAAACAGACAATGCCGCGCTAGAGCGACTAGGCCTCTCGCACCCCTCCCCCAACCAAGTCACGGGCACAATGTATCTCCCGGGAGAGGGCATCGGCTACCACAGGGACGACCCTTTGCTAGGCGACCCGGTGTCCATTTTTGGTTCCCAGTCGGACACCACAATGTTCTTCAAAAACCCCTCCAACGGGGACTCTTTCCGCATCCGCCTCTTTGCCCGCTCTCTCCTGGTCCTCACGGGGGCAGCACGCCATGAGTGGCACCACGGGATACCCCGACGCAGGGAAGACGAAGTGTTTGGGCTCACTGTCCCGCGTACCATCCCTCGGCTCGCTCTAATCCTCCGCCACATCCCACGAGCAAGCTAACCCACGAAAGCCAGAAGGCCGGATACCCGCCTCCTGCACTCTCCAGCCCCCTCTGCCTGAGAACACAAGGGTCAAGATTCGGTGAAACACCGGCCCAGTCACGGCTTCCTCAGTCACCGGCAAGGGGCTAGACGAAGAGCTCGCCTCGGCCAGAGTACCCGCCGACCGAATTCAGCATTTCTGTTGCCTTAGCCAGCGCAGCCAGCCCGACCCCTCAGCACCCCCCCAGCCCCCCCCTATCTCGCACCCCCCGAAGTCCGGTACACGCCTACGGAAGGGGTACCAACGGCCTCACCGCCCCCCGAAACCCCTCCCTACAGAACTGCGTTTTCTGTCCCACAACTTGCAGAAGAAACCTATAGTGAGCAGCCGAATTCTCAGACACCTCAAGAACGACTTCAACATCCTCTTTCTCCAAGAAATCAATCACGCCCCGATCCTCCCCCACGTATACGCCTACGGTTCGGGCACTAAAGCCACCATTGTTTCGAACATCAGCCAGGACAAACAATCCAGAGGCGAGCACGGGTCCGTTTTGGTTTGCTTCCCCCGGCTCGCCCGGTTCTTTACCCCCCTCCACCGACTCGATACAGAAGGGCTGCTGGCGGCAGCCGTTCTCACCCTCCCGGGGGCCCCGCCCACCTTGTTGGTCTCGGTATACGCCCCGAGCGCGGAAGTCCACCGCTCAAAAATTGAAAACATCCTGCGGCCACTCATGCATCAGTATCCCAACCACGTCCTAGGCGGCGACACCAACAGCATAATGTGCCCTGAGCTGGACGGAGCGAACCTCCAAACGGACAACGAGTGGCCATGGCTCCGCAGGCAGGTCACGAGCGACCCGCCACGCCTCATTGATACCTTCCGGCACTTTCACCCAACCGAGAGGTCTTTCTCCCGATAGCCCACCCCGTACAGGGCAAGCAGCAGCCGACTCGACCATATTTTGCTCTCCCCAGCAGCCTCGGATTTTTTTGCCCCCACCTCTGCAACCATCCAAACCGACGACAAAACGTCAGAACACCACCCAGTCACGTACACCTCTCAAGTCTCCCCCCACACCTTCTCCGAAACACCCACCACTAAGAGAAAGGTTTTCTGCAAACTGACCGAGCGGGAGCGCTCCAAGCACCAAGACTCCCTCGCCCCCCTGGCGCGATGGTGCGAGTCTACCCTCCCCCGCTTTGAGTCTTTATCCTCGGCAGACATAGAGCTCTTCAAAGATGTGGTACTGGAGGAAGTAGCGACCAGCTACCACACTATCACCACACCGTCAAACCCCACCTCCTCGGCTCTGGTTAAGAAGATCAAAGCGTCCCTGCAAACCCTGCCCCCCCCCCAACCATCCCACCTACCCCGCTTCCATGGACACACTCAACAAACTCGTCAAGGAGTGGGAAACCAAAGTGAACAAGGCCGCAACCACTAAAATCCATCGGTGCCTTGTGAGGAAAACTAGGATCAAGCGCACCATCAACGAGGCGCTCAACCCCGTGGAACGCGGTGAAATAACGCCGAAGCACCCGGGCACCACACAGCTCGTCTCCACCCCTAAAGAGGTGAGATCCGTTTTTTCTTCCACACTCCTCACCCTGGGGGGCCGCCTCGAGTACGCACCGCCAAGCACACTCGTGGATCGCCTGCTCACACACACCTTCACCTGCCCTGAGCCCACAAAACACAGCCCTCTCCCTGACATTACCTGGGAATCATTCCGCAACACGCTCAAGAGGTCAAAGCCTAACAAGGGGGGTGGGCGGGACTTCACAAACATCTACACTTTGCACATCTCCCCCCCCCCTATCCAACAATTCATTTGGAGGGTATGTAACCACTACCTCCACCAGCCGTTGCCCGAGAAATGGCTCGAAGCCAACATTATCTTGCTTTTTAGGAAAGGGGACGTGACGAACCCTGTAAATTACAGGCCTATAGCCTTGCTGAACAGCGTTTACAAAATAATTGCAACACACGCCAACCGTGAGCTACTGACAGCGGCCATCGAACACTCCATCATACACCCCACCCAGTTCGGCTGGCTGCCCAACCGCAGGTGCCAAGACGGCATTTTCAACCTCTTATCCACGTTTCGGGAATCGGTGGGTAGCTACAGCCTCTACATTGATTTCAAAAAGGCTTTCAACTCCGTCCCCCACACCACCCTCTTCACAGTGCTGTCCCGCCTGAACTTTCCCACGCCCCTAGTAAACCTCATCCAATCCTTGTACCGTGCCCCCTGTGACTTCCCGGTGGTGTCAGGGCACACCCACCCCTCCCACCTGCAAACCAGAGGTGTTCGGCAGGGATGCCCCATGTCACCCATCCTTTTCTGCCCTTACCTGAATGTTCTTTTCTTCGCCCTGCTGTCACACGTCACGGCACCCCCCTCCCCCCACGAGTCGGGGCACGCCTTCGTTGACGACCTTCTCTATCGATCAGAGGATGGGGACCGCATACAACAAATTTTGAACTTCTTCGACACGGTCGCCAGGGAGTGGGGTCTAGACTTAAACCTCAGCAAAACCGAGATCCATGCTATGGGAACAGCCCCCCCCAGTACTTTCACCTCCCCCTCGGGGACCCCCCCTGTCAACAACCAACCAGAAGACGGGGCAACCGCACAACTGCTACAAAGACGTAGGGGTATACACCTTCACCACCATCCACGAGGCACACAGACTGGCATTGGCCAAGTCGGAAATACGCTCCTTTTCCACAACTCTCGGACCCCTCCGGCTAACCTCTTCGGAGTACATTCTCTTAGTAAACTTCCAACTCATCCCTATTCTCTCCTACCGCCTCATGGCACACCCCCTAGCCCTGAATGAGTTGGGCGCCCTCCAGGCCATGATCTGGCAAAATATTGCACATGACCCCTCCCCGGACAAGGCCAACAGGATTTCCCGCCTCGTCTCTCCTAAGGCCCGCTACACCCCCCGCCACCAGGGAGGCTTAGGACTCCGCCACTTTACTTTTTCCATTCCCATGGCCCCGGTGAACACCGCAATCAGATACCTGAACGGAGACGGCCCAGCCTAAACAAAAGAATCCTTTTCCGAAGCGATGCTCTCCACCACACGCAACCCAATCCAAGACACCGTCATGGACGCGTGCCACACCATAGGCCTCCGATACCACAGCACCAGCCTCTGGGCCTCCTGCCCCCCCTCCCTCTTCCTCCCGAAAGAGAAAGTCCAAGTCCGGTTCCTAGCCACCAAACCAGCACCACAATACAGCAAGTTCGGCAACAGGTTGAAGCGAACACCCCAAGACCTATGGTTCCACCTAGGAACGGTCACGGGGGTGAACACAGAAATGGCCACACTCCAGTTTTCGGACGGCACCACCCACACCATCAAAGACCTTGGTCTCCGCCGCAACGAAAAAGAATACACCTTTCAGAACCCAGCCATTTCTGTCCGGCCCCAGCTAGCGGGGCACCACGAACTGCTTACCCCCCCCCTTCTACACCCCCAAGAGTACATCCTCAACCCCCCCCCCCCCCGGGCCGCAGCGGGGGAAACCAGAAACACTGGAGCGGCACCGGCGCCAGCGGGCAGGGCCAGGCGCGGCGCAGCCGTGTGACCCGTCATGCCCTGCGAGCGCCACCAGCATGCACGCCCCGCCCTCCTGCCCCGCGCGCGCCACACACACAGGCACGGCGGCATCTCCCTCCCGTGTGTGCCACCACGGGGTACGGGGGCGGTCAACAGTCCGGCAGGCCTTGGGACCGGACAACCGCGATTCGCCTAGCCCAGTCGTGTCGGCACAAAGGCGAGTGCTGACCATGGGCCAGGGCGTCCGGCACAGGCCTTGACCCAAACCAAACCAAACCCCCCCCGGGCCACACGGCGGGGTCCTGCTCGATTCGTCACTGCATGGCGAGCTGTACCGGCTCCCAGATGAACCTCACTCCCTTGACCCCGATGACCTCAAAGAATGGGGTTGTGAGGCAGCCCTTGCCCTCCTCCTCACATCCTCCCCCGGCCCGACATGGGTGTCCTTGGATGGCTCAGCGGGCGCCTTGGGCTACGGGTCTGCAGCAACCCTGTTCTTCCCAAATGGCTCCAGATGGGTGCTGTGCCAAACGTCCCCATACCAGTCCTCAGAGGGATCGGAGTTCTGGGCGGCTATTATGTTCCTACGGTGGGCCCTTGCATTTCACCCACACCTCACCCTTGACGTGCTAGGGGACAACCTCCACGTTATCACTGTTCTCTCTCCGAACACCTTCCCAGACCTCCCGTCACGCTCCCCAGCTGGCATTTGGGAATCCTCTCTTCAGTCCATCCAGGCCTCCCTACGCCCAGGGATGATCCAGGGCTGGGGGTGGATCAAGGAGCACGCCGGGTTTGTGGGGAATTAAATCTCGCATGCTTACTCAAAGTGGGCCGCCCACGCGATGATCTGGGACCCCTCCCTCCTTCCCCCCCCCCCGATAGGGTGCATATCCAGAGGCCCCCTCCCTGTCATACACAAACTGACTACCACCTCAATCAAGCACCTCCTCCCTTGCCACAAACACGAAAACATCCACGTACCGTCCAGCCTCCATTTTTACAACCACACTTCATGGTTCCAAGGCCTCCCTTTCAAATGGTCCTCCGGAAACTTCAACATGGCGCCGTTTGCTTTCAACGACGACTTGCGCCCTCGCCATTGCCACGCTTGCCCCGACCCGCACCCAATGGATGTTATCTCTTTCGTCTCACACTGCCCAACGTGCGAACACCTGGTGCAAACCGACATTCAGAGCTGGCGCCCCCCTTTCACCACAGTGGTGTCCCAATGGTGGTCCGCGACCACACACGTCGGGGAGAGACGCAATTTTGTCCGAGGGCTTGTCCCCATGTCCCTTTACACCAAACTCACAACCCCCCCTTTCCGGCCGAAGAAAACCAGCACACTGTCATGACTTAAAAATCGCGCTGAAGGCCCGTGTTCCCCTGCTCCTCAATGCCCTCTACCGCACGCTGGAATGGCTAAACAACAACCCCCCCCCAGCCCCGCTCACCCCCCCCACGGGCCCCAACTCATGGGGACGCCCCTGGTCGCCTTACAGCACGTCACACACCGCCCTACAGCGCCCCCCCCCCCGCCTACCATCCCCCCCCCCTCCCGGACAAAGTGGCACACAAGCCTCCAAAGCGCGCCCGTCCCCCATCCCCTGCGGCACACGCCAAAGCTCGGAAACACGCCCGCCAGCCCCCAAGACCTGTCTGGCCTCTATCGCTGAAACGCAACACCGCGAGCCAACCTCAGCCAGAGCCCCTGCCCCTCAAACGGCCGCTCAAAATCCGGGACATGTTCAACCCCCCCCCCCCCCCCTCGACCAGCACCCCCCCTCGCCGCCTCCGCCCCTGCTTCCGCCCCTTCCCCCCGCATAGCACGGTACTTCGCACCAGCCCCCCCCTCTGCCGCGAGCGGGAACTCACATTCCTGCTCATCTTCGTCCAACGTGTCATCTCTTTGAAAAAGCCACACTTACACGTTTCTCTCACGCCAGCCCTCAACAGCCCTAACACGGCGCAACCAATCAGTACTACCACACTGGCACTCACCAGTCACTTCTGCAAATGAATCCCTCCCCCAAGCCACCCCCCGTGCTCAAGCCGTCATGCTCTAACCCCCAAACCGCAAGCGTACAGCCTTAGGGAATCAGGCAGAGACCCCGGCTCTGCTGTTGTCTATAACGGGGCTGCCACGTCTCATTGAGATAAGGCACAGGAGGACAGCAACGTGCAGCGGTACTCAGCCCGCGATTGAACTTGGTTTCGGGCTCCTGCCCCTCCAAGAAGAGGCTTGGCGCGCAAGAGCCGTTCTCCCCGGCCTGGCCAGCCAAAAAAGGCGCCGTTCAGTGCAAAAAATGAAACTCTGAACGTCGTGCGGTCCCTTCTTAGGGTCGTCACGTATCTGCATGTCCTGCAGGGGTTGCATCTTAGATGCGGCTGGTTTCCATCAGCCATAGCCGACGTCAAAACCCAGATACTCCATTGCTTCACGCATGAACTCACATTTCTCGAATTTGATGCTGAGATGTTTTTTCTGAAAGACAGTGAAAAACTCTTGTAGGATGAGGATATGATCCTCCTGGGTATTAGTATCCAGGCTAACGTCATCGATGTGTGCCTCCATATCAGCCCCGCGGGAAATCAGTTCCTGTACAAGGGGGTTGCGTCTCAGGATATATGGGATTCTATTCATCAGCTCCTGAAAGAGAGCAGGGGCATTTGGGACACAGAAGGGCATGACCTTCCAGCGGAAGACACGGCCCTTAGGGGTTACAAAGGCGAGCAGTTCCTGGGCTGCTCTGGTTTGGTCTACCTGCCAGAAGCCACTGGGCTTGTCCATCTTAGTTTTGAATCGGCACTTAGCGATCTCTCCAGGGTGTTCTCTATGTTGGGGATACTCCCTGAGTGGTTCTGGGTCTTTTTTTTGACCTCAGCATAGTCAACGACCAAGCGCATGGCAGTGGAGCCAGGTTTAGCCAATAGAAAACAAGGGCTAAAATGGCGGGGTTAGTTCCCCTGTTTATATTCCTCTACGAGGCCAGCATCTGTGCATTCCTGGATAATTCGTTCCATCTCGTCGATCTGGTCTTGTTGGGGGGGGGTATGGACGCCGTCTTACCACAGACCCTTCAATCTCGGGCTCGAGTTTGAGGTCCATCTGGACCAGTTCTTTGCAAGACCGGGGTGGGGGCAACGCTCCAAAAACCTCCTGGTATTTCTGGATGAGCTTACTGAGACGGGGGTTTAAGCTCATGCTCTCCAGTTTGTCAACGATATCCTCCTCAGCATGGAGGTTGCTCTTCCCTTTTTCCTCTTTCTTCATACGCCCCATTGTAGCTCATCCTCCCAGTCCTGGCAGCCCTGCTGGGCATAGTGAAGGGAGTATACCAGAGGAACCTCAGGATCGGGAAGAGTCATCACTTCATCATCCTCCTCGGACCATATAGACGTTCTCCAGGTCCTCTTGATGAGGGCAGGGCTGATCCGTCGCTCAATACCCTCCGCCTTAGCCCATAGAACCTGTTAGAGATCCTGTACATTGTACCAAGAGACGAGCATATTGTTGGGTGAGGGTTTAGCGCCAGGTACCTGACCTGTAGGGCCATCTGTGGCCTGCATGGAGAAAACAGCGTGGTCATGGGACCCGCTATGAGTGTACTCACCAGAGTCCATCTCATGCATAAGCAGCTGCGCTAGGAAGCGCTGTGCTTCAGTGTCACCACCTCCGGGTCAACCAGGGGTATGGCACTGGTGTTATTGCTTAGGCGGTCGTCGGCCTCAGCGGAAGGTGTGGAGACTGCTGGAGTCTCCTGCTCATCGGAGCACCCACGACTCGTAGTAGTGACCGAAGAGTAGTCGGAACTTTTGTTGATATCCAGGAGGGTAAGGCCTCTGCTTTCGGCCATCAACTCCTTGAGTACCTCCTGGTCGAGGTCACTCCCTGGTACGGGGTTTGGAGAGCCATCTACGATGGACAGGAAACTGCCCCATTCAGCGGCGGGCATAGTCTCCTAAGTGTTTTTCAGCGACGTAGATTGGACCATTGGGGCGTTCAGTTCTTCCCACTGCCATACGGTCCAACAGTCCTCTCCAATAGGCGTGTTCTTCTGTGGTACTCCAGTCGGCCTGGGTGGCATAGGACAGGCTGCCCCCGGGCAAGTACCAAAGCGGGGGGACCCAGGGGTCTGGCAGCGGTTGTGCCTCCTCTGCGTCCCACTTCCACCTCGACCCCGGCGGGGCGGCCGGGACCGTGCCTGTCTGCAGGAAGGGGCGGGTTATTTTGTCGGGCTGTCTCTGCAGGGTCGCCGCGAGGCTGAGTCCCTCCACTGCGGGGGGCACTGGGGAACCGCTTTGGGGTCTTCTCCAGGGGAAGTCCTGGTCAGCCGGCTAGGTGTGTACGTCCCGGGCGATTTCCTGCGCGGTGCCCGTGGGGGTGCCCTCCGGTGCTACGTGCCCCATACTTGCCGGAACTGCTTATGTGGAGACAAGTCACGCCCGTGGTTGGGTGTACACCTGCATGATCGACTGCGGGCGCGCACACTGCGCCAAAAACGCGTGGAGCACACCGCGGACCATCTCTGCAGCCAGGACCAGCACCATTGCCGTGGGCTCGACAACAATCCCCTCCGCCGGCCCGCTGTGGCGGCCCCGGGTCTGCAGGGCCACTTCCGTCTGCCCCCTGTTGGCAACTCGGTCGACGGCCTCCTGAGTGTTTACGCTGCCCCGCGTGGTCTCATCGTTGATCCAGCCCTGCACCACACGGTAGCGCAGGGCGGCGTGTGCCGCCGCGTGTCCCACCGCAGGCAGCGCGCTGTTGTTGGCGGTGGGCAGGGGCTGTTGTCTGGGGCACCAGCCCTCGCCAGTGCCGTGCCCCTGTTTCTATGCGGGGCAGAGGGTTGGTATACTGCCCGCCAGCGGTGTGGGCCTCGTTCGTGCGCCCTTCGTGGGGGCAGTTGGGATCACCTCCAGTTTGGAGTTCGAGTGCGTGTCCTCCTGAGGAGGGCCCCCGCCGCGGCTCTGGAATCAGAGCGCTCTGTTGACCTCGTGCGCTTTGTCCCGCGTCAGAGATAGGGGGCGCGTCTTGCCTGGGGCCGTGGGCTCTGCCATTGTTGTGTTGATGTGCCTGAAAGCAGGGATGAGGTACGGATCTTCGCTGGCCTTCCGGTGCCTGTCCTGACCTGGCCCGCGGCCTTGCCCGTGTTGCGGGCGTGTGAAGTGTGGTTGTTAGAGGCTGGCACCGGTCCTGCAGCGCATATTCCCGTGGGTTGGCGTCGTGCGCTGTGGGGGTGTGCGGGGGCTGTCTTCGGAGTCCCAAGGGAGCACCCTGCACGTGCTCACCCTCCACTGGCCGCCCGTCCCGAGGGCGAGCAGCCGGGGTCCGTTGCCTGCATTTGGCGGGCACGCGGGCGCCGTTGTAGGTATTCTTCGCTCGTCTCTGCGTGCAGCGTGCGGGGTGAGGAGGCCACTCTCTCCCTGCCGCCTGTCCTTGGGGTAGGCGGTGGGGGTCTGCCGCCCGGCCGCTATGGGTGCGCATTCACAGACACAGGGGCCCGGCCATTTGGTACGTGCGCTCTGCTAGGCGTCGTGCGTCCGGGGGGGCGGTGTGTGGTCGCCCTCGGGCTGTTGTGAGAGGCGTCTTCGGTCAGGCGCTCTCCCTTTGTCGGCTGCCCGTGCTGGGGGCGGGTAGCCGGGGTCCGCTGCCCATGTGCGTGGCTGTGGGCTCTGGCCCGTTCGGCCTGCGGGCCCCGCTCGGCGGTGCGCCTCGCGGGGGTGGCAGGAGTGTGTCCCGGGGGACGGCACCCCCGTCGGCCGCCAGTCCCTGGCTTGGGCGGTCTCGGGGGGCGCCGGGGCCCGTTGCCCGTGTTCCCGGCCGCGGGTGCTGCGGGCCTGAGGGGGTGCTCTGCGTCTTCGTGAGGGGCTTCTGGGGCTAGGTGCTTGTAATCCCCCCGCCGCCCGTCCATTGGGGTAGGCAGTCGAGGTCTGCTGCCCACTTGTTGTGGCCCCAGTGTGCCGGTGGGGGGACCGGGCTGGACCTCTCACTGTGGTGAGGGGCGTCTGGTGTCAGGCGCTCTCCCCCCTCCAGCCGCCAGGGTTTTCCGGGCGCGGGTGGTGTAGGCGTGGGGACCGAGCAGCGGCCCCACAGCGTGTGCTCTCACGAGCCGGTGTGGCGCGCTGTGGAGGTGGCAGGAGGGCGTCTTCCGGGCGGGTGCCTCGCGCTGCTGTGAGTGGCGTCTGTAGTTAGGCACTTGTCCTCCCCTTGCTACCCGTGCCTTGGGCAGGCAGTCGGGGGCCGTTGCCCCCTGGCTGTGTGCGCGGGTGCGGGTGTGGGTTACTGGCACTGGCCCTTTGGCGTGTGTACCCTGCGGGGTGTCGCGCGCCGCGGGGGTAGCGGCAGGTTGCCCTCAGGGGGGGGAGTACCTCACACCGCGGCGGGGGGGTGTCTGGTGTCAGGTGCTCTCCCCCTCCCGGCTTCCCGTGCTTGGGGTAGGAGGCCGGGTCTCGTTGTCCATTGTTTTCTTGGCGCGGCTGGTGCGGGCGTGGGGAGCCGGCACCGGCCCCAGAAAGTGCGCTTCTGCGAGCCGGCGTTGCGAGCTGTGGGGGTGGCAACAGGACGTCCTCGGGGGTTGCCTCGCAACGTTGTGAGGGTTGTCTGGTGTCAGATGCTCTCCCCGTCCCGTCTGCGCGTCCTGGGGGCGGGTAGCTGGGCCCCGTTGCCCATGTTTTTTGGGCGCGGGTGGTGCGGGTGTGGGGACCCTGCACTAGCCCCTTGGCGTGCGTGCCCTGCAGGAGCCTTCGTGTGCCGCTGCGATGGCGGGAGGCTGCCCCGGGGGGGGGGGCCTCTCGCCATTGTCAGGGGCGTCTGGCATCAAGCGCTCTCCCTCTCCCGGCTGCCCGTCCTAGGGGCGGTTAGCCGGGCCCCGTTGCCCATGTTTTCTGGGCGCCGGTGTGGGGACCCTGCACCGGCCCCACAGCGTGCGCCCCTGCGAGCGGGCGTTGCGCGTTGTGGGGGTGGCAGGGGGGCATCCCCGGGGCGTGTGTCTCGCGCCGTTGTGAGGGGCGTCCAGGGTTAGGCGCTCATCCTCTCTGAGCTGCCCGTCCCTGAAGCAGGCGGTCCGGGCTCATTGCCCACTTGCTGTGGGCGCAGATGTGCGGGTGTGGGGACCCGACACTGGCCCATTTGCTTGCCTGCCCTGCGGAGTGTCGCGCGCCGCTGGGCTGGCGGAAGGTTGCCTCAGGGGGGCTACCTCTCACCATTGTGGGGGGATTTCGGTGTCAGGCGCTCTCCCTCGCCCGGCTGCCCGTCTTTGAGGCGGGTTACCGGGCCCCGTTGCCCGTGTTTTTGGGGGGGGGTGGTGCGGGCATGGGGACCGATCATCGGCCCCATAGCGTGCGCTCTTGCGTCCGGGCGTTGCGCGCTGTGGGGGTCGCAGGAGGGCTTTCCGGGGGGGGGGGGGGCGCCTCGCGTGCTTGTGAGGGGCATCTGGAGTTAGGCGCTGTCCCTTCCCCTGCTGCCGGTCCTTGGGGCAGGCAGCCGGGGCCCGCTGCCCACTCCCTATGGGCGAGGGCGTGCGGGTGTGGGGACCCGGCGCTGGCCCCTTGGCGTGTGTGCTCTGCGGGATGTCACGCGCCGCGGGGGTGGCGGGAGGCTGCCCCGGGGGGGGTACCCCTCACTGTTGTGAGAAGCATCTGGTGTCAGGCGCTCCCCTCCTCCCGACTGCCCGTCCTTTGGCGGGGTAGCCAGGCCCGCTCGCCCGTTTTTGTTGGGGGCGGGTGGTGCGGGCGTGGGGACCGAGCACCGTCTCCAAAGCGTGCGCTCTTGGGCGCTGTGGGAGTGGCAAGAGGGGGTCCCTGGGGGGGGATGCCTCGTGCTGTTGTGAGGGGCGTCTGTGGTTAGGATCTCATCCTCCGCTGGCTGCCCGTCCTTGGGGCAGGCAGTCAGGGTCCGCTGCCTGCTTGTTGTGGGCGGGGGATTGCGGGTGTGGGGACCGGGCACTGGTTCTTTGGCGTGCGTGCCTTGCGGGGCGTCGCGCGCCGCGGAGGTGGCAGGAGTTTGCCCCGGGACAGGTACCTCCCAGCCTTTTGAGGGGCGTCTTGTTTCAGGCGCTATCCCTCTCCCGGCTGCCCGTCCCAGGGGCAGGCAACCGGGGTCCGCTGCCGAAATGTTGTGGGCGCGAGTGTGCTGGCGCAGGGTCCAGCCCACTGGCTCATTGGCTTGCAGGAACTTCTGGGCGTTGCGCGCCGCTGGGGTGACGGATAGGTTCCCCCCAACGTCATGAGGGGCGTCTGGGGTTAGGCGCTTTCCCTCTCCCAGCCGCCTGTTCTTGGGGCGGACGACTGGGTGTGGGTGTGTGTTGTGGGCTGTCAGTCTGCACGCCTTTGTGGGTGTGTGGTGGTGCCGTCTTTGCCGTGGCGCTGTGGCTCCTGGTGGTGTCTCCCTTCCCCCGCTGCCCCTGTGCCCGCCTCTTGCCCTCTGCCTTCCGTTGCCGTGTTGTGCGTGCCGTGGTCCCGTGTCTGGTGGCGGTGCTCCCCTCCCGGCGTGCGTCCCTCGCCCTTGTGCCCCGCTCTACCGGCGCGGTTTACCGTGTCGTCCTGTTCCGTTCTCTTCGGCGTTCAAGCTCCGTTGTCTCCCCTGCTGCTACCCTGTTGTCTACTCCTTGCATTTAGCGGGCGCCCGAGAGTAGGCGCTGCCTACCCTTTCCTCTATCCCTGCCTGCACGGGCCGGCCCTCCTCCCTTGCACGCCTTTTGCCCTCTCCCGTCCGTGTGAGTAAGAAAAATTTTCTTTTCCCTCCTTTTTCCTTAAGGGCGCTACTGACGCGTTCCTGTGGGGGGCCTTGCCACGGGACGGTGCGGTGACACGCACAAGCAAGCAGGCAGGCAAAGCACTGCGCTCACAGGGGCATCGATACGCTCGTGTCATGTGACAAAGCGTTTCAGGATCCTTGCCACTCTGAGACAAGGGAACAAAAGTATGTACAGCAACACATCAGGATTTGTACACATGGGGTTAAGACTAGACTAGGGTAAGGGCATCACAGGACAATAGACACTCAGTCCCAACTCATATCCCAATCCCAGGTCCGACCCTCCCAGTGGCAGGCAGGGGCGGGGGCTCAAACACAACCTATGCCCTGCTCAGTCCGGACCCTGAAACCCTGCCTTAGGGGAAGGTGTCCCGCCCAGCCACAAGGGAGTTCCTGGGAACCAAGCAACCCCCAGATCAACCGACAGTCGCTCCCCATGCTCCCTCAACGGCAGGTCCCAACTCCACTCTGGGCGAGAGGGAAGGCCCCGCCATTATCCCCTAGGAGTTCGTAGGTGAAAATGGGCTGTTTCAGCCCAAACTGATATTAGCTCAAAAATCCCCAAAATTGACCCCTTGTCTGGATCCGCCAGAGGTAAGGACGAGGCAACTGACCCTATGCCCTTCGTCTACAAACTCCCCGGAACCCTCACCCAACCTGGTTCCCTCTGAGGTCCCGGCATCAGGGCACGGCGGGTTTGTCAAGTGGGGTCAGAATTGCCAAAATGGCAAAATCAGCCGTCTCGGGCGACCGTCCAGGGTAAAAAACCTTGGCGATTTTGTCGCGCCAAGCCTTGATTCACAACCCTTGATATCCCCTCTGGTCCCCTGCCCTGGGTTATCGCTTGCTGTCACGCTGGCTGCTTACTGTTCACCAAGGGGATGAACACGCGGATGGGGCAGAAAGCAGCACGCGGTGCAAACGGGGGGATCATGGATCGCACCAAAAGTTGAATAACTCCGGATGAGCCGGAGGAGCAAATACGAAACTCAATGGCGTTCAACCCTTGGTCAAAAGCTACAATAATTTTCTTCTGGCTAGATTCTGTGCCCCGTGGAGATATGGTAATTCCAGTATTTGCATACAATGGCAAAAACAGCGAAATATGGCCAAAATGGCCCACACTCATGATTCCATATCTCCATGGCCACGGCGAGGGTTCTTTTCAACAAAAGATGCTATGAACAAATGGGACCTAATTCCCAATATATGCCACTTGCCAACCCTCATGGTCGCCTCTAGCTATTTTGTTCATTGGACTGAAAGTGATACAGAAATGGGGCAGAATGACAACATACCCCAAATTGGGTGACTCAGAACTCTCCCTTCGAGAGGAGAGGCCACATGAGGAAACACCCCATTCGATGCGGGTTTATGTGCCCTCTCCGAATTGCCCTTACCCTTGGTCAAGTGGCGCACGCAACCTTTGGGGCAAAATCAGGGGGAGATGGGGTTTGTGGCCATTCCGGGCATAACGGCCAAAATTCACCCAAAAGTGGTCGCTCCAAAAATCGTATCTCCGTATCACAAGAGAAAGGAGCCCCGGGCTTTTGCATGGATGCAAACGGAAGCTTTGCTTCCCTCTTGCAACAAGGGTTGAGGTTCAAAGCATAATGGAAACATTTTTGACACCTCACTCCTTGAAGCACACTATTTATGGGAAAACGTGCATATATCGGCGATATTGGCATGAATATATCTTTGGGTCATTGAGGAACAAAAAATATGAGCAAACACTTTTGGAGTAGGCCCATAGTAGGTGCCCTCACATGGGCACACTATGGTTAGATTGTCTCCGCCCACTCGTGTCATTAGTGCTTGCATACGGTATCACGGGCACTCAAACAGAAGAATCTGTACTTAGGTACTGGTCCAGGCTGGACCTTATGTAAGATCATGTACACGGCGACTCAAGGCGCCTTCGTATTCTGATTCGCATCCCCTCAGGGGGGAAAAAACAGTCCACATCTCTGCGATGGGCTGACAACACTTAACATACAGATGCACATATCCTGGGGAACAGAAAGATAAGCAATAAGCGGGGTAATAGGCGTGTAAACACACTCTGGATAGAGCGCCAAACCACGCCCCGGTTAGGATAAGGCATATGCAGGAGGGTGGACAGAAAAACGCCTGAGTTCAGGCCATATATAGTCTGCAGACACACGTAGACTGGTCTGGATCCCGCAAGTGACATGGGACCAGACCACACACCAAAAAAAATCGCAATGCCGATGACAGCGGCATCCGTTGCGCAACGTCGTATGGGCTTCAAGGCCCCAAGAGCTCAGAAAATGTCAAGGTCAGTCGCCCTACCTGGTTTCCCAAGGATTCAGCAGGCGAGGAGTGACAAATAGAAGTGAAAGAGAGGGGCCATCCACCTCTGGATTCAGCAGGGGGGGGTATATGGCCACCCTGATGCCAGATCACCGGAAGATGGAAGAGTGCAAGCAAGTGAGGGACGATCCGTCGACCAAACAGGCGCCCAAACTGCATCATGGGGGAGCCTAGGGCAGTGATCAAGCGCCCCTGGCTGCAATCGCCCGGGTGAGTGCTGCCAAGTCCGAGACATGGATCTTGGTCTTGTGCTTGCGGATGTAGTCCATGAAGGCGGTATTGATCCGCGGCACGAACGAGGAGACGGGTTCCCAGGTGTCGTGGGACGGCCCATAGCCTCGCCAACGAACCTTGAACTCCAGGCCTCCGGGTGCCGAGGCGTTCGGACGCTGAGCCAGGATCTTCTCGACTGTATAGTCGTCCTGCTCAGCATAATCGTCGTCCGAATCAGAGGTCGGGTTCCCGCACACGGAGTTGACTCTTGTGGCGCTCCCGAACCTGTCGGTGACCCACCTTGATGCGGTAGGTGTCCTCACCAATCCTGCGGACCACCTCTCCGGGTGTGAACCAGGTTTTGGTGCGGTGGGTGCCCATAGGGCGGGGTCTGATCACCCACACCGGGTCTCCCACCCTGAACATTTGCGCTGTCGAGGTCGGGGCGGACTTCTGACGCTCAGCATGCTCCTTCTCGAGCTGCTGGCGGATGTCCCGCGCCGTTGCCTCTTGCCGCGCAAAGAATTCCTTGGCGTCCATGGCCGTACGATCACCAGACAAGGGAAGTCCCCGACCCAGGGGGTCCCTGCCGAACAGAATCTGGTGAGGGGACAAACCATCCGGGGTGGGGGTGTCATGATGGGCCTTCAGAGCGGGCCACATCTCCTCAAACCAGTTCCGAAGTGGATTGGTGATGTGAATCTTGCGCAGCTTCTGGATTAGCTGCCGTCCAGCCACTTCAGCCCGGCCATTGGACCGGCTGAGATAGGCGACGCTCTTGGCATGACGTATTCCCATGAGGAAACACATGGCCTTGAACCAGCCACCAGTAAACTGGGGCCCTTGGTCACTGCAAATGGTGCGGGGGATGTCAAAGACGGTCAGCCAATGACGAATCATCATGACTGCCACTTCCTTGGCAAGCAACCCCTTTTTGCGTGCCGGAACGGCTACTACGTAGCCGCTGTGGCGATCCACACAAAGGACCACACAGTCAAAGGTCTCCTCGCCTATGTGAACTTCGGGCATGGAGAAGACGTCCATGGCCACGCTCTCCATGGGCTGATCAGGCACCGGAGTCCATTGGGCTTCCCCCGTGACGTTCCGGTTATCGGGATTGCAGGCCTGACAGACCGAGCAACCGTTCTTGACATTCTTGATGGCGGTGTAGAGACCGATCTGGTCGATCTCAAACCGACGCTGCATGTCCAGGGCTTGCTTCTTGACCCCTGGGTGCAGCATGTGGTGGTGCCAAGCTTCCCATAGCTCGAGCACTCGGGACTCTGGGACCTGCAGCTTACCATTCCGTTAGAGCTTGCCATCTTCCTCAGTCAGCCCCTTTGGCCACTTCTGCCCGTCATCAGGGTCGGTCACAGCCCTGTACTCGGCCGCAAAGGCCTCAGACTTGGCGTAGTCGTCGGCCCAGTCGTCCTGGAGGCAAGACTCAGGGAAGAGGTGCTTGTCGGACTCAGCTCCATCAGGGGCGAGTACTCTGACCGCTCTGCCCATCCTCGTTCCGAGGGGGGCATCCGCAGCCATGACGACGAAGCATTTTACACCCTCCTCCTCCATCAGGCGCTATATTTCTATGATCCTCTTGGCCTCAGCGGTCTCAGCCTCATCGCCATGGGCGGAGACATCCGTCATGCCCTTGCTGGCGGGATAGGCCCACCTACTGAGACAGTCCGCTACGGTGTTTTCCTTGCCAGGAACATACACAACCGTGGGGTCGAACTTGGCCAAGGTCTCATGCCATCTTGCCCGTCGGAAGGCGGGACCAGAGGGGGTGTCCACGTGCTCCTTGTGCCACGACTGCAGACTCTGATGGTCGGTGCAGACGGTAACGGGATGGAGGGCTATGTACCCAGCCCATTTCCTGAGAGCCATGACGATGGCATACGCCTCCTTTTCTTGGGGCATCCACGTCCGTCACTGGCCTTCCGCCGGGACTCGGCTCCAGAAGGCCACGGGCACGTGCCTCCCATCGTCAAGCACTTGTTCCAACACAGCGCCAACAGCGTAGTCGGAAGCGTCGGTGCGCAGGACGGGCCCCCGGTCAGGATCCACGAGGTGCAGACCCACTGCAGATAGCAACACCTGCTTCATCCCCTCAAAGGCACGGTCGGACTCTTCATTTCAGACCAGAGCCTTCTTGGACCCCTTCTTGGTCTCTTCTCGGTTGCCCTTGAGCATGGTCGTCATGGGGGCTGCATACTCGGCATACATCTTGATATACCCCGAGTAGTAGTTGCAGAACCCCAAGTACGCACGCAGCTCAGAGACCGTTTTGGGCTTTTCCCAGTGCTTGATCGCAGCCACCTTGCCAGGTATGGGCTTCCGCTGCCCGTTCCCAACTACGTGGCCAGCGAAGACCACCTTGCTTACCGCAATGGTGGCCTTGTCACTGCTGCCCGTGAGTTTGTGCCGAACCAGAAGGTCCAGCACCCGAGTGACGTCCCTCTCATGTGCCTCCAGGAGCTCCTCGTAGCTCATACTGGGGTCCCCGGACGCGATGATCACGTCGTCCCTGAAGGGGTCCGCACAGTCACGCACCGGCTCAAGCAGCTTCTCCAGCATCCGCTGAAAAGCCGCATTGCCGTTGGTAACGCCCATGGGCATCACCTTCCACAGGAGAGGTCCAAGTGGGGTGCTCATGGCTGTGCAGGCACGGGACTCCTCGGCGAGAGGCATCTGATGATAAGCATGTTTCAGGTCAATCACCGTGAAGATCCTCCGCCGGTGTTGTTTTTGCAGCATGTCCTCAATGAGGGGCAGCGTATAGCTGTCATGCTGCGTTTGAGCTTTTAGGCCGCGGTAGTCGACCACGAGCCGCCACTCACCGGCTACCTTCTTGGGGACGACGAAGCACGGAGAGGCCCATTCGGAGTGGCACGGCTAAAGCCGGCCTCTCTCGATGAAGTCACGGAGGATCTTCTCCATGGCCTCCTTCCTCTCGCCCCTCAGGGCAAACTCCCGGTGTCGATACACGCGGGGGTCCTGCTTCCATCGTATCTTGGCCTCGCCATACGGTCCACGCACCGGTGGGGGAAACACAGGTTTTCCGCTGAAGAAGGTACCACCATACTTCTGCTTCAGCCTGGCCCTCAATGCCTGGATCTTGGGGCAATCATCAGACTCCGCCTTGGCCTTTCCGGGCACCTGGACCACTGAGCTTACTTGAGAGGTAGCGACCCCGCTCGGTTTCGGCTCAGGTGGTCTTCCCAGGTGGCCCAAAGGGCCATCTCTGGTCTTGCATCGGAACAAATCACCATAGGTGGGTGGGTTCCCGCCGATCGTCTCGTCCTGGCTGGACATGTGGTCCAGCACCCTCCGTACGAAGGTATCCCCATCATAGGAACCAGAGACGATGGAGTCCGCTTCCCACCAGGCTTTGTCCTGGCCCTTGCCCTCACGCTGGCTTCCCCAGTCGTGAAAGGGCTGATCCATATACCCCCGGACCAGATCCAACTCCTCTTCCGTGAGGGGGTCCTCCGATTCTCCGATGTCAACAGGGGAAACCGGAAAGCATTGCCGCCATGGCTCCGCTATAATGCGGTTGACACACACGAAGTCCGTGGTATCGGCCTCTTCAAGGCCCCCATCCACATAGTGGATTTCCGTTGGCCATGTCTGGGGTGGCATGGGCTGTCCCTTAGCGTCCTGATAGACACTCTCTCCAGCCGGTGGGACGACCTTGTTTAAGGTCATGTTGGTCAATGAGACCACCCAATGTCGGGTGCTCTCCTCCTCGGTGCATCCCATAGGAACAACCAGCACTGCCTTGGAGCGGTCCTTGCGAATCTTCGCTACCGCCCTTGGAATGACCCATCGGGGGCAATGGATCCAAATCAAACCCTGATGCGGACCCCAGTGCTTCTTCCACGCGGAGTCCTCAGCGCTCCAGTACTTCTCACAAACCCGAAGATGGGCGGAGGTTCCTGAAGAGAACGCATCGAGGGCCAGATCTGAAGCTCCCAGGTCCGCGACCCCTCGGCTCGCCACTTCCGGCATTACGCCGTACTCCTGGTTTGCTGGCCCAGTTGGCTCAGTGCCCAGCGCGGCTACTTCGAGCTGATTGCGTTCCGGGTGGATCCATTGGCATTCCACATGGTGCTCAGGTGACGAAAGCCACGAGAGCCCGTCGTCCTGGTACAGGGTCATTGAGGCCTGGGCCGGAAGAACACCGGAGTGTGTCTCCATCATGAAGTCGTACCCAACGATCATGTCCCATTCCATCTCGGCCTCGTAGAAGCGACCTTGCAGGAATAATTCCTTGCCAGGGTCCGGGCGGCTCAGCTCACGGTGGTTCACGAACTGCAGCCCAATGGCCGCTTCCTTCGTGCCTCCCACCATGTACTGGCCGTTCGCCACCTTCAGCCTGACAGGTTTCCGACTGTCGGTCAAACACTCTGGAGGAAGTAGGCCAGCCTTGACCAAGCTGACCTGAGCTCCCGTGTCGACCAACACGTCGAAGACCTTCTCCACTTCACCGCATAAGGCACGGACCTTAAGGTGCACCTGCTGCTCACGCCCCACAAGGCGCAAGGCGTGCAAGCTCAGGATCTCCGGCCTTTTCAGAAGCTCAACAAGCGACACGTGCAGGTCGTGGACAATGGGCTCAGGCTGCCCATCTGCAGCATCCAGCTGCGGTCCGGGTGATCCTCCGATACTCTCGGATAGATCTTGAAGCACATCAAACACATTCTTGGTCGCGAAGGATGGACGGGTGCAAGGGTTCGTGCCTTCACCTGCCCTCACCCCGCCGTCGCGACTGTCGGGTGCCGGACCGGGCCTTCCGCCCGCGGCAATCCATTGGTGCTTTTCTTCTCCCGACTGGGATGGTGTGGCGCTTCCCACGACACCATCCTGCGACCGCCCTAGCTGGGGCCTTTGGCTGCAGGGGCTCCGCTAAGGGGCGTCAGTTGTGGTAGTAGGGGTATTCTCCTCCGCATCAACCTCGTTGACACCTTTCTTCTTTCCCCTTTTCCTACCCTTCTTGTCCTTGTCCTTGTCGTTCTCCTTGTTCTTGTCGTCCAACCTGGGGACCCAGTTCCTCTTGATCTCCTGGATCTCCTTGGCCAACTCGGTCCCCACCGACATCAGCTTGGAGAGCTCGTCCTTGTCGACCTCCACCTTGGTCTCCCAGATGCCCGCGGGTGCACGCTTCTTCAACCCGTGCGCCTTCTTGTAGGCCTCCGTGTCGGCCTGGTGGACGGGGCATGTCCGGTGGTCATGGTTGAAGCCTTGCTTCCTCCCATAACACACGAAACAGCCCTGATGGTGAGCTCGCATGAACTCCCCAAAGGACAGCGGAGGGTTGCCAATGCGGCGGGGGTCCTTCTTCTCCTTCTTCTTCCAACCCTGCTGCAGGGGCTTCCAGCTTCCCCGGTTGCTCCCCGTGTTCAGGTTGTTGGCCACGAAGGCACAAACGTCCATCTCGGCAGGCTCATTGTCGTCGTCATCGTCGACGAGAGTCTCATCGCCGCCGGCTTCCGCTTGGTCCATGGCAGCTTCCCCGCCAGGCCCCTCGCCAACGTAGTTGACGTCACGGTCGCCGGGCCTCAACCCGCGGGTGTGGTGGAGGTTCCGGTACTCCTTGAGTACCTCCTCTCCAACCCACTCCAGGATCTCGTCGCAGCTCATCCGCGCCGGGATGGCCTGCAGACAAATGGTCTGGCCGCACACGTCACACTCGTCAAGGCGCCACATCGCGGTCTTCTCGCCATCGCCCGAGACAGTGATGAGGAGAGCTGTCCGCAGGGAGTGCCGTTTGACATCCCGGGCCACGTTCTTCCTCCTCCAAGCCACCACGTTCGTATGATACTTCTTGGGGAGCATCATCTTGACCGTGTGGTTGGACCTGGCCCTCTTGGCTTCCTCCTTGGTGACCCTCTTGATCCATGCTTCCGGCAGCATGGAGAGCAGGTGAGCCTGCTTCCCACCCTCGTTCCAGTCCTCCACGTTGCGGCGGAAGAGGGTGTATTGCTGCCAGAAGTCCCGCCAATCCTGTAGGCGGATCTCCCGACCATCATGCTGAAGCTTGATGGACTTCCACCCCTTGGCAGCCACCTGCGGAGCGTCCACCCGCTCCTGCTCGTTGAGCCACTTCTTGGCTTCCTTGAGGGTCTTGATCTTCCCCTCCTTGGTCGCCACGAAGTATAGCTCTCGGAGCACTTCCGGCAGGCGGTACCTGAACCGTTTGAAGACACATCTCTCCACATCTGCGGGATCCATGTCTTCAGTGACGGTCACCCCCCAATCGTCCAGCTTCTCCGAGAAGCGGTCGAGGTTGAGGGGGTTGCCATCGTACATGGGGGGCTTGATGTCCTTCAGGTCTTCCCACACGGCGGCATCCGCCGCCTTGGAGACCATGAACGCCGGCCGCGGGGTCGACCGAGGTTCCCATCGGCCGCTCCGACGGGCTCCCACGGCCGCCACTTCCATCTCCTCCCCGGTATTTATGTGGCTACGCCGCGGTTCCTCCATGTACGCTGAACCTAGATGTTCACGCCGTACTCCTTCCATGTATGCCTCCTCATCACGGCGCCGGCAGCTGCGTTCAGCGGCCTCCCGTCGTACACCACGCGGCGGGGAGATGCCAAACTCCTCCAGGTCTTCCTCACCTCCGCCGATATCCCACTCCACGTCTCCTCCGGGGACCTCATCCCTGAGTCCACCATAACGCCCGCCAGCCATTGGGGTTGGCTCCGGGGCTGGTGCTGGGCGTTGGGGGCGTACCGGCGTCCGCGGTGGAGCACGGCGGTTGTGGTACTCCGCCCTGAGCCACTCATCACGCCACTCCTCACTGCCACTGCCGGGCGGCACGCGCTCGTTGCGGCGGCCCGCGCTGTGGTGAGAGGGGGCGCTGAGAGAGGGGGCACTGGCGCTGGGGCGACTCCTGGGGGCTCCGCTGGGGGCGTGGGGACTGCCTGGACCTGGTCCGGGTCCCCAGCTGTCGTCCGACGAGCCAGACTCCAGGGGTGGGTGGTCGCTGCTGACGCTCCCACGGCCTTCCAGCACGTCCAACCTCTGCTGCAGGCCGCTGATGACCTTGTTCAGCAGCCTGGTCTCGCCCCCGGCGATGTCCAGCTCCCTCTGGGTGGCGGTGGCGACCTTGGCGCTCTTGACCATCTCGATCTTGGCGATATCCAGCTCCTTCTGTGCGCCCGCGGCGACCCTGGCGATGCGAGTCATCTCGCCCTTGCCCGTGTCTACCTCGCGCTCGAGGGACTGGACCCTCCTGCGGAGTGGACAATCCACCGCAAGGTGGCATCTGGGTCGCCGTTCCCTGGTGGGTAGTCGGGGTCCCCAATGGGTCCTCCAAGAGGGCCTCCGCCGGGTCCGCCCGGTCCAGGGGGTCCTTCCCCGCCCGGTGGTCCGCCTCCAGGGGGTCCACTTGGTGGGCGTCCTCCAGGGGGTCCTGATGGTCCTCCGCCAGGTGGTCCCGGTGGGTCTCCGCCAGGTCGCCTCGGTGGGTCAGAGGACGGGGGCTTCTTCGTGTAGTCGAAGTCCATGTCATCATCCTCGTCCATGTCGCCCCACCTGGGCGTCTCGGTCCCGCACGCGGAAGACTCCGAGCTCCGGTAGGGAGGAGGGAGATCCTCACTCTCACCCTCCGGATCCATGGGGACGTCTCCGCCTCCTCCGCCAGTCACTCCTCGGCGATGTTGGCGGCCTCGTTCATCCCCATCGCTGGCGCTGAAGAAGGGGTCGGAGTCTTGCAGGTGTCCACCCGCTGGCCTCCGTGACCTCTCGGGGGTCTTCCCCTTACCCTTCCTCCGTCGGTAGGCAGTCGGGCCACTGCTCCCACTGCTGCCCGTGTCGACCTCATCTGGATCCAGCGCCATCCTGGAGGAGGCGTCCCCTTCGGAAAACCTTCGAAGGGTCTCCACTCGGGATCCTCCCGGGGAGTCTCACGGCGGAGCTTGGCCTCCGCCTCCGCCATTGCGGCGGCTGTGGCTGCAGCAGCTTGCCCTTCGGCCTCCTCCCGGGCATGCCCCGCCTCGGCTTCCCGGGTCTGCTGCAGCCGAGACTTCTCCGCTTCCAACGCCGCCAGCTCCGCCTCCGTCTTGGCCCTCTCCTCAGCGACCTTCCGTCGCGCGGCCTCGATGGTGTCCTTCCTGGCGGCGTCCGCCTGGGCCTGAGCCGTTGCCTCGGCGTGGGCCCTTTCCTCCGCCTCCTTCTTTGCCCTCTCTTGGGCAAGCGCCTCTTCCAGCGCCTTCACCTCGGCCTCCTTGCAGGCAATGGCCTCCTGCGTCAGGCGGGCTTCCTCGGCGGCTGCCGCCACCTCACCCTTGACCTGGGCAGTCGCTGCCCCATGGGCGGCTACGGCCGTGAGTCCGGCCGCAATGGCGGCCACGGTCGAGGCGTGGATGGCCATGCCATGCTCTCACTCCGCAGCCTCCTGCTGGGCAATGCCGACGGCGCCCTCCATGGCAGCGTTCTGCTGCGTGGCCCGTTGCCGGGCAACCCGAAGGTTGCAGGGCACCCCACAGGCGCGCTCACAGGCGCACGCCACGTCCCTTTGGTCGGGAGCGGCGCTGCTGCTGGAGCTGGCCTTGTCGGCCGGCATCCTCCCGCGGTGGGCCCACTCCACGTCGCTGCTGGGGCCTGACCTCCTCAGTTGCAGCTGACGGGGCTTGGCCTTGGCATGCTTGGCGACTTGAAGGAAGTCGCCGATGGTGGTGTGGCCGGGGTGGTGACCGCCACTGGCCCGTTGGGGTCTGTGGGCTGGGGTTTCGCCCCTGGCGCCTTGATCGGCTTCGGCAGCCATGGATTCCTGGTACTCCCGCCACTTCCTGTCTCGCCTCCTGTCCCCGGCGGACCGCTTCTCCTTACCAGGAGACGCGCTGCTGCTGCTTCCCTGCAGCGTGCGCTCGGTCCCCGGCTCCGGGAACTTCCTTTCGATCATGTCCCACATGGAGACACTGATCGTGGCGCCCGACGGGTACCCGTTGGAGTTCTCGTCCTCTTCGATCCCGTCGGGGCGCAGCCCTTCGCCGGGCCTGTCTGGCCGGGTCCAGACCCTCCAGCGCTTCTGGCGGAAGCGGACGGCAAACCCTTCCACCCGCAGCCAGTCCTCGACTGCCTGCAGGCGGTCGGTGCCCGTGTCCTCGCGGAGCTCGAAGCTCCCGGGCATGCCGCCTTCGCACTGGGGATGGCTGTGGCGATAGTGCTGGTCCCGGACCAACCCACGCAGTAGGCGCACCGCATGGGGGTGGGGCCGCGGCCACGTCTTACCTGCTTCTTGCCAGTTTACCATGGCAGCGGGGGGCGTACTTGATCTTGAGGTCCTTGGTGGTGGTTGTTGAAGCGGTTGCTCCGGTGTGGTTGTCGAGGTGGCTGACGCGGCTGGTGAAGCTGGGTGTGCGGCCTTGCTGGTCGGCCGATAGGACTTGCTGATGAGGGAGTCCTGGTCTGTCCACCTCCTTCACGGTCGCGGCGCTTCCGTGGTCCCTCAGGGCGATGCTCTGGGCGGCGCTGCGGGCTCCGTGATGGTCTTGGAGTCCTCGGGGTTGGCATGCTGCTCGTACCCCTCGAAGGCCCCGAGTGGCACGCGAGGGCTGGGTAACCCCGCGGCGGTGAAATGCTTTTGACGCGTTCCCGTGGGGGGCCTGGCCACGGGACGCTGCGGTGACACGCACAAGCAAGCAGGCAGGCAAAGCACTGCGCTCACAGGGGCATCATTACGCTCGTGTCATGTGACAAAGCGTTTGAAGATCCTTGCCACTCTGAAACAAGGGATCAAGGGAATTCTGCCGACGCCAAGGCCACCAAGGCGGTGTGACGGCCTGCGGATGACGACGACGCCCAGACTGCAGGAGAAATGTCGACGACGAAGCCCAGATGTCGACATCTGCTAAGGTCCAGGGCATCAACGTGATGAAGGAGGAACTCCTTGACTCCTACGATGGGTAGAAGACCCTATGGAGCCCCTAAGTCCATCCTTCCTCTGGGCGACGACCACAGCGACGATGACGCCATCTGCGAACGTTGCAGGCGCGTTAATTCGTCGCCTTGGGTTGGTTGGACGCAACCAACCCTAAACAGGTGCGGGGCGCCTTGGGTAGGAAATGACCCTAAATGCACCAAATCAGGCAAGTTAATTCGTCGCCTCGGGTTGGTAATTGACCCTAAACAGGCATGAGGAATTCGTCGCCTTGGGTAGGAAATGACCCTAAATTCAGGCACGAGGAATTCGTTGCCTTGGGTTTGACCCTAAATAGTTTTTTTTCTGCAATTGAATTTATTGAATTATTATGTTTCCATGCCCGTGGGGAAAAAGGGCCAATATGTGCGCCTCAGCGCAAACAGTCAGGTCGGAAGGACCTGCAGCGACCCTGGTTTGGTCACCAGAGGCTAAAGGGAGTGCCAGGGACCAGTGTGGTCGCCTGGAGGGCAATTGCCCTATGAATATATCAAAGATTATTGTAAGTGGCATGTAAATTACTTACAAACCCCCCCCCCCACTGTCCTGCTGAATCAGTTTTGAAACCAGGGCAGTGCAGGAATCAGAGCGCCTCCTTGGCCTTGCCTTCCTTTGGATATAGGCAAGGCTTCTAAGGAGGGGGGTGAAGCGGTACGGGGTGCCTCACCCATACCCGCTGCCCAGCCTGTGGCGCTCTTCTCATCACGAATTTTCCTGGGCTGATTATGGCATCCCGATTTCTGTGGAATTTCTGTAAAATACCCCAGAAATCGTCATTTTTCGTCATTTTTGGGCTGGCGACGACCTTCGTCGCCTGCGCGACGCAGCCCCAGATCGAAGTATTATTTCTCGATTTCTGGAGATTTTAATCAATTCTATTATTGATTTATCGTTTTTAGAAATATAGGAATATAGCGTGACCTTTTTCGCGGCGTTCCGCGAAGGTCAATTTTTGCGAAATCAGTCACGTTCAGGATTTTTTTAAAAAATCCTGAGGCGATCCCAGGAATCGGCCAGGCGCCCATGGTGTGGCCCAACAGTGGCCCCCTTCATATATAGTTTGAATTGGGACAGAAACGCGTCGTGTCGGCTACGCGACGCGTTGGGGGGAGACACGCGAAATGAGTGTTTTTGGCTCAAAAATCACTATATTTCACTGTTTTTTGCCCAAAAATCACTGTTTGGCCCAGTTTGGGCAGGATCTCAGTGGAGATCCTGATGGCGACGACGTGTAGCCGTCAGTTTTTTTGATCGCGGCGACGCCGCCGCCAACATTTTGTCCTCTTTTCTAAGCTATTTTATAGTATAGAAGTGTTACATATACATATTACTTGTCTACATGTTTATATTGTCTACATATACCTTCATCTCTTGCCTAGGACGCCAGATTGTGTCATGGCCGAGGCAAGGATCACAGAATTCTTTGGAGAAACTCAGACTGATGGAGGATCAGTAAAAGTTTCGAGGAGAAGTCTTGGGATTCATGTGATTGGGGTCGTGCATGCCAAGGGAAGCTTGGAGGTTGCCCTCCCCCCACACAATCTGGCGTCCGAAAAAAAATAGACACTCAGAAAGTGTCATGGCCGAGGCAAGGATCACAGAATTCTTTTGAAGAGGTTGGGGGGAGGGCAACCTCCAAGCTTCCCTTGGCATGCACAGCCCCAATCCCATGAAATCCAAGACTTCTCCTCGAAATTTTTACTGATCCTCCATCAGTCTGAGTGTCTCCAAAGAATTCTGTGATCCTTGCCTCGGCCATGACACAATCTGGCGTCCTAGGCAAGAGATGAAGGTATATGTAGACAATATAAACATGTAGACAAGTAATATGTATATGTAACACTTCTATACTATAAAATAGCTTAGAAAAGAGGACAAAATGTCGGCGGCGGCGTCGCCGCCATCAGATAAACTGACGGCTACGCGTCGTCGCCATCAGGATCTCCACTGAGATCCTGCCCAAACTGGGCCAAACAGTGATTTTTGGGCAAAAAACAGTGAAATATAGTGATTTTTGAGCCAAAAACACTCATTTCGCGTGTCTCCTGCCAACGCGCCGCGTAGCCGACACGACGCGTTTCTGTCCCAATTCAAACTATATATGAAGGGGGCCACTGTTGGGCCACACCATGGGCGCCTGGCTGATTCCTGGGATCGCCTCAGGATTTTTTAAAAAAATCGTGAACGTGACTGATTTCGCAAAAATTTACCTTCGCGGAACGCCGCGAAAAAGGTCACGTTATATTCCTATATTTCTAAAAACGATAAATCAATAATAAATATGATTAAAATCTCCAGAAATTGAGAAATAATACTTCGATCTGGGGCTGCATCGCGCAGGCGACGAAGGTCGTCGCCAGCCCAAAAATGACGAAAAATGACGATTTCTGGGGTATTTTACAGAAATTCCACAGAAATCGGGATGCCATAATCAGCCCAGGAAAATTCCTGATGAGAAGAGCGACACAGGCTGGGCAGCGGGTATGGGTGAGGCACCCCATACCGCTTCACTACGGTCACAGCAACAGGGTTGCACTGTACGTACAGATGCAGATACAGGAACAGGTACAGATGGACTGTGGTACGGTACTGATTTGTACAGACAAATCTGTCCTTCATTGACTGTGGCGCCGCTTGTGGGCCGCGATCAGAGTCTCAATTGACGTATGGAGATAATGTTTGATTTATCAAGGTCAAGAGATTATAGATTAGTTTCTGGCTGTTTTGTCATATTTTGCATTTGCCGCAATCTTGTTAACTCCTGCATGCATTCATTGCATTCATGCATGCATGGGATATTCTTCTTAGACCAGTTCCAGTGCGCGCACGTAGAAACAGACTGTTCGCATGATAGGTGAATATATGAGCCCGGCAAGTAGGATCCACTTGCGCTGTTTTGGTTGCATTGCAATTCCCAGTATGGTCACATTATTACAATCCTGACGCGTTCCGGTGGGGGGCCTGGCCACGGGACGCTGCGGTGGACACGCGCAAGTGAGCAGGCAGGCAAAGCACTACGCTCACAGGGGCATCAATGCGCTCATGTCATGTGACAAAGCGTTTCAGAATCCTTGCCACTCTGAAATGAGGGAACGAAAGTATGTACAGCAACACATCAGGATTTGTACACATGGGGTTAGGACTGGACTGGGGTAAGGGCATCACATGACAATAGACAGTCTATCCCAACTCGTATCCCAATCCCAGGTCCGACCCTCTCAGTGGCTGGTGGGGGCGGGGGCTCAAACACAACCCATGCCCTGCTCAGTCCGGACCCTCAAACCCTGCCAAGAGGGGGGGTGTCCAGCCCAGCCACAGGCGAGTTCCTGGGAACCAAGCGGCTCCGGGGCCAACCGACAGTTGCCCCCCATGCTCCCTCAACCACAGGTCTCAACTCCCTTCTGAGCCAGAGATATGGACCCGCCCTTATCCCCTAGGAGTTGGTAGCTGAAAATGGGCTGTTTCAGCCCAAACTGAAACTAGCTCAAAAATGTCCAGAATTGACCCCTTGTCCGGACCAGCCAGAGGTATGGACGAGATAACTGACCCTATGCCCTTCGAGTACGAAATCTGTGGAGCCCTCACCCAACCTGGTTCCCTCTGAGGTCCCGGCATCAGGGCACCACGGGTTCGTCAAGTGGGGTCATGATGCCAAAATCACCAAAATTGGCACCACCCTCACGCGTGGCTCGCCCGGCCAGGGCAAAGCCAATGGCTCACAGGGTAGGAGGCAGGACCTAGGACTCATATCTGAGTGTACGACGTGGGATTGGGTCCAGGCTCCTCATGGGCATAGAGATATGGGTCCGCCAATCGACCACAGGGGGGGGTGAAATTGGGGTCCCAAAAGGGGGTCATTTTGGCTGCTCGAAATGAGCCAAAATTCGGGGGTGCTCCCAATAGTATATCTCCAGGCCGGCTTGGAGATCCGATCTGCCATTCCATACGCGATCCACCAGGAGTCGGACATAGACTCCCATGATCTTGGCTCTCAAAGATCTCAATGCCACTCGGCGTGGTGACAATCCCAATTGGGTCCATAAATGCCAAAATGGCAAAATTGCCCACACTCACTTTGGGCTAGCACCTTAACGAAGGTTGCTCCGCTTCGCCCACGTGGTTTGTGAACCATGGGGACCAATATGCATAACACCCATGTCATATATGGTCCATTGGTCCATGCGTCCGGCGTGCACGGGTGGGCTGAACATAGTGCACGGCGGGCAGAAAATGTGGAAAACTGCTCAAAGTGGCCGAAAATGCGCACACTCATGGTTGAGGCAAATGAGGCACATGCCCAACTTGGACCGGAGTTTGCCATAGGATTCGTATCAAGTCATATGTGTCCAACATATCTTTTGGGCGTCGCCCAACTCCTCCAGTTTTGGGAATGGCAGGGTCGCCAAGTGAGCCCATGATTCCGGATGGTCCGAAATCGCCAACATGGCGGCCACGGTACGCCAAGCCCAAGAGGAGTTATTCGCCGGGTCCCAGATACGTTGGGCACCGAAGTATGTACCCCCAAAAAATACTTGAGTCATGATGTCAATTGAGCGTAACGTTGAGATACACGGTCGCCACTTGACATCATGACGGGCAAAAATAGCAATATTGGCGAAAAAACACCCAAAAGTGCCTTGAAAGGCGCACAAATATATTATAATATCTTCGCCTTGGATTGAGTAATTGACCAATCCATCTAAACACAATGACTTGACACCAGTGACCTCCGATTCCACATATGTGCTCCACTTGGGGCGCTTCGAAAGGTTACGAGCGCTACTTCCCAAGTGGGCACATGAAAATATGGAAAATTGCAAAACACACACCTTGCTCCCAACGCATTGCCTTGGGATCGCCACACAAGCTTTCCTCCACGAAGGTTAGGCTTGCAATTGATCGTGGGGAGTATAGAGAAGGGGCTTGCGCAATATGAGATCCATTGGCGGGTTTGGCTTGGAGCGATGGACCCGCCAAAAGGGCACGCAACACAACACATGGCACATACCACATATTGCCCAAAAAGGTAGCTCCCCCCACGATATGTCACGCCCCTCCAAGGGCATAACTTTTTGTCAAACGCTCAAAGGAACTCAGGAAGAGTTCCTATGCAACACCAACACTCGCGCGCTACACTCGAAAGTTATCCTAACGCACGCAATATCATGGCCAAAGAGTTCTAACGCAAACTCTACCCTCTTGACCATGATCCATTACGCTAGCGCGCACGTGTGGAGATGCAAGGCATATGATGCTTCCTAAATTACGTCGAGAGTATTGTGAATACATCCCACGTTTACTTATTGTCATTCCTCGCAAGCGGCACGAGATATGACCCTCACAGGTGGCCTCACGAATCAACTTTGTTTTGCCCATATCTCTAAGACAAATGGAGGGCAAGACAAAAGGAAAGTTGATTCGTGCATAGGGAAGCACATAGGTCCACCCGGAAGAGGTCAAATCTAGTGCGGGGATGTCGAAGTCGAAAATCCGCTTTCGACATCCTGAAAAATTCTGGTTAAAGTTGCGAGTGTAGAATGTGAAAATTGCGGATGCATCAATGCAATTCCGGAAGACTTTAGAGTCTTCGTCACGATTTGCGCTGAAATATCTGTATATAACAGTTAAACTGGCGGTTACGCTAAAGTCGCTAGCTAACTGCCAGCTGTCAAAACAGTGAATATCAGAACGGAAGCGTAAAAATTGACGGAAACAATATGAAAAAAAAACCCTGTTGATTCCTAATATTCTGATATATAAATCTCTGCTGGCGGTGCATCGGTTGCCGATGCGGGGCTTTACGGCACGGAACACGCTCCCGCCGGGCTCGCACCGGGCGTCAACGGGCGCCTTCCGTACATAGGGTTGGCGGACCGGAGACCGGTCTTCCCTTCCGTACATGGGGTTAGTGGACCGGAGACTGGTTGTATGCCCTACCCTAGCCGTGGGGTTCTGGGTACCGCTTCACCCCCCTTCTTAGAGCAAACCCTGGGGGGGGCTCGATAACACCACGCATGGCAGCTGAAGGGGGGGGGGGTGTCACATCCTCACTTCAGGCTGATTCGCAGGTTAGGCTGTCCAAATCCCACAGTAAGACAAGTACGGTGCTGTGGCTGTTAGTAACTGAGAGTATAGTATCAAGTATCACGTCCCGGGTCCTGGCGGCGATTGTTCGGCATTTAAAGGACCCGTTAACCCATACCAGGCGCACCGGGTGCCGGCTGCAACGGTCACCACCACAGTGGCAGTGGCATACACGGCCAACATAGGCGTCACACGACGACCGAGGTGGTCCCAGAGGTCGAAAGTGACCACAAAGATCCATCAGGCTACCCCAAGCTTCCCAAGGCCCGCCGGCTGGGGGAGGGTCCCCACGGGTCCTTCCTCGGGCGCACCATATCCATATCAATACGACGCGAGTCCAGAGTGGTACAGCCGAACAAGCTCCTCCTCAAGGGATCGGGCATCAAGGCCGTCTTTTCCCTCGCCCTATTACCACGAAGGCCATACATGAGGGAGTCCTCATGCAGTGTGGGCGGAGGCGTCGACTCCTCAAACCACCAGTTTCCCAGGCAGACTGGCCGAGGTCGGGAGCACCAGAGGCCGCCATCTGACTGCAAGTGCGTCTGCGAGTCGGTAGGCTCACACTGGGACTGACAGTGGCGGACCGCTGGGAGTGTAGTCAGGCAACTGGGCTTCCCGCCTGGCGCCATCAGGATCTCCACATCACAGCGAATAGGGCAGACGGTATCACGGGCACTCAAACAGAAGAATCTGTACTTAGGTACTGGTCCAAACTGGACCCCATGTATGAACATGTAAACGGCGATTCAGGGCGCCTTCGTAGTCGATTCGCATCCCGTCTGGGGGAAAAACAGTCCACACTTCAGTGATGGGCTGACATACAGATGCACATATCCTGGGGAACAGAAAAGCAAGCAACAAGCGGGGTAAAAAGGCGCGTAAACACACTCTGGACAGAGCGCCAAACCACGCCACGGTCAGGATAAGGCAAATGCAGGAGGGTGGACAAGAAAACGCCTGAGTTCAGGCCATATATAGTCTCGAGACACACGTCGACTGGTCTGGATCCCGCAGGTGCCATGGCACCAGACCACACACCAAAAATTCCCAATGCCGATGACAGCGGCATCCGTTGCGCAACGTTGTATGGGCTTCAAGGCCCCAAGAGCTCAGAAATATGAAGGTCAGTCGCCCTACCTGGTTTCCGAAGGATTCAGCAGGGGGGGGAGTGACGAATGGAAGAAGAGAGGGGCCATCCTCCTCTGGATTCAGCAGGGGGGGGTATATGGCCACTCTGATGGCAGGTAACCTAAAGATTGAAGAGAGCAAGCAAGTGAGGGACGATCTGTCGACCACACAAGCGCTCAAAACGCATCAGGGGAGAGCTCAGGGCGCTGATCAGGCACCCCTGGCTGCAATCGCCCGGGTGAGTGCTGCCAAGTCGGAGACATGGATCTTGGTCTTGTGCTTGCGGATGTACTCCATGAAGGGAGTATTGACCCGCGGCACGAACGAGGAGACGGGTTCCCAGGTGTCGTGGGACAGCCCATAGCCTCGCCAACGAACCTTGAACTCCAGACCTCCAGGTGCCGAGGCTTTCGGACGCTGAGCCAGGATCTTCTCGACTGTATAGTCGTCCTGCTCAGCATAGTCGTCGTCCGAATCAGCCTAATGTGCGGCATAGCTCAGGGACACATGTTGGCCACGGAGGTCGGGTTCCCGCACACGGAGTTGACTCTCATGGCGTTCCGGGAACTGTCCGTGACCAACCTTGATGCGGTAAGTGTCCTCACCAATCCTGCGGACCACCTCTCCGGGTGTGAACCAGGTCTTGGTGCGGTGGGTGCCCATAGGGCGGGGTCTGATCACCCACACCGGGTCTCCCACCCTGAACTTCTGCGCTGTCGAGCTCGGGGCGGACTTCTGACGCTCAGCATGCTCCTTCTCGAGCTGCTGGCGGATGTCCCGCGCCGTTTGCTCTTGCCGTGCGAAGAATTCCTTGGCATCCATGGCCATGCCATCACCAGACAAGGGAAGTACCCGACCGAGGGGGTCCCTGCCGAACAGAATCCGGTGAGGTGACAAACCACCAGGGGTGGGGGTGTCATGATGGGCCTTCAGAGCAGGCCACATCTCCTCAAACCAGTTCCGACGTGGATTGGTGATGTGAATCTTGCGCAGCTTCTCGAACAGCTGCCGTCCAGCCACTTCAGCACGACCGTTAGACCGGCTGAGATAGGCGACGCTCTTGGCATGACGTATCCCCATCAGGAAACACATAGCCTTGAACCAGCCACCAGTAAACTGGGGCCCTTGGTCACTGCAAATGGTGCGGGGGATGTCAAAGACGGTCAGCCAATGATGAATCATCATGACTGCCACTTCCTTGGCAAGCAACCCCTTTTTGCGTGCCGGAACGGCTACTACGTAGCCACTGTGGCGATCAACACAAAGAACCACACAGTCAAAGGTCTCCTTGCCAATGTGCACTTCGGGCATGGAGAAGACGTCCATGGCCACGCTTTCCATGGGCTGGTCAGGAACCGGGGTCCATTGGGCTTCCCCCTTGACGTTCCGGTTATCGGGATTGCAGGCCTGGCAGACCGAACAACCCTTCCTGACCTTCTTGATGGCGGTGTAGAGAACGATATGGTCGATCTCGAACCGGCGCTGCATGTCAAGGGCTTGCTTCTTGACCCCTGGGTGCAGCATGTGGTGGTGCCAAGTTTCGCGAAGCTCGAGCACCCGGGACTCCGGTATTAGCAGCTTACCATTCCGTTAGAGCTTGCCATCTTCCTCAGTCAGCCCCTTTGGCCACTTCTGCCCATCATCAGGGTCGGTCACAGCCCTATACTCGGCCGCAAAGGCCTCAGACTTAGCTCAGTCGTCGGTCCAGTCGTCCTGGAGGCAAGACTCAGGGAAGAGATGCTTGTCGGACTCAGCTCCATCAGGGGCGAGTACTCTGACCGCTCTGCCCATCCTCATTCCGAGGGGGGCATCCGCAGCCATGACGACGAAGCATTTTACACCCTCCTCCTCCATCAGGCGCTCCAGCTCAATGATTCTCTTGGCTTCAGCGGTCTCAGCCTCATCGCCTTAGGCAGACACGTCTGTCATGCCCTTGCTGGCGGGATAGGCCCACCTACTGAGACAGTCCGCCACGGTGTTATCCTTTCCAGGAATATACACAACCGTGAGGTCGAACTTGGCCAAGGTCTCATGCCATCTTGCCCGTCGGGAGGCGGGACCAGAGGGGGTGTCCACGTGCGCCTTGTGCCACGACTGCAGACTCTGATGGTCAGTGCAGACGGTGACGGGATGGAGGGCTATGTACCCAGCCCATTTCCTGAGAGCCATGACGATGGCATACGCCTCCTTTTCTCGGGGCGTCCACGTCTGTCTCTGGCCTTCCGCCAGGACTCGGCTCCAGAAAGCCACGGGCACGTGCCTCCCATCGTCAAGCACTTGCTCCAACACAGCGCCTACGGCGTAGTCGGAAGCGTCGGTGCGCAGGACGAACCCTCGGTCGGGATCCACGAGGTGCAGACCCACTGAAGATAGCAGCGCCTGCTTCATCCCCTCAAAGGCACGGTCGGACTCAGCAGTGCAGACCAGAGCCTTCTTGGATCCCTTCTTGGTCTCCTCTCGGTTGCCCTTGAGCATGGTCGTCATGGGGGCTGCATACTCGGCATACATCTTGATATACCCCGAGTAGTAGTTGCAGAACACCAGATACCACCGTAGCTCAGAGACCGTTTTTGGGCTCTTCCCAGTGCTCAATCGCGGCCACCTTGCCAGGTATGGGCTTTGGCTGCCCGTTCCCAACTACGTGGCCAGCGAAGACCACCTCGCTTATCGCAGTGGTGGCCTTGTCACTGCTGCCCGTGAGTTTGTGCCGAACCAGGAGGTCCGGCAACCGAGTGACGTCCCTCTTCTGTGCCTCCAGGAGCTCCTCGTAGCTCATACTGGGGTCCCCGGACGCGATGATCACGTCGTCCACGGAGGGGTCCGCACAGTCGCGCACCGGCTCAAGCAGGTTCTCCAGCATCCGCTGAAAAGCCGCATTGCCGTTGGTAACGCCCATGGGCATCATCTTCCACTGAAGAGGTCCAAGTGGGGTGCTCATTGGTGTGCAGGCACGGGACTCTTCGGCGAGAGGCATCTGATGATAACCATGTTTCAGGTCAATCTTGCAGCATGTCCTCAATGAGGGGCAGTGTATAGCTGTCGTGCTGCGTTTGGGCGTTTAGGCCGCGGTAGTCGACCACGAGCCGCCACTCACCGGCTACCTTCTTGGGGACGACGAAGCACGGAGAGGCCCATTCGGAGTGGCACGGCTCAAGCCAGCCTCTCTCGATGAAGTCACGGAGGATCTTCTCCATGGCCTCCTTCCTCTCGCCCCTCAGGGCAAACTCCCGGTGTCGATACACACGGGGGTCCTGCTTCAGTCGTATCTTGGCCTCGCCATACGGTCCACGCACCGGTGGGGGAAACACAGGCTTTCCGCTGAAGAAGGTCTCGCCATACTTCTGCTTGAGCCTGGTCCTCAATGCCTGAATCTTGGGGCAATCATCGGAATCCGCCTTGGCTTTTCCGGGCACCTGGACCACCGAGCTTACTTGAGGGGTAGCTACTCCGCTAGGCTTCGGCTCAGGTGGTCTTCCCAGGTGGCCCAAAGGGCCATCTCTGGTCTTGCCTCGGAATAGATCGCCGTCGGTGGGTGGGTTACCGCCAGGCGGCTCGTCCTTGCTGGACATGTGATCCAGCACCCTCTGTACGAAAGTATTCCCATCATAGGAACCGGAGACGATTGAGTCCACTTCCCACCAGGCTTTGTCCTAGCCCTTGCCCTCACGCTGGCTACCCCAGTCGTGAACGGGCTGATCCATATACCCCTGAACCAGATCCAGCTCCTCTTCTGTGAGGGGGTCCTCCGATTCTCCGATGTCAACAGGGGGAACCGCAAAGCATTGCCGCCATGGCTCTGCTATGATGCGGTTGACACACACGAAACCCGTGGCGTCGGCCTGATCAAGGCCCCCGTCCACATAGTGGAATTCCGTTGGCCATCTCTGGGGTGGCATAGGCTGTCCCTTAGCGTCCTGATAGACACTCTCTCCAGCCGGTAGGACGACCTTGTTTAAGGTCATGTTGGTCAATGAGGCTACCCAATGTCGGGTACTTTCGTCCTCGGTGCATCCCATAGGAACAACCAGCACTGCCTTGGAGCGGTCCTTGCGAATCCTCGCTATCGCTCTTGGAATGTCCCAGCGGGGGCAATGGATCCGCATCAATCCCTGATGCGGACCCCAGTGCTTCTTCCACGCGGAGTCCTGTGCGCTCCAGTACTTCTCACAAACCCGCAGATGGGCGGGGGTTCCTGAAGAGAACGCATCCAGGGCCAGATCCGAAGCTCCCAGGTCCGCGACCACTCGGCTCGCCACTTCCGGCATTACGCCGTACTCCTGGTTTGCTGGCCCAGTTGGCTCAGTGTCCAGCGCGGCTACTTCGAGCTGATTGTGTTCAGGGTGGATCCATTGGCATTCCACATGGTGCTCAGGTGACGAAAGCCACGAGAGCTGGTCGTCCTGGTACAGGGTCATGGAGGCCTGGGCCGGGAGGACGCCGGAGTCCGTCTCCATCATGAAGTCGTACCCAACGATCATGTCATATTCCATCTCGGCCTCGTAGAAGCGACCTTGCAGGAGGATTTCCTTGCCGAGGTCTGGGCGGCCCAGCTCACGATGGTTCACGAACTGCAGCCCGATGGCCGCTTCCTTCGTGCCTCCCACCATGTACTGGCCGTTTGCCACCTTCAGCCTGACAGGTTTCCGACTGTCGGTCAGACACTCTGGCGGAAGTAGGCCAGCCTTGACCAAGCTGACTTGAGCTCCCGTGTCGACCAACACGTCGAAGACCTTTTCCACTTCCCCGCATAAGGCACGGACCTTAAGATGCAACTGCCGCTCACGCCCCACTCGGCGCACGGCGTGCAAGCTCACGATCTCCGGCCGTTCCAGAAGCTCAACAAGCGACTGGTGCAGGTCGTGGACAATGGGCTCAGGCTGCCCATCTGCAGCGTCCAGCTGCGGTCCGGGTGATCATCCGATACTCTCGGATAGATCTTGAAGTACATCAAACACATTCTTGGTCGCGAAGGATGGACGGGTGCAAGGGTTCGTGCCTTCACCTGCCCTCACCCTGCCTCCGCGACTGGGTGCCGGACCGGGCCTTCCGCCTGCGGCAGTCCCTTTGTGCTTATCGACTCCCGACTGGGATGGTTCGGCGCTTCCCACGTCACCATCCTGCAACCGCCCTAGCTGGGGCCCTTGGCTGCAGGGGCTCCGCTAGGGGGCGTCGGTTGTGGAAGTCGGGGTGTTCTCCTCCGCATCAACCTCGTTGACGCCCTTCTTCCTTCCCCCTTTCTTATCCTTCTTGTCCTTGTCCTTGTTCTGGTCATTCTGGTTGTTCTCCTTGTTCTTGTTGTCCGACCTGGGGACCTAGTTCCGCTTGATCTCCTGGATCTCCTTGGCCAACTCGGTCCCCACCGACGACATCAGCTTGGCCAGCTCGTCCTTGTCGACCTCCACTTTGGCTTCCCGGATACCCGTGGGCGCACGCTTCTTCGACCCGTGCGCCTTCTTGTAAGCCTCCGTGTCGGCCTTGTGGGTGGGGCATGTTCGGTGGTCATGGTTGAAGCCTTTCTTCCTCCCATAAGACACGAAACAGCCCTGCGGGTGAGCTCGTATGAACTCCCCAAAGGACAGCGGAGAGTCGCCAATGCGGCGAGGGTCCCTCTTCTCCTTCTTCTTCCAACCCGGCTGCAGGGGCTTCCAGCTTCCCCGGTTGTTCCCCGCGCTCAGGTTGTTGGCCACGAAGGCGCAAACGACCACCTCAGCGGGCTCATCGTCGTCGTCATCGTCGACGAGAGTCTCATCGCCGTCCGCTCCCGCTGGGTCCATGGCAGCTTCCCCGCCAGGTCCCTCGCCAACGTAGTTGACGTCGCGGTCGCCGGGCCTCAACCCGCGGGTGTGGTGGAGGTTCCGGTACTCCTTGAGCACCTCCTCTCCAACCCACTGCAGGATCTCGTCGCAGCTCATCCGCGCCGGGATGGCCTGCAGACGGATGGTCTGGCCGCTCAACACACACTCGTCAAGGCGCCACATCGCGGTCTTCTCGCGATCGCCCGAGACAGTGATGAGGAGAGCGTTCTGCAGGGAGTGCCGTTTGACATCCCGGGCCACGTTCTTCCTCGTCCAAGCCACCACGTTCGTATTATACTCTTTGGGGAGCATCATCTTGACCGTGTGGTTGGACTTGGCCCGCTTGGCTTCCTCCTTGGTGACCCTCTTGATCCATGCTTCCGGCAGCATGGAGAGCAGGCGAGCCTGCTCGTCACCCTCGTTCCAATCCTCCACGTTGCGGCGGAAGAGGGTGTAATGCCCTCGGAAGTCTCGCCAGTCCCGTAGGCCAATCTCCCGTCCATCATGCTGAAGCTTGATGGACTTCCACCGCTTGGCAGCCACCTGCGGAGCGTCCACCCGCTCCTGCTCGTTGAGCAACTTCTTGGCTTCCTTGGGGGTCTTGATTTTCCCCTCCTTGGTCGCCACGAAGTATAGCTCTCCGAGCACTTCCGGCAGGCGGTACCTGAACCGTCTGAAGACATACTTCTCCGCATCAGCGGGATGCATGTCCTCAGTAACGGTTACCCCCCAATCGTCGAGCTTCTCCAAGAAGCGGTCGAGGTTGAGGGGGTTGCCGTCGTACATGGGGGGCTTGAGGTCCTTCAAGTCTTCCCACACGGCGGCATCCGTGGCCTTAGAGACCATGAACGCCGGCCGCGAGGTCGACCGAGGTTCCCATCTGCCTCTCCCACGGACTCCCACGGCCGCCACGTCCATCTCCTCCATGGAATCCCTGTGGCTACGCCGCGGTTCCTCCATGTACGCTGAACCCAGATGTTCACGCCGTACTCCTTCCATGTATGCCTCCTCATCACGGCGCCGGCGGCTGCGTTCAGCAGCCTCCCGTCGTACACCACGCGGCGGGCTGATGTCGAACTCCTCCAGGTCTAGATCCAGGTCCTCACCTTCACCGACATCCCATTCCACGTCTCCTCCGGGGACCTCATCCCTGAGTCCACCATAACGTCCTCCAGCCATTGGGATTGGCTCCGGGGCTGGTGCCGGGCGTCGGGGGCGTACAGGCGTCCGCGGTGGAGCACGGCGATTGTGGTAGTCCGAACTGAGCCACTCATCACGCCAATCCTCACTGCCACTGCCGGGCGGCACGCGCTCGTTGCGGCGGCCCGCGCTGTGGTGAGAGGGGGCGGTGAGAGAGGGGGCACTGGCGCTGGGGCGACTCCTGGGGGTTTTGCCGGGGGCGTGGGGTCTGCCTGGACCTGGTCCGGGTCCCCAGCCGTCGTCCGACGAGCAAGACTCCAGGGCAGGGTGGTCGCTGCCGACGCTCCAACGGGCGATCCTGGCGATGCGAGTCATCTCGCCCTTGCCCGGGTCTACCTCGTGCTCAAGGAACTGGACCCTCCTGCGGAGGTGGACAATCCACCGCCAGGTGGTATCCGGGTCGCCGTTCCCTAGTGGGTCGTCGGGGTCCCCAGGGGGTCCTCCAGGAGGGCTTCCGCCGGGTCCGCCCGGTCCAGGGGGTCCTCCCCCGCCCGGTGGTCCGCCTCCAGGGGGTCCACTTGGTGGGCGTCCTCCAGGGGGTCCTGATGGTCCTCCGCCAGGGGGTCCCGGTGGGTCTCCGCCGGGTCGCCTCGGTGGGTCCCAGGATGGGCGCTTCTTCGTGATGCCGAAGTCCATGTCGTCATCCTCGTCCATGTCGCCCCACCTAGGCGTCTCGGTCTCGGAAGACTCTGAGCTCCGGTAGGGAGGAGGGAGATCCCCACCCTCACCTTCCGGTTCCATGGGGACGTCTCCGCCTCCTCCGCCCGTCCAAGCCACCACTTGGCGATGTCGGCGGCCTCGTTCATCCCCGTCGCTGGCGGTGAAGAAGGGGTCACTGTCATGGGGGTGTCCGCCCGCTGGCCTCCGTGGCCTCTCGGGGGTCTTCCCCTTACCCTTCCTCCGTAGGTGGCCGTGGGCGTGTCGGCCTCGTCCAGCGTCATCCTGGACGAGGCGTCCCCTTCAAAAAGCTTTCGAAGGGTCTCCACTCGTGATCCTCCCGGCGGAGTCTCGCGGCGGAGTTTGGCCTCTGCCTCCTCCATTGCGGCGGCTGTGGCTGCGGCAGCTCGCGCTTCGGCTTCCTCCCGGGCACGAGCCGCCTCGGCTTCCTGGGCCTGCTGCAGCCGAGCCTTGTCCGCTTCCAACGCCGCCAGCTCCGCCTCCGTCTTGGCCCTCTCCTCAGCGACCTTCCGTCGCGCGGCCTCGATGGCGTCCTTCTTGGCGGCGTCCGCCTGGGCCTTGGTCGTTGCTTCGGCGTGGGCCCTTTCCTCCGCCTCCTTCTTTGCCCTCTCTTGGGCAAGCGCCTCTTCCAGCGCCCTCACCTCGGCCTCCTTGCAGGCAATGGCCTCCTGCGTCAGGCGGGCTTCCTCGGCGGCTGCCGCCAACTCACCGTTGACCTGGGCAGTCGCTGCCCCATGGGCAGCTACGGCTGTGAGTCCGGCCGCAACGGCTGCCACGGTCTGGGCGTGGATGGCCATGCCATGCGCCCACTCCGCAGCCTCCTCCTGGGCGATGCCGACGGCGCCCTTCACAGCAGCGCTGTGCTGCTTGGCCCGTTGCCGGGCAACCCGAAGGTTGCAGGGCACTCCACAGGCGCGCTCACAGGCGCGCGCCACGTCCCTATGGTCGGGAGCGACGCTGCTGCTGGAGCTGGCCTGGTCGGCCGGCATCCTCCCGCGGTCGGCCGACTCCACGTCACTGCTGGGGCCTGACTTCCTCAGGAGCAGCGGACGGGGCTTGGCCTGGGTCTGCTTGGCGACTTGGATGAAGTCGCCAAGGGTGGCGTGGCCGGGGTGGTGACCGCCATTGGCCCGTCTGGGACTGGGGGCTGGGGTTCCGCCCTTGGCGCTTTGGGCGGCTTTGGCGGCCAGGGACTCCTGGTACTCCTGCCACTTCCGGTCCCGCTTCCTGTCCCCGGCGGACCGCTTCTCCTTCCCCGCAGACGCGCTGCTGCTGCCCTGCAGCCTGCGCTCGCTCCCCGGTTCCGGGAAGTTCTTTTCAATCATGTCCCACATGGAGACATTGATCGAGGCGCCCGACGGGTACTCGTTGGAGTTCTCGTCCTCCTCAATCCCGTCAGGGCGCAGCCCTTCGCCGGGCCTGTCCGGCCGGGCCCAGGTCCTCCAGCGCCTCTGCTGGAAGCGGAAGGCAAACCCTTCCGCCCGCAGCCAGTCCTCCAAGGCCTGCAGGCGGTCGGGGGCCATGTCTGTGCGGAGCTCGAAGCTCCCGGGCATGCCGCCTTCGCACTGGGGGTGGCTGTGGCGGTAGTGCTGGTCCCAAACCAACCCACGCAGTAGGTGCGCTGCATGGGGGTGGGGCCGAGGCCACGTCTTACCCGCTTCTTGCCAGTTTACCATGGCAGCGGGGGGCGTACTTGGTCTTGAGGTCCTTGGTGTGCACTCGTCCCGCTCAACGAACTGGTCCTGGTGGTGTTCGTTGAGGCGGGTGCTGCAGCACTGGACTGGGAGTGCGGCTGGTGCTGGTCAGCCGATGGTTGTGGAGGTGGTTGACGCGGCCTTGCTGGTCGGCCGATGGGACTCGCTGATGCAGGAGTCATGGTCTGTGCACTCCTTCACGGTCGCGGCGCGGTCAGGGCGATGCTCTGGACGGCGCTGCGGGCTCCGTGACGAACTCGGCGCTGTCGCTGGGCGGCGCTGCGAGCTGCTGCGCCGCGCTGCTCGGTGTTGGTGGCCCCGAGTGGCACGCGAGGGATGGGTAACCCCGCGGCGGTGAAACGCTTTTGACGCGTTCCCGTGGGGGGCCTGGCCCCAGGACGCTGCGGTGGACACGCGCAAGTGAGCAGGCAGGCAAAGCACTACGCTCACAGGGGCATCAATGCTCTCATGTCATGTGACAAAGCGTTTCAGAATCCTTGCCACTCTGAAATGAGGGAACGAAAGTATGTACAGCAACACATCAGGATATGTACACATGGGGTTGAGACTGGACTGGGGTAAGGGCATCACAGGACAATAGACACTCTATCCCAACTCGTATCCCAATCCCAGGTCCGACCCTCTCAGTGGCTGGTGGGGGCGGGGGCTCAAACACAACCCATGCCCTGCTCAGTCCGGACCCTGAAACCCTGCCAATAGGGGGGGTGTCCCGCCCAGCCACAGGCGAGTTCCTGGGAATAAAGGGGCTCCAAAGCCAACCGACAGTGGCTTCACATGCCCCTTATAACAGCAGGTCCCACTCCTCTCTGAGCCAGAGAAATGGCCCCGCCTTTATCCCCTAGGAGCTGGTAGCTGAAAATGGGCTGTTTCAGCCCAAACTGAAATTAGCTCAAAAATTTCCAAAATTGACCCCTTGTTCGGACCCGCCAGAGGTAGGGACGAGGCAACTGACCCTATGCCCTTCGAGTACCAACCCTCTGCAGCCCTTACCCAACCTGGTTCCCTCTGAGGTCCCGGCATCAGGGCACCATGGGTTCGTCAAGTGGGGTCATGAAACCAAAATCACCAAAGATGGCACCATTCTCACGCGTGGCTCGCCCGGCCAGGGCGGGGCCAATGGCTCACAGGGTAGGAGGCAGGACCTAGGACTTATATCTGAGTGCAAAACGTGGAATTGGGTCCGGGCTTTTCATGGGCATAGAGATATGGGGCTGCCAATTGACCACACGGGGGGGTCAAATTGGGGTCCCAAAAGGGGGTCATTTTGGCTGCTCGAAATGAGCCAAAATTCGGGGGTGCTCCCAATAGTATATCTCCACGCCGGCTTGGAGATCGGATTTGCCATTCCATACGCGATCCATCGGGAGTCAAACGGAGAGTCCCATGCACTTGGCCCTCAAAGATCTCAATGCCACTTTGCGTGGTGACAATCCCAATTGGGTCCATAAATGCCAAAATGGCAAAATTGCCCACACTCACTTTGGGCTAGCACCTTAACGAAGGTTGCTCCGCTCCGCCCAAGTGGTGTGTGAACCATGGGGACCAATATGCATAACACCCATGTCATATATGGTCCATTGGTCCATGCGTCCGGCGTGCACGGGTGGGATGAGCATAGTGCACGGCGGGCAGAAAATGTGGAAAACTGCTCAAAGTGGCCGAAAATGCGCACACTCATGGTTGAGGCAAATGAGGCACATGCCCAACTTGGACCAAAGTGTGCCATAGGATTTGTATCAAGTCATATGTGTCCAACATATCTTTTGGGCGTCGCCCAACTCCTCCGGTTTTGGGAATGGCAGGGTCGCCAAGTGAGCCCATGATTTGGGATGGTCCCAAATCGCCAACATGGCGGCGACGGTACGCCAAGCCCAAGAGGAGTTTTCCGCCGGACCCAAGATATGTTGGGCACCGAAGTATGTACCCACATGACATACTTGAGTCATGATGTCAATTGAGCGCAACATTGAGATACATGGTCGCCACTTGACATCATGACGGGCAAAAATAGCAATATTGGCGAAAAAACACCCAAAAGTGCCTTGAAAGGCGCACAAATATATTATAATATCTTCGCCTTGGATTGAGTAATTGACCAATCCTTCTCAACACAATGACTTGACACAAATGACCTCCGATTCCACATATGTGTACCACTTGGGAGCTTTGAAAGGTTACGAGCGCTACTTCCCAAGTGGGCACATGAAAATATGGAAAATTGCAAAACACACACCTTGCTCCCAACGCATCGCTTTGGGATCGCCACACAAGCTTTCCTCCACAAAGGTTAGGCTTGCAATTGATCGTGGGGAGTATAGAGAAGGGGCTTGCGCAATATGAGGTCCATTGGCGGGTTTGGCTTGGAGCGATGGACCCGCCAAATGGGCACGCAACACAACACATGGCACATACCACATATTGCCCAAAAAGGTAGCTCCCCCCACGATATGTCATGCCCCTCCAAGAGCATAACTTTGTGTCAATCGCTCATAGGAACTCAAGAAGAGTTCCTATGCAACACCAACACTCGCGCGCTACACTCGAAAGTTATCTTAACGCACGCAATATCATGGCCAAAGAGTTCTAACGCAAACTCTACCCTCTTGACCATGATCCATTACGCTAGCGCGCACGTGTGGAGACGCAAGGCATATAATGCCTCCTAAATTCTGTCGGGAGTATTGTAAATACATCCCACGTTTCCTGATTGTCATTCCTCGCAAGCGGCACGAGATATGACCCTCACAAGTGGCCTCACGAATCAACTTTGTTTTGCCCATAAATCTAAGACAAATGGAGGGCAAGACAAAAGGAAAGTTGATTCGCGCATAGGGAAGCACGTAGGTCCACTCAGAAGAGGTCAAATCAAGTGCGGGGATGTCGAAGTCGAAAATCCGATTTCGACATCCTCAAAAATTCGGATTAAAGTTGCGAGTGTAGAATGTGAAAATTGCGGATGCATCAATGAAATTTCTGAAGACTTTAGAGTCTTCGTCACGATTTGCGCTAAACTGGCGGTTACGCTAAAGTCGCTAGCTAACCGCCAGCTGTCAAAACAGTGAATATCAGAACGGAAGCGTAAAAATTAACGGAAACAATATGAAAATAAAACCCTTTTGATTCCTGATATTCTGATATATAAATCTCCGCTGGCGGTGCATCGGTTGCCGATGCGGGGCTTTACAGCACGGAACACGCTCCCGCCGGGCTCGCACCGGGCGTCAACGGGCGCCTTCCGTACATGGGGTTAGTGGACCGGAGACCGGTCTTCCCTTCCGTACATGGGGTTAGTGGACCGGAGACCGGTTGTATGCCCTACCCTAGCCATGGGGTTCTGGGTACCGCTTCAATCCTTTCCTTCCCTTGTCTTCTAGACATGGTATAACCACCCAGTCAGGGGAGTATAACGCCCCCTGTCCTGGCTGGGGTGGCAGGCGGGGACCATGAACCTTATCACGATTGAGTGAGAGTACACTTCCTTTGTGTTTTCCTTGTTTTGCCTTTGCTCTTGTTCGCTGTTGTTGTCGTTTAGTTTTGAAGAGGTTAGGAACATTTTGTATTGAAATTTTTTTCAACAAACAAACAACGGAGGATTTGTTTTAGAATATTTTTTTGCTCGTGTGCAGCCCTGCCAAAAACTGCATAGTTTTATGAGCCCATTTTCCAATCTTTGTTTTACGTGATATTTCCTTTGTTTAGCTTATTTCTAGCCATGTGAAACATAATCAATTTGGGGATATGTATGTTGGGGAAACATAAATCTAGGAACACAGCTTTCAGCCAATGGAGTCGCAACCCATTTTATCTTTCTGGTAGCAGAAGCATGGCTAGTTTTAAGGCATGTCCTCGAAATTTGGGACTTTCCTGCGCCGACTCCGGAGCAGCTCACCTTTTTACCTAGGGGAATTTCTCTTGTAATGTTAGTGTCTCTTGCTTCCGCATCCCAAGCGCTTCCTCTTGGGCGCTGCCGAAGAACCAATGAGGTGCTTTCTCTGAGGCACGTAAAAAAAACAAGACCATCCCCATCAAGCCCTTCATCACCATCCAGTCGGGTCCCCATGTCCCAAATGTCTTGTGTGTGTGTTTTGCTTGTCTCTAGGGAGTTTAGAAAATTTTGCGAAATTGTACCCCATGAAAAGTTCGTTTGGTTAGTCTTTGCTTGTCTTGTTTCCATTGTGTGGTCTTGTTTTTATTCCTACCCCGCGGTGTCCTCTTGTACCCCATCATGGATCAAAGGAGGAGATTCGCTAAGACGATGAGGGATAGATGACTTCAACATACCAAGAAAAATGTTTTGAAGATGTATGCCACCTTCGTTGGATACAACACCGCCATCCTCGAGAAGTTCAATTGATTGGATTAACAGTTACAATGATGTTTCTCCGCAAGGCGCTATTTCATTGGTACACCAATGAGGGTATGAACCTGAGAGATTTCGAGTGTGCATTTGTTCGTGCACGTTCGTCATCGCACATGCAAATTCGTGGGTTGAAAGTTTGTGCACTTTGATTTTTATTCGCTGCACGGTGCGATACTGCTTGCATGCCAAAGACCACGGACGCCCAACACCACTCGTCCTTGGATGTTATGAACAAGTGTTTTCCCCAGGTTTTTATAGTTTTTACGTTTGCCAATTGGGATGGTGGTGTACCACCATCGCCAACGTTGTGTTATGGTTTCGAGCAGCAGCAGCGCAGTGAGCGCGCGAGTCGCAGTCGCACTGCACTCTGTGAATACATCTGAAGCATCGAGATGCCAGTTGCTGTGAACGAAGTGCTGTATAATACTTCGACATCTTTGAACAGGGTTTTTGTCCTCGAATTCGCGAAGTGTGTATGAATTGGTGCTCCGCCGAAAGATCCTGCGCAGAAAGAGGTTTGGCGTATTCTGAGATTTTCGAGAAACAGGACAGTTCCCAAGTCAAACCACAACAAGTGGTAGCCAGCCAGGTGGCAGGGAGATCAATATGCTCAACCTCTGCGTTACAATCTTCGACACTGTCTTTGATTTCAACTTGAAATGGAGCAACCTTTTGAGAACGCAGCTATGCTGCTCTTCATCCGAGATTGCCTGTTTCGATCCGACTCGCCGTTCCATCACGAGTTTTCGAGTTCGTTAGAAAAGTTCATTGCAGAGCGCATCGCAAGCGAGTGGTTTCCATGCATATCTCGTGATCTTCACAGCTTGTTGCAAAAGCTTGCAGAAGCTCAAGCCAAAGTCATCGAATTGGAGCTGCGCATCGATGCGTTGCATACATCAACAGCAAATGCCACTGCGGCAACTGATCACAGAGTCAACATTCTGCAGTCCTCGACGGAGAATGCAACACAAGCAGCAGTAAGTGAACTTCGACGCCTGCAACATGAACTTTCGCATTGTTATGTGCTCCTCAACGAGTTTGCACAAGTTTGAGTCAACAACCGTCCAGTCACTTCCATTTTCCACCACAACATCCTCAACCACAACCACAACCATAACCATCTCCTTTGAGCTATACGCCGTATTCACCATCCAACAATCAGCCGCCTCAACATTATCCACCGCAACAACCACCTCTACAAGCACCTCCCTTTGATCCGTCGATGAAGCCAGCCAATCCAATGAATCAAGCCAATCCGGTGAATGCCATGAATCCTCGTGCTCCAACGTTCGAGATCCTGGGACGTCGTGTTGAACGCCTACGCAAGTTGATTCGATTTTTTTCTGGGAAACCAGGGTCAGGAGAGTTTCGAACTTGGAAGGAGGACCTTATGCAAGCCTTCGCTCTGTCGGATATCACTTCACCCGTCAATAAGGTCACCACCATACCGTTCCTCCTCGAAGGCGACGTTGTCGAGTATTATCACAGTTTGACAAACGTTGTACAAGATGACTGGTCCGAGCTCATGCGTGTGTTGGGCCAACGCTTCAATGGCATATCCCACGAGCCAGTGTACGTGTCAAGAATGTTGACTTTGAGAGAAAATGAGTTCCCTCGACATGAGAACTACGTGAAAAAATTTCGGACCTGCGTCATCAAGTCGAAGGTTAATACCAGTCACCTCCAGATGGGTTACCTGGTTAACTCTCGATTCGTTGAAGGGTTATCGAATGACGCCATCCGCCAGCAGTACATCGTTGAGGTCTGTTCAAATTGGCATTCCTGAAGACCATTCGGCTGCGATACGGTAGTGGAGACCATTGCAGAAGCCTACATGGCGGCCGACTATCAACTCGAAGAGGTACAGAATGCGTCGAGAACAACAACGGATACCGCGGGTGCTGCGGTCTCGAGACTCCTGCCTATGATGGTTCCGCCAACTTCGACTTCTACAATGCTTCCTTCAAATTCTATGCCAACACCGCACGTCAATACTATGCTGACCCAAGCCGCGGCTTCGACTTTGCCGGAGCCCATGAATGTCGATACAATTTCCAAGCTCCGAGACAAACTACACGCCTACTTTGGCGAACGTCAAAATGATCAGTTCAGTTGCCAAGATTGTTGAGAAACTAGGCGCTGCTACAACTGTGGTGAACAAGGCCACTTTGCCCGAGACTGTTCGAGGAACCGACCGCCATCTCGAGGAGAAGAATGTCGAGAATCAAGATCAGGCACACGTCGAAGAGATCTGAGTCGAGACAGTAAGGGATGGTTTCGATCCCGCTCCAAGATCAGAGAACGGCCCACGACGGCCTAAAAAGCATTATTGAAGTCCTGGTGGTGGACGACTTCGAGGAGAGCTGAACTCCGCCATCAATACCAACAAACCCGGAAAGAATTCGACTCTTTCCGAGTGTCAACGTCGAAGGAACCGAACCTGAGCAAGCGTCTCTGTTCACGTTTCGACGGCGCATTTGCGCACGTTGTGAGGACTCCTTTGACTCTAGCGTTGAATCGTTAGTCGACTGTGGAGCGACGAGTGACTTCATGTCGATGCAGACTGCAAGGCACCTTTGATTTTACCGGGCACAAAGTGGCCAAAACCCAGATTCTATCCAAATGGTTGACAAAATTGACACATCTTTGTTGTGTATTAAGCTTGTTTTAAAATTTTTGTTGTTTTTGCCTATCATTCATAATAAGAGTTGACGCATTGCTCATTTTGAGTGCCAAGATGTCATGCACATCCAATATTTCGGGCAAAACAAAAATTCAATTTGTGTGGAGAAATGAATTACTTACTTGTCCAACACAATACAAAGTGGAAACCATTGCAATGTATGTAGACAACATAGATTGACCCTGATCTACACACGATTCACATTGTCCTTGTGCTTTTTGTCTTGCACCATGCAGTTATAATGTGATATGCTCGTCAATACCCCATCTTTTCATAACAAAAATTTCACTAAAAAAATCATACAAATGCCGGATCATTTGCTTCACCCAATGTCTAGCAACCGATCACTGCACCTACCAACTGTCGTCAACCTTGTACGCCGCCCTAAACTCTGAGCAAAACTGATCTTCTTGCAGTCTCTGCCTCGCATGCGTTTTATTACTTCAAATGTTGCAAACTCAACACAACGTGCACAAACAACAGAGGCAACAGTGGACACAGTGTCTGTGCTATCCTACCACCTCCAATGGTGCAAACATTGGTTGACAAAACATACACCATTGGCAGCACAAAAGATATTCTGCACAGCTGCAGAGCTGCACAGCAATCTGCACAGCTGCACGATGCATATTCGAGCTTCTTTTGAGCATTGTGCGGTGCAAAGGGCCCGTGCCTGCAAGTTTGAGACTATTTGCCAAAGATGAGCTACAAAGCCTAACCGTTGGAATGGGTACTTCTGCACCACAGGAGATCCCTTTTCAGGGAGAGTCAAGGGTTGCAGAACAGGCTTTGCAACAAATCAGGCAAATAGTAAACTCACGGAGCCAAGACCGGGCAAAGAAGGCACAACACAAGCAAGTGCACAGCGCGTCAACTGTCAACTGTTCCGAAACCTTTACCAGCAACACAAATCAAGTCCCAGGGACCTCAGTTCTCAATAGTTCTCACCAGTTCAACGTTGTGTTTACAGGCAAGGCAAAAGAAAGGCAATTGCAAAGCATTAGTCAGAAATGTTGTGTCAAAATTTAGCAGTCAATAGCCAGAAATGTCCAAAGCGATCTGCACTACAACTGAGCAGCACAAAAACAGCAGAACAACAATATCAAAACGACTTTTGGCAGGCATCCTTAGATTCAACCACAGCAATGTAATGTTCTGACACATCCACACTTTTGTGCCAAGGAATCAAATGTATTCAAGCAATGGATTTTGCAAAAATTCATGTTTCAACGACAAATCTTTGGCACCGCGGCCGTTTCAGATCCAGTGCGGTAGCGTAAATGCGGTTTTGGCCGCAGAATGCCCCACACAGTCATAGGTGGAGGGCGCGACTTCCCCTCTACAAACTGACCAACCCTGGACACTTCTTAACAGCCCGAAGTGTCCAAGTCGACGTGCAATACTAGACGAGAGCTTATGTTCGATTTGGAGAACTCGTATTTCGACATCACTTCAACTTTTTGGAGCTTCTGCCAGATGTGGTACTTGAACTACCATGGCTTCGAAGCTACAATCTGACTGTCAACTGGAAGGAACGGTATGCGGACGTACGACATGGCTTGATTTCATACCAGTTCTCCTTCGACGGGTCAAGACATTCCACCCAGCTGCAGTTCCAAGCCGCTTCAAAGTTGGATCTTCTTTCGACACTTTCATCCAGTGCCTTGAGAGCAAGTCCGGTTGGAAGCCCTGCACCACATGCCAAAGAACGCCCTGACCTACACTCGTCCACGCGCGTCCAGAGGCCTGCGGACACGTTCGATGAGTCCGAAACGGAAGATGGTATCACCGATGAGGAGTGCAGCGACATGGAGATCGAGTACATCTCGTTGCCAAAACTTAAGCGAGAGATCCGTCGAGCTGATCTCAGCGGTGATCAAGTGTTTCTCTGCTGCATGCCCCGACCTGCAGTGCCGGTCGATCAAATGTACGAGATGCAAGAAAGTAGTGACAATGACGGGCTTGACCCTGCTCGACGCAAGTTGCCTATTCAAATGCATAAATGGGCAGGCCTCTACGATCCGGAGAAAGCGGAGTTCGGAGACTTACCTCCCCATCAACCTGGGAGAGACCATCGAACACGCCTCGATTCGGAAGAAAATCCACCATGGGTACACTCTTACAAAATGGACCCGAGCCAACTGGATGAACTTCGACGACGACTGGACAAGTTACATCGATCTGGCCAACCTTCACCATCCTCCAGTCCATATGGAGCGGGTTGCCTGCTTGTGAAGAAGGAAAATGGTAAATGGCGTATGTGCGTCGACTACCGAGGGTTGAATACGTGAAGTGTTCGAGATCGATATCCCTTACCTTGGATCCAATCCATACTGAGTACACTGGTTCCACAGTGTTTTGGAAGATAGACCTTGTCAGTGAGTTCCATCAGATTCGAAGCCATGACGAAGATGTCCAGAAAACTGTAATAAGCTTGGAGAGGAGCTTATTCTCTTATCCATGGCCGGTGGTGTTGTTTGAGCCATGGAGCGCAGGATCAAAATTCATTCTCCAAGCAGAGTAAAAAAATCTGCAAAAGGAAAATCCTTCGAAAAATGCAATTCAAAAAGTTTAAGAAAATGTAAAACCTAAAGAAAGCACTTTAGGAAGTTGAAGTTGGTGATTGAGATGCCTTGGTGTTTGGGTTAATGGGGCTCACCTTAGTTATGCAAAATTCAGCAATCCCTTGAAGCACAAACGGACACTAGACAAAACCCCAACAAATGAAGATGTGTGGTTCAAAACCTTGGTACGTCACCAATACGAGTTCTCGTAGTTCTGATTCCTTGATTGGAATGAATTGATTCGGTGGATCAATGAACTCACGGCGTTGCGCCGAGTTGAGATTGAAACATAATTTGGGGAAGGAGCAAGGAGGTCCTGAGATATGAAGCAATTACTTTGTGACAAAGGAGACAACACATCATGGGAGAGAGAAAGAGGGGGAGAGAGGAAAGCATGGGTGAAGTGATTGAACTCATGTCATGCACCAACTCCAAAGATGGACACATAAGCAAAAATGTTCACAATGGGTCATGAAAGCAAAATATTGCATGTTCATGCAAAGAGGTGAATTTTGGCTTCCAAGCCCATGGGGAGGTGTGACCCGAAATTGAGGGGACCGGGGAACACATGCCATGTATGTGCTTGGACACATGTGTAGTCAATGGGAATGATCATGCATGAATTTATGATACATGAATTATGCATGTGCATAGAAATGCATACATGTGAGATCATGCATGTTGGAGAATTGAGGGGTCTTGACATGGCAACTCACATGTGATCATACTCAATGGAAATGGAGTGTCTCGAATTTGATGGAGAAATTACGAATGATGCAAACAACATGCGAGACACAAAAATTCATCAAGACATGACAACATGGCAAAGTAGAAATCAATGTGATAAAACACGACGTGGTTGTGAGAACCAAGTGGTGTGTCATTGACGACGACTCTCAAAGAGCCTTGCATGCACTCCATGGATGTTGGACTCAAGGCGGCTTCTTGAAACCCACTTGAGAATCATCATGGTGGTCCAAGGCAGTGTCGACGAAACCAGCTGGGACCGATGCGATCAACGACGGAATTCTCGACATTTCAATGCAAAAAACAATTTGAATTCAGTCTTGTACAAAAATCGACAGAATTTGGGAAATTCTGTCCACGTCTCGGCATTCATCATGGGGCCGCTCCTACTGTCGGGGGCGGCATGCCGATCCTCAAATATTAATTGGGACTTGAGGATTTGTAATGCTTTTCAATTGCATTTCTGGTCCAAAAATGGCCAATTGATGCCCCGATGCCCATTTTCATTACATCCCCTTCCTAGACTACGTCATGGCGTCCCGGCCATGCACGTGGTCGATCTCAACCCAAATTGGCAAAACAAATCGTCAATGAAAAAGGGTTGAGGGATTTCTTTGAAGGGAGTATGTCACCGACACCCACAGGCCCATGGCAATGCACTGAGGCGATTTGAGAGCAGACAGATGTCACAGTTGAATCCGGCACCCTCAAAATAGGGGAGTATGAGGCTTGTAGGTCAGGCTGGACCATTTACGCTGAAATTCCCATTTTCACCGTGAAAAAAATGGCAAACGGGAAGAATGAACTCTGGACACTGAAGAATGGAAATTCTGTCAACCCACTGCGATATGGCGCCAGACAAGCATCATATTTGAACTCGGCGCCCTCAAATTAGGGGGGGTCGGGGTGCTGGACATCAGTTCTGGTCAATCTTCCCAAAAGGAGCGCTTTCAGCCCCTTGGAAAAGCGTGTGGTGCTGAAATTTGACAAACAGCACCCTCCTGCACCCTGCTGCAGGTCACAGGACCTCATATGGTGGCGGACGAGGGTTGCCAGTGCATCAGGCACCCGGAAGATAGGGGGGATGTATGTGAACTGGACCCCCTAGGGCAAAAATGTGACAAAATTGAATTTTTTGTGAAAAAAATCGATTTTTGCCTGATGCCAGCCAGAAATCAGAATCTGCAGCAGCAGGGGGGGGGGTGAATCAGTGTCCCGTGGGTCCAAACGGGCATCAAAACTGGATTCAGCATACCCAAAATAGGGAAGTTACACACTTTAATGGCCCATGACGGACGTAAAATGCAAAAACCCCATTTTTGGCATCAAAAATTGGTGTTCGCTCGACGAAGTAAAAAACTGTCAATCTGGACCTAATCAGTACCTCACAGTGCCGCGTAGGTGTTAATCGGTGGGGATAGAGTGCTACGGTTGCACTCGGCATCCCTAAAATAGGGGGGAGTGTACTCTACATCACCCGCCCGGGTCCCGGAGGTGAAAGAACATACTTTCACCCCGGAGGGGGAGGGGGGGGCTGTCAGAATTCTGGCTGACAGCTGGCTGATTTCCTGATGTCAACCAGGAATCGCGCCGAAAATTGAAAACGGGTCAAAAAATGTTTTCGTAAAGTTCTAAGGGTCCTTTAAGACTCCATTGAGGTGTGTGAAAAAGTTCCAGGCTCACTCTAACTGAAGCGGTACCCAGAACCTATGACCCATGGCCCGGAGGCCTGTGAGCCGTCACACCCGTTATGGCCCATGGCCCGGAGGCCTGTGAGCCGTCACACCCGTTATGGCCCATGGCCCGGAGGCCTGCGAGCCGTCACACCCGTGCGAAAGCCGTCAATACCGGCTATCCCTGTTCTCTAACCCGTGAAATCTGGAATCCGATTTCTAACCAATAAATCGATGTAGAATTACCGTGATATTATTGTCTTGATTGATTTTCGGGCTGAAATCGGTGAAATACCCGATTTCTACCGCGATTTCTAATTGTCGTGAAATCGCCGCCTGATGTCGCCTGTTCTCGCACCTTCGCCGCTTCTCCGTGGCGAGTTTTGTGATTGACTTTTCTCGAGTACCTGTGAGGTTCTAAGAGAACTTGAGGGCTGAATCTAGAGGGTATTTAATGTACTTTCATCTGGTGTGTTCACCAGAATTTTTCGCCGTTGCGTTTGCGAGAAAATCAGCGCGCAAGGCTTTCCGTCGATCGTGCGAACTCACGCTTCTCAAGGACCATGAGTTCGCACGGAACCCTACATCTCCCCCCTATGTCTTTCATCCATGCCCTTTTCACGCGGGCATATCATCTTGCTTAGGGAAGCGGGCGATGGCGGTATTTCAGGCAGCCTATGGGTCTCGCAAACCCAAGTCGTTTGCGTGCGCAAACGCTAACTTTGTGGCCTTGTGAGCATGAACGTTAATGACCGAACACAATGCTCACAAGACCAAAAACCCGAGGCCATTTTCGTTTTTCGATCAAACTCAACATTGGCTCCACGCAATTCAATGCGTACCAAAACTCTATTTTCAAGAGAGGGCAAGTTTTGGTCGAAAATTAGGCCAAAATGGCCAAACTCCCGAAGCTCGTATTCGAAGCCTATGGGGAGTTGAGCCTCGAACCAAGGCAATATATAAAGTAGAGACCACGACAAACATCGTGGATGGCTTGGTTGATTTTTACAACCTTGTCTTCCATTTTATATTATTTCGCCTTGTGAGCACGCGTGCGACATTGCCTCTTTGCACACGCGCTCATATACAAGCACTAATGACACGAGTGGGCGGAGACAATCTAACCATAGTGTGCATGTTCGAACGCACCTACTATGGGCCTACTCCAAAAGTGTTTACTCATATTTTTGCTCCTCAAGGTCCCAAAGATATGTTCATGCCAATATCGCCGATATATGCACTTTTTCCCATAAATAGTGTGCTTCAAGGATTGAGGTGTTAAAAATGCTTTCGTTGTGCTTTGAACCTCAACCCTTGTTGCAAAAGGGAAGCAAAGCTTCGGTTTGCATCCATGCAAAAGCGCAAGGCTCCTTTCTTTCGTGAAACGAAGATACGATATTTGGAGGGACCACTTTTGGGTGAACTTTGGCCGTTTTGCCCAAAATGGCCACAAACTCCTTCTCCCCCTGATTTCACCCCCGAGGTTGCGTGCGCCACTTGACCAAGGGTAAGGGCAATTCGGAGAAGGCACGTAAACCCGCATCAAATGGGATGTTTCCCCATGTGGCCTCTCCTCTCGATGGGAGAGTTGTGAGTCACCCAAGTTGGGGCATGTTGCCATTCTGCCCCATGCGTGTGTCACTTTCCCTCCAATGGGGAAAATAGCTAGAGGCGACCAGGAGGTATGGCAAGTGGCATATGTTGGGACCCAAGTCCCATGTGTCTATCGCATCTTTGGTTGAAGGGATCCTCGCCGTGGCCATGGAGATATGGAATCATGAGTGCGGGCCATTTTGGCCAAATTTCGCTGTTTTTGCCATTGTGTGCCATATTGGAATTACCCTATCTCTATGGGGCACGGGATCTAGCCGGGTTAAAGTGCGCATATTGTAGCATATGACCAAGGGTTGAACGCCCTTGAGTTTCGTATTTGCTCCTCCGGCTCATCCGGAGTTATTCAACTTTTGGTGCGATCCACGATCCCCACCTTTGCACCGCATGTTGCTTTCTGCCCCGTCCGTGTAGTCATCCCCTCGGTGAACAGTAAGCAGCCGGCGTGACAGCAAGCGATAACCCAGGGCATGCGACCACAGGAGATATCAAGGGTTGTGAATCAAGGCCTGGCGTGTCAATATCGCCAAGATTTCCTACCCTGGACGGTCGCCCGAGACGGCCGATTTTGCCATTTTGGCAATCATGACCCCACGTGACGAACCCGTGGTGCCCTGATGCCGGGACCTCAGAGGGAACCAGGTTTGGGTGAGGGCTCCAGGGGGTTCGTACTCGAAGGGCATAGGGTCAGTTGCCTCGTCCCTACCTCTGGCGGGTCCGGACGAGGGGTCAATTTTGGGGATTTTTGAGTTAACTTCAGTTTGGGCTGAAACAGCCCATTTTCAGCTACCAACTCCTGGGTGATAGTGGCGGGGCCATATCTCTGACTCGGAGTGGAGTTGGGACCTGCGGTTGAGGGAGCATGAGGAGCCACTGTGAGCTGACCTTGGAGCGCCTTGGTTCCTGGGAACTCACCTGTGGCTGGGCGGGACACCCCCCCCATTGGCAGGGTTTCAGGGTCCGGACTGAGCAGGGCATGGGTTGTGTTTGAGCCCCCGCCCCCACCAGCCACTGAGAGGGTCGGACCTGGGATTGGGATACAAGTTAGGATAGAGTGTCTATTGACCTGTGATGCCCTTACCCCAGTCCAGTCTTAACCCCATGTGTACATATCCTGATGTGTTGCTGTACATACTTTCGTTCCCTAGTTGCAGAGTGGCAAGGATCCTGAAACGCTTTGTCACATGACATGAGCGCATTGATGCCCCTGTGAGCGTAGTGCTTTGCCTGCCTGCTCACTTGCGCGTGTCCACCGCAGCGTCCCCTGGCCGGCCCCCCACGGGAACGCGTCATAAGCGTTTCACCGCCGCGGGGTTACCCAACTCTCGCGTGCCACTCGGGGCCACCAACCCTGAGCAGCGCGGCGCAGCTCGCAGCTCGCAGCTCGCAGCGCAGCGCAGCGGCTCGCAGCGCAGCGCAGGGGCTCGCAGCGCCACCCAGCGACAGCGCGTAGTTCGTCACGGAGCCAGCAGCGCCGTCCAGAGCATCGCCCTGACCGCGCCGCGACCGTGAGGGAAGTGGACATACCAGATTCATCGGCCGACCAGCAGGGCCGCGTCAACCACTTCCACAACCACCGGCTGACCAGCACCAGCCGCACGCCCAGTCCAGTGCTGCAGCACCCGCCTCAACAACGACCACCAGTTCGTTGAGTTGAACGAGTGCATACCAAGGACCTCAAGACCAACTACGCCCCCGCTGCCATGGTAAACTGGCAAGAAGCGGGCAGGACGTGGCCGCGGCCCCACCCCCATGCAGCGCAACTACTGCGTGGGTTGGTCTGGGACCAGCACTACCGCCACAGCCACCCCCGGTGCGAAGGCGGCATGCCCCGGAGCTTCGAGCTCCGCACGGACATCGCCCCCGACCGCCTGCAGGCCGTGGAGGACTGGCTGCGGGCGGAAGGGTTTGCCTTCCGCTTCCAGCAGAGGCGGTGGAGGACCTGGGCCCGGCCGGACAGGCCCGGCCAAGGGCTGCGCCCCGACGGGATTGAGGAGGACGAGAACTCCAGCGAGTACCCGTCGGGCGCCTCGATCAAGGTCTCCATGTGGGACATGATCGAGAGGAACTTCCCGGAACCGGGGAGCGAGCGCAGGCTGCAGGGCAGCAGCAGCGCGTCTCCGGGGAAGGAGAAGCGGTCCGCCGGGGACAGGAAGCGGGACCGGAAGTGGAAGGAGTACCAGGAGGACCTGGCCGCCGAAGCCGCCCAAGGCGCCAAGGGCGGAACCCCAGCCCCCAGTCCCCAACGGGCCAATGGCGGTCAGCACCCCGGCTCCACCACCCTTGGCGACTACATCCGAGTCGCCAGGCAGACCAAGGCCAAGCCCCGTCCGCTGCTCCTGAGGCCCCAGCAGGCCCCAGCAGGCCCCAGCAGCGACGTGGAGTCAGCCCACCGCGGGAGGATGCCGGCCGACCAGGCCAGCTCCAGCAGCAGCGTCGCTCCCGACAGGGACGTGGCGCGCGCCTGTGAGCGCGTCTGTGGGGTGCCCTGCAACCTTCGGGTTGCCCGGCAACGGTCCAGGCAGCACAGCGCTGCCGTGGAAGGCGCCGTCGGCATCGCCCAGGAGGAGGCTGCGGAGTGGGCGCATGGCATGGCCATCCACGCCCGGACCGTGGCGGCCATTGCGGCTGGACTCACGGCCGTAGCCGCCCATGGGGCAGCGACTGCCCAGGTCAACGGTGAGCTGGCGGCAGCCGACGAGGAAGCCCGCCTGACGCAGGAGGCCATTGCCTGCAAGGAAGCCGAGGTGAAGGCGCTGGAAGAGGCGCTTGCCCAAGAGAGGGCAAAGAAGGAGGCGGAGGAAAGGGCCCACGCCGATGCGACGGCAAAGGCCCAGGCGGACGCCGCCAAGAAGGACGCCATCCAGGCCGCGCGACGGAAGGTCGCTGAGGAGAAGGCCAAGACAGAGGCGGAGCTGGCGGCGTTGGAAGCGCAGAAGGCGCGGCTGCAGCAGGCCCGGGAAGCCGAGGCGGCTCGTGCTCGGGAGGAAGCCGAAGTGCGGGCTGCCGCAGCCACCGCCGCCGCAATGGAGGAGGCAGAGGCCAAACTCCGCCGCTAGACTCCCCCGTGAGGATCACGAGTGGAGACCCTTCGAAAGCTTTTCGAAGGGGACGCCTCCTGCAGAATGACGCTGGACGAGGCGGACACGGGCAGCAGTGGGAGCAGTTGCCCCACCGCCCATCGACGGAGGAAGGGCAAGGGGAAGACCCCCGAGAGGCCGCGGAGGCCAGTGGGTGGACACTCCCACGACAGTGACCCCTTCTTCACCGCCAGTGACGGGGATGAACGAGGCCGCCGACATCGCCAAGTGGTGGGTTGGACGGGCAGAGGAGGCGGAGACGTCCCCATGGAGCCGGAAGGTGAGGATGAGGATCTCCCTCCTCCCTACCGGAGCTCGGAGTCTTCCGAGACCGAGACGCCCAGGTGGGGCGACATGGACGAGGATGACGACATGGACTTCGGCATCACGAAGAAGCGCCCATCCTCGGACCCCCCGAGGCGACCCGGCGGAGACCCACCGGGACCCCCTGGCGGAGGACCATCAGGACCCCCTGGAGGACGCCCACCGAGTGGACCCCCTGGAGGCAGACCACCGGGCGGGGGAGGACCCCCTGGACCGGGCAGACCCGGCGGAGGCCCTTCTGGAGGACCCCCTGGGGACCCCGACGACCCACCAGGGAACGGCGACCCGGATACCACCTGGCGGTGGATTGTCTACCTCCGCAGGAGAGTCCAGTTGCTCGAGCTGGAGGTAGACACGGGCAAGGGCGAGATGGCTCGCATCTCCAGGGTCGCCGCGCGCGCGCAGAAGGAGCTGGACATCGCCAGGGCCGAGACCAAGTCGCTGACCAACGTCGTCAGCGGCCTGCAGCAGAGGCTGGACGCGCTGGAAGCCCGTGGGAGCGTCGGCAGCGACCACCCACCCCTGGAGTCGGGCTCGTCGGACGACGGCTGGGGACCCGGACCAGGTCCAGGCAGACCCCACGCCCCCGGCGGAGCCCCCAGGAGTCGCCCCAGCGCCAGTGCCCCCTCCCTCACCGCCCCCTCTCACCACAGCGCGGGCCGCCGCAACGAGCGCGTGCCGCCCGGCAGTGGCAGTGAGGATTGGCGTGATAAGTGGCTCAGCGCGGAGTACCGCAGCCGCTGTGCCCCACCGCGGACACCGGCACGCCCCCGGCGCCCCGCACCAGCCCTGGAGGCAATCCCAGTGGCTGGTGGACGTTATGGTGGACTCAGGGATGAAGTCCCCAGAGGAGACGTGGAATGGGATGTCGGTGAAGGTGAGGACCTGGATCTGGACCTGGAGGAGTTCGACATCAGCCCACCGCGTGGTGTACGACGTGAGGCCGCTGAACGCAGCCGCCGGCGCCGTGATGAGGATGCGTACATGGAAGAAGTACGGCGTGAACAATTTGGTTCAGCGTACATGGAGGAACCGCGGCGTAGCCACAGGGGTTCCATGGAGGAGATGGACGTGGCGGCCGTGGGAGTCCGTGGGCGAGGCCGATGGGAACCTCGGTCGACCTCGTGGCCGGCGTTCATGGTCTCTAAGGCGGCGGATGCCGCCGTGTGGGAAGACTTGAAGGACATCAAGCCCCCCATGTACGATGGCAACCCCCTCAACCTCGACTGCTTCTTGGAGAAGCTGGACGATTGGGGGCTGACCGTCACTGAAGACATGCCTCACGCGGATGCGGAGAGATATGTCTTCAGACGGTTCAGGTACCGCCTGCCGGAAGTGCTCGGAGAGCTATACTTCATGGCGACCAAGGAGGGGAAAGTCAAGACCCTCAAGGAAGCCAGGAAGTGGCTCAACGGGCAGGAGCGGGTGGACGCTCCGCAGGTGGCTGCCAAGCGGTGGAAGTCCATCAAGCTGGAGCATGATGGACGGCAGATCCGCCTGCGGGATTGGCGGGACTTCCGAGGGAAACACACCCTCCACCGCCGCAACGTGGAGGATTGGAACGAGGGTGACGAGCAGGCTCGCCTGCTCTCCATGCTGCCGGAAGCATGGATCAAGAAGGTCACCAAAGAGGAATCCAAGCGGGCCAAGTCCAACCACACGGTCAAGATGATGCTCCCCAAGGAGTATCATACGAACGTGGTGGCTTGGGCGAAGAAGAACGTGGCCCGGGATGTCAAACGGCACTCCCTGCGGAACGCTCTTCTCATCACCGTCTCGGGCGATCGCGAGAAGACCGCGATGTGGCGCCTTGACGGGTGTGAGTTGAGCGGCCAGACCATCCGTCTGCAGGCCATCCCGGCGCGGATGACCTGCGACGAGATCCTGGAGTGGGTTGGCGAGGAAGTAGTCAAGGAGTACCGAAACGTGCACCACACCCGCGGGTTGAGGCCCGGCGACCGCGACGTCAACTACGTTGGCGAGGGATCTGGCGGGGAAGCTGCCATGGACCCAGCGGGAGCCGGCGGCGATGAGACTCTCGTCGACGATGACGACGACGATGAGCCCGCCGAGGTGGCCGTTTGTGCCTTCGTGGCCAAGAACCTGAGCGCGGGGAGCAAACCAGGAAAATGGAAGCCCCTGCAGCAGGGTTGGAGGAAGCAGGAGAAGAGGGAGCCTCGCCGCATTGGCGACCCTCCGCTGTCCTTTGGGGAGTTCATACGAGCTCACCCTCAGGGCTGCTCGTGTGTTATGGGAGGAAGCGAGGCTTCAACCATGACCACCGAACATGCCCCATCCACAAGGCCGACACGGAGGCTTACAAGAAGGCGCACGGGTCGAAGAAGCGTGCGCCCGCGGGTATCCGGGAAGCCAAAGTGGAGGTCGACAAGGACGAGCTGGCCAAGCTGATGTCGTCGGTGGGGACCGAGTTGGCCAAGGAGATCCAGGAGATCAAGCGGAACTGGGTCCCCAGGTCGGACAACAAGAACAAGGAGAACAACCAGAATGACCAGAACAAGGACAAGGACAACAACAAGGGTAAGGAAGGGGGAAGGAAGAAGGGCGTCAACGAGGTTGATGCGGAGGAGAACACCCCTTCCTCCACAATCGACGCCCCCTAGCGGAGCCCCTGCAGCCAAGGGCCCCAGCTAGGGCGGTCGCAGGATGGTGACGTGGGAAGCGCCGAACCATCCCAGTCGGGAGTCGAGAAGCACAAAGGGACTGCCGCGGGCAGAAGGCCCGGTCCGGCACCCAGTCGCGGAGGCGGGGTGAGGGCAAGTGAAGGCACGAACCCTTGCACCCGTCCGTTCTTCGCGACCAAGAATGTGTTTGATGTACTACAGGATCTATCCGAGAGTATCGGAGGATCACCCGGACCGCAGCTGGATGCTGCAGATGGGCAGCCTGAGCCCATTGTCCACGACCTGCACCAGTCGCTTGTTGAGCTTCTGGAACGGCCGGAGATCCTGAGTTTGCACGCCGTGCGCCGTGTCGGTCGCGAGCGGCAGTTGCATCTTAAGGTCCGTGCCTTATGCGGGGAAGTGGAAAAGGTTTTCGACGTGTTGGTCGACACGGCAGCTCAAGTCAGCTTGGTCAACGCTGGCCTACTTCCACCAGAGTGTCTGACCGACAGTCGGAAACCTGTCAGGCTGAAGGTGGCAAACGGCCAGTACATGGTGGGAGGCACGAAGAAAGCGGCCATTGGGCTGCAGTTCGTGAACCATCGTGAGCTGAGCCGCCCAGACCTCGGCAAGGAAATCCTCCTGCACGGTCGCTTCTACGAGGCCGAGATGGACTGGGACATGATCGTTGGATACGACTTCATGATGGAGACGGACTCCGGCGTTCTCCCGGCCCAGGCCTCCATGACCCTGTACCAGGACGACCAGCTCTCGTGGCTTTCGTCACCTGAGCACCATGTGGAATGCCAATGGATCCACCCAGAACGCAATCAGCTCGAAGTGGCCGCGCAGGACACTGAGCCAACTGGTCCTGCAAACCAGGAGTACGGCGTAAGGCCGGAAGTGGCGAGCCGAGTTGTCGCGGACTTGGGAGCTTCGGATCTGGCCCTGGATGCGTTCTCTTCAGGAACCTCCGCCCATCTGCGGGTGTTTGAGAAGTACTGGAGCGCACAGGACTCCGCGTGGAAGAAGCACTGGGGTTCGCATCAGGGATTGATGTGGATCCATTGCCCCCGCTGGGACATTCCAAGAGCGATAGCGAAGATTCGCAAGGACCGCTCCAAGGCAGTGCTGGTTGTTCCTATGGGATGCACCGAGGAGGAAAGTACCCGACATTGGGTAGCCTCATTGACCAACATGACCTTAAACAAGGTCGTCCTACCGGCTGGAGAGAGTGTCTACCAGGACGGTAAGGGACAGCCCATGCCACCCCAGAGATGGCCAACAGAATTCCACTATGTGGATGGGGGCCTTGATCAGGCCGACGCCACGGACTTCGTGTGTGTCAACCGCATCATAGCAGAGCGCTGGCGGCAATGCTTTGCGGTTCCCCCTGTTGACATCGAAGAATCGGAATCGGAAGACCCCCTCACTGACGAGGAGTGGGATCTGGTTCAGGGGAAACGACTGGGGAAACCAGCGTGAGGGCAAAGGCCAGGACAAAGCCTGGTGGGAAGTGGACTCGATCGTCTCTGGTTCCTACGATGGAGATACCTTCGTAAGGAGGGTACTGGACCACCTGTCCAGCCAGGACGAGCCAATCGAGGGTAACCCACCCACCTACGGCGATCTATTCCGAGGCAAGACCAGAGATGGCCCTTTGGGCCACCTGGGAAGACCGCCTGAGCTGAAGACGAGCGGAGTAGCTACCCCTCAAGTAAGCTCCGTGGTTCAAGTGCCCGGAAAAGCCAAGGCGGAGTCCGACGATTGCCCCAAGATTCAGGCATTGAGGGCCAGGCTGAAGCAGAAGTATGGGGATACCTTCTTCAGCGGAAAGCCTGTGTTTCCTCCACCGGTGCGTGGACCGTATGGCGAGGCCAAGATACGACTGAAGAAGGACCCCCGTGTGTATCGGCACCGGGAGTTTGCCCTGAGGGGCGAGAGGAAAGAGGCCATGGAGAAGATCCTCCGTGACTTCATCCAGAGAGGCTGGCTCGAGCCGTGCCACTCCGAATGGGCCTCTCCGTTCTTCGTCGTCCCCAAGAAGGTTGCCGGTGAGTGGCGGCTCGTGGTCGACTACCGCGGCCTGAACGCCCAAACACAGCATGATAGCTATACGCTTCCCCTCATTGAGGACATGCTGCAAAAACAACACCGGCGGAGGATCTTCACGGTGATTGACCTGAAACATGGTTATCATCAGATGCCTCTCGCCGAGGAGTCCCGTGCCTGCACAGCCATGAGCACCCCACTTGGACCTCTCCAGTGGAAGGTGATGCCCATGGGCGTTACCAACGGCAATGCGGCTTTTCGGCGGATGAGGGAGAACCTGCTTGAGCCGGTGCGTGACTGTGCGGACCCCTTCGTGGACAACGTGATCATCGCGTCCGGGGACCCCAGTATGAGCTACGAGGAGCTCCTGGAGGCACATGAGAGAAAGTCACTCGAGTGCTGGACCTTCTGGTTCGGCACAAACTCACGGGCAGCAGTGACAAGGCCACCATTGCGGTAAGCGAGGTGGTCTTCGCTGGCCACGTAGTTGGGAACGGGCAGCACAAGCCCATACCTGGCAAGGTGGCCGCGATTGAGCACTGGGAAAAGCCCAAGACGGTCTCTGAGCTACGGGCGTATCTGGGGTTCTGCAACTACTACTCGGGGTATATCAAAATGTATGCCGAGTATGCAGCCCCCATGACGACCATGCTCAAGGGCAACCGAGAGGAGACCAAGAAGGGGTCCAAGAAGGCTCTGGTCTGGACAGCTGAGTCCGACCGTGCCTTTGAGGGGATGAAGCAGGCGCTGCTATCCGCAGTGGGTCTGCACCTCGTGGATCCCGACCGAGGGTTCGTCCTGCGCACCGACGCTTCCGACTACGCCATTGGCGCTGTGTTGGAGCAAGTGCTTGACGACGGGAGGCACGTGCCCGTGGCCTTCTGGAGCCGAGTCCTGGTGGAAGGCCAGAGACGGACGTGGACGCCCCGAGAAAAGGAGGCGTATGCCATCGTCATGGCTCTCAGGAAATGGGCTGGGTACATAGCCCTCCATCCCGTCACCGTCTGCACCGACCATCAGAGTCTGCAGTCGTGGCACAAGGAGCACGTGGACACCCCCTCAGGTCCCGCCTCCCGACGGGCAAGATGGCATGAGACCTTGGCCAAGTTGGACCTCACGGTTGTGTATATTCCTGGAAACGATAACACCGTGGCGGACTGTCTCAGTAGGTGGGCCTATCCCGCCAGCAAGGGCATGACGGATATCTCTGCCCATGGCGATGAGGCTGAGACCGCTGAAGCCAAGAGGATCATCGAAATGCAGCGCCTGATGGAGGAGGAGGGTGCTAAATGCTTCGTCGTCATGGCTGCAGATGCCCCCCTCGCGTCGAGGGTGAGCAGAGCGGTCAGAGTACTCGCCCCTGATGGAGCTGAGTCCGACAAGCACCTCTTCCCGGAGTCTTGCCTCCAGGACGACTGGACCGACGACTACGCCAAGTCTGAGGCCTTTGCGGCCGAGTATAGGGCTGTGACCGACCCTGATGACGTGGCCAAAGGGGCTGACTGAGGAAGATGGCAAGCTCTACCGGAATGGTAAGCTGCTAGTACCAGAGTCCCGGGTGCTCGAGCTGTGTGAAGCTTGGCACCACCACATGCTGCACCCAGGGGTCAAGAAGCAAGCTCTTGACATGCAGCGTCGGTTCGAGATCGACCATATGGTTCTCTACACCGCCATCAAGAAGGACAGGAAGGGTTGCTCGGTCTGTCAGGCCTGCAATCCCGATAACCGGAACGTCAAGGGGGAACCCCAATGGACCCCGGTTCCTGACCAGCCTATGGAGAGCGTGGCCATGGACGTCTTCTCCATGCCCGAAGTGCACATTGGCAAGGAGACCTTTGACTGTGTGGTTCTCTGTGTGGACCGCCACAGCGGCTACGTTGTAGCCGTTCCGGCACGCAAAAAGGGGTTGCTTGCCAAGGAAGTGGCAGTCATGATGATTCGTCATTTGCTGACCGTCTTTGACATCCCCCGCACCATTTGCAGTGACCAAGGGCCCCAGTTTACTGGTGGCTGGTTCAAGGCTATGTGTTCCCTCATGGGGATACGTCATGCCAAGAGCGTCGCCTATCTCAGCCGGTCTAACGGCCGTGCTGAAGTGGCTGGACGGCAGCTGCCCACATCACCAATCCACGGCGGAACTGGTTTGAGGAGATGTGGCCTGCTCTGAAGGCCCATCATGACACCCCCACTCCGGGCGGTTTGTCCCCTCACCAGATTCTGTTCGGGAGGGACCCCCTGGGTAGGGGACTTCCCTTGTCTGGTGATGGCATGGCTATGGATGCCAAGGAATTCTTCGCGCGGCAAGAGCAAACGGCGCGGGACATCCGCCAGCAGCTCGAGAAGGAGCATGCTGAGCGTCAGAAGTCCGCCCCGAGCTCGACAGCGCAGAAGTTCAGGGTGGGAGACCCGGTGTGGGTGATCAGACCCCGCCCTATGGGCACCCACCGCACCAAAACCTTGTTCACACCCGGCGAGGTGGTCCGCAGGATTGGTGAGGACACCTACCGCATCAAGGTGGGTCACGGACAGTTCCGGGAGCACCACGAGAGTCAACTCCGTGTGCGGGAACCCGACCTCCGTGGCCAACATGTGTCCCTGAGCTATGCCGCACATGAGGCTGACTCGGATGATGACTATGCTGAGCAGGACGACTATACTGTCGAGAAGATCCTGGCTCAGCGTCCGAAAGCCTCGGCACCTGGAGGTCTGGAGTTCAAAGTTCCTTGGCGAGGCTTTGGGCCGTCCCACGACACCTGGGAACCCGTCTCCTCGTTCGTACCGCGGGTCAATACTCCCTTCATGGAGTACATCCGCAAGCACAAGACCAAGATCCACGTTTCGGACTTGGCAGCACTCACCCGGGCGATTGCAGCCAGGGGTGCCTGATCAGCGCCCTGAGCTCTCCCCTGATGTGCTTTGAGGCGCTTGTGAGGCCGACGGATCGTCCCTCACTTGCTTGCTCTCTCTCATCTTCCGGTGACCTGCCATCAGAGTGGCCATATACCCCCCCCTGCTGAATCCAGAGGAGGATGGCCCCTCTCTTTCAATTCTATTCGTCACTCCCCCCCTGCTGAATCCTTGGGAAACCAGGTAGGGCGACTGACCTTCATTTTTCTGAGCTCTTGGGGCCTTGAAGCCCATACGACGTTGCGCAACGGATGCCGCTGTCATCAGCATTGCGAATTTTTTGTGTGTGGTCTGATTCCATGGCACTTGCGGAATCCAGACCAGTCGACGTGTGTCAGCTGACTATATATGGCCTGAACTCAGGCGTCTTCCTGTCCACCCCCCTGCATTGCCTTATCCTGACCGTGGCTTGGTTTGGCGCTCTGTCCACAGCGTGTTTACACGCCTATTTACCCAGATTATTGCTTGTTTTTCTGCCCTCCAGGATACGTGCATCTGTATGTTAAGTGTCATCAGCCCATCGCTGAGGGATGGACTGATTTTCACCACGAATCGGGATACAGAGGCGTCCTGAGTCGCCGTTTACATGCTTTTACTGCAGGTCCAGCCTGGACCAGTACCTAAGTACATTTTCTTCTGTTTGAGTGCCCGTGATACCGTGTTGCCCTATTCACTGTGATGTTGAGATCCTGATGGCGCCAGGCGGGAAGCCCAGTTGCCTGACTACACTCCCAGCGGTCCGCCACTGTCAGTCCCAGTGTGAGCCTACCGATTCGCAGACGCATTTGCAGTCGGATGGCGGCCTGCGGTGCTCCTGACCTCGGTCAGTCTGCCTGGGAAACTGGTGGTTTGAGGAGTCGACGCCTCCACCCACACTGCATGAGGACTCCCTCATGTATGGCCTTCGTGGTAATAGGGCGAGGGAAAAGACGGCAGTGGTGCCCGATCCCTTCAGGAGAAGCTCCCTTAAGATCCCTTAAGGAGTTCGGCTGTATCACTCTGGACTCGCGTCGTATGGATATGGACATGGTGCGCCCGAGGAAGGACCCGTGGGGACTCTCCCCAGTCGGCGGGCCTTGGGAAGCTTGGGGTAGCCTGATGGATCTTTGTGGTCGCTCTCGACCTGTGGGACCACCTCGGTCGTCGTGTGTCGCCTATGTTGGCCGTGTATGCCACTGCCACTGTGGTGGTGACCGTAGCAGCTTGCACCCGGTGCGCCTGGTATGGGTTAACGGGTCCTTTGGATGCCGAACAATCGCCGGCAGGACCTGGGACTTGATACTTGATACTATACCTCTTATTACTTACAGTTACAGCATCATACCTGTTTTACCGTGGGATCGCGATGGGCAACCTAACCCGTAAATTAGCCTGAAGTGAGGTGTGACACCCCCCGCCTTCAGGGGATGGTCCTGGGTACCCGCTGCCATGCTTGGGTGTTATCGAGCCCCCCCCAGGGTTTGCTCTAAGGAGGGGGGTGAAGCGGTACCCAGAACCTATGGCCCATGGCCCGGAGGCCTGTGAGCCGCCACACCGGTTATGGCCCATGGCCCGGAGGCCTGTGAGCCGTCACACCTGTTATGGCCCATGGCCCGGAGGCCTGCGAGCCGTCACACCCGTGCGGAAGCCGTTAATACCGGCTATTCCTGTTCTCTAACCCGTGAAATCTGGAATGCGATTTCTAACCAATAAATCGATGTAGAATTACCGTGATTTTATTGTCTTGATCGGCTTTCGGGCAGGAATCGGTGAAATACCCGATTTCTACCGCCATTTCTAATTGTCGTGAAATCGCCGCCTGATGTCGCCTGTTCTCGCGCCTTCGTCGCTTCTCCGTGGCGAGTTTTGTGATTGACTTTTCTCGAGTACCTGTGAGGTTCTAAGAGAACTTGAGGGCTGAATCTAGAGGGTATTTAAACTACTTTCATCTGGTGTGTTCACCAGAATTTTTCGCCGTTGCGTTTACGAGAAAATCAGCGCGCAAGGCTTTCCGTCGATCGTGCGAACTCACGCTTCTCAAGGACCATGAGTTCGCACGGAACCCTACATCTCCCCCCTATGTCTTTCATCCATGCCCCTTTCACGCGGGCATATCATCTTGCTTAGGGAAGCGGGCGATGGCGGTATTTCAGGCAGCCTATGGGTCTCGCAAACCCAAGTCGTTTGCGTGCGCAAACACTAACTTTGTGGCCTTGTGAGCATGAACGTTAATGACCGAACACAATACTCACAAGACCAAGAGCCCGAGGCCATTTTCGTTTTTCGAGCCAACTCAACGATGGCTCCACGCAATTCAATGCGTACCAAAACTCTATTTTCAAAAGAGGGCAAGTTTTGGTCGAAAATTAGGCCAAAATGGCCAAACTCCCGAGGCTCGTATTCGAAGCCTATGGGGAGTTGAGCCTCGAACCAAGGCAATATGTAAAGTACAGACCACGAAGAACATCGTGGATGGCTTGGTTGATTTTTACAACCTTGTCTTCCATTTTATGTTATTTCGCCTTGTGAGCACGCGTGCGACGTTGCCTCTTTGCACACGCGCTCATATACAAGCACTAATGACACGAGTGGGCGGAGACAATCTAACCATAGTGTGCATGTTTGAACGCACCTACTATGGGCCTACTCCAAACGTGTTTACCCATATTTTTGCTCCTCAAGGTCCCAAAGATATGTTCATGCCAATAATGCCGATATATCCACTTTTTCCCATAAATAGTGTGCTTCAAGGATTGAGGTGTTCAAAATGCTTTCATTGTGCTTTGAACCTCAACCCTTGTTGCAAAAGGGAAGCAAAGCTTCGGTTTGCATCCATGCAAAAGCCCGAGGCTCCTTTCTTTCGTGAAACGAAGATACGATATTTTGAGGGACCACTTTTGGGTGAATTTTGGCCGTTTTGCCCAAAATGGCCACAAACTCCTTCTCCCCCTGATTTCACCCCCGAGGTTGCGTGCGCCACTTGACCAAGGGTAAGGGCAATTCGGAGAAGGCACGTAAACCCGCATCAAATGGGATGTTTCCCCATGTGGCCTCCCCTCTCGATGGGAGAGTTGTGAGTCACCCAAGTTGGGGCATGTTGCCATTCTGCCCCATGCGTGTGTCACTTTCCCTCCAATGGGGAAAATAGCTAGAGGCGACCAGGAGGTATGGCAAGTGGCATATGTGGGGACCTAAGTCCCATGTGTCTATCGCATCTTTGGTTGAAGAGATCCTCGCCGTGGCCATGGAGATATGGAATCATGAGTGCGGGCCATTTTGGCCAAATTTCGCTGTTTTTGCCATTGTGTGCCATATTGGAATTACCATATCTCCATGGGGCACGGGATCTAGCCAGGAGGAAATTGCGCATATTGTAGCATATGACCAAGGGTTGAACGCCCTTGAGTTTCTCATTTGCTCCTCTGGCTCATCCGGAGTTATTCAACTTTTGGTGCGATCCACGATCCCCACCTTTGCACCGCATGTTGCTTTCTGCCCCGTCCGTGTAGTCATCCCCTCGGTGAACAGTAAGCAACCGGCGTGACAGCAAGCGATAACCCAGGGCATGCGACCAAAGGGGACATCAAGGGTTGTGAATCAAGGCTTGGCGCGTCAATATCGCCAAGATTTCCTACCCTGGACGGTCGCCCGAGACGGCCGATTTTGCCATTTTGGCAATCATGACCCCACGTGACGAACCCGTGGTGCCCTGATGCCGGGACCTCAGAGGGAACCAGGTTGGGTGAGGGCTCCAGGTAGTTCGTACTCGAAGGGCATAGGGTCAGTTGCCTCGTCCCTACCTCTGGCGTGTCCGGACGAGGGGTCGATTTTGGGGATTTTTGAGTTAACTTCAGTTTGGGCTGAAACAGCCCATTTTCAGCTACCAACTCCTGGGTGATAATGGCGGGGCCATATCTCTGGCTCAGAGGGGAGTTTGGACCTGCCGTTAAGGGAGCATAGGGAGCCACTGTCGGTTGGCCTTGGAACTCGCCTGTGGCTGGGCGGGACACCTCCCCCATTGGCAGGGTTTCAGGGTCCGGACTGAGCAGGGCATGGGTTGTGTTTGAGCCCCCGCCCCCACCAGCCACTGAGAGGGTCGGACCTGGGATCGGGATACAAGTTAGGATAGAGTGTCTATTGACCTGTGATGCCCTTACCCCAGTCCAGTCTTCACCCCATGTGTACATATCCTGATGTGTTGCTGTACATACTTTCGTTCCCTTGTTGCAGAGTGGCAAGGATCCTGAAACGGTTTGTCACATGACATGAGCGCATTGATGCCCCTGTGAAGGTAGTGCTTTGCCTGCCTGCTCACTTGCGCGTGTCCACCGCAGCGTCCCGTGGCCGGCCCCCCACGGGAACGCGTCATAACCGCCTGTGGACCCCTGTGACCGTCCCGAAGTGACCCTGTCGGGCTGTAAAAATTCTGCAGCCTGAATTATGGGTTGTGAGGGGGGGGGGGGGGGGCTGTCACCTGTCGCACCCGAATTGCCTCGGGGAGGGGTCTTGAACCCTACCCTCACCCTGACCCTCGTTGTTTACCGTGCGCTAACGTGAGCATGGCGATGCCAACGAAGTCGGTACACGCACTGAAACATGTGGTTTACTGTGCGCACACGCGGACATGGCGTTGGTGGACAAGACGGTACACGCACTGCAAACTGTCGGAGCGGGGTTGAATTGGGCATACAAAACTAAAATTCGGACTTCAGGGAAGGATTGAGCTGAAATTCGGCCACCCGGACCCCAGCCTCGGGCATTGGACACCTGAATGCGACGGCTGGCGAACACAAAGAAGAAAAAACAAAGAGAAGGACAAAGAGCAGGGGAATCGGGATGGGAACAAGGGAGGGGAGGAGTAATTTGACTGACTGGCTGGCTGGACCCCTGGGACCGACCAGAAATGTTGTAAAAATTCAGAAATAAATCAAAATTGGATTTCGTAAAATTCTGGAGGCCCCTTCGGACACAATACACCAATCCCGACCCGGTTCAGCCACACCGTAACCAAAACCGGCCCCCTGTACTCATGGGAGGGGGGGTCCTTCACTGCTGGACATTTCAGGACAATTTCAGGGAGGTGGAGGAGAAATATGGAGAAGAGATGGCACAAAAACAAATGTTGTCACCCTACCAAAGCAAAGACAGGACCACACAACCTCACAAGGAATGGGTCGAGCAATGTAATGTGTCCTACACCGCCTAGGGCCAGGCATTTCCGACACACGGGCCGAAAGGGTGCAGAGCAGGGTATGACATGTTTGCAAATGTGATGAACCCTAACTTAACATGCTACCAAACACATGGAGAGGGGGAGATAGCGGCTGAGGCCCCTGATCACTCGTAAGTGGTGCGGCAGGACCACTCATGCCTCAAAGCAAGGGGTCGAACTGCCCGCTTGAACCCCGCAAACCCCAGGCCACGCACTCCCGGAGGAACGGGCGAAGGATTCACAAGGTAGCAATGCAATACCTCAGGAATTAACGGTACTTTCTTTGGCATGTCACTGAAATTTCTGATGCTTGTTGGATCCTGAAAAATGAGATAGGGAGCTCAAGCGTGATGCACAACGGATCCATGCATGACATCCATGCGGCAGGGCCACAATGATGCAAAGGGCCGAGCCTCGGGATCCTCATCGTGACGGTAGGGCCACACAAGAAGGGCCGAACCCAACCCAGAAATTCACAAAATTGGTATCCTATATCACAATGTCAAGACAATGGGTCAGCAGTGCATCAGTTTTAGCTACTGGGCGAACAGAAATTCAGAAATATAGGGTCCAAAATTCTGCCTGGTGCTGAAATTCTGATGCCCCAACCCGCTTGACTGCAGACTTTGGCAAATAGGACGAGATCAGGACTCACAATCCCGAAGGAAGGGCCGAGATCATTAGACTATGCCACTACACAGTTTACCGGGAAGGGTTGAGACCGCAGGTGTAGGCTAAAGCCCTATAACCACTCCTAAAAAGGTGTATCATACCTAAATGAGGCTACCAGGACCCTCCAGGCCGTACGTTGTGTAGTCTGGATAACCAAACGGGCCTCAAACCCCGCATCCAATGTAGAATTTGGTGCCGAGCGGGCCAGCACATGGCGAATGCCGCTAAGTTGAAGGTCAATTGTATGTTTCTTGTTGTACTGGGTCCAGAGATCATTAATATCGTGCATGAATGCACTAGCAGGCTGAAATTCGGTCTCTGGGTACCCCCTGTACTTGACCTCCCTCTCTTTGTGCTTACGGCGCCCCCGTCCAACCGTCGTATGCAGAAAAATTTCCTCAATGACGTACTTGTCGGACTCGACCAGAAAGCCCTGTTCCGTATAGTAGTGCAGAGGAGGAGTACCCTCCTCAGGGGCCACGTAAGGCTTGAGACGCATAGTGTCCAGCGCCATTTCGCGTCGTTCGGTAGCTATCAAGTAAGTATTGCTGCCCAGGCGCTGAAGGACTTCACCTGGTCCTTCCCACACCCGATGCAGCTTATCAATACCTTTCTTAGTCTTGTAGTCCCTGTACCAGACTTTCTCCCCAAAGACACAGACATGGGGACGGTGCGCCTTTCGGAATTCCTCCGCCTTACGGCGGTGAATCTTATTCAGGGAGTCCTGTACGTAGCGGCGGTCCTGCACCAGCTGTTGGAAGAATCCAACTGCATCCCAACACTCAGATTGGGGAGGAATGGGTGGGCAGTCTCCAAATCCAATGAAATTGCAGCCAAACACCAAATAGTGTGGCGAAAACCCACTGATCGGGCTAGGGATGTCGTTGGAAGCCCAGATGGCTAGTGGCAACAACCGCGCCGAGTTTTGCTGAGTTGTTTTCACCAGCCACTGCCTGAGGGATTCAACGACCACCTGAACTGCTCGTTCCGCACGCCCGTTTGACTGGGGTCTCTTGATGGTGGATTGCTTCATGCTGATCCCTGATAGCTTACAGGGTTCGCTGGAGAATTTTACCGTAACCAGATGGTCGTTGTCTGAAAAGATCTCTTGGGGCATACCCATGACGGGCACCACCCTCTCCAGATATAGGTCCGCCAGACCAAGTGCGGTCAGGGTCTTACTGCATGGCACTGCCACCACATACCCCGTTAAACGGCAAACGACGACCAAAACATAATCATATGTGTTGCCGTTTGCGGTACAAGGACGTCCGCTGAGGTCACAAAAGTCAATACAGACTGATGCAAACGGGTACTCTGGTACTGGTGCGGGATGATTGGACTCTCGCTGTAAACCCTTACGGCCCTTAGTTTGGCCGCAGATATTGCACTTATTGACAATTGACTGCCCCATTTGGTGTACTTCTTTCAGTTGATATGCACAAAAATACTTCCGTTTGAAGATTTCCAGGGTTTTTCTGATGCCAGGGTGTGCATACTCATGGCAGGCTTTGATGACTTGTTTGACCAAGTCATATGGTACACACACACGTCCACTGCTTCGCACCTTATCGTCATGCAATGTATATGACTGTTTGTCGACCTCAATGAACTTGTGCTGTCATAAAGCATCCCAGCGGGGAGCAAAGAACGGGTCAAGCTCAGGGTTGGAGGACCAGTCATCATAAAGGACAGAGATTGCGGGAGGCACTTTAATGGCTTCTATGTCTCCGACAACGAGGGTTTCCACCCCCGGAATATGCCAACTCATGGTAGACATAGTCTCAATCATGTTAAGTGATGCCAATTGTGCCTTGTGTCGGCATTTAGAGTCCAAGCTAAGTCTCCTTCTTTGAGCACGGGTGTGTTTTCGACCCTTCACGATGTGGGGACGCGGGCTTGATGGCCCTACCAGGCTTTCATCCCCCACGGAGTGGATGAGAAGCTCCTCCATAGTGTTAAACTTGGACCCGTCTGTCGTGACATAGGGTGCCTCGGCCTCAACTGTGTTGACCGACTTAACGGCTTGTAGTGCAGCCACTGTGGCTACCTGTAACTGGTTAAGCATGGCTTGCTCATGGAAAAAGGCTTCGGGCTCCGCTGTTTTAAGGTAATCACGCACAGACTGCCATTCCTGTTTTTCGGCTTCCTCCCATCCAGCCAGGTCATCATCCCCACCATGGAAGTTGGTGTCTTGGGCCTCCGCTGCTGGATAGGCAAACCGAGAAAGAGCATCGGCAACCTGATTCTCCTCACCTGGACGGTAAGTAATAATAAGGATGAACGGGCTCAAAAACTCATGCCAACGTCCCCGCCGTCCTAACGGCCCAGAAATGGTACACAAGTCCTCCTTGTACCATTTCACAGTGGCTGAATGATCAGTCTGGATCTCAACTGCAGATCCTCCGATCCATGACTGAAATTTCAACAGCCAACACACAATGGCATATGTTTTCTGCTCTCTTGGAGTCCAGGCAAACTGCCCCCTGTTTTTGGTACTCCCATTGACGCCGGCCTTGTTCCGGTGAAGCTTGCGGGAAGAGAAGGCAACTGGGTGCCAGTTACCATCTTCCTGCTGCTGCTCAAGGACCCCACGGACTGCATAATTGGACGCATCAGTGATGATGCGCCATGGCAGGCCTCGCTTGGGTACGTATTACAGTCTGGTTTTCTCAGTTAACACATTCTTCAGGGCCTCGAAGTTGGTTTTCGGTTCATCCGTCCAATGAATTCGGGCTTCACCAGGTGTTAACCTGATTTTCTTCCTCTTTTGAGGCACTCCAGTGGATGTTCGTGGGGCATTAGGGTCCCTGGGCTCATATTGATATTTGCCTTTGAGGGCGTTCATCAGCGGTGCCGCCATTTGGGCGAATTTGTCAATATACACCTGATACCAGCCCACGAGCCCAAGGAATCCCTTCATGTGCTTGGCTGTTTTGATATCCTCCCATTTCCATTCTTTTACTGCTGAGATTTTGGTGGGACTCGGATATCTACATCCATCCTTAAGGATGTGACCCACATACTGCACAATTTGTTTGAATAGATGGACCTTGGAGGGCTCAACTGTTAACTGAGCCTCCTTCAGTGCATCAAACATCTTGCACGGGTCCTCAAAATGCGCCTCAACGTATTTCCTGAGCGTTCCCGGTTGTTGTTTTTGCTCAATTGTGAGCTTGTCCGGCTCTAAAACATTCCGCCCCGACGACGATAGAATGTCATCAATGTAGGGTCGGGATTGAGGACAATTGCGTGTCACATATTGGACCATTTTTTTTTAGGCTGCAGGCCCAACCTTAACACCCATTGGAAGGACATTCCATTCAAAGACGCCAAATGGAGTACAGAAGGCAGTAAGATGCTTGCTGCTCTCCTCAAGATGCATTTGATGAAAACCATCCTCCAAATCGATGATGGAAAAGATAAAATTGCCCTCCTGGTTGGCAATATGGTCCTCAATGACAGGCAGCGAAAAACTGTTGCCCTTTAAGCAGGAATTAAGATGACGGTAGTCAATGACCAGCCGCCAATCATTTTTTCCTGGCTTTGGCACCAGGAACGCTCTGGCGACCCATTGTGGCTGCCCTTTTGCATCTCGTAGCATGCCACGGTCCTTGAACTTCACGATTTTATCCAATAACGCTTTTTCGCGTTCACCCACGGCTCGTATGGGCTTATCAGCTCTGGGGCTAGCATGTTCAGGCAAGAGCTCCAAGCTGAGCGTAGAATGTGGCACTCCTGCCTTTTTGGCTGCCGGGGTCACATCCTGAGTGCGAATGGGATTAAAAACGGTTTTTTCATAGCGCGCCATAATTTTGGTCTTGAGGTCTTCACAAGCTTCCCAGTCCTCATCCGACTTGATGAAGAACCGGATGTGGCGGCGGTAGCCTTGTACCCAATCATGCTGGCTCATCTCCCTAGGACCCAGACTAGACCTATCCACACAAGACTCATTCATTACCGGGGGTGTAGTTACCATTGGCCGCTCATGTATGGTATCAGACTCCTCCATACTGGAGTAATCGGGACCTGGGGACGCTTCGGACTCTGACTGACGGATGTCCCCTGACTTGGCCCTTTTGGTTGCTTCGCGATGTGCCTGTCGCCGCATCTGGCGGCATTCGACCTGTACGGGCGAAACTTGTTGTACCTGATGGTTAGAAGTACCATGCATGAGCGACTCTAAGGAAGGCTTGGGGGGTGTGTGTGAAAAGGAATCGGAAAATGTGCAGTCGTGCGGATGTAGGGCGACACAATCCCCGCGGGGAAGGGTCGAGTCCCATACAGTGCGTTGCTTGTCGGCGGTATCCGCTGATTCCGCCTGTGACTCCTGAGGAGTCCATCCTAGCGCATCTGCTACAACCATACCATACTCCCTATCGGCTGAGCGTACCTTACCATCATGATCTACAAAAAGGGGTTCACCGACCGGCACATCTACCCAGTCTACTACCACCTCGCTCAGCAACCACCACCAATCCCTATCCTTACATGTCGGGACAACAGCGATACCTCGGCCTTGCTCAAACTTCAACTTCTGAACGGGCTGCTGCCACAGTCTATCGGGGGGATGTAACCAAAGGTTCTCTCCGGCCCATGGCTGTGACACCCCGTTATTTTGCTCATCCCAATATTTCGGGAGACGAGCAAGCCGTTTACTACTGAATACATCTGTAAATTCCCGGAAACAACACTTGTCAACCAGCGACTTAGCCGATCGCTCAATGCGAAGGACAATATCCTGGCGGACTGCCAAATCATCCCTATCACGCAGCCATTTTTGCCGCGCTTTGTGTCTGGCCGCCGCCTGAACATGCCGAATATTGCTCCGACCCTCATGGGTACGGAATGAGGACTTAACCGCCTTGGTGCTCTTTCGTAGCACCTTGGACGGCCAACCGCCGCCGGTGTCGCTAGCTGTAATGTCAGAACTGTCTCTAGAATCAGTCGCGCAATCTGAGTTTTCAGAATCCGCCCACAGATCTAAGTCTGTCAACGCCAGACTTTCACATGCAACCGCCCTCAACTCGGTAGCCTGAGCTGAGTTTATACGGGCCGATCCCCACCCTGAAGGGTTGGCGCCGGGGTGACCTACCGTGGCGCGGTTAGTGACACTTGGTAACTCGGTTTCCATGCTACCTGTGGCCTCCTCTACAATCAACTCTGGTTCAGTACCAGTGAACTCCGCGAATGTGTTAGCAAGCAACACTGCCACCCTGTGTGGCAGACCAACGCCCATTGCAGGTCCAGCGTGTCGTACTGGGACCAAGGCCTTGGATTTATGTGTAGGTACCGGAGGAAACTGCTCCGTACCCGGCAGATTGCCACTGTTGGCTGGGTCTACATGATTGTGACCCTTGATGCTGTCTGAATAGGCGAGCAACAAAGAACATACCAGTCCTTGCACTAGCCCCAGGGCTTGGTTCACTGCAGAACCCTGATCAGCGGTCTCACTGCCCGCCTGAATCATGCCAGCCCTGTGCGCCGTCACCCAAAGGGTAATATATGTGCACACCAAGAGGACGTACTCTTGTGCGCGAGATGGAGAAAGTAAGATTAGTGTGCTTGATGAAACTGGAGAGATTTGCGCTCCCTCTTCCTGGGAGGGCAGGTGGGGCTTACCTGGGGAGGGAGGTACCGTACCTTTGGGTGTGTCTGTACTACCGAACCCACCGGAACCGCGTTCTGTGGCTTGTAATTCGGAGACTGGTTGAACTGAAGGATTTAGATGAAGTTCGAGGGTCATTTGGGCGACTTTGTCTCCTTGCCGCACCATGCATATGATCCTGAGGTGCCCGATTGCTTAATAAAATATCGACTTCTCCCGTGTAATCGTGATCGATTACCCCTGCCCCTACCCTTAACGCTAACTTGCTCGCGTTCCCTGACCTGTCCTGAATCTTACCGTAAGTGAGAACGGGGGTAGTGAATGCTAACCCCGTGGGTACCCGTTGCTGTCCTCTGGAGGGAATGAGAATATCGGCCTTGGCGTATAAATCGTAGCCTGCGGACCCGGGCGTACCCTTTGTTGGTAAAATGGACTCTGGTCTGACCTTTTTGACCTGAAGAGGATTTGAAGAAATATGAGCTTGAATGAGTTCGACAAGAGTAGGAGACATACATGGGCGGGAGAGCGGAGAGGAGAGAGGAGGGGAGGGAGGAAGAGAAACTTCTTGACCAGCTGATCCTGCCGATGGGGCTGCCGTAGCTGGCCCGAAAGACTGTCGATCGGCCGGTGATTCTGTGACTGATGGGGGGATGGGATTGAAGGACGTCGAGGACGCCGAGTGGGGGTAGGGGGGCGTAGCTCGTTGGTGTATGCTGAGAGATCCACCACCCCTTGTAGGTTGGCGAGACTGCGTGATAATGAAGGAATTGAGATGACCTTTGTCTCTGAGAGTGACCTACGGGGTTCGTACGATACCCCCTTCCTACGTTGAGCCGACCCTTGAGGAGTCCAATCTGGCTCAGGCTCCCCGAAGGATCGCTGAAAACACCAAAAACACATGCCTGCTGTGGGCAGTTGACCTATGTGGTCCCATACCAGGTGCGTTCGACGGTGACAACGTGTGTTGACACAATCAGACTGGAAATATTCAAGCTTGTTGTCCAGAAAACTGACCGTCGGTGCCGTGGTGGCATCTGAAGACCAAATGGCTTTGGTGGTTTGTTTATCAACATGTTGTTTGCCACTCAAACACGACTGCAACGTGATGTCAGGTGCCACCCATTTAAAATACCACGGCCGAACTAACTCCGTGGAATATTCAGCCTGAATATGTGCTCCTGCCACCTCAAGCGCATACTCAGACATACCCCCATGTTGATAAGCCGGCTTCCGCTTTATCTGGAAACTATCCAGACTCCCTAGGGCATCCCTTCCAGGCACTACTGCTAACCAATACCTCAACAAGAAGGGAAACACCAATATCAGGCGAGGTCCTACGGCGGCCACATGTATGAAGACTTTTACGCACTTAAACACTCGTAACCCTTCAGGTGTCTCTACCGGTACCCGTACGGTAGACAAGACACCCTTACGACCACCTGACAAGGGCTTACGGCCTACAATCACCAACTTTACTGGATGGGGTGTGTCGATCAGTGCCACGCTTGCGAAAGGTTCTTCTCCAGCTAAGACCTCAATTTGTGCCCCAGTGTCAACCAAAGCCGGAACCATGATTTCGGGCAAGTTGAGGGAATCACTAAGCTGGATGCCTGATGAGACTACGAGCTCAACCATTTTGTTGGTCTTTCGATTCTTGGGCTTCAGCGGGAACCGGAGGACTTCGGTTCCTGCCTCATCCAGTTGAATTGGAGACACGTGGATATCCGGCGACTGATAACGTGACAGCACCCTATTAACATCCACAGTGCGAGCTGGCCGTCGGCGGCACTTGCCATTGGCCAATAATCTGGGGCGGGGCATCCGGGCGCCTCTGTCGCGTGGAGCACGCAACTTTAGAAGCTTGCCACCCCCCTACAACTTTGTTGGGCAATCCTTGGCGTGGTGCCCCTTACCACCACATCGACGACAAATGTCATCCGGTTTTGCTGATGAGCGAGACCGTGAGCGATCCTTGGAAATTGAACCTAGGCGACGCTGCTCCTGAGAGTATGAGCGTCTGTCCCGGGACCCTCGTCCTCGGTCCTTGGACCCTTGCCCGCGATCTTGGGAACGATGGCGGTTCCGTGTATCATGATCGCGGTCCATAGACCCCTTTCGGTCTCGAGATCTCCGTGACCGCTCTTGTGAGCTGCTCTTGTTGGGACACTCAGATGCCCAGTGACCCTTTTGGCCACAACGATTAAATATGTCGTCTGATTTGGCTCTAGATCGCGATTTCGACTGGCTCCGTCCACCTTTTCGAGGAATAGTCTTTTTGTCATCCTTTGGATGGGGACAGTGACGTGCCCAGTGGCCCGGTTGACCACAATTGGCGCAATTGTTCCACCGTTGCTTGGACTTCTGGATTTCTTCCTTACGCCGATGGCTGTAGGAAGGTGCGTGGGAGGTATTACTGGTGACGCTATCCCGGCGATTCCGAAAATCACGATGTGTTCCTGATTGAGAATGAGAGAGCTTGGACTCTCCTCCATGTTGGTTGCCATCGCGACTTTTACTGCGACACCCGTCACTCATCCCACCTCCTTTATTTCCAAAAGCCCGCACCTCTCGTGCTTCGGAGCCACTAGGATTATTCATATACTCCTCCTGTTGCTCCTGGTACTCCCGAGCCTGGATGAGAGGCAGCATCAAGAGAAAAATCTCCAAGTAGTTGAACTCAACCCCCGCATACTCTGCCTGCAAAGAGTAAAGCTTGTTGTATGCTGCCTTAACTTCCTTGTCTGCCGGCACATCCTTGGTGTGTTGTTTAAAAACAGCAAGCAACTGTGCAGTCGCGTGCCACATTGTTACACCATCAGGGATGTCGGCCCCTTCTTCCATCCAGTCTGACATCCAGTCCGCCAAAATGCTAGAGGTCAAAACAACCTTAGGTAAGTGTTGTGCGTGCCAAACTGCTTCTGGACGATGGATGTTTTCCATCACTCTCCCGGTGATACAGAACAAGAGATCCTTCAACGACATGTCTTCGCGATCATATGCCTTCTCGATCCTATCCCTTAAACCCTCATTTTCTATGGCCGCGATCACGATCTTTGCCTGCTGGCCTTGATCAAATCTGTTGGCATAATTTCGCCTCCAGCGAAGCGTTCTATGGATCCAACGCTCCAAAGTGGCAGGCTCACCGTCCCAAACAGGCAATTCGGCCGTTTTTTGAAGAGCCTTCTTTGTCCAAGGATCGAGCCAAGAATTCTTTTGCTCCCCGAACAACCCTTCATCAGATGCCGCCGTTGCATTCCGAGGGATGTCCGTGAAAGACTTAAACGTCAATGGAGGCTTCGCCTCCTTGAAAGCCATTTCTACGGGAATACCTGTGGGCTGAATCTTAGCCCGTTTCTGTATGGTGTCCTTTTTCAGCTGTGCAGCTGTGCGATATTCCTTTCCAGGAATGAAGTAACCGTCTTGAAAATAGGGGGCAATCTGGAGCCAGCGAATGTCTCCGTGTACCCCAAAGACTCCGGGCGGCGGTCCATACGGGCCACGTTGCCACCATCCTGGCGGTTCCGGCAAGCCTTCAAGGGGATCATAACGCCGCTCGGCTCGATTGTAACTACCATACCGGACACTACGTAGGCTATCCCTACTGCTACGCCTATGCCGGTCGGCGGGCCGATGATACCAAGCCCTACCCCTAGTTTCAAACCTCTCAGACCGTTCTGACCTACGGTCTCCATACCAGGGACCGTTTCTTTCACGTGCGGGTTGCTGTCCAACTGGACCGGGGCGGTCTAACCGAGGGGGCCGAGGATCGTCCCGTGGCCCGAATTCCCTTAGACTTGGAGTCTTCTTGTTTTCCAACTGCGTCAAGCGCTCATCCAAGTAATCATACGCCTCTGAGTCCGCCTCCATCTGTCCCCAGACGTCATTCAGCTCATCTTGGAATTGCTGCATGTCAGCTTCAAGGCCATCCATACTCAGACCTCCTTTGGGGGATGACCCTGTGGCTGAGTGTCTAGCCAATTTGCTATCTAAGTCGTCCAACCTCATGCAAGTGTCTATTTTGACGTTGGACACCAAATCAGCGAATTCGTTGACTTTTTGTCCTATTTCCTGGCTCAAGTCTCGAGATTGAGACTGCAATTGTCCAATTTCAAACTTCAGTTCAGTCACAGACGGCACGGGTGGTCTGTAACTACGAAGCCAAGAGACATTCGCCAACTTGCTTCGGAATGCAGCCAAATCATGGCGGGTGTCTATTATGTTGTTACACTGGCTACCTAGGGATTTTCTCCTCCTTTTTGGTGTAAATGGAAACTTCTTAACCTGGTAAAACCCGGATTTCATGCCCCTCTCGTGCTGAAAACACTCCTACACGGTACAAAAGTCCCAAAGTTGGCTTCCCGGGCCTGGGCTCGCGCAAATTCAGAAGTTGGCGCGCCAAGTTGCAAGTTGGCGCGCCAAGTCCGGACTTGGCGCGCCAACTTGCGACTTGGCGCGCGCCAAATGTCCCCCCACCGATCAAACCATCGACTTGCATACCATTGTTGTCACTGGAAATTCCGTCCCTCACCTGCCCTTGCAGACTTGGCACGAAGAAAGCATTGTTCCATCTTTTTTTGATTAATGTGCAAAAGACTGCGAATGTGCAAGAAGCTGTCAAATCAATCATATAAATCATATATAGAGGTCACATGCCTTGTTCAGCCTGGACGAAGACCCCCTTATTCTCTATTTACCCCCTTTGCTTCGTCCACGACGACTCCCAAACCGAAAATTTTTTATTATATAACCCCCAGTCCAGATTATCTGAGCGGATCACTTCCCCCCACCCCTTCCGCGTGCGATCCCCCTTGCCCCCCTTCACCCGCACTCTGGCCCCCCGCAGTCTGGACACCCGGCCGCCTTTATTTCCACCTCGAAAGCTGCGCTTTGAGATTTCACATTTCAGGGCTTTGTGCCGCCCCTCTGCTTTGAAGGCGGCAAAAATGGCAATGTGCCCCCACCTGCGGGCCCATCCCAACAGGTGGTCAATTCACAGATGGGCCCACAGGGTGACGTTCATTTCACAGGCCTTATGGGCCTCCCCCATTTTTTTCAATTCTGCTCGCAGAATGTTTATGTCGGGCAACTGCAATGGTCCGGATTTCCAGACGACATCGCTTGTTGCCAACAGGGATTTTCCCCATTGCCGGAAGGCGTCCGTCCAGGACACCTGGACCCCCCCCATGTCAACGACATGCTGCAGGAGGCCCTCCCCTTCCAGATGGTCACACATGGTGTCCCATCCCTCACTCTTCACCCACTCGGCAGCCGCCGTCTGCTCGATTTTCAGGGGCACTTTCTTCTTATCCTTCCCCTCCTCTTCCAACGCAACCCCGGTGGCGGTCCGTGCCTGGATCCGAATGGGATCCAGGAACCATTGCACCCACCTCACGGCCTTTCCCCTTTTCCACCGATGCACCGTGTGGAGGCTGTTCACAAGGGCTGAAAGCCCATTGTGCACTTGCCGGTGCACACCATGCAGCCCATAGTCGGGGGGCCGCCGGGCGGGGCGCACGATCGGGCGGATCATCCCCGCCCACAGCCACCCCTCGACAATCACCCCCATCCCGCAACCAAATTTGTGCAGAATGGTTGCCCGATTTTTCCCACACAGCCAACAAACGGTGGCTGCGGGGTTTTTGGCCCTGAAGGAGGAGCAACCCCCCAAAATGACCTGCGCCTTGGTGTCTGCTATAAAAAAACAAATCACCTTACGCAGGTAACCCCCTTTATCGGGAATTTGCTGCTGCGCCACCTCGGTGAGGTCCGCGTTCGGGTCAGAGACCTCGGCCAATTGGGAAATGATGGCCTTCTTCTCGGATCCGCGCAGCAAGATCCAAGAGCCCAAGGGCATATGACTCCCCGGGTCTCCAACGGCAAAATGCACGAAGGAGGCCTGCCAGAGCTTTGTCCCGTCGAAGGAGATGCCCACCAACACGTTGTCCGTCAGGAACGTGGGGCCGTCACGGTGCCACATCACCTATGCCAGAAAATAGGCCATGTGTAACGGGTCACCGTGAACGGTCGCCGGGAAACGCTTTGGTGCAGGGTGAAGATTCCTGCAGTTTCTGCCACAGATTGCATGCGGCCCCAAAAATGTCATTGTCCTCGTCCGTCTGAAAATGGACCTCCGTGAAACGGGGGGCGGACAATGCCTTTCGCACCTGCATCAGGGTTCCCCATGGGCACTTCCATTGGCTGTGTGCCCGGCTGTACTGCAGTTTGCGGAAGCTGTCGCCATTTTTGCGGCTCTCCCACAGAATGGCCGCGGCCAACAGCTCCAAATCGAGGGTGGGCGGTTTGCTCTCCCCGCAAACGAGGTGGATGCGGCGGCGGCCAGGTTTGACGTGTACTTCCCAATGTGGCCCCAAAATCTCCCCCACGACTTCGCGAAGGCGTGCCAGCCGCGCGCGCCTGTCGCGGTAGTTTGAGGGCGCGAGCTGCTCAAAGGGCCGCTGCATGGTGCACAAACAAAGACCTGCGGCACGTGAGGACGTGGCAGGCGGGTTAGATCATGCAACGGAACGTTGTTGCACGTTCGCACACAGATGGCACACAGTTGGCAGGCAGTTGGCGCGCGCCAATTCAGGATTTGGCGCGCGCCAACTCGTCAGTTGGCGCGCGCCAAGTCCTGAGTTGGCGCGCGCCAAGTGGCAAGTTGGCGCGCCAACTTCCCATTTGGCGCGCGCCAACTCCCCTGTTGGCGCACGCCAAATCAAGACTTGGCGCGCCAACTTACCACTTGGCGCGCGACAAAACCATGCCCAGCCAGTGCCTGCTCATTTCTTCGACCGCTTGCTGCCCTGACTCTGACTCCCCTCGCTCTCTTCCGCCCGCCTGCGCTTGGGGTCAAGCAGGTGCGCAACCGGGTGCTTGTCCAGCAGGCCCTTCATCTCCGTGAGGGTGGCCTCTTTGACCCCCATGTTGATGGCCACATGGCGTTGGGCGCTGAGTGCAGAGTGCAACTCCACCGCCGCCGCCTGCAGGTACAGCACATGCTGCCCATGGTCGGGGTCGGCACTACCCTCTGCCCCCCTAGGGGGCGGGGGCAATGGCCCGCACGTCGCTCCACTCACACTGCTTCCACCTCTGCAGCTGTCCCAGAGCGTCAATGCTGCAGAGGAGGAGCCGGTTGTGCGTGGAGGGGGGGCGCACCTGCACAAAGGGCACAACGGAGACAACCCATGGTTGCACCCCCCCCTTCCCCTGCACCACTGCCCAGAACGGGCACTCCACCACCCTATTCTGTCCCGAACCCCGCCGAATCACCTGCGCCTGGAACAGGCTGCTGATGATCGCCCCCCCCCCCATCGACGACGTCCACCGCCGTCGCCTCGGCGGACGTCACCTTCAGGAACTTGTCGGGGCTGTGCAAGGCGCCCCCTGAAGTCCGCCGGTTCCGGGACCGCCGGAACTTCCCAATCCACCACCACGTCCACATCCACCTCCAACACCTCCTGCTGCTCCTGCCGCTGCTCCTGCTGCTGCTCCTGCCGCTGCTCCTGCCGCTGCTCCTGCGGCTGCCCCTCCAGCTCCTCCGCCCCGGCCGGCACGGGCACCAGACGCGGGTCCACTTCCAATTGAAAATTGGCGTAGTGGATGGGGACCTGCAAATGCGCAACAACACAAGCATAAAACAATGCACACAACGACACCACTGCAACAGCGAAGACAACTCGAAAACCAGCTACAGAACAACGTTTCCGATAAAACCCAACGAATTAAATTCAGGCGCCAAAACGGCACTTGGCGCGCGCCAACTAGCTATTTGGCGCGCCACAACTTGACTTGGCGCGCGCCAAAACTGGACTTGGCGCACGCCAACCGAACACGTGGCGCGCCAACCGGTGACTTGGCGCGCGCCAAGATGGAAGTTGGCGCGCGCCAACTGAGAAGTTGGCGCGCCAATCTGCTATTTGGCGCGCGCCAAATTCGTGTCACGTGTCACAACATCGCATGCATGCAAGGCACCGCGCGGGCACACCTTCTCGCTGCAGGAGCAGATGGTGCGGCGGGCCTCGTCCACGCGGACGAGGTCCAACATCTCGGCGTCCTGGGAGCTCAGGGGCGGGGTGAAGTGGGCCATGGCCATCCAGGCCATGCGGCCGGCCCCTGACTCCCGCACGAACGCAGCGCCCAGTGCGGCGAACGAGCACACCACCGTGCCGGCCGTGCAGCGCACGCGGCAGAAGTCGGTGGCCTCGGGGGGGGGAAGCCACCACAGGTGGATGTGCGGAGAGAGGCAGGTATCCGCTCTGGCCGCCTCGGCGGTGGGCCCCACGTGCGCGTGGTCGGTGGGGGTCAGAAACAGACCCGCAGACACCCCCTCTTGCAGGAGGAGGACGTCCCCCATGTAGGGCACCGGGGGGTCCAACGGCTGCTCAGCCTGCGACACGAAGCAGACTGGCTGGGGGATCGCGTCGGGAGTGAGGAAGTCCTCCTTTGCCGGGGGGGGGGGGGGGGCGGCCGGCCTCTCCTCCGCTTCTGCCGGCGCCCCTGCATCCGTCGGCGCCTCCGCATCCGCCGGCGCCTCCGCATCCGCTGGCGCCGCCGGCATCTCCTCCTCCTCCTGTGCCGCACTCTGTGGGGGGGGGGGCGGCATCCGCGTCAGCCGGTGCGGCCGGCCTCTCCTCCGCATCCGCCGGCACCTCCGGCATGTCCACCTCGTGGGGGGCAGGCACGGGGTCGGTGGCGGCTGCCTCGGCCTCCTCAGACCCCTGGTCCAGGGGGCTGTAGTTCTGCCGGGGTGGTGGATCCTGGGGCCGGTACCTGGACGGGTCGGACCCATACGGGAGGCACAGAGGGGACCCGACTGCAGCCCCCTCGGCCAGAAGCTCGGAGGGCATCAGCGGAACACTGTTCATCAGCTCCGTTACACTCTCCGGCTCTACGGTCAGCATGCGCGACCGGTAGCCGAAGGGATGCAAACGGGATGAACAGTGCCCGGTCAGGCCCGCCCGCACCGCGGTGGATCACAGTCCCGCGGAGGAGCGTCACGCTGCGAAGCGGTTGGATAACAATATCCCACCGATGCGCAGCGTGATAGCCCCCCTGCGTGCCCGGGCACACCTGGAGGGACTTGGACGGGGGAGAGGTGGTGAGGGGGATGAACACGACCATGCACTGCACTGACTGTTTCACAGACAGTGCAAAATCGCGGTGGGGGATCTGGAAACCCTTCCAGGGTTCTGCCTCTCACCGCTCGATGATCTTGGGGCACAAGGCCTCAAGTCCCTGCAGCGGTGGGAGGGAGAACCCCAGCAGGGCCAGAACAGCCTGCCAGAGGTCGTCCGGGAACCAGTGGGGGACGCTGGAGACCGTCGTCTGATAGCGCCCCCCACCTTCCCCGGGGGCCTGGAGGTCCACCTCCTCCAGCATCGACAGGCTGAGTTCCACCGTGGCGAGCTCCGCCAGTCTGGCCCACAGATCCCCGGGGATGATGCGGTCATACTGGCGGTAGCCCGCCGCGGCAAAACCCTTCTTCCGTGACGATGGGGGGGTTGGGGATGTCGTGGTTGGCGACGGGGTTTGAGTTTTGGAAGGAGGGGTGGGGGCAACCCATGCCAAGCATGGTGAAGGGGGCGTCAGTGCTGTAGAGGGTGGGGCCGGTGATGTCGGGGATGTGGGTGCGCAGGCGACGGTTGGTGGAGAACTCCGTGGGAGCTACTGCATCCCACGCCTGCACCTTCACCGTCTGGTACCGCACGACGGCGTCAGTGGCCGTGCGGTGCGTCCAGCCACTTTTTTTGACTGGATCCACCCACAGCCACTGCTCTTCGGAGTCGAGACCCTGAGGCGGCATCTCCTGCAGGTCGAGAACGTTAACGAACTCTTTTGACGCTGCAGCAGTGCACAGCTTCAGGGTCTTGTTGAAGGCCTCAAGGGTGACTTGAGAAAGCTTCAACTCGACCGCAAGCGTCCTGGGGTACCGGCCCATCACGGCACAGCAGAATCTGCTAAGAACCCCCCTGGTCAGGGCGAAGTTAACACGGGTGGCGTCAATTCGCCAGACCAAGTGGGGATTGCCCGGCTGGTCCCAGTTGCCGAAGAGGGCGGCCTCCAGGGGTTCGCGGAGGGGGGGTAGCTGGGGGAAGGATTCGGCGTCCGGGGAGGTGAGGGTGTAGGGGATGGGAAAAAAGCCCCCGGGGAAGTGCTCGGAGCCCACGTTGGCGATGTGGGCATCGACCACCGGCTGCACCTCGGGGTTAGGTGGTGCAGCGGGGGCTGGGGCTGGGGCAGACGTGGGGTCGGTGACTGTCACCTTCTTCCCCTTGCCCTTCCTGGGTTGCTTTGGAGGCATGATAACGTGAAATGCCGAGAAGGGAAAGGGAATGCATAAAGGGTGCAAATAAAGAGGAAGAATGGGGCACTTGGCGCGCGCCAAAACCGGAGTTGGCGCGCGCCAACTCAAGAGTTGGCGCGCCAAGTTGGCGCGCCAACTTGGCAGTTGGCGCGCCAACTCTTGGGTTGGCGCGCGCCAACTGCCAAGTTGGCGCGCCAACTTTGACTTGGCTTCCAAAAAGTTGGCTTCGACCCAAAAAACCCACATATTGCATCATAACAACAAAGCAACGCAACCAAAAGCTGTAAAATATCAATAGTTCCTCACGTTTCATGCACAAGGCGTAGCAACAACACAGTGCACAAGTACAAGCAAGTTGAATGCTCTCGACATGGAGTTGACCAGGAGTTGGCGAATGTACAGTATCTGGGGTTGGCTTCGTAGTTACATGTTAATTGGTTGCCTCGGACCCTAACACCTGATGATTACCCTTTAAGGGGAGGAGTTCCTCGCCGTGTGCCGCCGATGGCCTACGAAGCTGACTAAGTACCCCACCTACTACACCGGTCGCTGCCTCACTACGGGCATCCTCTGATTGGGGTTCGAGCTGGGAGTCCATTGGTACATGTGGTACATCCTTATCGGACCCCTGTGAAGCCCAACTTTTGGGCTTTCCTCGCATGGCCTGAACCACCCTCTTCACAAGGGTATTGATTAGCTATGTCCGTCTCGGCGGTCCCATTGTCCAGTCGCCTACACGTAACACTAATACCTCCTCTACCACTTGCTACATCGTACAACTCATGATGCACCATGTGGCTAGCTAACTCACCACCCTGACCTTGGCCATAACTGACTCTTCGCGAGGTAGGAGGGGAGGACGACGACCGGATCTTAAGTTTGTGCTTCGAGGCTGATCGGGGGTCCAGGGCGTGCTTCCCAACGATTTCCATTGCTTGATTGGAGAGGTTGGGGTGTATAATATCGCCCCATGTGGCCCCGATTGGAAAACCGGAACTGCTACCATGTAATAAGCTTGGGGAGGAGCTTATTATCTTATCCATGGCGGGTGGTGTTGTTTGAGCCATCGAGCGCAGGATCAAAATTCATTCTCAAAGCAGACTAAAAAAATTTGCAAAAGGAAAATCCTTCGCAAAATGCAATTCAAAACGTGTGACATAATGTAACACCTAAAGAAAGCACTTTAGGAAGTTGAAGTTGGTGATTGAGATGCCTTGGTGTTTGTTTTAATGGGGCTCACCCTAGTTATGCAAAATTCAGCAATCCCTTGAAACACAAACGGACACTAGACAAAACCCAAACAAATGAAGATGTGTGGTTCAAAACCTTGGCACGTCACCAATACGCCTTCTCGAAATTCTGATTCCTTGATTCGAATGAATTGATTCGGTGGATCAATGAACTCACAGCGTTCTGACGAACCGAGATTGAAACATAATTTGGGCAAGGAGCAAGGAGGTCCTGAGATACGGAGCAATTACTTTGTGACAAAGAAGACAACACATCATGGGACAGAGTAAGAGAGAGGGAGAGGAAAGCATGGGTGAAGTGATTGAACTCATGTCATGCACCAACTCCAAAGATGGACACATAAGCAAAAATGTTCACAATGGGTCATGAAAGCAAAATATTGCATATGTTCATGCAAAAATGTGAATTTTGGCTTCCAAGCCCATGGGAAGGTGTGACCCGAAATTGAGGGGAGTGGGGAACAGATGCCATGTATGTGCTTGGACACTTGTGTAGTCAATGAGAATGATCATGCATGAATTTATGATACATGAATTATGCATGTGCATAGAAATGCATACAGGTGAGATCATGCATGTTGGAGAATTGAGGATTCTTGACATGGCAACTCACATGTGATCATACTCAATGGAAATGGAGTGTCTCGAATTTGATGGAGAAATTACGAATGATGCAAACAACATGCGAGACACAAAAACTCATCAAAACATGACAACATGGCAAAGTAGAAATCAATGTGATAAAACACGATGTGGTTGTGAGAACCAAGTGGTGTGTCATTGACGACGACTCTCAAAGAGCCTTGCATGCACTCCATGGATGTTGGACTCAAGGCGGCTTCTTGAAACCCACTTGAGAATCATCATGGTGGTCCAAGGCGGTGTCGATTAAACAGGCTGGGACCGATGCCAGCAACGACGGAATTCTCGACATTTAAATGCAAAAAACAATTTGGATTCCGTCTTGTACAAAAATCGACAGAATTGCGGAATTTCTGTCCACGTCTCGGCATTCGTCATGGGGCCGCTCCTACTGTCGGGGGCGGCATGCCGATCCTCAAATATTAATTGGGATTTGAGGATTTGTGATGCTTTTCAATGCAATTTCTGGTCCAATAATGGCCCATTGATGCCCCAATGCCCATTTTCACTACAAAAACCGCCTTCAACACACAATTTAGAGCCTTCAAATGGGTTGTTATGCCCTTTGGCTTCTGTAATGCGCCAACGACGTTCCAACACGTCGTGAATGATGTCCTTCGAGACCACTTGAGGATTTTTATAAAGGTGTACATCGTCAACATCCTCGTCTTCGCGAATGATGCTGACGAACACCAACGATGTCTCGATTTGGTACATGAACTACTACGTCGACACCAACTGTTTCCCTGCATCGATAAATCCACATTCTTCCAGAGTCGACTACCCTTTTGCGGATACATCGTTCATAATGATGGAGTACACATGGACCCCGAAAAAATCAAGGTCATTCGAGGTTGGTCTCTGCCAACCACCGTCCATGAAGTTCGACAAATTAGCAAGTTGTGTGGATTTTACCAGCAGTTGATCGAAGCTGTTGCAGCCCCTCTGACCGCGATGTTTAAGGCAGACTTTGAGCGGGAGTGGACAGCTGTGCACCAAGCTTCCTTCGAAAAGCTGAAGCAATCAATGATCAATGCGACACATCTCAGTGCCACCGACCCCCGACAGCCGTATCGCTTGTACACAGATGCTTCGAAAGATTGCGTGGGGGCCACACTAGCGCAGGGATGTGCGCATGGGAAGTACAAGGGACATCTTCGACCTATTGCCTTTATGTCGCGGAAGATGGAATCTGCTGAAACTGGATGGCCGATTTGAGAACAGGAGTTGCTGGCCATCGTGCTAGCTCTGAAGCAGTGGTTTCATCTACTTCACGTACAGGGGCGTTCGTGGTACCTTTATTCGAGAACTGGGTTTTGCCTGAAGGGAAACCTGTCGATCAAATCCTACATGTGCTCCAGGACTCGTTCTCATATGATGAAGTGTGGCCCCAGCCATACAACCACCTGCATGTGTCACTCCGAAGTGGACGCTCCGTGGGGAAGGGACCTGATGTCGACTGAGACGCAGAACCAGCCCTCCAATTCGATACTGAGCCAGCGGTCGCGCCGGAGGAACTGGAGCCACCGCCGTCGACGAGGCGCTGGCTGAGGATTCACGCCAGTCTGAAGTACATCTCGACGATGTTGGCAATGAGGTATCAGACGTGTCGAACGACACCGACGACCTTCCCGACATAGACATGGACCGCCCCCTTCGAGTCAATTTTGGCAAAAAACTTCGATATGCCGCACCCTTGACGGAACTGATCCGCTGTCGACGCCACGGAGGCGGTACACAACAGCCAGTTCCCTTGCCCAAGGTTGGACCGAACACACCATACCCGTTCAGTCTTAAATGCACACACCGTCGAGCACACCGACACTATCAGTGTAAGGATTTGACTTCGACAGCTGTGTGGGGAGCAGCCTATTGAGAACACCCACGTACGAGACACATCTACAAAATTGCAGTTCGAAGACCTACGGCACAACACAAACTCCGTGACACCAAGTTGTCCTTCGATGATGGCAAGTTCTTCCACTTGTCGACAATAGGCAAGTGTGTGCTTGTTCCTCGAACAGGTGTCACCTCGATTGTGGCCATGTATCACGAGTCCGAGTTTTACGGCCATTCGGGAGTACTTCTTACCATGGCGTTGATCAAAATGGATTTTGTCTATTCGCACCTTTGACATTACGTCAAGCGTTGCATCCTGAGCTGCGATGTGTGTCAAGCGGCTAAGCCACGGCGACACCGCCAGACAGCCCAGGCCCTTGCCGGTGCCCGACACCAAGTGGCATAGTGTGTCCATCGATTGGGTTTTAGGATTGCCGTCAACCGCCAGAGGCCATGATGCTCTCATGGCTGTGGTCGATGGATTCTCCAAATGTGTAATGTTCATCCCCTGCGGCAAAAACACGACAGCCGACGACCTTGTCTATGTGTTCCTGCATGGAGTGATTCGCCTCAAAGGATGCCCCCGACAAATTCTTTCTGATGGAGAGCAGCTGTTCGAGTCCCTGGCGTGGAAAGAGTTGGCACACCGTTTCAAGATTGAGATGCAGCAAACAGTGGCCAACCGCCCTCGAGGCAACGGCCTGGCGGAGCGCAGCAACCAGTCGATCTTTCAACGCTTGCGTACACACGGCATCTTCGGTAACAACGAGTGGGATGTCGACCTTCTGATCGCCGAGATTCAGTTTTACAACCCGACGTCCAACAGTCTTTGACTATCTCCGCTCCACATTGATGAGGGACGTACACCCCATTTTCCATTGGATTTTCCCCGAATGACTTCTCACGCGCATGAACCTTCGATCATGAATGATTACATGCATCGGGCTGAGCGTACCTTCGATTCTGTGTGTGCAATGCTTGCTGAGGAACGTCGACGACAGATGCGTGTGATCCTGCAAATGGACCACCACGTTTGAGTGCCTGAACTGGGGGAGCAATGGTGGGTGTTAGTGCCCGAATATTGACACCAAAGGAAACTCGATGTTGTCTGGTGCGGCCCTCTACAAAGTTCTCGAGTTTGTCAACAAGGGCGAGAATGTTAAACTGGACATCCCTGCCCCCTTCGATTGGTTGCGAGTTTTTAATCGAGACAGCATAAAGCGGTACATCCATCGAGAGGGACAGCCAGTGTTGAAATTCGCGATGCACCCTGTCAAGACTGGAGAGTCCCCTCGACTTGTTATGATTCTGGCCAGACGTCGAGTGGGATCTAAAAAGAGCCGCACATTCCTGTACCGCTGTGAATGGAATGACGACACGTGGTCTTGAAAGTCGAGTAAAGCTCTAGAGGAGGATCCAGTGTACCTTGGGTTCCTTCGACTCCACCCTGAGTAACCTCACCTCTTTGCAGCGTGAAATTTCGAAAACTCATGCGGGGCTCAAGGCCAACCATTGGAACCTCAGCCTACGATTCTACTCCCCGTACATCCCAAACCTCCTCTCTACCTCGGCCCTCTCAAGCATCACCGTCGAATGTCATCGATGTTGACGAGATCAAATACCCTGGTTACTGAGATGGTGCCGAAGCCCGAGTGAGATCGACCTCAGCTCGCCGCTGTCGTTCAGTCGCGTCAGCGCCAGCCCGACCAAGTGGATCACGGAACCCGTTCTCAGCGCCGAACTACAGCACGTCGGTGTACGCCGGAAGTTTGAAAGGCAAAGGAGGCCCCTCATCCAAAGGAGGCAAAGGAGGTGAGTCTTCTCGCCGGACATTTGCCGGAGTAGCCTCGAGTGGTCCCATCGTCATGTCAGGAGCCACGACAGGCTTGGAGATGCTCGAACAAGCCCTCGCCAACTGGCCTATCCCGGAACCGACCTGGGAGGGGTGACCCCCCACCGACATTGACCCAAAATTTTGCAAGTTGTACGGGTACCCTCCGCAGAACGACGCCGAACACTACCGAGGGCAGTGCTCAAGCCTCGAAGAGCCTGATAAACAATCCAATTCTTCGGAGGAATGGGTTCATTCACACCCAGAGTGGTTCGATCCTGATGAGGATCTCGCTTGCTACACGGGGTACGACGACTCATTCCCTTGCGCTGTTCAGTGTCGGGATGGAATCAATCATCATGGGTCGACAATTTGTGGAAGGGAAGGCCGAACACCTCCAAGAATGAAACGTCATGGTAGTATGAATTCTTGGCGAGGAGAGCAGACCGCTCCCGACGACGAATAATGGGTCGACCAATCATGGCTGTCCAACGCTCTCAGAACGCAAGGTTCCACTCAAACGAACCAGTCCAATTGCTACTTCGAAGAAGAAGATGACGATGACCTTTACGAAGACCTACCTGATACCTACCTCGATGACAAGGAGGACAATTTGTAGGCCGCACAGAGTTGGTCGACTCCATCGCCCAGCTACGATTCCGTTCGTCAACGAGAACCGCTGTAGCAGCCATATTATATGGAGCAATACGAACTTGAGATCGAGACTGTTGTCGAACTCCAGCACCTGGACAAGATCAGAATGAAGCCACCCTATCGACTTGGCACGCACGAAGACAACCCACTTGCGGAAGAGTATACCAAGCTCGACCCGCAGGTGCTTGTCATCGCGTCGATTACCATGGCCGGTCAATGACGAGGCCATCAATTCTTAAGCACACGTCACGCGGCAGTTGTGTCGAAGACGAACGCCACCATTTACGAATCACGTGGCGTCCTCAAAATGGACAGCTGGCGTAAGACAGCGCTGTTCCCCTATGAGACGATGCGACACGCGCCTGACACATCCTTCGACGAAAGCAGAACCCCTTGCAGCGCACCATGCTACCAGTGGTACACGAAGATCGAAGTGGCCTGTGGGAATTCTCCAAATACCCTTGTCGAATGGCAAAAATGCAACGAAGAACTCAACTGGGTATTCAGGAACAATCTCGTTCAGACCAGCCTGCCCAATCAGATTGCACGCCTGAACCGCATGCATCGAGAAATTTGTGGGATTGACGACCTGATGCATGTCGCCTATGGAATCCACCTGCTTTTTAGGTACCGATTCTTCTGGACATTAGCGAAGATGCGCCCGTCAGCACCCTCCGCTATTTCGATCCTTGGGCTCATATGAGATCTCCAGAAAGTCTGCCAAACGAATGACTGCTTATTCGATGACCCAGCCCCCTTTGTCCCGTGTAAGGTCGACTTGCTACTTCGACGACACAAAGTTCGAGGCCTACGAGGTACCACTCGACTCGGGTACAAAAGGTACGGGTGCGCCCCACCTCGAACCCAGGCCCTCATGGTCCAGCTCCAGGAATACTATCAACTAGGAGAGTTGACTGCACCGTACGCCTACAATGTCGTCGCACCAGGAGCCCCAATCGATCTGGTCCAGCTGGCGACCATCTACCAGACTGGCACTGGACAAATCAGGTACTACGACTTCGATAAGGAAATTCGAATAGTTACCCGTCTCCATTCTACCAATGAGGAGTACCTCAACCTTTTTACTTTCGAGGACCCCGCTGATTTGACCTGACGTTTGGGTACTTCGAAGTATCTCATGTCCTCTTTTGAAGGCGGATACAAAAATGGACGGTATTGGCGCCAGGAGGTCCCCTTCCAGGAGATTTTTCTGTCGATGAAAGGGAGGAGCTCGAGTCCAGCAGTTCGCCTGCGAGCAACCCATTCCATCGGGATCTTGTCGACCACCAGTTCTTGGCTGCAGATTCGAACGTCTACCAACATCACTTCGATGTACCGATGTTCAAGTACCTCACGCCGATCCATGATGACTTCAAAGCTGTGCATCGATGCAAGGTCAGGTGCTGTGACCAAGTCCTCCAGGCGGTCGTCGTCGACACCGCTTCAAGCCTTGTGACTGCAGAAGCGGTTCGATTTGCTCTGCAGGGCGCTCTCCCCGATGGTCAGTATGTGCATCAACACCTCGGTCGACTCCAAGCAAACTCTCGAACAAGCAGTCTCGAGATCACTGACCGATATGCCCTCAGTCCTGGGGTCAACGACGACAGTGGCATCATCGTTGCTCGGAGAGTTTCGATTGCCAACACTCCATGGTGGCGAGTCGACATGCAAACTGGTCAATTCTACCACAGCATGGCCACTGGTACCGGTTCGAAGTACACATATCGATGGACCGCCGGTCGAAAGGACGCGTTGTCCTTCGAGACCACCAATCAAAAGGATTTGTGGAGCCCTGCCATCTGGCAGCCGTCAAACCTTTGGGAATTTTTCAGGACCAAGTCGCAGACATTGGGACCGGGACAATTTCCAGCTCTTGCCCGTGAGCATGTCTTCGTATTCCAGTACAAGTGCCCCGTCGACAGCCGGCCTGGCGATCCCACCGTTCGATTGCTCAACCATCAATGTGGTATCTTGATTCAGAAACGTGCCCTCGAGAGCGATGTTCGTCGACACTATACGGGCCATGACACCTTCAAGTTCATGGCTAGCATCGAAGCGCTGAAGGAGGTGCACGAAGTATGTCTACTTCAGGTGAATGGCTTGTCCACATTCGAGTGGGGCACGGACTGCTGATTCGACACTCGGAATGCCAAATAATGGCTGATTTGACAGTCTGAATGCCAAGTAATGGCTGACTCGACAGTCGGGACGCCATTAATGGTGTCGACTGCTTTGATATGCCCTGTCTATCCGACAGATGTGTAGTCCTGTTAGTTGTTGTTTGCTGGGCACTCAGCTTCGATAGCTGTGCCGAATGTTATGGTATCTTGACGAGCCCACAGCCTTGCTGTGGCTAGCGCCCCTGCATGTGCCTGGCGAGGTTGTCTTCTGCAGCTTCCGCCAAGACGCAGCCGGTGGCAAAGTCGCACACGCCGCGTGAGTGAGGTGCTGAGGACAGGTATACCATACAGTGAATCCCAGTCTGTGGGTTTCGACCACTATTATGCTTCAGGAAGCCAGCACACCTCGACGTCCAGAAAAAATGCTTTTCCTGGCACCTGCCAATTCAGTTTCGACAGTGTGGCGCCAGCCCAGGCGAATGAGACCTTCTCGAGGTCTCAGTGGCGGGTAGTGCTATGGCCTCAAGCAGCAGCAGCGCAGCGAGCGCGCGAGTCGCAATCGCACTGCAGTCTGGGAATACATCTAAAGCATCGAGATGCCAGTTGCTGTGAACGAAGTGCTGTATAATACTTCGATATCTTTAAACAGGGTTTTTGTCTTCAAATTTTTCGACGTGCGTATGAATTGGTGCTCCGCCTAAAGCTCCTGCGCAGAAAATGGTTTGTCGTATTTTGGGAATTTCGAGAAACAGGACACTTCCCAAGTCAAACCACATCAGTTGCCTGGGCCATATACCTCGATTGACTGTATGGCTGGTCACGGCAATTGCCTTTGAATGCCTGTGTGGCGTTTGCCTGACTTGATTGCATGTGTTAATGCGCACACGTGTGGGTATTTGCGCTAGTTTGATCACGCTCCGTGTTCACTTGTTTGTGTACGAGCACGGGTGTGAGACTGTGAGCACGAATGCCACTTCTCGGTGCGTCTGTGGACATGTGCAAGCACGCTTGGAGTACACTGGTGTGTTGATGAGTTTGAGTGCACTCCTGTGTATGCCTTGGAGAGTACAAGCAAGCCTAGAGTATGTGAGTATGTGAGTACCACGTTTGCAAATCTTGATTTGATGTTTTGATTAGATGATACCGGGTTCTTGAGATGATACGCAAGTAGATGTTTCTACTAGCGTATACCTAAAGCTTAAGGTAAGATACAGCCCGATATGCCTAGATGGCTCTGAGATGCCATATTTACTGGTCTAGGACTGTTTGTTCATTCTATGGTTCTTCGGAAAAATGTATGCCTACAGTCGTACTACGTTTCTACTTGGTCTAGTGATATGGCCAAAGTAAGAAAAGGTGCTTTTCCTTTAGATGTATTAGAGGTGCTCTAAGCACTCCTGCATTTTCATCTTAGTACTGGCCTAAGCAAAATGGATGATAACACGTTTTGACCTATAGAACCAAACGCTAAATCAGGATGTTTTGTGGACCCCTTAATCCCCAAGCAATGTGCATTACAACATCTTCTCCTGAGTTGACTGAGGCACTGATATACTGAAGTCAGAGCCTTTGAATTTATCTATGTTTTCTCATGCATTCTTAGCTATCCTAGTGGTATGCACCCTAGGGGGCTGTGGCACCTCTTTTTGAGAGGTCCTGGGTTCAATTCTCAGTCAGCCTAGCTAAGTAGGAATATCCCATGTGACATGGCAGTGACCTCAGCGTCACAAGCCATGCCACCTCAGCACCTATGAGACCCAAAATCAAAGAGTGCACATCTCAAGATGGAACTATGGAAGAGTGTGAGCCCTTGGGGCAGTTTTTCAATCAGCTTTTCCCAAACATGTAAAATATTTCATCCTGGGTTGCATTGAATGTTTATTGCTGTGGTTTATTGTTGATAAGCTCTCTTTATGTAACTCTTTGTGACTGCAGCCCTTCATGCTTTGATCCTGTTTATCTTCTACTTGCTTATCTCTGGCTTGGGTTATCCCGGATTGGTTGTATTTCAACAATAAAACATTTTCATCACCAAAAGCAAGCAGCAGGAACCCTACACGAGCAGCAAGCAGCAGGAGAGGCACATTAAAAACACAGTGCTGAAAACACTATAAAACTTTCTGGTAGCAAGAGGCAGACCGTCTCTGCGTACCTGCAGCAACCCCGTGACGTACACCCAGTGCGCCGAGTACTGTCCTGAGCATAAAGGGCGAATATGGACACAAAGAAGGAGGACACCGACGCAAAGACGGCGCCTGAGGCACCAGCAATGCCAGCGCCTGGTGAGCCTGGACCTGGACCTAGCGCTTTCCCTTCGGTGCCCTTACATGGGCCAGTGGACGTGGTTGACGACTCGCTGGAGGGACTTCAGTCGGCCTTCAGGGCCCTCTCAGTCGAGGAGGTGGACACCAACCCTGTGAAGAGAAAGAGGGAGGGGGAGAAGGATGCAGGAGAAAGCATGGCAGACGAAGGAGTGGACCATCGGCACGACCTGACGAGCGAGTCAACCTTCGAGGGGCCACCAAGGGCCTCTGGCTGCCACCCATCACCCTCTCCTACAACCACCAGACTCCCAACTCCAGACGCAGCAGCTGCAACATCCACACTCATAACCACCCCGCCTATGGCTGAGGGCACAGGCTTTACTGGTATGCCTACCTACCCTGCCTATAGTGTTGACCCATCCACCACTGCGTTTCCAGAGGCAACTACTGCCAGTGAGCCAGTGGCCTCCAGTTCTGCGCCGCGCTGCTATGCGGCAGACTATCACCATCCGCTACCCGCTACGGGAGCCTAAGTGGATGTTCCTGGGTGTGCAACCCTGAGTGGGTTGAGGAGAGGCCCTGAGTCATGCGGGAGCAGGAGTAGAGGATCAGGGAGATCCTCCAACAGGTCCCGGACGCGGTCGAAGATCAAGGAGGCACTCTGAGGAGCCACCTCTAAACTTGTTGGGGATCTCACTCAAGAGCTTCGGGCTAAACTGGAGCCCCTGATTCCGCCCCAAGCGTCACCTACCATTGTGGGAGTTTCAGCCCACCAAGTACAAGCCAATCATCCTGTGGCGGGGTTGACAAACACCCTGGGGAGCCTGGAGAGCCGACCGATGCCGACCCCTGCTGTAATACCGAGAAGCCCTTTCATACCAAGACCGGCCCAGCCTCCCTACAGCCACGTAGAGAATTCCACGAGAGCCGAGCTGGACCGGCTGGGGCTTACAGCCCTGAGGGCAATGGTTGACGTGGAGCCCTACGGCTCTAGTGACCTAGGCGGAGACCCCTCTGACGATGAGCCGCCTCCATGAATTCTGCTTCGCCCTCGGAGGACGACGACCCTGAGGACCCCGAGAACCCGAGCAGGCGGAAGAAGAAGAAGAAGAGGAAGACCAAGCGTCCTGAGGGACGCAGGTCTCAGGAGGCTAAGGCAATCGCCACCTCCAAGATTGTGGTGAACTTGTCTGAGTTCACAGGCAAGGATCTCAGCAAGTTCGCTGAGACCTTTGGCCGGTTCCTCCGAAGGACCGGCCAAACCCATGCTAGTGGGCCAGTCAGGTGTGATCTGCTCCTGCAGTGCTGCAAGACCAAGTACCTGGAGAAGCAGGTCAAGCAGATCGTGACGAAGTCCGCCACCTTTGCCGACGTGTCTGTTGCCTTAGAGAGGCAGTACCCTACCTACGAATCCGACCTCTCCATCAGAACTGAGATCCAGAACCTGGCCGTGCTGCCCAACAACCGCAAACCCGCCAGGGTCGCCGAGCTACTGGGTGACCTGGACCACTAGGCGGGACGACCGACGCCCGGTTCCTACAGCAGCGACGATCTGCTCTTCTGGTTGATGGCTAAGCTCCCTCGGGAGCTGTGGGGCGAGTGCCAGTCAACGGCAGAGCGCAAGGCTAGAGCCCTCAACTACGATGATTTGTCTGTGCTACTCTTGGAGCTGACGCTGGAGAAAGAAAGCGACCAGCACCTGAACGCCTACCGTCCTGGAGGAGGACGCTCTGGAAGCCATGGCAAAGGGTATCAGGGACCCACACCTGGACAGGGGACTACTCCCAAGCGCGCCTGTATCATGGGCAATATCCATCAGCTGTTCTGGTGTGACGCCAGAGACGAGCATGGTCACCTGCAGCACGCCCCCGACTGCGAGCAGCGAGATTGCTTCGTAGTCCAAGGGAAGAAGCAGGACACCAATACTTGCGCCAAGCCTAAGATGCCGGATCACTACAGGTGTACTATCACCTGTGCCTTCTGACGCAAGAGGAAGCACTATGAGGATGAGTGCTACCACAAGCAGCGCCTGTCGGCGAAGCTGAAGGGTGAAGAACCTGGCAAAGGCTCTGGCAAGAGCGGTGGCAAAGGCAACGGCAACGACTCCGGCAAGGGCAAGGCGAAAGGTCGTGGGAAAGGACAAGACAAGAACCAAGGTGGACGAGGAGGAGGCTCTAATCGCCAGCCAGACAAGGACAACAAGAACCAGGACAAGAACGGAGGCAACCCCAACCCTACTCCAGGGGGGAACTCCGAGCCGTCTGGAGGGCAATCTGGACCTACCACACGCTCGCAGACTCAGGCTCATCGAGAGCAAGGGGCCAAGCGTGAACATGAAGGTGGTGATGACGGCAACGCCAATAAAAGAAGCCGTTTCATGAGGATGGCCCGCAAATTGCTGAACAGGGGGTTTGAGGTGACCTGTCCCGCGGAGTTCTGACAGGGACGCTCCGCTGGGGCCCTGGACCTGGTGTTCTGGGTACGTATCCGACTAGGGGGACGTGAATAACTGGGGGTATTGGATACTGGAGCCACCATATCTATAGTGGCCAAGAAAACTTTACCTTGTGGGAGCCTGAAGAACACCATGAACACCGCGGCTATAGGAATGGGGGATGGACATGTGGTGCACAGCTGCGGGGACTGTGAAGTGGAGGTACCAATGGGCCCCCGAACTATCGCCCATCGGTTCTATGTGATGGAGACTGAGGCCTTCGACTTTGTATTGGGGACTGACTTCTTCGTCCAGCACTCCCAGATACAAACCCTGACGCTGCATGCGCCCTACCTCCTCTACGTGGACCACGGCAATGGCAGAGAGTCCGTGCCACTGGAGCAGTTGGAGTACACCTCGAGCTACCTGAGGTTATCAAAGGAGGAGCCCTCGAACATGATGGCGGCCTCCAGAACTGAGGACTATCAACTATTGGGGGAAGTCCTAGACCAAGGTCTGAAGGAGTTGGGTTACTCCAGAGAAGACCTGCGCGTGGAGTTGTTCGCCAGCGACAAGCAACATGTCTTGGACCTGTACTGCAACAAGGGGAAAATCTGCGTCTACAAATTGTACTGGCCCTTCTTCGGGATGGCCTACGGGACTCCCGGGTTCAGTGAACTGGGGAAGGTCTTGACCAAGGTGGCCCTGGAACGTTCCCGTATGGTCCTGTGTTCCCCCGATTGGGGAGCCCATGGGGGCAACAAGTACTGGCGAACCCTCCTGGATAGGCTGACTATCAGCTTTGTCCGGCTACCTGATGAGGCCATCTACGTGCCTCTGGGACGCAAGACGCCGATCCGGAAACCTGGATGGGGAAGTATGCTCAGCGTGGTGGAGGGAGGTCTTACCTCTATCCCCTGGGAGGACCTGGACTCAACTCTGGTCCAGGCTATACAACGAGAAAGCGATGGACTCACCGTGGGTGACCTGAATGATCGACTACGACCTCAGAATGCTATTGAGACTATACCAGGGGGAGATGAACACGTCGTGACTAACACCAATGCCCCCAAGTCTCCCTGCCATGTACCTGTTCCTGATGGAGTCTCTGAGTGTGGACTATCCAAGCTCCCGACCTCTATCACTCTGATGACGAAACTGAGCATGACGCCTTCTTCGTGCAGACATGCATGGAGGAAGTGGAGAGCGCCGAGTGGGTCGCCCAACTGAAACTCCTACTCTCCCTGAGGCTGGAAGACCCCGTGGACGAGAAGCTGGACCCCCGATCCAGGCTACGGGAGTACTGGACTCCAAGAGGAGGTTGGTGGCGAAAAAGCTATGCTACGCTAAGCCTACTCGCAGCGCATGGCCACTGAAGCAAGGACGTATGGGAGATCTATCCCGATTGAAGGAGGACCTCGAACAGAAGATCACCACCTGGCAAGGGGAGGTAGATCTCAAGCCCATGAAGAGCGTGTGGGGTGCCCATGTGAGGACCCCAGAGGAGGACAACCTCTCGGAGGAATGTGTATGTGAACACCCTCGAGCGTGCCTATGTTGCCATCGTCCACCGGAGATGGTTGAACGAGACCTGCTATATGCCTACCAAGGGTTGAAGGATACTACCAAGGGCGAGGAGTTGGTGGAGGATCACCTCCCGGCGTCTATCACTCAAGGGGCAAGCAACCCACACTCTGACGAGGACATGGGGGACAATATCAAGCTATTGGACCCGCGGGTGCAGAAGCTTTTACGGACCTATCTGGAGGTGTTCGGGGAACTACCACCCCCAGCCTCATGTGACAACCTGGTACAGATGGACCTCAAGCTGAAACCCCAGTTCGTGGGTCACAAGATCCGGAGGAGACCCTATCCGGCTCTCAAAGAGCAGGCCGACGAGATTGAGCGACAGATACAAGAATGTATCGACGCTGGCCTAGTCCTGGAGTACAAGGACGGGGACTACCCCCAGCACTGCAGCCCCTGTTTCCTGGTGGCTAAGCCTGGGTCTACAGCCGAATGGCTGTTGGTGGACTATGGAGAGCTGAACAAGAAAACCTTGAACCACTCAGGGTCCATTCTTAATATGGAGTCTACCCTTGAGAAGATAGCCTCCTGTCGCTACAAGACCAAGATGGACAAGAGGAGCGGATTCTGGCACGTGGACCTGACGCCCAACGCTCAGGAGCCACTAGCCTCCATCACCCCTGTTCAAGTGGAAGGTCATGCCCTTTGGCGTGGCCAACGCACCTGCTCTATTCCAAGAGCTGATGAACAAGATCTTGTCCATCCTACGACGAAGACCCAAGGTGCAAGAACTCATATCCCGTGGGGCCCAGATGGAGGCGCACATCGACGATGTATGCCTCGGGACCGATACCCAGGAGGATCACCTATAATAATCCTCTTGGCCGAGTTCTTTGTGGTCTGCCAGGAGAACCACACACGACTCAAGCTGGAGAAGTGTGAGTTCATGCAGGAGACCATGCAGTACCTGGGGTTTGACGTTGGCTATGGATGGTGGACCCCAGCAGCCTCGAAGGCCAAACCCCTGATGGATGCTAAGGTACAACATGAAGACCCCAAGAAAGGACTCCATCATGTACGCAGTTTCATTGGGGCGTGCAACTTCTACCGCGGCCATATCAAGAACTTCACCTACACCAGCGCCATTCTGACGGACTTGATCAAGAAGAGTACTACCTGGCGCTCAGGTCCACAAGAGCAACAAACGTTTGACGAGCTCAAAGACATGGTGGCCAACGCTAAGTGCTTGGGCCTGCCTAGGGCACAAGGTGAGATTATCCTGGTGACCGACGCCAGCAATGTGGGCGGTGGTGGAACGTTCTTCCAACGGCAAGCACTAGAGAAGGAGGAATTCGACTCGGCTATTTCCCAATGGGGGACTGAAGGTCTCAACCCAGATGGAACCCTCAAGCACAGCTACCATGACGACAAGTGGGTCCTAGTACCCCTGGGCCGCTTGAACTGGAAATGGAACCAGGCCAGGGGGAACTACTCCACCTATGAGCAGGAATTGCTCGCGGGTATGCTGGTGCTATCCTCCCAGGCACGACTGTTGGGGAGTAACCCTGTGGTCTGGCAGTGCGACCAAGAGCCGATCCGCACTTTCCAGAAGGGTCCCCCGCCTGAGAAGGCCAAGCTACGGCGCTGTTGGACCTACCTCAGCCAACTACGGCTGACCGTACACCATATCCAGGGAGTGAAGAACGAGTGTGCAGACTACATTAGCCGCAACAACTTCGATGCCCTGATTCGTGCCTGGTCTGAAGCGCTGGCTAAGGAAGCGTTCAGCCGTACCGACGTGCACTTGGACCTCAACATGACTACGATACGACCCCTAGATGTACTCCAACAAGCGGAATACCTGACGGAGCTTTGAGGATATCTACAAGCGCCTGGAGAAGCGCCTTGATCCCCTCCTGGTCAACCAAGAGCAGTGGAAGAGGGACAAGAGCTACCTCTGGCACGAGGACCGCATCGTGGTACTCAGTGACAGAGTCCCAGCGCTGCTGAAGTGAAGCGGTACCCAGAACCTATGGCCCATGGCCCGGAGGCCTGTCAGCCGTCACACCCGTGCGGAAGCCGTTGACACCGGCTGTCAGCGGGATATCCCTGTTTTCTAATCCGCGGGATCTGGAATCCGATCCTTAACCATTGAATCAATGTAGATTTACCATAACTTTGTTGTCTTAGGCGATTCTCGGTCGGAAGTCGGTGAAACACCCGATTTCTACCGCGATTTCCAATTGTCGTGAAATCGCCGCAGTTGCGCCGCCTGTCGTCGCCTGTTCCGTGGAAGTGCATTAGATTATTCTGTAATACGATTTCTCTTGAAGTTAAGACTGAAACAGTCTTCGAGTGATCCGCAATTTTTTCCTTCATATAACGGATCGCGTCCCAGATTTTTCCCAGAAAATCTGGGCAGCCGAAGGCGCTTCGAACCCCCAAGTGATATAACAAGGGTTACGAGCGTTCAAGCGCCCAAGGACGAACTAACGTGCCTCATAGGCACTGTGTATGAGGTTTTGCCCCCCATAGGCATAGGATGAGGCCAAAGGATCCCAACTCAATAGGCCCAAAGGGTTATTCATTTTGAGTGCTCTCCAAGAGGTGCACTTTTTCACGTACTTGGCGTCCAAGTACGTGTAGAAGTATGTTGAGTTGGCGTTTGCCCCACCCTTGCTTGCCTCTACATCCGGGGCATATCACTTGTCTTCCCCGGATAGTGCATATATGATCTCCTTATATATATAGGCAACATATTTTGCGTGCATGCAAAAATCGGCTTTCCGAGAGGAGGTCGATTTTCGACCAAAGCACTTGCATGCGTGTTAAGGGACCAAAGTTACATTAGGATGTAGGCATACTTTGGTTCTAGGCCACTAGGTTGGGTGTGGAAGGCATGGGTAGGGTTGTATGCCATATTTGGTGTCAAATCGCGTGCCCATTTGGCGGGTGCACCATTCCAAGACTAACCCGCCAATGGACCCCATATCGCACGAGGCTCTTCATTGTACTCCGAACCAACACTCGCAAGCCTAACCTTCGTGAAGAAACGCTTGTGGAGCGCTCCCGAAGCGATGCGTTGCGAGCAAGGTGTGTTTTTTGCAATATTCCATTTTTGCATGTGCCCACCTGGGAGGCAGCGCGCGCGACCTTCAAAGCGCCCCAAGTGGAGCACATATGTGGAATCGAAGATCATTAATGTCAAGTCATTGTGTTTAGAAGGATTGGTCGATTACTCAATCCAAGCCGAAGATATCATAATATATTTGTGCGCCTTTCAAGGCACTTTTGGGTGTTTTTTCGCCAATATTGCTGTTTTTTGCCCGTCATGATGTCAAGTGGCGACCGTGTATCTCACCGTTGCGCTCAATTGACATCATGACCTAAGTATGCTGAGGGTACATACTTCGGTGCCCAACATATCTTGAACCCGGCGAATAACTCCTCTTGGGCTTGGCATACCGTGGCCGCCATGTTGGCAATTTGGGACTATCCCAAATCATGGGCTCACTTGGAAACCCTGCCATTCCCAAAACCGGAGGAGTTGGGCGACGCCCAAAAGATATGTTGGACACATATGACTTGATACCAGTCCTATGGCACACTCCGGTCCAAGTCGGGCATGTGCCTCATTTGCCCCAACCATGAGTGTGCGCATTTTCGGCCATTTCGAGCAATTTTCCACATTTTCTGCCCGCCGTGCACTATGTTCAGCCCACCCGTGCACGCCGGACGCATGGACCAATGGACCATATATGACATGGGTGTTATGCATATTGGTCCCCATGGTTCACACACCACGTCGGCGAAGCGGAGCAACCTTCGTTGAGGTGCTAGCCCAAAGTGAGTGTGGGCAATTTTGCCATTTTGGCATTTGTTGACCCAATTGGGATTGTCACCACGCCCAGTGGCATTGAGATCTTTGAGAGCCAAGGGCATGGGAGTTTCTGTCAGACTCCCGGTGGATAGCGTATGGAATGGCAAATCCGATCTCCAAGCCGGCGTGGAGATATACTATTGGGAGCACCCCCGAATTTTGGCTCATTTCGAGCAGCCAAAATGACCCCCTTTTGGGACCCCAATTTCACACACCCCGTGTGGTCAATTGGCGGCCCCATATCTCTATGCCCACGTGGAGCCCGGACCCAATTCCAAGTTGTACACTCAGGAGTGAGTCCTAGGTCCTGCCTCTCATCCTGTGGGCCATTGGCCTCGCCCTGGCCGGGCGAGCCACGCATGAGAATGATGCCAATTTTTGTGATTTTGGCATCATGACCCCACTTGACGAACCCGTGGTGCCCTGATGCTGGGACCTCAGAGGGAACCAAATTGGGTGAGGGCTCCAGTAAGTTGGTAATCGAAGGGCATAGGGTCAGTTGCTTCGTCCCTACCTCTGGCGGGTCCGAACGAGGGGTCAATATTGGAAAATTTTGGGCTAATATCAGTTTGGGCTGAAACAGCCCATTTTCAGCTACCAACTCCTAGGGGATAATGGCGGAGCCATATCTCTGACTCAGAGGGGAGTTAGGACCTGCTGTTAAGGGAGCATGGGGAGCCACTGTCGGTCCGCCTTGAGGTGACTTGGTTTCCAGGAACTCGCCTGTGGCTGGGCGGGACACCTCCCCTATTGGCAGGGTTTCAGGGTCCGGACTGAGCAGGGCATGGGTTGTGTTTGAGCCCCCGCCCCCACCAGCCACTGGGAGGGTCGGAGCTGGGATTTGGATATGAGTTGGGACTGAGTGTCTATTGTCCTGTGATGCCCTTAGCCCAGTCCAGTCTTACCCCCATGTGTACATATCCTGATGTGTTGCTGTACATACTTTTGTTCCCTTGTTTCAGAGTGGCAAGGATCCTGAAACGCTTTGTCACATGACATGAGCGCAATGATGCCCCTGTGAGCGTAGTGCTTTGCCTGCCTGCTCACTTGCGCGTGTCCACCGCAGCGTCCCGTGGCCAGGCCCCCCACGGGAACGCGTCAAAAGCGTTTCACCGCCGCGGGGTTACCCATCCCTCGCGTGCCACCCGGGGCCACCAACCCCGAGCAGCGCGGCGCAGCAGCACGCAGCTCGCAGCTCGCCGCGCAGCGCAGCGGTCCGCAGCGCCGCCCAGAGCATCGCCCTGAGCGACCACGGAAGCGCTGCGACCGTGAGGGAGGTGGACTGACCAGGACTCCCTCATCAGCGAGTCCTATCGGCCGACCAGCAAGGCCGCACACCCAGTCGTGTCAACCACTTCCACAACCACCGGCCGACCAGCACCGGCCGCACTCCCAGTCCGGTGCTACGTCACCCACCTCAACAACCACCCCAGGACCACTCCATCGAGAGCACCGATGGTGAACTGGGACGAGGCGGGCAAGACCTGGCCGCAACCCCACCCCCATGCGGCGCGCCTACTGCGTGGGTTGCTGTGGGGGCAGCAGTACCGCCACAGCGATCCCCAGTGCGAAGGCGGCATTACCGGGAGCTTCGAGCTCCGCGAGGACATTGGCGAGGAGCGCCTGCGGGCAGTGGAGGAGTGGCTGCGGGCGGAAGGGTATGAGTACTGCTTCCGCCGCAAGCGCTGGAGGACCTGGACCCGCCCGGACAGGCCCGGCGAAGGGCTGCGTCCCGACAGGGATTGAGGAGGATGAGAAGCCCAACGAGTACCCGTCGGGCGCCTGGATCAACGTCTCCATGTGGGACATGATCGAGAAGGAGTTCCCGGAGCTGGGGAACGAGCGCCGGCTGCAGGGCAGCAGCAGCAGCTGCGCGTCTCCTGGGAAGGAGAAGCGTTCCGCCCGGGACAGGAGGCGGGACAGGAAGTGGCGGGAGTACCAGGAGTCCCTGGCCGCCGAAGCCGCCCAAGGCGCCAGGGGCAGAACCCCAGCCCACAGCCCCCAACGGGCCAATGGCGGTCACCACCCCAGCCACACCACCCTTGGTGACTTCCTGGAAGTCGCCAAGCAGACCAAGGCCAAGCCCCGCACGCTGCTCCTGAGTAAGTCAGGCCCCAGCAGCGACGTGGAGTCGGCCCACCGTGGGAGGATGCCGGCCGACCAGGCCAGCTCCAGCGGCAGCGTCGCTCCCCACCAAAGGGATGTTGCGCGCGCCTGCGAGCGCACCTGTGGGGTGCCCTGCAACCTTCGGGTTGCCCGGCAACGGGCCACGCAGCAGAACGCTGCCGTGGAGGGCGCCGTCGGCATCGCCCATGAGGAGGCCACCGAGTGGGGCAGAGGCATGGACTACCACGCCTCGACCGTGGCAGCCATCGCGGCCGGTCTCACGGCTGCGGCCGCCAATGAGGCAGTGGCTGCCCGGATCAGGGTTGAGGTGGCGGCAACCGACGAGGAAGCCCGCCTGACCCAGGAGGCCATTGCCTGCAAGGAGGCCGAGGTGAAGGCACTGGAAGAGGCGCTTGCCCAAGAGAGGGCAAAAAAGGAGGCGGAGGAAAGGGCCCATGCCGAGGCAACGGCTAAGGCCCAGGCGGACGCCGCCAAGAAGAACGCCATCGAGGCCGCGCGACAGAAGGTCGCTGAGGAGAGGGCCAAGACGGAGGCGGAGCTGGCGGCGTTGGAAGCGGATAAGGCTCGGCTGCAGCAGGCCCGGGAAGCCGAAGCGGCTCGTGCTCGGGAGGAAGCCGAAGGGCGAGCTGCCGCAGCCACAGCTGCCGCAATGGAGGAGGCAGAGGCAAAACTCCGCCGCGAGACTCCCCCGGGAGGATCACGAGTGGAGACCCTTCGAAAGCTTTTCGAAGGAAACGCCTCCTCCAAGGTGACGGTGGACGAGGCCGACACGGGCAGCAGTGGGAGCAGTGGCCCCACTGCCAACCGACAGAGGAAGGGTAAGGGGAAGACCGCCGAGAGGCCACGGAGTCCAGCGGGCGGACACCCCCACGACAGCGACCCCTTCTTCACCAGCGACGGGGATGAACGAGGCCGCCGACATCGCCAAGTGGTGGCTTGGACGGGCGGAGGAGGCGGAGACGTCCCCATGGAGCCAGAGAGTGAGGATGAGGATCCCCCTCCTCCCTACCGGAGCTCGCCCAGGTGGGGCGACATGGACGAGGATGACAACATGGACTTCGACATCACGGAAAAGCGCCCATCCTCGGACCCACCGAGGCGACCCAGCGGAGACCCACCGGGACCCCTTGGCGGAGGACCATCAGGACCCCCTGGTGGACGCCCACCAGGTGGACCCCCTGGAGGCGGACCACCGGGCGGGGGAGGACCCCCTGGACCGGGCGGACCCGGCGGAGGCCCTCCTGGAGGACCCCCTGGAGACCCCGACGACCCACTAGGGAACAGCGACCCGGATACCACCTGGCGGTGGATTGTCTACCTCCGCAGGAGGGTCCAGTTCCTCGAGCGCGAGGTAGACAGGGGCAAGGGCGAGATGACTCGCATCGCCAGGGTCGCCGCGCGCGCGCAGAGAGAGCTGGACATCGCCAAGATCGAGATGGTCAAGAGCGCCAGCGTCGCCACCGCCACCCAGAGGCTGCTGGACATCGCCAGGGGCGAGACCAGGTCGCTGAACAAGGTCATCAGCGACCTGCAGCAGAGGCTGGACGCGCTGGAAGCCCGTTGGAGCGTTGGCAGCGACCATTCACCCCTGGAGTCTGCCTCGTCGGACGACGGCTGGGGACCTGGACCAGGTCCGGGCAGACACCACGCCCCCGGCAGAGCCCCCAGGAGTCGCCCCAGCGCCAGTGCCCCCTCTCTCACAGCCCCCTCTCACCACAGCGCGGGCCGCCGCAACGAGCGCGTGCCGCCCGGCAGTGGCAGCGAGGATTGGCGGGATGATTGGCTTAGTTCAGACTACCACAACCGCCGTGCTCCAGCGCGGACACCGGTACGCCCCCGACGCCCCGCACCAGCCCCAGAGCCAATCTCAATGGCTGGCGGACGTTATGGTGGACTCCGGGATGAGGTCCCCGGAGGAGACGTGGAGTGGGATGTCGGGATGTTGGCGGAGAAAGACCTGGACGAGTTCGACGTTAGCCCGCCGCGTGGTGTACGACGGGAGGCCGCTGAACGCAGCCGCCGGCGCCGTGATGAGGAGGCATACATGGAAGGTGTACGGCGTGAACATCTAGGTTCAGCGTACATGGAGGAACCGCGGCGTAGCCACAGGGATTCCATGGAGGAGAAGGACATGGCTGCCGTGGGAGTCCGTGGGCGAGGCAGATGGGAACCTCGGTCGACCTCGCGGCCGGCGTTCATGGTCTCTAAGGCCGCGGATGCCGCCGAGTGGGAAGACTTGAAGGACATCAAGCCCCCCATGTACGATGGCAACCCCCTCAACCTCGACCGCTTCTTGGAGAAGCTGGACGATTGGGGGGTGACCGTCACTGAGGACATGGATCCCGCGGATGCGGAGAAATATGTCTTCAGACGGTTCAGGTACCGCCTGCCGGAAGTGCTCCAGGAGCTATACTTCGTGGCGACCAAGGAGGCGAAAATCAAGACCCTCAAGGAAGCCAAGAAGTGGCTCAACGAGCAGGAGCGGGTGGACGCTCCGCAGGTGGCTGCCAAGCGGTGGAAGTCCATCAAGCTTCAGCATGTTGGACGGGAGATCCGCCTACGGGACTGGCGAGACTTCCGACCTAGGGCAATACACCCTCTTCCGCCGCAACGTGGAGGACTGGAACGAGGGTGGCGAGCAGGCTCGCCTGCTCTCCATGCTGCCGTAAGCATGGATCAAGAGGGTCACCAAGGAGGAAGCAAAGAGGGCCAAGTCCAACCACACGGTCAAGATGATGCTCCCCAAAGAGTATCATACGAACGTGGTGGCTTGGACGAGGAAGAACGTGGCCCGGGATGTCAAACGGCACTCCCTGCGGAACGCTCTCCTCATCACCGTCTCGGGCGATCGCGAGAAGACCGCGATGTGGCGCCTTGACGAGTGTGACGTGAGCGGCCGGACCATCCGTCTGCAGGCTATCCCGGCGCGGATGAGCTGCGACGAGATCCTGGAGTGGGTTGGAGAGGAGGTGCTCAAAGAGTACCGGAACCTCCACCACACCCGCGGGTTGAGGCCCGGCGACCGCGACGTCAACTACGTTGGCGAGGGACCTGGCGGGGAAGCTGCCATGGACCCAGCGGGAGCCGGCGGCGATGAGACTCTCGTCGACGATGACGACGACGATGAGCCCGCCGAAGTGGCCGTTTGTGCCTTCGTGGCCAACAACCTGAGCGCGGGGAGCAACCGGGGAAGCTGGAAGCCCCTGCAGCCGGGTTGGAAGAAGAAGGAGAAGAGGGACCCTCACCGCATTGGCGACCCTCCGCTGTCCTTTGGGGAGTTCATACGAGCTCACCCTCAGGGCTGTTTCGTGTGTTATGGGAGGAAGAAAGGCTTCAACCATGACCACCGAACATGCCCCATCCACCAGGCTGACACGGAGGTCTACAAGAAGGCGCACGGGTCGAAGAAGCGTGCACCTGCGGGTATCCGGGAGGCCAAAGTGGAGGTGGACAAGGACGAGCTCTCCAAGCTGATGTCGCAGGGGACCGAGTTAGCCAAGGAGATCCAGGAGATCAAGAGGAACAGGGTCCCCAGGTCGGACAACAAGAACAAGGAGAACAGCCAGAAGGACCAGAACAAGGACAAGGACAAGAAGCCTAGGAATGAGAGGAGGAAGGGTGTCAACGAGGTTGATGCCGAGGAGACTGCTCCTACCTCCACAACCGACGCCCCCTAGCGGAGCCCCTGCAGCCAAGGGCCCGGGCTAGGGCGGTCGCAGGATGGTGACGTGGGAAGCGCCGAACCATCCCAGTCGGCAGTCGATAAGCACAAAGGGACTGCCGCGGGCGGAAGGCCCGGTCCGGCACCCAGTTGCGGAGGCGGGGTGAGGGCAAGTGAAGGCACGAACCCTTGCACCCGTCCGTCCTTCGCGACCAAGAATGTGTTTGATGTACTTCAAGATCTATCCGAGAGTATCGGAGGATCACCCGGACCGCAGCTGGATGCTGCAGATGGGCAGCCTGAGCCCATTGTCCACGACCTGCACCAGTCGCTTGTTGAGCTTCTGGAACGGCCGGAGATCCTGAGTTTGCACGCCGTGCGCCGTGTCGGTTGCGAGCGGCAGTTGCATCTTAAGGTCCGTGCCCTATGCGGGGAAGTGGAAAAGGTTTTCGACGTGTTGGTTGACACGGGCGCTCAGGTCAGTGTGGTCAAGGCTGGCCTACTTCCGCCAGAGTGTCTGACTGACAGTCGGAAACCTGTCAGGCTTAAGGTGGCGAACGGCCAGTACATGGTGGGAGGCACGAAGGAAGCGGACATCGGGCTGCAGTTCGTGAACCATCGTGAGCTGAGCCGCCCAGACCCCGGCAAGGAAATCCTCCTGCACGGTCGCTTCTACGAGGCCGAGATGGAATATGACATGATCGTTGGGTACGACCTCATGATGGAGACGGACTCCGGCGTTCTCCCGGCCGAGGCCTCCATGACCCTGTACCAGGACAACCAGCTCTCGTGGCTTTCGTCACCTGAGCACCATGTGGAATGCCAATGGGTCCAACCCGAACGCAATCAGCTCGAAGTAGCCGCGCTGGACACTGAGCCAACTGGGCCAGCGAACCAGGAGTACGGCGTAATGCCGGAAGTGGCGAGCCGAGTGGTCGCGGACCTGGGAGCTTCGGATCTGGCCCTGGATGCGTTCTCTTCAGGAACCTCAGCCCATCTGCGGGTGTGTGAGAAGTACTGGAGCGCACAGGACTCCGCGTGGAAGAAGCACTGGGGTCCGCATCAGGGATTGATGTGGATCCATTGCCCCCGTTGGGACATTCCAAGAGCGATAGCGAAGATTCGCAAGGACCGCTCCAAGGCAGTGCTGGTTGTTCCTATGGGATGCACCGAGGAGGAAGGTACCCGACATTGGGTAGTCTCATTGACCAACATGACCTTAAACAAGGTCGGCCTACCGGCTGGAGAGAGTGTCTATCAGGACGCTAAGGGACAGCCCATGCCACCCCAGGGATGGCCAACGGAATTCCACTATGTGGATGGGGGCCTTGATCAGGCCGACACCACGGACTTCGTCTGTGTCAACCGCATCATAGCAGAGCCATGGCGACAATGCTTTGCGGTTCCCCCTGTTGACATCGGAGAATCGGAAGATACCCTCACTGAAGAGGAGTTGGATCTGGTTCAGGGGTATATGGATCAGCCCTTTCACGACTGGGGAAACCAGCGTGAGGGCAAGGGCCAGGATAAAGCCTGGTGGGAAGTGGACTCGATCGTCTCTGGTTCCTATGATGGGGATACCTTCGTGCGGAGGGTACTGGACCACATGTCCAGCCAGGACGAGCCAATCGGGGGTAACCCACCCACCTACGGCGACCTATTCCGAGGCAAGACCAGAGATGGCCCTTTTGGCCACCTGGGAAGACCGCCTGAGCCGAAGCCGAGCGGGGTCGCTACCCCTCAAGTAAGCTCCGTGGTTCAAGTGCCCGGAAAAGCCAAGGCGGAATACGACGATTGCCCCAAGATCCAGGCATTGAGGGCCAGGCTGAAGCAGAAGTATGGTGATACCTTCTTCAGCGGAAAGCCTGTGTTTCCCCCACCGGTGCGTGGACCGTATGGCGAGGCCAAGATACGACTGGAGCAGGACCCCCGTGTGTATCGACACCGGGAGTTTGCCCTGAGGGGCGAGAGGAAAGAGGCCATGGAGAAGATCCTCCGTGACTTCATCGAGAGAGGCTGGCTTGAGCCGTGCCACTCCGAGTGGGCCTCTCCGTGCTTCGTCGTCCCCAAGAAGGTGACCGGTGAGTGGCGGCTCGTGGTCAACTACCGCGGCCTAAACGCCCAAACGCAGCACGACAGCTATACGCTGCCCCTCATTGAGGACATGCTGCAAAAACAACACCGGCGGAGGATCTTCACGGTGATTGACCTGAAAAATGGTTATCATCAGATGCCTCTCGCCGAGGAGTCCCGTGCCTGCACAGCCATGAGCACCCCACTTGGACCTCTCCAGTGGAAGGTGATGCCCATGGGCGTTACCAACGGCAATGCGGCCTTTCAGCGGATGCTGGAGAACCTGCTTGAGCCGGTGCGTGACTGTGCGGACCCCGTCGTGGACGACGTGATCATCGCGTTTGGGGACCCCAGCATGAGCTACGAGGAGGTCCTGAAGGCACATGAGAGAAAGTCACTCGAGTGCTGGACCTTCTTGTTCGGCACAAACTCACGGGCAGCAGTGACAAGGCCACCATTGCGGTAAGCGAGGTGGTCTTCGCTGGCCACGTAGTCGGGAACGGGCAGCGAAAGCCCATACCTGGCAAGGTGGCTGCGATTGAGCACTGGGAAAAGCCCAAGACGGTCTCTGAGCTACGGGCGTATTTCGGGTTCTGCAACTACTACTCGGGGTATATCAAGATGTATGCCGAGTATGCAGCCCCCATGACGACCATGCTCAAGGGCAACCGAGGGGAGACCAAGAAGGGGTCCAAGAAGGCTCTGGTCTGGACTGCTGAGTCCGACCGTGCCTTTGAGGGGATGAAGCAGGCGCTGCTATCCGCAGTGGGTCTGCACCTCGTGGATCCTGACCGAGGGTTCGTCCTGCGCACCGACGCTTCCGACTACGCCGTTGGCGCTGTGTTGGAGCAAGTGCTTGACGATGGGAGGCACGTGCCCGTGGCCTTCTGGAGCCGAGTCCTGGCGGAAGGCCAGAGACGGATGTGGACACCCCGAGAAAAGGAGGCGTATGCCATTGTCATGGCTCTCAGGAAATGGGCTGGGTACATAGCCCTCCATACCGTCACCGTCTGCACCGACTATCAGAGTCTGCAGTCGTGGCACAAGGAGCACGTGGACACCCCCTCTGGTCCCGCCTCCCGACGGGCAAGATGGCATGACACCTTGGCCAAGTTCGACCTCACGGTTGTGTATATTCCTGGAAAGGATAACACCGTGGCGGACTGTCTCAGCAGGTGGGCTCATCCCGCCAGCAAGGGCATGACGGATATCTCTGCCCGTGGCGATGAGGCTGAGATCGCTGAGGCCAAGAGGATCATTGAAATGGAGCACCTGATGGAGGAGGAGGGTGTAAAATGCTCCGTCGTTATGGCTGCGGATGCCCCCCTCGGAACGAGGATGGGCAGAGCGGTCAGAGTACTCGCCCCTGCTGGAGCTGATTCCGACAAGCACCTCTTCCCTGAGTCTTGCCTCCAGGACAACTGGACCGACGACTACGCTAAGTCTGAGGCCTTTGCAACCGAGTATAGGGCTGTAACCGACCCTGACGACGGGCAGAAGTGGCCAAAGGGGCTGACTGAGGAAGCTGGCAAGCTCTACCGGAATGGTAAGCTGCTAGTACCGGAGTCCCGGGTGCTCGAGCTGTGCGAGGCTTGGCACCACCACATGCTGCACCCAGGGGTCAAGAAGCAAGCCCTTGACATGCAGCGCCGGTTCGAGATCGACCATATCGGTCTCTACACCGCCATCAAGAAGGTCAGGAAGGGTTGCTCCGTGTGTCAGGCCTGCAATCCCGATAACCGGAACGTCAAGGGGGAAGCCCAATGGACCCCGGTTCCTGACCAGCCCATGGAGAGCGTGGCCATGGACGTCTTCTCCATGCCCGAAGTGCACATGGGCAAGGAGACCTTTGACTGTGTGGTTCTTTGTGTGGATCGCCACAGTGGCTACGTAGTAGCCGTTCCGGCACGCAAAAGGGGGTTGCTTGCCAAGGAAGTGGCAGTCATGATGATTCGTCATTGGCTGACCGTCTTTGACATCCCCCGCACCATTTGCAGTGACCGAGGGCCCCAGTTTACTGGTGGCTGGTTCAAGGCTATGTGTTCCCTCATGGGAATACGTCATGCCAAGAGCGTCGCCTATCTCAGCCGGTCTAACGGTCGTGCTGAAGTGGCTGGACGGCAGCTGTTCGAGAAGCTGCGCAAGATTCACATCACCAATCCACGTCGGAACTGGTTTGAGGAGATGTGGCCTGCCCTGAAGGCCCATCATGACACCCCCACCCCGGGTGGTTTGTCACCTCACCAGATTCTGTTCGGCAGGGTCCCCCTCGGTCGGGGACTTCCCTTGTCTGGTGATGGCATGGCCATGGATGCCAAGGAATTGTTCGCGCGGCAGGAGCAAACGGCGCGGGACATCCGCCAGCAGCTCGAGAAGGAGCATGCTGAGCGTCAGAAGTCCGCCCCGAGCTCGACAGCGCAGAAGTTCAGGGTGGGAGACCCGGTGTGGGTGATCAGACCCCGCCCTATGGGCACCAACCGCACCAAGACCTGGTTTACACCCGGAGAGGTGGTCCGCAGGATTGGTGAGGACACCTACCGCATCAAGGTGGGTCATGTACAGTTCCGGGAGCGCCACGAGAGTCAGCTCCGTGTGCGGGAACCCAACCTCCGTGGCCAACATGTGTCCCTGAGCTATGCCGCACATGAGGCTGATTCGGACGACGACTATGCTGAGCAGGACGACTATACTGTCGAGAAAATCCTGGCTCAGCGTCCGAACGCCTCGGCACCCGGAGGTCTGGAGTTCAAGGTTCGTTGGCGAGGCTATGGGCCGTCCCACGACACCTGGGAACCCGTCTCCTTGTTCGTGTCGCGGCTTAACACTCCCTTCATGGAGTACATCCGCAAGCACAAGACCAAGATCCACGTCTCGGACTTGGCAGCACTCACCCGGGCGATTGCAGCCAGGGGTGCCTGATCAGCGCCCTCGGCTCTCCCCTGATGCAGTCTGAGCGCTTGTGTGGTCGACGGATCGTCCCTCACTTGCTTGCTCTCTTACATCTTTCGGTGACCTGCCATCAGAGTGGCCATATACACCCCCCTGCTGAATCCAGAGGAGGATGGCCCCTCTGACCTGGCCATTTTTTGAGCTCTTAGGGCCTTGAAGCCCATACGTCGTTGCGCAAAGGATGCCGCTGTCATCGGCATTGCGATTTTTTGGTGTGTGGTCTGGTCCCATGGCACTTGCGGGATCCAGACCAGTCTACGTGTGTCAGCTGACTATATATGGCCTGAACTCAGGCGTTTTCTTGTCCACCCTCCTGCATATGCCTTATCCTAACCAGGGCGTGGTTTGGCGCTCTGTCCATTATTACCCCGCTTATTGCTTGCCTTTCTGTTCCCCAGGATATGTGCATCTGTATGTCAGCCCATCACTGAAGTGTGGACTGTCCCCCCCCCCCCCCCCCGACGGGATGCGAATCGACTACGAAGGCGCCCTGAGTCGCCGTTTACATGTTCTTACATAGGGTCCAGCTTGGACCAGTACCTAAGTACAGATTCTTCTGTTTGAGTGCCCGTGATACCGTGTGCCCTATTCGCTGTGATGTGGAGATCCTGATGGCGCCAGGCGGGAAGCCCAGTTGCCTGACTACACTCCCAGCGGTCCGCCACTGTCAGTCCCAGTGTGAGCCTGCCGATTCGCAGACGCACTTGCAGTCTGATAGGGAAGGTTTGCCTGGGAAACTGGTGGTTTGAGGAGTCGACGCCTCCACCCACACTGCATGGGGACTCCCTCATGAATGGCCTTCGTGGTAATAGGGCGAGGTAAAAGACAGCCTTGACGCCCGATCCCTTAAGGAGGAGCTCGTTCGGCTGTACTACTCTGGACTCGCGTCGTGGATATGGACATGGTGCGCCCGAGGAAGGACCCGTGGGGACTCTCCCCCAGCCGGCGGGCTTTGGGAAGCTTGGGGTAGCCTGATGGATCTTTGTGGTCGCTTTCGACCTGTGGGACCACCTCGGTCGTCGTGTGACGCCTATGTTGGCCGTGTATGCCACTGCCACTGTGGTAGTGACCGTAGCAGCCGGCACCCGGTGCGCCTGGTATGGGTTAACGGGTCCTTTGGATGCCGAACAATCGCCGCCAGGACCCGGAACTTGATACTTGATACTATACTTCCAGTTACTAACAGCTACAGCACTGTACCTGTCTTACTGTGAGATTTCGGCAGCCTAACCTGCTAATCAGCCTGAAGTGAGGATGTGACACCCCCCCCCTTCAGGGGATGGTCCTGGGTACCCGCTGCCATGCTTGCGTATTATCCACCCCCCCCCAGGGTTTGCTCTAAGGAGAGGGGTGAAGCGGTACCCAGAACCTATGGCCCATGGCCCGGAGGCCTGTGAGCCGTCACACCCGTGCGGAAGCCGTTGACACCGGCTGTCAGCGGGATATCCCTGTTTTCTAATCTGCGGGATCTGGAATCTGATCCTTAACCATTGAATCAATGTAGATTTACCATAACTTTATTGTCTTAGGCGATTCTCGGTCGGAAATCGGTGAAACACCCGATTTCTACCCCGATTTCCAATTGTCGTGAAATCGCCGCAGTCGCGCCGCCTGACGTCGCCTGTTCCGTGGAAGTGCATTAGATTATTCTGTAATACGATTTCTCTTGAAGTTAAGACTGAAACAGTCTTCGAGTGATCCGCAATTTTTTCCTTGATATAACGGATCGCGTCCCAGGTTTTTCCCAGAAAATCTGGGCAGCCGAAGGCGCTTCGATCCCCCAAGTGATATAACAAGGGTTACGAGCGTTCAAGCGCCCAAGGACGAACTAACGCGCCTCATAGGCACTGTGTATGAGGTTTTGCCCCCCATAGGCATAGAAGAGGCCAAAGGATCCCAACTCAATAGGCCCAAAGGGTTATTCATTTTGAGTGCTCTCCAAGAGGTGCACTTTTTCACGTACTTGGCGTCCAAGTACGTGTAGAAGTCCGTTGAGTTGGCGTTTGCCCCACCCTTGCTTGCCTCTACATCCGGGGCATATCACTTGTCTTCCCCGGATAGTGCATATATGATCTCCTTATATATATAGGCAACATATTTTGCGTGCACGCAAAAATCGGCTTTCCGAAAGGAGGTCGATTTTCGACCAAAGCACTTGCATGCGTGTTAAGGGACCAAAGTTACATTAGAATGTAGGCATACTTTGGTTCTAGGCCACTAGATTGGGTGTAGAAGGCATGGGTAGGGTTGTATGCCATATTTGGTGTCAAATCGCGTGCCCATTTGGCGGGTGCACCATTCCAAGACTAACCCGCAAATGGACCCCATATCGCACGAGGCCCTTCATTGTACTCCCAACCAACACTCGCGAGCCTAACCTTTGTGAAGAGACGCTTGTGGAGCGCTCCCGAAGCGATTGGTTGCGAGCAAGGTGTGTTTTTTGCAATATTCGATTTTTGCATGTGCCGACTTGGGAGGCAGCGCGCGCGACCTTCCAAAGCGCTCCAAGTGGAGCACATATGTGGAATCGGAGGTCATTGGTGTCAAGTCATTGTGTTTAGAAGGATTGGTCGATTACTCAATCCAAGCCGAAGATATCATAATATATTTGTGCGCCTCTCAAGGCACTTTTCGGTGTTTTTTAGCCAATATTGCTGTTTTTTGCCCGTCATGATGTCAAGTGGCGACCGTGTATCTCACCGTTGCGCTCAATTGACATCGTGACCTAAGTATGTTTTTGGGGGTAAATACTTCGGTGCCCAACATATCTTGGACCCGGCGAATAACTCCTCTTGGGCTTGGCATACCGTGGCCGCCATGTTGGCAATTTGGGACTATCCAAAATCATGGGCTCACTTGGCGACCCTGCCATTCCCAAAACCGGAGGAGTTGGGCGACGCCCAAAAGATATGTTGGACACATATGACTTGATACCAGTCCTAGGGCACACTCCAGTCCAAGTCGGGCATGTGCCTCATTTGCCCCAACCATGAGTGTGCGCATTTTCGGCCATTTTGAGCAATTTCCACATTTTCTGCCCGCCGTGCACTATGTTCAGCCCACCCGTGCACGCCAGACGCATGGACCAATGGACCATATATGACATGGGTGTTATGCATATTGGTCCCCATGGCTCACACACCACGTGGGCGAAGCGGAGCAACCTTCGTTAAGGTGCTAGCCCAAAGTGAGTGTGGGCAATTTTGCCATTTTGGCATTTGTGGACCCAATTGGGATTATCACCAGGACGGTTGGCATGGCGATCTTTGAGGGCCAAGTGCATGGGAGTCTCCGTTTGACTCCCGGTCGATCGCGTATGGAATGGCAAATCCGATCTCCAAGCCGGCGTGGAGATATACTATTGGGAGCACCCCCGAATTTTGGCTCATTTTGAGCAGCAAAAATGACCCCCTTTTGGGACCCCAATTTCACCCCCCCCGTGTGGTCAATTGGTGGTCCCATAGCTCTATGCCCACGGGGAGCCCAGACCTAATTCCACGTTGTATACTCGGATAGAAGTCCTGGGTCCTGTCTCCTATCCTGTGAGCCATTGGCCTTGCCCTGGCTGGGCGAGCCACGCGTGAGAATGATGCCAATTTTGGTTATTTTGGCATCATGACCCCACTTGATGAACCCGTGGTGCCCTGATGCTGGGACCTCAGAGGGAACCAAATTGGGTGAGGGCTCCAGTAAGTTGGTACTCGAAGGGCATAGGGTCAGTTGCTTCGTCCCTACCTCTGGCGGGTCCGAACGAGGGGTCAATATTGGAAAATTTTGGGCTAATATCAGTTTGGGCTGAAACAGTTCATTTTCAGCTACCAACTCCTAGGGGATAATGGCGGAGCCATATCTCTGGCTCAGAGAGGAGTTAGGACCTGCTGTTAAGGGAGCATGGGGAGCCACTGTCGGTTCGCCTTGAAGCGACTTGGTTCCCAGGAACTTGCCTGTGGCCGGGCGGAACACCTCCCCTATTGGCAGGGTTGCAGGGTCCGGACTGAGCAGGGCATGGGTTGTGTTTGAGCCCCCGCCCCCACCAGTCACTGAGAGGGTCGGACCTGGGATTAGGATATGAGTTGGGACTGAGTGTCTATTGTCCTGTGATGCCCTTACCCCAGTCCAGTCTTAACCCCATGTGTACATATCCTGATGTGTTGCTGTACATACTTTTGTTCCCTTGTTTCAGAGTGGCAAGGATCCTGAAACGCTTTGTCACATGACATGAGCGCAATGATGCCCCTGTGAGCGTAGTGCTTTGCCTGCCTGCTCACTTGCGCGTGTCCACCGCAGCGCCCCGTGGCCAGGCCCCCCACGGGAACGCGTCAGAAGTGGACCCATGAGTCCAGCGGTCATGTGGGTGCTGACCGTACCCTGAGGCTATTCAAGCTGTGGTTCCACACTACGTTGGCTGATGACCAACTGCGGAAGACCCTCCAGCCTATCGTGGACAAGTGCCCGTGTAGGTCCTGCAAGCCTGGGGGTATCAGGGACAGGTGTCTCTACTCGACCCTGCCCATCCCCCACTGTGCTAACAGTGTTCTATACGTGGACTACGTGGACTACACGGAGATGCCGAAGTTTGGGGGCTACGACTTTGCCCTCGTGGTGACCTGTGGGTTGACCAGGCAGTCTTACCGGTGCCACGGGGTACGCCCCGGGTCTCTCCGCCCCTAAGCGCCCAGTTTCTGTGCTGGCGCAAAGCTTTGGGGGAATACCCAGCATACTAATCCAGGTATTGTTTTTCCTACCTACCTGCCTACTACAGGGAAGGGGTGGCCAAAAGCTACAAAGGCAAGAAAACGCCTGTTTGCTACAATGGCCAAAATCTAGCCTGACTACTGCCACTGCCCACCAACCCCGCCAAAATGGCAGGAAACCGCTGGAACAGTGACACACGCACTACAGGTCCTACACACCCTACAGTGGCACCATCATGGTGGGCGAGCACGTGCTCAACTGGCTCTAGCCCCAACTCAGGACTACCACTCCTACACGCACGCTCTACTGGGTGTTGTTGAGGACAAGGTCACGAGCCCTAATTGCTCACCTGTGAGATTGCAAGAGAACACAGAGCTACTAAGCATCTGTGGCCTAACAGGCACACCACAACGCGTTTTACTGCTAGGGCTTGGAGGGAAGGAGTACTCTTTTGGCGTGCACAGCGTGAATGTTGAAGGAGTCGGACTGCGCTCGCCACTCCTGGCTGAGTCGCAGTTTGTTGTTTGTGTGATCAGCACCGCATAGTTTAGCACAGCTTGAGACTGCACCAATTCACTCTGACCTTCCCATCTTTAGAGCAAAGGCAGATGACTTGGGTTTGCGGCTAGGGAACCAAGACTACCTGCACGTATTATACGCTTCTCAGGTAGCCCTATAATACACTGTCCTCAAACCCAACTTCAAGCAAGCAAGCTCAAGGAACTCCACCCCTTCTCTTATAGAACATGTGGTGGAGCCCCTGGGTAACCTAAGCAAGAGTTATACCATGCGCACCACGCGTGGACCACCCTTCAATGCGTGTGTGGATGCACGATCATGCACGAGTCTTGCAAACACCTGGTCCGATCCTGTTTTTCCTACCAATCTTACCCACATTCACGAACTCCACCAGGGGGTGGCCCCACCTGGGCTTACCTACCTTACCTACCGCTGGAGAGTGAAGAAAGGTGAGGGAAAAAGCGAAACACAAGTGAGACAGGACGCTATGCATAGGTGTGTATGTTCTCATCAGTGCAACAAAAAGGGTGGTTGTGCTGTAAGAGCAGTCGTCACAGTTGCCCCGCATTGCACCCCAGGGCAGGACCGGTAGCCCCCCGTGACAAGCACTCCTTGGCCGAAGGCCATTTGTTTTTCCCTAATCTCACCTCTAATCATCTGCAACCTTTCTAATCTAGCCCTCTTTTGTTTTCTTAGCGCTGCTACAAGGCACGTTCACGGAGACACTAGACGGGCAATGTGCATGCTGCATACGAGACGAGCACACTTGTGGTTTATACCTGATTCATCGACGTCTCTTCGTTGATTTTTGAATTCTTGGATTTTTGATTCTTTCTGTCAGTGTGGGTGGAATCTTTATGTTTATTCATTTATGTGTGTTTCGTCATTTTCGTCATTATACGTAACATACGTTTATAATCTTATTAAGGTAGGTAGGTAGGTATCTTCGGGAGCTCGGGATGCCCCCTTTGACAATGCAGGAGGAAGGTCTTAGCAAGGGGACGTCCTGTCCCTTCCACTGCCCTATGTCAGGCGCCTCTTGAGCCGCTCCCGCACGTGCTTGGGAAGGCATTGTTGCGGCCACCCGGTCCATGTGTCCAAGGTGGGAGGGTGTCCCCACATGTGTCCATGAGTAGGGCCACATGCCCCCTCCTTTCGGCGGCAGCTCTGGGGGCTGCCCAGCTGTGCGGAGTATCTCTCACCACAGGGGGTATTGCTCCCGCTTGTCTACGGTACGACTGCCTCACCCTTGTGGCTTGAGTTGCGGGGCCACTCTGCCTGGCAGGCGACCCCCTCCTGGACTGTGTACCGGCTCGCCTGTCACCGGTTGCTTCCATGGCTCGGGGTGACATTTGCCATGGTCCCCGATGCAGCCTGGCCGGGCTCAGACGGGTGGCCTTGGACTACCGCTCCTGCCCCTGGCCCGGTGGGTCGTCCGGGTCGCCCCGGTGTGTCCAACCCATGGAGTGTTGGTTCTCTCCTGTCCCTCGGCTGCCCTACGTGTGCGCGGTGTCCCGGGCCTCTTGGCTCCTGTTCAGCGGTGTGCTCATGTGGTTTGTTGTGTTGTGTCTGCGGTGTCCTGGGCCATTTGGCTCCTGTTCACCGGTGCCCCCGCTCGGTGTGGTGTGTTGTGTGTGCGGCGTCCCGGGCCCCTTTGGTCCCGTTCACCGCTGTGCCCGCTGGGTGCGTTGTGTTGCGTGTGCGGTGTCCTGGACCACTTGGCTCCTGTTCACCGGTGCGCCTGCTCCGTGTGTTGCTTTGGGTGCGCGGTGTCCTGCGTCACTTGGCTCCTGTTCACCGATGTGCCTGCTCCGTCTTTTGTTTTGTTTGTGCGGTGTCCTGGGCCACTTGGCTCCTGTTGACAGGTGTGCCTGCGCAGTTTGTTGCGTTGTGTCTGCGGTGTCCCCGGCCACATGGCTCCTGTTCACCGGTGTGCCCGCTCGGTGTGTTGTGTTGCGTGTGCGGTGTCCTGGGCCCCTTGGCCCCCGTTCACCTGTGTGCCCGCTGGGTGTATTGTGTTGCGTGTGCGGTGTCCTGGGCCACTTGGCTCCTGTTCACCGGTGCGCCTGCTCCGTGTGTTGCTTTGCGTGCGCGGTGTCCTGGGCCACTTGACTCCTGTTCACCGGTGTGCCTGCTCTGTCTTTTGATTTAATTGTGCGGTGTCCTGGGCCACTTGGCTCCTGTCCACCGGTGCGCCCGCTCCGTGTGCTGTTTTGTGTGTGCGCCGTCCTGGGCCTTTTGGCTCCTGTTCAGCGGCATGCCAGGCCGTGGTCTTCCGTCCCTTTGTTGCCCTCGCTGCACACGCGTGTGCGTTGTCCTGGCCCTCGTGGCGCCTGTTCACCGGTGTGCGCCCTGTGTGCGGTGCGCGCTGCCTGGTTGTGTCCCTCTTCCTTCCCCCCTAATTTTCTTTTTTAATTTTTTTTTTGGTTTTTTTTTTTCAAATGGAAAAAAAGCACCAAACAGGGGCGTGCGTACACTGCAGGCACAGGCACGGGCAGCTGGTGCAGCGGTGCAATAGTGTTGTGTCCTCTGGCGTGTGTCGTCGGTGCTTTGGCGGCAGTTGCGCCCCAGGGGTGCGGCTCGCGCGTCCTGATGTACACGGGTATGGGCCAGGGTGGGTTTGGTGAGGTGCCTCTTTGCTGCTGTTGCTGGCTGGTTACGCGGCTGTGTGGGCTGTGGGTGTGGGCTGTGGCAACGTTCGTCCCTCGGCGGGCCTGGTTAGGAGTCGAGGGTTAGCGGTTTTGGGGTGTGGCTCGGGGTTGATTTGTGTTGGGGCTTTGGCTCGGTTAGGCGGTTGTGACGGTTGCAGGCCTGGGTTCGGTGCCTTTGGGCGTAGCGGTGCCCGTTGTTGTGTGCGTTGGCGTCCTTCGGCTCGCTTGGTGACTTCTCGGCGGGGCCTGGCGTCGCGCCCCACGGCTGTTGGCTGGGTAACGGGGTTAGGTGGCAGCGCCGCTGGCGGGGGGGTCAGGCAGGTCATGCTGTGTGGCGCGCAGGGCTCCTGGGGTGCTGTGGGTGCCGCCGGTGTCGGTCCGCTGAAGCTTATGGGGTGGTGAGGGGGTTTGTTTGTGCGGTTGTGGGCTTTGGGTGATGTCCCACAGGCGGATGCCGTCTTGCTGTGTCTCCTGGAGGGTCTCCCGCAGGCGCCTGAAGACATACGGGTGGTCCTGGGGCGCGGGCAGGTTGAGAAGGTTTTATAGTGATTTCAACACTGTGTGTTTGTTGTGCCTCTCCTGCTGCTTGCTGCTGGTGTAGGGTTTCCTGCTGCTTGCTTTTGATGAGGAAAATGATTTATTTGCTGAAATACAACCAAACAAGGATAACCCAAGCCAGAGATAAGCACGTAGAAGAAAGTCAGGATCAAAGCATGAAGGGCTGCAGTCACAAAGAGTTAGATAAAGAAAACTATCAACAATAGACCACAGCAATTAGCATACATTGCAACTGAGGGTGAAAGATTTCACATGTTTGAGAAAGGCTGATTGGAAAACTGCCCCAAGGGCTCACTCTCATCCACAGTGCCATCTTGAGATGTGCACTCTTTGTTTTTGGGTCCCATAGGTGCTGAGAGGGCATGGCATGTGGCGATGAGGTCACTGCCATGTCACATGGGATATTCCTACTTAGCTAGGCTGACTGGGTATTGAACCCAGGACCTCTCAAAAAGAGGTGCCCCAGCCCCCTAGGGTGCATACCACTAGGATAGCTAAGAATTCATGAGAAGACATAGATCAATTCATAGGCTCTGCCTTCAGTATATCAGTGCCTCAGTCAACTCAGGAGAAGATGTTTTAATGCACATTGCTCCGGGATTAAGGGGTCCACACCACATCCTAATTTGGTGTTTGGTTCCATAGGTCAAAATGTGTTATCACAACGTTTGGTTGGGCCAATACTAAGATAGAAATGCCTGTGTGCTTAGGGCACCTCTAATACAACTAACGTATACCCGAAAGCATTGGAAAAGCACTTTTTCTTACTCCCCCCTTGTGCTGTGGTGGCCACCACTGTCGCACTTTCAGGAAAAAGGGATTTTGTTTTCTTGGCCTTTCCTTGGTTTCCACATCTACTTTAAAATACCTATAGCTTCCCTAACACTGGAAAAGAGCGCTTTACCATTGCCAGCGACTCTTGCTGCATTGTGGATGACAATCTCCAACAGAAAACTCAGCGCTCTTTGCGCTGCCGGGGTTCCTGTGGCTTGGTGGGGTTAGAGTAGGGCATGCCAAGACCATATGCATGTGCATCCCTCCCTCTAAGCTGCAGCGTAACACAACCCAACGCCAGACTCTCATAGGACGCTCGACCCAAGTCTTATGGAACCTGTTGGAGACACCTGTCCTGGTACTGGGGCGAGGGTGCGCTGATTTAATTGGAATTGCCCCTTGGAGGGGTCTTGATTCTGGTTCAGTCTCCTGCTGCTGCTTTTCGGCCAGAACAGCGGCTTACTCAACGAGGCTTTGCGAGGAGGTCTGTACGACAGAGGAATGGGAGAATGAGGGACGAATCCACGCAAGCGCGAAGCGACAACACTTAAATCCGTCAAATGACGGCCTAGAATTTTTCTGAAGGCACACACCTGGACAGAATCCAATTGTGCATCTGATGCACATTTTTATAAAATTTGTAGTCATCTCTTGATTTTTCTAATCAAGAAATTCTTACGCAGTAAAAGGCGGCGCGCAGGAGCGGCGTCTAGCGAAGCGCCGGAAAATAAAGAAATAATGAGATTATAAAAGTATGTCTCACATAGACAGGAAAATGACGAGAGACACATAAATAGATGTGATTAAAGATTCCACCCACATTGCCAGAATCAACCATAAATCAAGAATTCGAAAAATAAGAATATGACTTCAATGCATCAGGTATAAACTGCAGGTGTGCTCGTTCTGTTTGCCCGACGCACAGTCCTCGCCATGTGTCGTCGTTTTCAAGCCTGATAGTACAATAGAACACGATAGAGGGATAGATTAGAAAGATTGCAGATGATTAGAGGTAAGATCAGGGTGATTAGACATACACACAAGTGCATAGCGACGTTTTTCGCTTGCGCCTTGTTTTTCTCCTCACCTTGCTTCACTCTCCAGCGGTAGGTAAGGTAGGTAAGCCCAGGTGGGGCCACCCCCCGGTAGAGTTCGTGACTGTGGGTAAGATTGCCAAAGGTTTGTCGCAAACTCGTGCATGCTCGTGCATTCACACACGCATTAAAGGGTAGGCCACGCGAACTGCGCACAGTAAACCTTGTTTAGGTTACCCAGGGGCTCCTCGGTACGTTCTTTAAGAGAACCTGAGGAGTCTCTTAACGCTTGCTTGGTTGACAGGGGTGTTTGAGGACAGCGTATTATAGGTCACACTGAGAAGCGTATGATACGTCGAGTGTCGCTTGGTTCCTCAGCCGCAAACACCCCTTCTTTGGCCTTTGCTTTACAGGTGGGCAGGTAGGGTGATTGGTGCAGCAGCGTCCCTTTTTTTCTTGCCCTGCTAAACAAGGGCGCTGATCCCACAATCAATTAACTGCACCTCAGCCAGGAGTGGCGAGGGCAGTTCGACTCCATCGACATCCACGCTGTGCACGCCACCTGTGCGCCTCTCCCCTCCAAGCCCTCGCAGGGAAACGTGTTGTGACGTCCCTGTCAGGCCACAGTTGCTTAGCAGCGCTGTGTTCTCTTGTCTTCTTCACAGCAGGGTCATTAGGAGCAACGACTTTACCTTCAACACCACCCAGTAGAGCGTGAGTGTAGGAGTGGTAATCCTGAGTGGGGGCATGAGCCAGTTGCAGTAGCGCTCGCCGACCAGGATGGTGCCACTGTAGGGTGTGTGGGACCTGTAGTGCGTGTGTCACTGTCCCACCCGTTTCCTGCAATTTTAGCAGGGTTGGTGGGCTGTGGCAGTGGTTAGGTCAGCGTTTTGGCCACTTAGCACAATGGAGTTTTCATGCGTTCATAGCTTTTGGCCACCCCTCCCTGTAGTAGACAGATAGGTAGGGAAAACAATACCTGGATTAGTACGCTGGGTATTCCCCCAAGGTTCTGCGCCAGCACAGAAAGGGCACTTAGGGGAGGGGAGACCCGGGCGTACCCCGTGGCATCAATAAGACAACCCCCCAGGTTTAGCAAGCGTGCAGACTTGGGTATAATTAGGACACCACTTCTGCGGCTTGCTCTCAGGACGTTAGGAATAGCACACTCACATATACGCTTAGGCAGGTAAGGGTAAGGTTCAGTCTGTAGCTTTAGTCTTGGAGGCAACCGTCTCAGCGAGCCTCAGCAACTCACCGAGGTTGTTCTGGGACAAGTAGTCAACCAGAACTGAGTTTAGGCGCCCTTCAGGTAGAACAAACGCAGAGAAGGGCTCCCAGGTGGCCTCTTCGACTCCAAACCCTTCCCAGAGGGTGAGGAAGCGCCAACCCTGGCGATAGCGGTGGCGTAGGACAGACTTCACCAGGTAGAAGCCCTCCTTAGCCATCTCCTCGGCGTTCATGTCGGGGAGTTCCCCTTCAACTTCCATAGAGCTGGCAGCCCCTTGTAAGTCTAGGGCGGCAATCTCCTCGTTGTTAAGCTCCCACTCTTCCCCACAGAGGTCTTCAGGGTCATAGTAGCGCTTCAGATGTTGAGCAGCGCACACCAGGGTCCCCCCTAGACGGGGAGAACACCGCACGGTGATACGGTGTCCATCCACAGATGGAATCTTGTAGGGCCCAAAGTATGGGTCGTTGCTGGTAGAGCGTGGCCAGGCGGGTAGTTGGCTGTGATGCACCAGCACCCAGTACCCCTCTTGGTAGGTGGCCGGTACTCGGTGCTTGTTCTTCTTGTTCAACTGACGCTCCCTCACTCTCTGGAGCATAGCCTTGGCCTTGTCAACCTTCCCTTGTTGCTCTTGGACCCATTCACCCACAGAAGAATGGGTGTCCTATGGATAGGGGACATGTAGAAACCACGCCGAGCGCCCTAGGAATAGCTCATGGGGCAGGTAGCCAGTAGCTGAACTCTCTTGGGAGTTCATCATCAAGGATATGACGGGGAGTAGTCTCACCCAGTCTCTGGTGCGTTCAGTTTTGCACCATATCCTTACATTCTCCTTGAGGACACGGATCTGTCGCTCACATAGGGGGTTGTTCGTGTGCGAGTAGGGGATCCCCGTAGACACCTGGACATTGAGGGATCTCAGGACCCTCTTGTACCAGCCGGTATCTGAGCGTACTCGTACGTGCTCATCGGAGTTGATCTTCTTGGGCGCCCCATAGACAAAAAACCACTCCTCCAGGAGTATTTTGATAGTCTCCTCCCCGGTAATGTGCTTGGTACATGGGAACACCCTGGTAAACCTCGTCAACCCACATGTTACAACAAGGGCGAAGTCATAGCCCCCGAACTTCGGCATCTCCGTGTAGTCCACGTATAGAACACTGTTAGCACAGTGAGGGATGGGCAGGGTTGAGTAGAGACCTCTGTCCCTGATATCCCCTGGTTTGCAGGACCTGCACGGGCACTTGTCCACGATAGGCTGGAGGTTTGACGTTTGAGGTTTGAGGTTTGAGGTTTGATTTTGCGGGTACTAGACGCCTTTTGGCCCCGGGGGGCCACCTGTTTGGGCCGGGTGATATCCTCCCCACGGGGTCCTAGTGGGGGGCCCTCCAAGACGCACCTCCTGCCTCGTGGCGGAGTCCCCCGGATTCACAGAGCTCGGAGCCCCGTCCCTCCCCAGCTTTCCCATTTCGCCACTCCCCGGTCAGTGCATCAATTCGCAGCCGTGGCTGCGGGCGCTTACCCACTGGGTCGCCCCCCTAATGCGTGGTCGCCCGGGGCGCCGGCGCTGTGCTACTGGCTTGTTGCCAGTGGGACCCCCTTGGGCTGGCGCGGAGGCTGCCTAGCCTAGGGGCCCGGGCGTGGTGATGTGTGCCACTACTGCCTTGGCGGGTGCAGTGCCCCGTCCGTGTGTGCGCGGCGCTGGCGACCGGTTCGGGGGGCTCGGGCCGGTACCTGGTGTTGTGTCTCTCCCGTTTCCCCCTTCCCGCCCCGCGTGTCCCGTGCTGCTTGTGGCGGGCTGTCCCATCCGGGTGTGCCTTACCCTCGCTCGCTGGTACGCCATTCCACGCGGTCTGTGCGTTCCGCGAGCTCGGTCGAGTTGCCCTTCTGGTAGTCCCCGCGTGTTCTTTGCGTGTGGGTGCACTCGCGCTCCCGCGGCGTCGGCTCCAACCCCCCCCTGGGTGGTGTGGCGTGCGCACCTCGCGTGGTCCCGGCACTGGGCGCTGGTAGGGCCGTTCCACGTGGTCCGTGCCCCTCCGCGTGTCCTGCCCCGGTCCCTTGCTCTGTCTGGCGTGCTTGGCCGGGGGCAGTCCGGTCCCAGTTCCCCCCTACCTGGCTTGGCCTGCAAGCCCTGTGGGGGCTGCGTGCCGCGGGGGTGGTGGGGGGCCGTCACCGGGGGGGGGTGGCCTGCAACTGTTGTGAGGGGCGTCTGGTGTCAGGCGCCGTCCCTCCCCCGACCACTCGTCCTCCGGGGCGGGCAGCCAGGGTACCGCGACCCGTGTGTTCCGGGTGCGGTCGCTGCGGGCGTGGGGACCCAGCACCGGTTCCACAGCGTGCGCCCTTGCGGGCCGGCGTTGCTCGCTGTGGGGGTGGCGGAAGGGCGTCCCCGGGGGGGGTGCCTTCCACCATTGTGAGGGGCTTCTGAGGTCAGGCGCTCCACCTCCCCCGACTGCCCGCCCACTGGGCGGGCTGTTGGGGTCAGCCACCCACGTGCTGTGGGCGCGGTTGTGTGTTGATGTGGGGGCCCAACACTATCCCCTTGGCCTGCATGCCCTGTGGGGGCTGCGTGCCGAGGGGCTGGTGGGGGGCCTTCCCCGGGGGGGTCGGCCTGCCACCGTTGTGAGGGGCGTCTGGTGTCAGGCGCTGTCCCTCCCCCGGCCGCCTGTCCTCTGGGGCGGGCAGCCGGGGCTCCGCGACCCGTGTGTCCCGGCTGCGGTCGGTGCGGGCGTGGGGACCCAGCACCGGCCCCACAGCGTGCGCCCTTGTAGGCCGGCGTTGCTCTCTGTGGGGGTATCGGAAGGGCGTACCCGGGGGAACTGCCTTCCACCGTTATGAGGGGCGTCTGAGGTCAGGCGCTCCCCCTCTCCCGACTGCCCGCAACTGGGCGGGCTGTTGGGGTCCGCCACCCACGTGCTGTGGGCGCGGGTGTGTGGGTGTGGGGGCCCAACACTGTCCCCTTGGCCTGCATGCCCTGTGGGGGCTGCGTGCCGCAGGGGTGGTGGGGGGCCGTCTCCGGGGGGGGGGTGGCCTGCAGCCGTTGTGAGGGGCGTTTGGTGTCAGGCGCTGTCCCTCCCCCAGCCGCTTGTCCTCTGGAGCGGGCGGCCGGGGTTCCGCCACCCGTGTGTCCCGGGTGCAGTCGGTGCGGGCGTGGGGACCCAGCACCAGCCCCACAGCGTGCGCCCTTGCGGGCCGGCGTTGCTCGCTGTGGGGGTGGCGGAAGGGCGTCCCCGGGGGGGGTTCCTTCCACCATTGTGAGGGGCGTCTGTGTTCAGGCGCTGTCCCTCCCCGAACTGCCCGCCCACTGGGCGGGTTGTTGGGGTCCGCCACCCACGTGCTGTGGGCGTGAGTGTGTGGATGTGGGGGCACAACACTGTCCCCTTGGCTTCCATGCCCTGTGGGGGCTGCGTGCCGCGGGGGTGTTAGGGGGCCGTCCCCGGGGGGGGGGTGGCCTGCCACCGTTGTGAGGGGCGTCTGGTGTCAAGCGCTGTCCCTCCCCCGGCCGCCCGTCCTCTGAAGCGGGCAGCCAGGGTTCCGCGACCCGTGTGTTCCGGGTGCGGTTGGTGCGGGCGTGGGGACCCAGCACCAGCCCCACAGCGTGCGCCCTTGCGGGCCGGCGTTGCTCGCTGTGGGGGTGGCGGAAGGGCGTCCCCGGGGGGGGTTCCTTCCACCATTGTGAGGGGCGTCGGAGGTCAGGCGCTGTCCCTTCCCCGACTGCCCGCCCACTGGGCGGGCTGTCGGGGTCCGCCACCCACGTTCTGTCGGCGCGGATGTGTGGGTTTGGGGGCCCAACACTGTCCCCTTGGCCTGCATGCCCTGTGGGGGCTGCGTACCGCGGGGGTGGTGGGGGGCCGTGCCCGGGGGGGGGGGTGGCCTGCCACCGTTGTGAGGGGCGTCTGGTGTCAGGCGCTGTCCCTCCCCCGGCCGCCCGTCGGCTGGGGCGGGCAGCCGGGGTTCCGCGACCCGTGTGTCCCGGGTGCGGTCGGGGCGGGCGTGGGGACCCAGCACCGGCCCCACAGCGTGCGCCCTTGCGGGCCGGCATTGCTCGCTGTGGGGGTGGCGGAAGGGCGTCCCCGGGGGGGGTGTCTTCCACCGTTGTGAGGGGCATCTGAGGTCAGGCGATCCCCCTCCCCCGACTGCCCGCCCATTGGGCGGGCTGTTGGGGTCCGCCACCCACGTGCTGTGGGCGCGGGTGTGTGATTGTGGAGGCCCAACACTGTCCCCTTGGCCTGCATGCCCTGTGGGGGCTGCGTGCCGCGGGGGTGGTGGGGGGCCGTCCCCGGGGGGGGGGGGGGGCGCCACCGTTGTGAGGGGCGTTTGGTGTCAGGCGCTGTCCCTCCCCCGGCCGCCCGTCCTCTGGAGCGGGCGGCCGGGGTTCCGCCACCGGTGTGTCCCGGATGCGGTCGGTGCGGGCGTGGGGACTCAGCACCAGCCCCACAGGGTGCGCCCTTGCGGGCCGGCGTTGCTCGCTGTGCAGGTGGCGGAAGGGCGTCCCCGGGGGGGGCGCCTTCCACCATTGTGAGGGGCGTCTGAGGTCAGGCGCTGTCCCTCCCCCAACTGCCCGCCCACTGGGCGGGCTGTTGGGGTCCGCCACCCACGTGCTGTGGGCGCGGGTGTGTGGGTGTGGTGGCCCAACACTGTCCCCTGGGCTTGCATGCCCTGTGGGGGCTGTGTGCCGCGGGGGTGGTGGGGGGCCGTCCCCGGGGGGGGGTGGCTTGCCACTGTTGTGAGGGGCGCCTGGTGTCAAGCGCTGTCCCTCCCCCGGCCGCCCGTCCTCTGGAGCGGGCAGCCAGGGTTCCGCGACCCGTGTGGTCCGGGTGCGGTCGGTGCGGGTGTGGGGACCCAGCACCGGCCCCACAGCGTGCGCCCTTGCGGGCCGGCGTTGCTCGCTGTGGGGGTGGCGGAAGGGCGTCCCCGGGGGGGGTTCCTTCCACCATTGTGAGGGGCGTCTGAGGTCAGGCGCTGTCCCTCCCCTGACTGCCCGCCCACTGGGCGGGCTGTTGGGGTCCGTTACCCACGTGCTGTGGGCACGGATCTGTGGGTGTGGGGGCCCAACACTGTCCCCTTGGCCTGCATGCCCTGTGGGGGCTGCGTGCCGAGGGGCTGGTGGGGGGCCTTCCCCGGGGGGGGGTGGCCTGCCACCGTTGTGAGGGGCGTCTGGTGTCAGGCGCTGTCCCTCCCCCGGCCGCCCGTCCTCTGGAGCGGGCAGCCAGGGTTCCGCGACCCGTGTGTCCCGGGTGCAGTCGGTGCGGGCTTGGGGACCCAGCACCGGCCCCACAGCGTGCGCCCTGTTGGGCCGGCGTTCCTCGCTGTGGTGGTGGCGGAAGGGGTTCCCCGGGGGGGATGCCTTCCACCATTGTGAGGGGCGTCTGAGGTCAGGCGCTCCCCCTCCCCCGACTGCCTGCCCACTGGGCGGGCTGTTGGGGTCCGCCACCCACGTGCTGTGGGCGTGGGTGTGTGGGTGTGGGGGCCCAACACTGTCCCCTTGGCTTGCATGTTCTGTGGGGGCTGCGTGCCGCGGGGGTGGTGGGGGGCCGTCCCCGGGGGGGGTGGCCTGCCACCGTTGTGAGGGGTGCCTGGTGTCAAGCGCTGTCCCTCCCCCGGCCGCCCGTCCTCTGGAGCGGGCGGCCGGGGTTCCGCGACCCGTGTGTTCCGGGTGCGGTCGGTGCGGGCGTGGGGACCCAGCACCGGCCTTACAGCGTGCGCCCTTGCGGGCTGGCGTTGCTCGCTGTGGGGGTGGCAGAAGGGCGTCCCCGGGGGGGGTTCCTTCCACCATTGTGAGGGGCGTCTGAGGTCAGGCGCTGTCCCTCCCCCGACTGCGCGCCCACTGGGCGGGCTGTCGGGGTCCGTTACCCACGTGCTGTGGGCGCAGATCTGTGGGTGTGGGGGCCCAACACTGTCCCCTTGGCCTGCATGCCCTTTTTTTTGCAATAATTCTTCACTTTAAGGTCCAAACCGGACCGCAGCCTGACAGTTCGAGAGAAAAAGATACATAGAGTACTCTACACATGGCACATAGGCCTCAGCGAATACTATATGTGCTGCCTGTGCTGCATGGTTGTAGTGTGTAAGGAATAAGGGGGGGTTTGTGTGGGAAGGAGGTAAGTAGAGTGGTTGGTGGTTGTGTGTGGCGGGTGGTGGCGGGTGGGGCTGGCCCCGAGGTATGGTGAAGCGGGTGGGCCCATGAGTGATAACACTTGGTGAAACAGGGAGGATACTCGCTTGTGTGGTGGAGGCCTGGGTAGTACCTGGGGATCAAAAAGGGGCTGCACCCTGGGAGGCACATAGTGGGTGTCACTGTTTTGGACAATTCCTAGCCCTTTGAAGAGTGGCTATCTCTGCAGTGAATAAGGGTGTGTACATTATATCAGGGTGGGGGTGGGGGCCTGAAAAATGTGGAGGCTAGGACTCGCTGGACTTTGCTTAATGAAAATCCGCGGTTCAGAGACTCAGTTGCAAAAGTTGGAAAACCAGTTGAAAACGTTGACTGGGAATGAAAAGGAAAATCATACTATGGACGTGGCAGAAATGGAATTTGGTGATGCTTGTTTCGAGAAGGTTCTCTGGTAGGTGTAAGCAGGCCGGTCAGGTGGAGAGGCGTTGTTGTGTGTGGGTCTGAGGTGTGTGTGAATGTGTGTGTCAGTGAGTGAGCCGGTGAGTGTGAGATTTGCAGCTGGTGAGGCATTTGGTATCTGTGTGGGTTCCTTGGTACTCTTTGCCGAGTGGCATTGGTTGATGTGGGGATGTGTAAATACGGGCTAAGCCTTCCAGCCTCTGCAAAACTTTTACACCATCTGCTGTTTCACCCCTAGGGGAAAAGACAACATGGCATATAGTCGTAGCAGGCACTGCAAAGGCAAAAAGCAACAGTGGTAAAGCTGTGCTCGGGAATGTTGAGCGTGCAAGCAACAGTTGTGAAACTGTGCTGGTGGAGAGTTGAGCGCTCATCAGGTAGAGGTGTTGCCAGACGAATGCATATCAAGTCAGCAGAACTGCTGCAGATTGAAATACATGTGGCGCGTATCAAAAAACTGAGGCAAGGGCGCAGGTGCACTCGACAAATCAGCGCCAAGTAAGTGCAGGTGGGGCCCAATGGGCGCACTGGCACAAGACCCAATTTTCAGATGCAAGATTGGGAATCATAATGTCAACGTACAGTAAACTTAATAAATCAACAGGGCGCTTACTGCAGATAGCACTGTGAGCCTGCAGAGGGGCTCTGGACAGGTCGCAGCCGTGGCTTGGAACAATGAAGACAGTTGGTGCGGCGTTCAAAATTGAGGTAGCCGCAAGGGCACTGCCAGTCCCTCCAGGGTCCATCGGCGACTTCGATGACACCCGGGCTCAGGCCATACGTGCGGCTGACCGTGGCAGTGCTGTCGGCGGCGATTGCTGATGAGTGGAAGGTAGTCGTGCACGCAGGAGTGTTGCAACTTGTATCAGGAGCTGCTGAGCACACACTGTTGGCCATACTGTCAGCAAACTTTGGCATTCGGAGTGCAGGGCGTGACGCTAACGAAGCCTTTTGGTAGTACAGTCGTCGCGCAGTCACGCGGCGTCGGAGGGCTCGTAGTTTGTGCTGTCGTAGGTATCGGCGTTTGAGTCGGTGTTTCAATCGTAGAGGCTGATGACGAGAAGGTCAGCAGAGCGTCCTGAGGAGGCGTGAGACGAAAAAACACCACCGCAGCAGAATCACGAGGAAGCTCCACCATCCAAGGTGGTAGGAGGTCTTGTCTTGGAGCAGAGGTCGTCGGGCTGAAGGAACCGGAGCAGCTGTATTGTTGGGTCGCAGCTTGAGGCAAGAGGCGGCGCTGTCGCTGAGATCCAAAGAAGGGCGGGCTTCTGAATCTTGCTCGCCTTGAGGGCCATGCGTCTTGGTGATTCTGGTGTCGCCGGCTTCACTGCTGCACCAACCACAGGAGGTAGCGCTCTTCAGTGGTCGCGGAAAGGCCTGGTCGCTGGGATTTTTGACAGAGAGCGGCGGCAGTTGCGAGACTCGTTGCTTCGTGTCTGTGCCATGGCCTACGAATGGTTGAGGCGGCAAAGGGGCACGAAGAAACAAGTGTAGATCGTTCAAGAGCGCTATGGGTTCGCGGTGCTCGCGCAGTTGACAGCGGACGGTGTGCGAGAATTGGTCTGCGGCGATCTGGATTATGTGATCGAGAGGCAGCTCGCTTTCTGCTGGAGACTTGAGTAGCTGTACGTTCGGGCCGCCATCCCAGATATCGTTACGGCCGTGGCTGCTACATGTTCCTGCAGCAGCAAAGGAAAATGCCTCACCCGCAGGTGGGCTGGTGGCGCGTTCTGGAGATGTGAATCGAATTAGGGGCATAGTACTACCCGTAGAAAACTTGGGTAATTAATTGGAAGCGCTCCATGTTGCGATGTTCTTCAGACTGAGATCCATAGCGGAGCAGGCGCGACTTTTTTGGGCCTGCATGCCCTGTGGGGGCCGCGTGCCGAGGGAGTGGTGGGGGGCCGTCCCCGGGGGGGGGTGGCCTGCCACCGTTGTGAGGGGCGTCTGGTGTCAGGCGCTGTCCCTCCCCCGGCCGCTCGTCCTCTGGAGCGGTCAGCCGGGGTTCCGCGACCCGTGTGTCCCGGGTGCAGTCGGTGCGGGCGTGGGGACCCAGCACCGGCCCCACAGCGTGCGCCCTGTCGGGCCGGCGTTCCTCGCTGTGGTGGTTGCGGAAGGGCTTCCCCGGGGGGGATGCCTTCCACCATTGTGAGGGCCGTCTGAGGTCAGGCGCTCCCCCTCCCCAGACTGCCCGCCCACTGGGCGGGCTGTTGGGGTCCGCCAGCCACAGTGCTGTGGGCGTGGGTGTGTGGGTGTGGGGGCCGAACACCGTCCCCTTGGCTTGCATGCCCTGTGGGGGCTGCGTGCCGCGGGGGTGGTGGGGGGCCGTCCCCGGGGGGGGGTGGCCTGCCACCGTTGTGAGGGGCGTCTGGTATGGGGCTCTGTCCCTCCCCCGGCCACCCGTCCTGTGGAGCAGGCAGCCAGGGTTCCGCGTCCCGTGTGTCTCGGGTGCGGTCGGTGCGGGCGTGGGGACCCAGCACCAGCCCCACAGCGTGCGCCCTTGCGGGCCGGTGTTGCTCGCTGTGAGGGTGGTGGAAGGGCGTCCCCGGGGGGGGTGCCTTCCACCATTGTGAGGGGCGTCGGAGGTCAGGCACTGTCCCTCCCCCGACTGCCTGCCCACTGTGCGCGCTGTTGGGGTCCGCCACCCACGTGCTGTGGGCGCGGGTGTGTGATTGTGGGGGCCCAACACTGTCCCCTTGGCCTGCATACCCTGTGGGGGCTGCGTGCCGCCAGGGTGGTGGGGGGCCGTCCCCGGGGGGGGTGGCCTGCTACCGTTGTGAGGGGTGTCTGGTGGCGCGGCCTTCCACCATTGTGAGGGGCGTCTGAGGTCAGGCGCTGTCCCTCCCCGGACTGCCCGCCCACTGGGCAGGCTGTTGGGGTCCGCCACCCACGTGCCGTGGGCGTGGCCGTGTTGGTGTGGGGGCCCGACACTGTCCCCTTGGCCTGCATGCCCCGTGGGGGCTGCGTGCCGCGGGGATGGTGGGGGGCTGTCCCGGGGGGGGGTGGCCTGCCACCGTGTCGAGGGGTGTCTGGTGTCAGGCGCTGTCCCTCCCCCGGCCGCCCGTCCTCTGGAGCGGGCAGCCAGGGTTCCGCGACCCGTGTGTCCCGGGTGCGGTCGGTGCGGGCGTGGGGACCCAGCACCGGCCCCACAGCGTGCGCCCTTGCGGGCCGGCGTTGCTCGCTGTGGGGGTGGCGGAAGAACGTCCCCGAGGGGGTGCCTTCCACCATTGTGAGGGGCGTCTGAGGTCAGGCGCTGTCCCTCCCCAGACTGCCTGCCCACTGGGCGGGCTGTTGGGGTCCGCCCCCCACGTGCTGTGGGCGCGGGTGTGTGGGTGTGGGGGCCCAACACTGTCCCCTTGGCCTGCATGCCCTGTGGGGGCTGCGTGCCGCGGGGGTGGTGGCGGGCCGTCCCCGGGGGGGGGGGGCGCCACCGTTGTGAGGGGCGTCTGGCCTCAGGCGCTGTCCCTCCCATGGCCGCCCGTCCTCTGGAGCGGGCAGCCAGGGTTCCGTGACCCGTGTGTCCCGGGTGCGGTCGGTGCGGGCCTGGGGACCCAGCACCGGCCGCACAGCGTGAGCCCTTGCGGGCCGGCGTTGCTCGCTGTGGCAGTGGCGGAAGGGCGATCCCGGGGGGGTTGTCTTCGACCATTGTGAGGGGCGTCTGAGGTCAGGTGCTGTCCCTCCCCCGACTGCCCGCCCACTGGGCGGGCCGTTAGGGTCCGCCACCCACGTGCTGTGGGCGCCAGTGTGTGGGTGTGGGGGCCCAACACTGTCCCCTTGGCCTGCATGCCCTTGTGGGGGCTGCGTGCCGCGGCGGTGCCGGGGGGCCGTGCCGGGGGGGGGGTGGCCTGCCACTGTTGTGTGGGGCGTCTGGTGTCAGGCGCTGTCCCTCCCCCGGCCGCCCGTCCTCTGGAGCGGGCAGCCGGGGTTCCGCGACCCGTGTGTCCCGGGTGCGGTCGCTGTGGGCGTGGGGACCCAGCACCGGCCCCACAGCGTGCGCCCTTGCGGGCCGGCGTTGCTCGCTGTGGGGGTGGCGGAAGGGCGTCCCCGGGGGGGGTGTCTTCCACCATTGTGTGGGGCGTCTGAGGTCAGGCGCTGTCCCTCCGCCTACTGCCCGCCCACTGGGCGGGCTGTCGGGGTCCGCCACCCACGTGCTGTGGACGCGGGTGTGTGGGTGTGGGGGCCCAACACTGTCCCTTTGGCCTGCAGGCCCTGTGGGGGCTGCGTGCCGCGGGGTGGGTGGGGGGCGTCCCCGGGGGGGGGGGTGGCCTGCCACTGTTGTGAGGGGCGTCTGGTGTCAGGCGCTGTCCCTCCCCCGGCCGCCCGTCCTCTGGAGCGGGCGGCCGGGTTTCCGCGACCCGTGTGTCCCGGGTGCGGTCGGTGCGGGTGTGGGGACCCAGCAACGGCCCCACAGCGTGCGCCCTTGCAGGCCGGCGTTGCTCGCTGTGGGGGTGGCGGAAGGGCGTACCCGGGGGGGTACCTTCCACCATTGTGAGGAGCGTCTGAGGTCAGGCGCTGTCCCTCCCCCAACTGCCCGCCCACTGGGCGGGGTGTTGGGGTCCGCCACCCACCTGCTGTGGGCGCGGGTGTGTGGGTGTGGGGGCCCAACACTGTCCCCTTGACCTGCATACCCTGTGGGGGCTGCGTGCCGCGGGGGTGGTGGGGGGCCGTCCCCGGGGCGGGTGGCCTGCCACCGTTGCGAGGGGAGTCTGGTGTCAGGCGCTGTCCCTCCCCCGGCCGCCCCTCCTCTGGAGCGGGCAGCCGGGGCTCCGCGACCCGTGTGGTCCGGGTGCGGTCGGTGCGGGCGTGGGGAACCAGCCTCAGCCCCACAGCGTGCCCCATGCGGGCCGGCGTTGCTCGCTGTGGGGGTGGCGGAAGGGCGTCCCCGAGAGGGGTGCCTTCCGCCGTTGTGAGGGGCGTCTGAGGTCAGGCGCTCCCCCTCCCCCGACTGCCCGCCCTCTGGGCGTGCTGTTGGGGTCCGTCACCCGCATGCCGTGGGCGCGGGTGTGTTGGTGTGGGGTCCTATTGACCCTCCTGTGAAGAAGACAAGAGAACACAGCGCTGCCGTGCAACTGTGGCCTATCAGGGACGCCACGACACGTTTCCCTGCTAGGGTGTGGAGGGGAAGGGCGCACAGGTGGCGTGCACAGCGCGGATGTCGATGGAGTCGAACTGCCCTCGCCACTCCTGGCTGAGGCGCAGTCAATTGATTGTGTGATCAGCGCTGTATATTTTAGCACGGCTCAAGGGACTGCACCAGTTCACCCTCACCCTCCCAGCTGTACAACAGAGGCCAATGAACTGGGTTCAAGACGGAGGAACCAAGACACACTCCACGTATTATACGCTTCTTAGTGTGCCCTTTAATACACTGTTCCTGAACCCAGTTGCAAGCAAGCAAGCTTAAGGACTTCGCCCGTTCCCTTATGGAACGTAGGGCGAAGCCCTGGGTAACCTGGCAAGGGTTCATACCGCGTGCACGGCGCGTGGCCTACTGTCATATCCCTTTAATGCATCGTGTGAACGCATGCAGGGAAGGGAGGCAAGATCTATACCACTGTAACCACACTGACTCAACCAGAAGGTGGGCTTACCTACCTTACTCACCATGCATCGTTTGAATGCCGAAGTGAAGCGAACGCAAAACAAACCTAAGTGTTTAAAACAACCCTATTGCGGGTTATAAACAACCCTAAGCGGTTAATTGCATCGTGTGGCTTGCACGATTCTTCCTGTTGTGCCTGTTTTGTCATCTGCGAAAAGTAGAACAGGGAATGGCGAATGAGAGACAACGGCACTAGGCAAAACAAGCCTAAGCGTCTGGGACAACCCTATTTTAACGCACAAACGACGCAAACACGAGCACACACTTCTCCTTTGGACCTGTGAAGAGAGGAGAAGGTGGGTGCATGCACAAGGAAGCGTGGCAACGTGTGTATGTCGGAATCCGGCAGACGACGCTATGCATAAGTGTGTATGTTCTAATCAGTGCAACAAAAAGGGTGGTTGTGCTGTAAGAGCAGTTGTCACGGTTGCCCCGCATTGGACCGCAGGGCAGGACCGTTAGCCCCCCGTGACAGCCACTCCCTGGCCGAAGGCCATTTGTTTTTTCTGGTCTCGGTTGGTGGCGCGGGCCGGGCGCTCGTTGCTTCTCTCGTGTGCGCGGCGTGGCACAACAGGGTAACATACTTGCGCTCTTGACGGCGGTGTGTGGCTCCCCCCTTGCCTACTACTCGTTTGCATGCGGCGGCATACCTTATGTTCCCTATGCAAGCAGGTGGGTGTGGGTGCGGCACGCATGTTTGTTGTGTTTTTGCACTTGCGTGTTGTTCTTTCCCGGTGTTGTGTGTGGTTCCCCACGCGAGTCCAGCCCGTCATGCTTGCCGTCCTTCGTATTCCTCCATACCATTTTGCTTGCTCGCGGCGGTGGTGGTCTCGCTGCACGTGCGGCGGTATGCACGGGCGGGCATACCTTTCGCTTCCGTTTGCCTTCTACGTAAGCGGGCCTGCGAGCGGGGGGTGGACACGTCTCGGTTACGCCTCGTGGTCACCTTTTACAGTTGTTGCCGCGGTTGCCGTTCTTATCTCGTGTTCGTTGCGTAGCGTAGCATGGCATGTAACATACTTGGATCCAACAAGCAGCGTGTGCATGTTGTGTATGTTTGGTCTTTCGTTGTGTTATTTTATGTGTGTTGTGCTTCCCCTCGGTGGTGTGTGGCCTCCTTCGTGCGTTCTTCTCTCCTTTGTTGGTTTTGTGTTCCCCCGTTGTGCCCCTGCATACAATTTTGCTCGTCCGTGGTGGTGATGACCTTGCGGCGATACGGGCAGGCACGTACGGGCATACCTTTCATTCCCTATGTGTGCGGGGGTGGGCATATGCATTTATTCGGTGTCACCTCTTTTTGGTTTTCCTTGCCGGTGCGGTTTTCGTTGTGCTTTTCGTGGCGGCGCTTTTTGGCGTTGCATGGCATGTAACATACTTGCGTCTTGGCGGCCATTGTTGACGGTGTTGTTTGTGTCTGTTTTGTGTTCGCTCACTTTCCTTTGTTCTCCTTTGTGCATGTGTTCCCTCTCTTCGTGGTTGGGGCGCGCAAAAGTCCCTAGCGCCTAGGACACGCACTTTGCTAGGTGTTTTGGGGCAAGCAGCGCTCAACTTCGTCGCCGTTGCAACTCTGTTGTTCTTCTTTTTCTGGGAGTGGCCTAAATTTTGCGACCTCGGCAAACAGGGGCGAAAAATATTTTGGGGGGTTTCTGAGGTCGAAGAAATTGATTTTGCGCTTTATTCTTTCTGGTTTTGCGTCTTTTTCTTGGTTTTTTTGTTCTTCTGCTGCGATCGCGCGACGACAGACAGGGTTGAAAGGATATGACGGGGAGTAGTCTCACCCAGTCTCTGGTGCGTTCAGTTTTGCACCATATCCTTACATTCTCCTTGAGGACACGGATCTGTCGCTCACATAGGGGGTTACTCGTGTGCGAGTAGGGGATCCCCGTAGACACCTGGACATTGAGGGATCTCAGGACCCTCTTGTACCAGCCGGTATCTGAGCGTCCTTATCGGAGTTGATCTCCTTGGGCGCCCCACAGACACAGAGCCACTCCTAGGAGTATCTTGATAGTCTCCTCCCCGGTAATGTGCTTGGTACATGGGAACACCCTGGTAAACCGGGTCAACCCACAGGTTACAACGAGGGTGAAGTCATAGCCCCCGAACTTCGGCATCTCCGTGTAGTCCACGTATAGAACACTGTTAGCACAGTGAGGGATGGGCAGGGTTGAGTAGAGACCTCTGTCCCTGATATCCCCTGGTTTGCAGGACCTGCACGGGCACTTGTCCACGATAGGCTGGAGGGCTTTCCGCAGCTGGTCCTCAGTCCACGTAGTGTGGAACCACTGCTTGAATAGCCTCAGGGTACGGTCAGCACCCACATGACCGCTGGAGTCATGGGTCCATTTCAGCAGCGCTTGGACGCTGTCACTAGGTACCACGATGATGTCCTCGTGCCAGAGGTAGCTCTTGTCCCTCTTCGACTGATCTTGGTTGACCAGGAGGGGTTCGAGGCGTTTCTCCAGCCGCTTGTAGATATCCCCAAACTCCTTCAGGTACTCCGATTGTTGCAGTCGATCCAGGGGGCTTATCATAGTCATGTTGAGGTCCCAGTGGACGTCAATACGGCTGAACGCCTCCTTAGCCAGCGCTTCAGACCAGGCACCAATCAGGGCATCGAAGTTGTTGCGGCTGATGTAGTCTGCACACTCGTTCTTCACTCCCTTGATATGGTGTACCGTCAGCCGTAGTTGACTGAGGTAGGTCCACCAGCGCCGTAGCTTGGCCTTCTCAGGTGGGGGTCCCTTCTGGAATGTGCGGACCGGCTCTTGGTCGCACAGCCAGACCACAGGGTTACTCCCCAACAGTCGTGCCTTATTGAGGATAGCACTAGCATACCCGCGAGCAATTCCTGCTCGTAGGTGGAGTAGTCCCCCCTGGCCTGGTTCCCTTTCCAGTTCCAGTGACCCAGAGGTACTAGGACCCACTTGTCGTCAGGGTAGCTGTGCTTGGGAGTTCCATCTCGGTTGAGACCTTCTGTCCCCCATTGGGAAATAGCCGAGTCGAACTCCTCCTTCTCTAGTGCTTGCCATTGGAACAATGTTCCACCACCGCCCACATTGCTGGCGTCAGTCACCAGGATAATCTCCCCTTGTGCCCTAGGCACGCCCAAGCACTTAGCGTTGGCCACCTTGTCTTTGAGCTCTTGATCAAGTCTGTCAGAATGGCGCTCGTGTAGGTGAAGTTTTTGATATGGCGGCGATAGAAGTTGCACGCCCCAATGAAACTGCGTACATCATGAAGTCCTTTCTTGGGCTCTTCGTGTCGTACCTTAGCATCCATCAGGGGTTTGGCCTTAGAGGCCGCTGGGGTCCACCACCCATAGCCAACGTCAAACCCCAGGTACTGCATGGTCTCCTGCATGAACTCACACTTCTCCAGCTTGAGTCGTGTGTGGTTCTCTTGGCAGACTGCAAAGAACTCACCCAAGAGGATTGGGTGGTCCTCCTGGGTATTGGTCCCGAGGCATACATCGTCGATGTGTCCTTCCATCTGGGCTTCACGGGATATAAGTTCCTGCACCTTAGGTCTCCTTCGTAGGATGGACAAGATCTTGTTCATCAGCTCTTGGAATAGAGCGGGTGCGTTGGCCACACCAAATGGCATGACCTTCCACTTCAACACCCTCCCCTGAGGGGTGATGAAGGCTAGTAGCCCCTGTGCGTTGGGCGTCAGGTCCACTTGCCAGAATCCGCTCCTCTTGTCCATCTTGGTCTTGTAGCGACAGGAGGCTATCTTCTCAAGGGTAGACTCCATATTAGGAAGGGACCCTGAGTCGTTCAGCGTTTTCTTGTTCAGCTCTCTGTAGTCCACTACCAGCCGTTTGGCTGTAGACCCAGGTTTAGCCACCAGGAAACGGAGGCTGCAGTGTTGGGGTTAGTCCCCGTCCTTGTACTCCAGGACTAGGCCAGCGTCGATACATTCTTGTATCTGTCGCTCAATCTCGTCGGCCTGCTCTTTAGGAGCTGGATAGGGTCTCCTCTGGATCTTGTGCTCCACGAACTCGGGTTTCAGCTTGAGGTCCATCTGTACCAGCTTGTCACATGAGGCTGGAGGGGGTAGTTCTCCGAACACCTCCAGATAGGTCCTTATAAGCTTCTGCACCCGCGGGTCCAATAGCTTGTTCTTGTCCTCCATGTCCTCGTCAGAGTGTAAGTTGCTTGCCCCCTGAGTAATAGACGTCGGGAGGTGATCCTCCACCGACTCGTCGCCCGTGGTAGTATCTTTCAACCCTTGGTAGGCATATAGTAGGTCTCGTTCAACCATCTCCGATGGACGATGGCAACATAGGCACGCTCCAGGGGGTTCACATACACATTCCTCTGAGAGGTCGTCCTCCTCTGGGGTCCTCACATAGGCGCCCCAAACGCTCTTCATGAGCTTAGGATCTACCTCCCTTTGCCAGGTGGTGATCTTCTGTTCGAGGTCCTCCTTCAATTGGGATAGATCTCCCATATGTCCTTCCTTCAGTGGCCATGAGCTGCGGGTAGGCTTAGCGTAGCATAGCTTTTTCGCCACCAACTTCCTCTTGGAGTCCACATACTCCCTTAGCCTGGATCAAGGGTCCAGCTCTTCGTCCACGGCGTCTTCCACCCTCATGGAGAGTAGGGGTTTCAGTGGGGCGACCTACTCGGCGTTCTCCACTTCCTTCACACAGGTCTGCATGAAGAAGGCGTCGTGCTCAGTTTCATCATCTGAGTGGATAGAGCTAGGTAGCTCGGATAATCCACTCTCAGAGACTCCATCAGGAACAGGTACATGGCAGGGAGAGTTGGGGGCGTTGGTGTTAGTCACGACATATTCATCTCCTCCGGGTATAGTCTGAATAGCATCTTGAGGTCGTAGTCGATCCTTCAAGTCACCCAAGGCGAGTCCATCGCTTTCTCGTTGTATAGCCTGAAGCAGAGTCGAGTCCAGATCCTCCCAGGGGATGGAGACAAGACCTCGGTCCACCACGCTGAGCATACTGCCCCATCCGGGTTTCCCAAAAGGCGTCTTACGCCCCAGAGGCACGTAGATGGCCTCATCAGGTAAACGAACAGAGCTGATAGTAAGCCTGTCAAGGAGGTTTCGCCAGTACTCGTTGCCCCCATGGGCTCCCCAATCGGGGGAACACAGGACCATACGGGAACGTTCCAAGGCCACCTTGGTCAGGACCTTCCCCAGTTCATTGAACCTGGGGTTCCCGTAGGCCATCCCGAAAGAGGGCCAGTAAAATTTGTAGCTGCAGCTCTTCCCCTTGCTGCAGTAAAGGTCCAGTACATGCTGCTTGTCGCTGGCGAACAACTCCACCCTCAGGTCTTCTCTAGAGTAACCCAACTCCTTCAGATCTTGGTCTAGAACTTCCCCCAATAGTTGAGAGTCCTCAGTTTTGGAGGCCGCCATCATGTTCGAGGGCTCCTCCTTCGATACCCTAAGGTAGCTCGAGGTATGTTCCCACTGCTCCAGTGGCACAGACTCTCTGCCACTGCCGTGGTCCACGTAGAGGAGGTAGGGCGCTTGCAGCGTCAGGGATTGTATCTGGGAGTGCTGCACGAAGGAGTCAGTCCCCAATACAAAGTCAAATAGCTCAGTGTCCATCACATAGAACCGATGGGCGACAGTCCGGGAGCCCAGAGGTACCTCCACTTCACAGTCCCCGCAGCTGTGCACCACATGTCCATCCCCCATTTGTATAGCTGCGGTGGTCATGGTGTTCTTCAGGCTCCCACAAGGTAAAGTTTTCCTGGCCACTATAGATACGGTGGCGCCAGTAATCAATACCCCCGGGTATTCACGTCCCCCTATCCGGATACGTACCCAAAACACAAGGTCCTGGGCCCCACCAGAGCGTCCCCGTCAGAACTCCGCGGGACAGGTCACCTCGAACCCCTTGTTCCGCAATTTGCGGGCCATCCTCATGAAACGGCTTCTCTTCGTAGCGTTGCCCTCATCACCGCCTTCATGCTCACACTTAGCCCCTTGTTCTTGCTGGGCCTGCGTTTTTGAGCGTGTGGTCGGACCAGACGGCCCCCCAGAGGGCTCGGAGTTCCCCGCTGGATTAGGGTTGGGGTTGCCTCCGTTCTTGTCCGTATTCTTGTGGTCCTTGTCTGACTGGTGGTTAGCGCCTCCTTGTCCACCTTGACTTTTGTTCTGCCCTTGTCCACGTCCTTTTGACTTGCCCTTGCCGGAGTCGTTGCCTTTGCCTTTGCCTCCACCTTTGCCAGAGCCTTTGCCAGGATCCTCACCCTTCAGTGTTGCCGACAGGCGCTGCTTGTGGTAGAACTCATCCTCGTAGTAGTGCTTCCTCTTCCCACAGAAGGCACAGGTGATAGTACACCTGTAGTCATCCGGCAGCTTCGCCTTGGCGCCGGTGTTTTTCTCCTGCTGCTTCCCTTGGACTACGAAGCAGTCTCGCTGCTCGCAGTCAGGGGCGTGCTGCAGGTGGCCCTGCTCGTCTCTAGCATCACACCAGAAGAGCTCCTTGACGTTTTCCATGATACGGGCGTGTTTGCGAGTAGTCCCCTGCCCAGGTCTGGATCCTTGGTACCCTTTGCCATGGCTCCCAGAGCCTCCACCTCCAGGACGGTAGTTGTTCAGGTGCTGGTCGCTTTCTTTCTCCAGCGCCAGCTCCAGGAGTAGTACACATAGATCCTCGTAGTGGAGGGCTGTAGCCTTGCGCTCTGAGTAAGGAAAAGTCACTGCCATGTCCTTCTTGGAGGGCTTGATCCAGGCCAAGTCCCCCTTAAAACCCTTTTGTTGATGCAAAGACTAATTTAAGTATTTTTATGTCTCTTTTGAAGCCTAAAGTACACTTTCTCAAAGTAACTAGGGTTGTAACCCTAGCCCCCCATGAAGTTCACCCCTACCACTCAACTGAGCGGAGGTACCTTCCTTCATGGAGGATATACCGAAATAAAATAGACATTTCATGCTTTAGGCCTTGGAGGTTGAGCCTAGTGGTCTCCCACCCCAAGACCCCTATACTCAATTGTTTCTACCACTTATTGTGGTTCTACCTTTTACCCGTTTCTGAAGTCAGTTGCTTGGCCAAGTCATTTTCTGTGTTGGCCTGACACCTATGCCCCACATTCCTAACCAGCACCATTTTACCCAAAGGAGTGCACATGAAGTGCTTGATGCTATCTTGGAGGCCGGAGTCAGTCCAGTTTACATCTAAAATCTTTTGTATTATCCATTTTGTGATTAAATCTTTGTGTTTATACCTGCTTTGTCTATCTGCAGCCCTTCTGTGTTACACTGGATTTCAAAACTATTCAGTGATTCCATCCACATCCTGTTCTTGCTCTACTTGCTGGTTTGCTTTGGGTTTTCAACTTCAAAACCTGCAGGATTTCATCAAAATATCTAGGGCACTAATCAAGGACATCTTTCCGGTAGCAGAGGGCAGCCCTTGAGAACCTTTCCAGCCGACTCTGAGAGGTACACAAGCCAAAACCAGAAACAAAATGACCACACCTTCAGTACAGATGTCTGCCAGGACCTGGCCAATTCGGAGTGTACAAGTTCAACTTGGCAACAGTGGGCCCACCTCAATGACTGAGCCCAAACTCAGAGCCGCATCCGGGTCTCAAGAAGATCCAGTACACAGAAGGGCGGAACAAGATGCGCCCAGATTGACCACAGAGGCCTTAGCAGCCCGTGGTGATAGCCTTCAGCACCTCCGCCGAAGGCTTGCTGCGTCGATCTCCAGATACATATGCCCAGCTTCTTCTTCGACGGCTACCCCCGCTCAAGAACCTGAGGAAGAAGGCGAATTCAGAAGGAAAATCAACGAATACATTCTCCACGACGAGTACTACAAGTCCGTCACAGGCGAAGATGGAGAGGAACCACTAGACGCCTTGGGATCCCCACCGTACACGGACATGGGTTCCTACCGTTACTCGGGCCCACCTACTGACCTGGCTGACACAGTGTCTCTACCCAGGCGACCTCAAGGGCCAGTATGGCGTCCGGAGCTGCCAATCACTAGCAGGAGCCCTGAAGTGTGCTCCACATATGTGAAAGCTCCCCATCTACCAGAGCCAACCCATGGGGCCCTGGACCGTACGGCCGAATTACTGGCCAAATTACTGTCTGGGTCCGAAGACCCTGATCTGACAGCACTTTCTGAGGCTGTCAAAGCTAAATTGGGTATCACTGAACCCTTACCCCAGCCAGCGCTACTCTCACCTTCACCAGGATTGAGCACGTTGGCTGATGATCTCAAACGATCAAGGGTGTCCAGGTTGCTACCCAAGGTCACTTGCCCCAGCCCTTTTCATCCTCGCGCGGGAACAGTTCCTATTGCTGAACTACAGGACGTGCCAGTGACGGAGACTGAGAAAAGAGGGCTGTCAGCCCTGGCACCCCTTGCCGGCGTATCACCTTCTGGCCTAACTCCGGGGGGTGGGGAGACGGGCAGACCTATTGCCCAGGCGAACATCCAGCTGGAACTGCCGGAGTTCGACCCCAAAAATCTGCCCGAATGGGCAGAAGAATTTGCTGAGTTTCTCTTGCTGACTGGCCAATCCCATGTGGATGTGGCCACCAAATGCTCATTGCTGAAACGCTCATGCAAAAAGAAATTTTTGCAAAAACAGGTGAAACAGATTGTGAAAACCTGTTCCACCTGGGTAGAGGCACTCCAGAGGTTGGAGAAAACGTTCCCAGTCTATGAGACTGACCTCAGTGTGCGCACACAGATAGTGGAGCTACCTATGCTCCCTGAGTTTCCTTCCGCTGCGCGATTCTCTGAATACGTGTGCGACTTGGAGTATCTGTTTTCGAGGATGAACGTGGGCTCTTACGGAGCCACTGAGCCCCAACTGTGGTTCATGAGTAAGATCCCCCAACGTACGTGGGATGATTGCCGCTCTACCTCTGAGAGAAAGAGTCAGACCCACTCGTACGATGAACTGGTGGACCTCCTGATTGAGCTAGCTCTTGAGAGGGAGAATGACTCCCGGATGGAGAAATTCCTCACGAAGCACTTGGGTCGAGGGGGTAACCCTACCCCCGAACGTGGCGAAGCGAAAGGGCCTAAAAATCCCACTAACGCCAACCAGGGAGGTGGTAAAGGAGGGGGTAACCTACGTGCCATGAATGAGGTTAAACCTGAGGCAGGTACACCCCCTTTGTTCTACTGCAAACCTGTCAATGACAAGGGGGGGCCTTGTCATGCCCCTGACTGCGATCAACGCAGTAGCTGTATGCTGCAGATGAAACGACAGCAGCATACCAAGGATGGGAAACCTGTGACCCATCAGGATCATTTCAGGTGTACCATCACCTGTGGCTATTGTGGCAAACGTTGTCACTACGAAGACGAATGTCACATAAAAAAGACGTGAGAGTGATAAACTCAAGCGTCAGGAGGCCGAACTCCAGAAGACCCAAACACCCACCAAAAACGCTCAGAATGGGGATAAAGGTGGTAAGGGAGGTGGCAAGGGGGGTGGCAAAAATGGACCCCCTAACCCCCAGAGGTGCTCATCAGCGCCCGTTGCTACACCCCCTCCTGCTGCTACACCCCCTCCTGCCGCAGCTGATCCCAAGAAGCGCCCACAGGGGGATAACGCTACCCCTGAGGGGAATAACTCCAAGAAGAGGCGATTGGCCTGGATGGCCAGGTCCCTCATAGCTGCAGGGCTGGATGTCAAGTTCCCTGATGAGGAGTGGGGGGGCGGCTCCGAAGAGGAGGACTTGGTTTTCCGGATCCTCGTGAAAATTGGGGATCAAGTTCTTCGAGCGGTGCTTGACACCGGAGCAACACTTTCCATAGTGGCCCGGCGCCTGCTAAAGACTTTCAAGAAAACTAAGACCGTGGCCATAAGAGTAGGGGATGGGCGTACCATCCATTCCTTCGGGGGGGTCGATGTGACTATATGCCTGGGCGACGAAACGGTGACCCAACACTGCAGAGTGCTGGACACCGACGCCTTTGAGATTGTCATTGGTACAGACTTCCTACGAAGAAACCCCAAGGTAAAAATGCTGTCTCTCCAGCGCCCCTATTCTTTGCAGTGCGACTTTGGCAGTGGGCTGTTATCCGTACCTTTGGAGCTGTCAGGACAAAAAGAGTCCGGGTTGCGCTACGCATCCAAGACTAAGTATTGTACTGAAAACTACCAATTGGCCCGTCACGTTCTTGAAAATGGACTGGCGGCCCTTCAGGTAAACCTGGATGAGATCCAGGTGGAATTGTTTGCGAGCCAACAACAGCACATCATGCAATTGTACTGCTCGAAACAATTGAACAATGCTTTCCGTTTCTTCTGGAAAGCAATGGGCCTAGCGTATGCTAACCCTCCCTTCTCCCTGCTCGCGAAGGTTCTAACCAGAATCGCTTATGAGGGAGGAAGGGTTGTCATGTGCACCCCTGACTGGGGCTGCTCTGGTAAACATGCTTACTGGCGCCGTATGCTAGATCGAATGACCGTGGGAAGAGTGCAGCTCCCCGACGGCCCCATCTATGTGCCCGAGGACTCAGACACAGCTATGCAGGCCCCTGAGTGGGCCAGTTTCCTGTCCATCGTTGATGGATCTCTCAATCCTGTACCCCTGTGTGACCTAGACCAGGTGCTACTGAAAGAGATCATGGCCAAAAGTCGTGGCCTGACCCTTTCTGATCTCAAAGAATCGATCTCCTGAGCACCTATCTGCCACACTTACAGGGTGTGAATGTCCCGATGGCTTTCTGGAACCTGCAGCTGTAAAAGAGGATGCTGACGACCAACTGTCTGAGATCGCCAGCACTATTCCTCCTGTTGATCCCAGCTGTGTTGACCTAAATCACAGTGCCTTCCTAGCCAAGCTGTTGCTGGAGGAGGTAGATCTAGAGTCAACCTCTGAGCCCGCTTCCCCTGTTGGGAAGCCAGTGCTACACTTGCAGCCTATGCACACAGGTGAACCCGTGGCCCGGATCGCTGATGCTCTGGCGCGGCCTGCTGCTAATAACATGCCATTGTCTGAGCATGACACTCAGGAACTCTGGCGGCTGTTGTACCTGAAAGCCGGAGGTATTTTGGCGCCGAGAGCGGCTGCAATACCTCAGACAGACCTGGAAATCCTTCATCTGGTCTGAGGAGGAGGATGATTCCTATACGCTGCCTGATCCTGAGATACCGCTAGTGTATTCTCTGCACTATGGGCAGCAATGTCCCCCTGAGTGGGACGATGGTTCTGTGCCTGCCGAAACTGCTGATCGGCAGAAAAAGAAAGAACATGGAAAGAGCAACCTCCATGCTGAGGAGGATTTCCTGCAGAAACTCCAGAGTCTTAACCTTGACCCCCGACACAAGAAACTGCTGATAACCTATGAGGAGATGTTTGGCGCCTTGCCGCCTCCCCTCTCTTGTAAAAAACTTGTCCAGATGGACCTGAAACTGAAACCTGAATTTGAAAAGACGCGGGTGAGGCGTCGTCAATATCCCGCTCCACAGGAACAGGTTGAAGAAATCGAGCGCCAGATCCAGGAATGTATTGATGCTGGCCTCGCTGAAGAATATAAGAAGGGGGACTACCCCCATCACTGCAGTCCCTGTTTCCTGGTTGCCAAACCAGGGTCAACTGCCCTACGACTGGTTGTTGACTATGGTGAGGTCAACAAGAAAACCCAGAACCACTCAGGGAGTATTCCTAACATGGAAAATACCCTGGAGCGTATTGCCAAATGCAGATACAAGACCAAAATGGACAAACGCTCTTGTTTCTGGCAGGTGGACCTAACCGCCGCAGCTCAGGAGCTGCTGGCTTTTATAAGCCCTAAGGGCCGTGTCTCTAAGTGGAAGGTTATCCTCTTCGGGGTGGCTAATGCCCCAGCGCTTTTCGAAGAGCTAATGAACAAAATTTTGTACATACTGAGGCGCAGGCCTCTAGTACAGGAGTTGATTTCTCGGGATGCAGAAATGGAGGCCCACATCGACGATGTGAGTTTGGGTACTAATACCCAAGAGGACCATGTCCCTCTCCTCCGTGAATTTTTCATTGTTTGTCAAGAAAACCATCTCCGAATCAAACTCAAAAAATGTGAGTTTATGAAAGAGGAGATGGAATATTTGTGTTTTGACGTGGAGTATGGTTGGTGGAAACCAGCCGCGTCTACGATGCAGCCCCTACAGGACATGCAGATTCGCGATGACCCTAAGAAGGGTCTACAGGACGTGACGAGTTTTGTGGGCGCCTGTAATTTCTTCCGGCGTCACATCCACAATTATACTTACTCCTCTGCCCCCCTCACTGACCTAATCAAGAAAACTACTCCCTGGAGGTGGACCGCCAGAGAGGAAGAGTGTTTCCAGGAGTTGAAGAAGAAGATTGCCTCCTCCAACTGCCTGGGAGTACCCCGCCCTAAGGGCGAGATAGTCCTGATCACTGATGCAAGTGATGTAGGAGGGGGAAGTACGATCTACCAATGGCATGAGCTTAACCCCGCTGAACTAACCCACTGGCATTATCGTACTAGTGGACTGAACCGTGATGGTTCGTTGAAACATGACTATCCTACCAGTGAGTGGCGACTGGTGACACTGGGACACTGGAATTGGAAATCAAACCAAGCACGTTCCGGTGACGGCACCTATGACCAGGACCTCCTGGCCGGTATGTTGGTGCTTTCGTCACAATCCCGACTCCTGGGATCTAACCCTATTATCTGGCTGTGTGACCAGGAACCTGTGAAGTCTTTCCAGAAGGGCCCACCACCAGAGAAAGCAAAGCTAAAGCGGTGGTGGAGTTACCTGAGCCAGTTCAGGCTGACAGTGCATCATATCCCCGGAATAAAGAATGAACTGTCTGACTATATATCGGGCAACAAGTTCGATGCGCTTATAGGTGAGAGCTCTGAGGCGCTCGCCAGAGAGGCTTTCCAGCGTATGGATGTCCAGCTTGACCTGTCCATGCGCACTGCTGGAATCCTGGAGGGTTGGAGTCTAACCGACTATCAGTCAGAATATAAAGAAACTATCCAAACCCTCCGCACTGGTCTCGAACCCCGTGTCATTGACGGGCACCAGTGGTATAAACACAATCAGTACCTCTTCAATGAGGACCGAATTGTGGTGCTGAGGCACGACTGGATGGGTGTCTACAGTGGTCCCATCTCAGTTCTGGTCACAGTGGCGCTAATCGCTCAGTGGACTTCTTCCTTGAGTGTTTGTACTCTAGTCTAACCCTGACTGAACTGAGGTCGCGTATGCAGACCATTGTGGATGCTTGTGGCTGTCATGCCAGCAAGCATAGCGACAGTGGGGATAGGGGCCTGATGTCCAGCTTACCCATACCCTATTGTGCTAACTCTCTTCTCTACGTGGATTTCATCCACGGTCTACCACGCTTCGGCGGCTATGATAGTTGCCTAGTGGTCACCTGTGGCCTATCTCGCTTCACCCGTGTGTTCCCTTGCAATAAGAAAATCACAGGTGAGCAGACTGTGAAACTGTTGGTCGAACAATGGTTCGAACACTAGGGGGCACCTAAGCAGGTGCACTCTGATGAGGATGTACGCATCCGCAGTGACACTGGGTGGTACAAGCGAGTGCTAAATGCCCTCAACGTGGAGGTAACCACAGGTGTGCCCTATACCCACACATCTAACCATCTCTGTGAGAGACAGAACCGTGTCGTGGAGCAAAACTTAAGAATCCTGATGAAACAGGAGCGTACCAAGGACTGGGTACGCCTAGTGCCCTGGGCAGTGCTGACCATGAACTCACAGCAGAGCTCTTCTACGAGTTTCACCCCCCACGAACTGTTCCATGGAGGACGACCTGCTTGGTTCTTCAAAACCCCCTTTCCTGAGGACTTCAGGAGCCCTGTGGGAGATTGGCTGGAACACAAGCAGTCTCTGGCTAACCAGGCTGGGACTAACCTGAGACACATCCGTGACTGTGAACTGGGCCGACGGAACCGCCTACGGCGACCTGCCAGCTTCACGGTTGGTGACCTTGTTTTGGTTCACCATTCACGCCTACCCTCCTGGCCACGTAACTGCCTACAGGACGCTTATTTTGGACCCTATCGTATCATTAGGATAAATGGATCTAGGATCCATGTCAGGTGCAGTCCACGTCTAGGTGGTGAACTGCTGTGTGCACCTGAACAGTAGAGGCACTATCACTCCCCTGACGATTTGTCTTGGGATCAGTGGCGCCTCAGCGACAGTGAGGTCGAGCGTATAGACCCAGAGAACGCTGCGAGTCCAGAGGAGGCAGACGAACTCGAAGAGATGACTGCCGATGAGATAACAGTCGATAATTACTACGTGGTTGCAGGTATTGCTCGCCACGAGTATAAACAGGGCTGGAAATTCCTAACCCTGTGGGATGGCTATGGGTTACCTGAGGCGACCTGGGAACCTCTGTCAGCCTTCATACAACCAGATGGGAGTATCAACCCTATCTTCCCCTCCTACCTCGTTGAGAACAACGAGGGGCAGCTACTGACCCATGCTGAGACTATGTCCCAGCGTAAAAAGCGAAACTAACTCCCCTGTGTCGGTCTACTGACTGTGTTCTAACCTCACAGGTGCAGTGAGCACTCTTGTGCAGACGTGCCTGTGTATCGGTGTAAGAGCAGTTGTCACAGTTGCCCCGCATTGCATCGCAGGACAGGACCGTTAGCCCCCCGTGACAACCACTCCCTGGCTGAAGGCCATTGTTTTTTCACAGACTACTGCTTACTGAGCACTGCACTGACCCTGTCTGTGCCCTGCAGACCCATGCCTATGGTTTCCAGCGTGGACCAGGTGGCCGCTTATCAGGTTTGCAGCCACCCAGCGAGTGTATGCATTGTTGACCATGTGTTGCATGGGGACTGCCCTGATGTAATGACCTTGGGGAGCCAACGAAGAACGGTGGCTTACTACACCAGGGGGGAATGACAAGCAAGGTGTTATGAGGCAAGATGTGTCTTCCCTCCTTGGGGACAAGCGAGCCCACAGTTAGGACCCCTGACTGGTCCAGACCCATGGGGTTCTACCCTTCTTTACAGGGTTTACCATACCCCTATGTGTGCTACGTATGTCTGTGTGTGTCTCACTTCTCTCCTCGGCGTGGCTCCCAACACAATGGGCCTCGCTGATGTCGGACCGGAGGTCCTAGTAAGTTCAGTAGCACTCCTATGGCGCCCCATTTCTGTGCTGGCGCCTATCCTTGGGGGAAGACGGCAAAAGCCCTACCTACTAGAGGGGAGGGGTGGCCAAGTGTGCTAAGGGCATACAAAATGCCCATTTTTGCTAAGGGCCAAAAGCTAACGCACTCCCCTGCCCACGAGGAAAAGCACGCGGGACAGGAGACGGCACTACACTACACTCACTAACGCCAGCACCGGCCTTCGAGGGCAGGTTGAGCACTCATCACCTGCACTCAACTCCTGCCAGGCCTGCTGACCCTAACACCTACACACGCTACTTGGTGCTGCTGTCAATGAGGTCTCGGGTCCTATTGACCCTCCTGTGAAGAGGACAAGAGAACACAGCGCTGCTAAGCAACTGTGGCCTAACAGGGACGTCACAACATGTTTCCCTGCTAGGGCTTGGAGGGGAAGGGCGCACAGGTGGCGTGCACAGCGCGGATGTCGATGGAGTCGAACTGCCCTCGCCACTCCTGGCTGAGGAGCAGTCAATTGATTGTGTGATCAGCGCCCCTGTTTAGCTGGGGCAGAAAAATGGGATAGCCGCCGAAGGCAGCTGCTGCTTGCACCAATCACCCTGTACCTCTCCCACCTGTACAACAGAGGCCAATGGACTGGGTTCAGGACGGAGGAACCAAGACACACTCCACGTATTATACGCTTCTTAGTGTGCCCTATAATACACTGTTCCTGAACCCAGTTGCAAGCAAGCAAGCTTAAGGACTTCGCACGTTCCCTTATGGAACGTAGGGCGAAGCCCTGGGTAATCTGGCAAGGGTTCATACCGCGTGCACAGCGCGTGGCCTACTGTCAAATCCCTTTAATGCATCGTGTGCAGGCATGCAGGGAAGGGAGGCGAGAACATAACCACACTGACTCAACCAGGAGGTGAGCTCCTCCTGGGCTAACCTACCTTACTCACCATGCATCGTGTGAATGCCGAAGTGAAGCGAACGCAAAACAACCCTGTTGCGCGTTATAAACAAGCTTAAGCGTTTTAAGCGACCCTACTTTAACGCTACGGCTACACACGAGCAAGCACTTTCTTTTCTTACCTGTGAAGGGAGAACAAGGATGAATTGGGGTAGAGGGAAAGCGCCACAGTGTGTGAATGCCTCAATTAGGCACATGCATCGCGAGCACAGCGCATATTCTAACCCTATGTGCGCGCTGCGCGCTCCATGCGCATCGCATACCTTTCATTCCTGTTTTGACCTGTGCAGAGCAAGAGAGAGGAGCACCCGAACCCCCAACGAACACAGCATTGACAACCCTAACGTTTTAACGAAGCAACCAACACGAACGCAATGCATGCGTGTGAGACGACACTGGCATACCTGAGAGGTGGGTTGTCCACCTGCTCTGTGGTGTGGGTTGAGTTTGCATACTTTTCCCTAAAGTTTATAAACATTTTGATGCAACTGTGCAACAATTTCCTTTAGAACTTCAAAAACTACGGCTCATACCTTCTTTTTCAAAAGCCGTCTATGCTTGCGCAACCTTGTTTTTGAAGTCCACTTCCGTTGCGCTTGTCTGCGACGTTGAGTTTTGGTGTAAAAATGACGATTTCTCGCGTGATTTCGTCAATTTTTAGCGATTTGACTTGTGAAAGCGCTACATCTTTCGCTAAACCGCAGGAATCACTCCCTGTTGATTACATTTTCTATTTTCTTCAGCTCCTGGAGATTTGTGTCCTCCATTGGGAGTATTGCTCCGCCCTGGCCCTTGGTCAGGACGTTTACTGAAAACGCTGTTTATACGGCGATCGCCGTCCAGATTACAGCGTTCGACTGTACCCTAGTGGGCAAGCATATGTGCTCTAGGGAGGGAGTCCTGGGTTCAAACCCCACTACCCCGAAATTTTCCCCAAAAATTCTTCGTCGCACGCTGGCGACGTTGGAGGAATGCCCCATCGAAGAGACATCATTCACGGTACATTACACTGTTTTTGGAGGGTACCTACAGTGTGATAGGCTTCTATGAACTGATGAGGATGTTTATGGTAAGTTTAATGCATTTTCTGAGGTAATTTTGGGAATATTTGAGCCTTTTTTCTTGGTCCTACTAGCTTAGCTGACTAGTACTCCAGGGGGGAGTAAGAAAGAGTCACTGCCATATCTTTCTTGGAGGGCTTGATCCAGGCCAAGCCCCCCTTAAAACCCTTTTGTTGATGCAAAGACTAACTCAAGTATTTCTATCTCTCTTTTGAAGCCTAAAGTACACTTTCTCAAAGTAACTAGGGTTGTAACCCCAGCCCCCCATGAAGTTCACCCCTGCCACTCAATTGAGCAGAGGTACCTTCCTTCATGGAGGATATACCGAAATAAAAAAGACATTTCATGCTTTAGTCTCCCACCCCAAGACCCCTATACTCAATTGTTTCTACCACTTATTGTGGTTCTACTTTTTAACTGTTTCTGAATTCAGTTGCTTGGCCAAGTCATTTTCTGTGTTGGCCTGACACCTATGCACCACATTCCTAACCAGCACCATTTCACCCAAAAGATTGCAAATGAAGTGCTTGATGCTATCTTGGAGGCTAGAGTCAGTCCAGTTTTCATATAAAACCTTTTGTATTATCCATTTGTGATTAAATCTTTGTGTTTATACCTGCTTTGTCTATCTGCAGCCCTTCTGTGTTACACTGGATTTCAAAACTATTCATTGATTCAATCCACATCCTGTTCTTGCTCTACTTGCTCTACTTGCAGGAGCAGATCGCACTTGACCCGTCAACTAGCGTGGGTTTGGCCGGTCAATAGGAGAAACCGGCCAAATCTCTCAGCGAACTCGCCGAGGTCCTTGCCTGTGAACTCAGGCAGGTTCACCACGATCTTTAAGGTGGCAATAGCCTTAGCCTCGGGTAACCTGCGTCCCTCAGGGCGTCGGGTCTTCTTCTTCTTCTTCTTCTTCTTCCCACTTGGGTTCTCGGGGTCCTCTGGGTCGTCGTGCTCCGAGGGCGAAGCAGAAGTCATCGACGGTGGTTCATCATCGAAGTGATCTCCGCCTAGGTCACTGGAGCCGTAAGGCTCCACATCCACCATTGCCCTAAGGGCTGTCAGCCCCAGCCGGTCCAGCTCGGCTCTCGTAGAATTCTCCACGTGACTGTACGGTGGCTGGGCCATCCTCGGCACGAAAGGGCTTCTAGGTATCACAGCAGGGGTCGGCATCCATCGGCTCCTCAGGCTCCCCAGGGTGTTTGTCAGCCCTGCCACCAGGTGGTTGGCCTGTACTCGATGGGGTGACATTCCCACCGTGGTATGTGACGCTTGAAGCGGTATCAGGGGCTCCAGTTTATCTCAAATCTCTTGAGTGAGGTCGCCAACAATTTTAGAGGTGGCTCCTCGGAGCATCTCGGTGATCTCCGACCGCTCAGGGACCTGTTGAAGGATCTTCCCGATCCTCTACTCCTGCCCTCGCATGACTCAGGTCCTCTCCTCAGCCCACTCAGGGTTGCATACCCAGGAACATCCACATAGGCTCCCGTAGCGGGTAGAGGATGGTGATAGTCAGCCGCATACCAGCGCGGCGCAGAACTGGAGGTCACCAGCTCACTGGTAGTAGTTGCCTCTGGAAACGCAGTGGTAGGTGGGTTCACACCATAGGCACGGTAGGTAGGCATACCAGTAAAGCCTATGCCCTCAGCCATAGGCAGGTTGGTTATGGGTATGGATGTTGCAGGGGCTGGGCCTGGAGTTGGGAGTGTGGTGGTTGTAGGAGAGGGTGATGCGTGGAGGCCAGAAGCGCTTGGTGCGCCCTCGAAGGTATGATCATTCGTTGGGTCGTGCCCTTGGTCTGCTCCTTTGTCTGCTATGCTTTCTCCAGCATCCTTCTCTCTCTATTTCTTTCTCTTCACAGGATGGGTGTCCACCTCCTCGACCAAGAGGGCCCGGAAGGCCGACTGAAGTCCTTCCATCGAATCCTCCGCCACGTCCACTTGCCCATGTAAGGGCTCCGAAGGTACAGCGCTAGGTCCAGGTCCAGGTTCACCAGGTGCTGGCATTGCTGGTGCCTCAGGCGCCGTCTTCACGTCGGTGTCCTCTTTCTCGGTGTCCATATTCCTTCGCCCTTCTTGCTTATATATGACTGATCTCGGCGCACTGGATGTACGGCACGGGGTTGCTGCTGGTATGCAGAGACAGTCTGCCTCTTGCTACCAGAAGGTTTTATAGTGATTTCAACACTGTGTGTTTGTTGTGCCTCTCTTGCTGCTTACTGCTGGTGTAGGGCTTCCTGCTCCTTGTTTTTGATGAGGAAAATGTTTTTTTTGCTGAAATACAACCAATCCAGGATAACCCAAGCCAGAGATAAGCAAGTAGAAGAAAGCCAGGATCAAAGCATGAAGGGCTGCAGTCAGAAAGTGTTAGATAAAGAAAACTATCAGCAATAGACCACAGCAATTAGCATACATTGCAACTCAGGATGAAATATTTTACACGTTTGAAAAAACTGATTGGAAGACTGCCCCAAGGGCTCACTCTCATCCACAGTGCCATCTTGAGATGTGCACTCTTTGTTTTCGGGTCCCATAGGTGCTGAGGTGGCATGGCATGTGGCGATGAGGTCACTGCCATGTCACATTAGACATTCGTACTTAGCTAGACTGACTGGGTATTGAACCCAGGACCTCTCAAAAAGAGGTGCCCAAGCCCCCTAGGGTGCATACCACTAGGATAGCTAAGAATTCATGAGAAAACATAGAGAAATTCATAGGCTCTGCCTTCAGTATATCAGTGCTTCAGCAACCAAGGAAAAGATGTTTTAGTGCCTATAGCTTGGAATAAAGGGGTCCACACCGCATCCTAATTTAGTGTTTGGTTCCATAGGTCAAAATGTGTTATCACCACTTTTGGTTGGGCCAATACTAAGATAGAAATGCCTGTGTGCTTAGAGCACCTCTAATACAACTAAAGTATACCCTAAAGCATTGGAAAAGCACTTTTTCTTACTGGTTGCGCGGGTGGACTCCCAGGGGGTGGAGCGCATCGGCCAGCATTGCTTCCCATGCGGCCTGCGGCATCCATCCCCCCGCCGGCCGGAGGCGGCAGTTCTCCACCGATCCCTTGCGGGGCCGGTGGACCAGGCCCTCGAGGGAGGGCTCTGCCCGGGCCCACTTTTGCAGCTCCCAGAGCTGCGTGTGGGTCCAGCGCTGCCACCACCGTCCCTGGGCGGAGCCGCGGTCTTGGGCGGAGGAGTGGGCGTGGGTGGGTGTCTCGTGGTTGCTGGGACTGGTGGCGGTGGCGGGCCTGGGGGATTCCTCGTAGTTCTGTGCCGTGGGGGTGCGCGGGGAGTGGGGGCGCGAGCGGATGTGGACTCGCGGGTGTGCGCGCACGGTCTCTGCCTCGGGGTTGGGTTGGGACTCTTGGCGGCGGCGGTAGCGGGGCATGCGCGGTATGTGGGCTGACATGGAGGGTTGGTAGGGGGGCGGGGATGCTGCTGGCGGACCCTGGCGTTGGTCTGGCCCGGTCGGGGGCGGTCCGTGGGCCTGGGGTGTGGGCTTTGAGAGGTTGCGGGACGAGGTGTGTTGCGCTTCGGCCGCGGCGCGCTCCGCCATGAAGGTGGTGGCGGTGGCGTCGGTGACGGTGGGGGGGCGCCGTGCTGGGCGCTGCTGCCGCCAGGCTTCGGATGGCTGAGGCTGAATGTCATAGGGGACGTCCTCAGGGGGGTCGGGCTCGCGCTGCCGTTGTGGCGCCGGGCTTGGGCTTGGGCTTGGGTGTGGCTGCGGGCTGCGGCCGCGGCGCGCCAACGGGTTTGGGCGGCTGCTTGGCGGCGGCCTTGGGCTTCGGCCGGGCTGCGGGTTGGGGCCTCGTCGGGGCGTGGGCCTTGGCGGCGGCGGGGTTGCTCGCGGTGGGGACGGGTTCGGGGGCCCGTTTGGGAGGTTTCCTCCGCGGTCTGGGGGGTGGAGTGCTGGATGAGGACGTGGTGGTGGTGGTGGATGAGGTGGTTGTGGTGGTGGAGGTTGTGGAGTCGGAGGCGCAGAAGAGGGCCGCGGGGGACGGCGGAGGGTCCTCGGCTGCGGGGGCGGGCGTAGGATGCTGGGTCCTGCGGGTAGCGAGAACGAGGGTGCGGGTTCGGGCACCGGGCGTGTGCGCGCTTTTACTGGTGACCTGTGCTTGCTGGTGCCGGTGTAGGTGCATGTGGCGGTGTGGTGGCGTCCCTAGGCTGCTCAGGAGCTACTAGCCCTCATCACCCCTCAGGGGAGGATGTTCAAGTGGGAGGTCATGCCCTTTGGCGTGGCCAACGCACCCGCTCTCTTCGGAGACCTGATGAACAAGATCTTGTCCATCCTACGACGAAGACCCAAGGTGCAAGAACTCATATTCCGTGGGGCCCAGATGGAGGCGCACATGGACGATGTATGCCTCGGAGGATCACCTAATCCTCTTGGGTGAGCTCTTTGCGGTCTGCAAGCAGAACCACACACGACTCAAGCTGGAGAAGTGTGAGTTCATGTAGGAGACCATGCAGTACCTGGGGTTTGACGTTGGCTATGGGTGGTGGACCCCAGCGGCCTCGAAGGCCAAACCCCTGATGGATGCTAAGGTACGACATGAAGACCCCAAGAAAGGCCTCCATCATGTACGCAGTTTCATTGGGGCGTGCAACTTCTACCGCCGCCATATCAAGAACTTCACTTACACCAGCGCCATTCTGACGGACTTGATCAAGAAGAGTACTACCTGCCGCTCAGGTCCACAAGAGCAACAAGCGTTTTACGAGCTCAAAGACAAGGTGACCAACGCTAAGTGCTTGGGCGTGCCTAGAGCACAAGGTGAGATTATCCTGGTGACCGACGCCAGCAATGTGGGCGGTGTTGGAACGTTATTCCAATGGCAAGCACTAGAGAAGGAGGAGTTCGACTCGGCTATTTTCCAAGGGGGGACTGAAGGTCTCAACCGAGGTGGAACCCTCAAGCACAGCTACCCTGACGACAAGTGGGTCCTAGTACCCCTCGGCCGCTGGAACTGGAAATGGGACCAGGCCAGAGGGGAACTACTCCACCTATGAGCAGGAGTTGCTCGCGCGTATGCTGGTGCCATCCTTCCAGGCACGACTGTTGGGGAGTAACCCTGTGGTCTGGCAGTGCGACCAGGAGCCGGTCTGCAATTTCCAGAAGGGTCCCCCGCCTGAGAAGGCCAAGCTACGGCGCTGTTGGACCTACCTCAGCCAACTACGGCTGACCGTACACCATATCCAGGGACTGAAGAACGAGTGTGCAGACCACATTAGCCGCACAACTTTGACGCCCTGATTGGTGCCTGGTCTGAAGCGCTGGCTAAGGAGGCGTTCAGCCGTATGGACGTGCACTTGGACCTCAACATGACTATGATACGACCCCTAGATGGGCTCCAACAAGCGGAATACCTGAAGGAGTTTGGGGATATCTACAAGCGCCTGGACAAGCGCCTTGAACCCCTCCTGGTCAACCAAGAGCAGTGGAAGAGGGACAAGAGCTACCTCTGGCACGAGGACCGCATCGTGGTACCCAGTGACAGAGTCCCAGCGCTGCTGAAGTGGACCCATCAGTCCAGCGGTCATGTGGGTGCTGACCGTACCCTGAGGCTATTCAAGCAGTGGTTTCACACTACGTGGGCTGATGACCAACTGCGGAAGACCCTCCAGCCCATCGTGGACAAGTGCCCATGTAGGTCCTGCAAACCTGGGGATATCAGGGACAGGGGTCTCTACTCAACCCTGCCCATCCCCCACTCTGCTGACAGTGTTCTCTACGTGGACTACACCGAGATGCCGAAGTTTGGGGGCTACGACTTTGCCCTCGTGATGACCTGTGGGTTGACCCGGTTTACCAGGATGTTCCCATGTACCAAGCAGATTGCCGGAGAGGAGACTATCAAGACACTCCTGGAGGAGTGGTTTTTCTCTCTCTGAGGCGCCCGAGGAGATCAACTCCGATGAGGACGTACGAGTACGCTCAGATACCGGCTGGTACAAGAGGGTCCTGAGATCCCTCAATGTCCAGGTGTCTACGGGGATTCCCTACTCTCACACGAACAACCCCCTATGTGAGCGACCGATTCGTGTCTTCAAGGAGAATGTAAGGATATTGTGCAAAACTGAACGCACCAGAGACTGGGTGAGACTACTCCCCGTTATATCCTTGATGATGAACTCCCAAGAGAGTTCGGCGACTGGGTACTCGCCCCATGAGCTTTTCCTAGGTCGCCCGGCGTGGTTCCTACATGCTCCCTATCCAGAGGACACCCATTTCTCTGTGGGTGAGTGGGTCCAAGAGCAACAAGCAAAGGTGGACAAGGCCAAGGCAATGCTCCACAGAGTTAGGGAGCGTCAGTGGAACAAGAAGAACAAGCACCGAGTGCCAGCTTCCTACCATGAGGGGGACTGGGTGCTGGTGCACCACAGCCGACTACCAGCCTGGCCACGCTCTACCAGCGATGACCCTACTTCGGGCCCTACAAGATTCTATCTGTGGATGGAAACCGTATCACCGTGCGGTGTTTTCCCCGTCTAGGGGGGACCCTGATGTGCGCTGCTCAGCACCCGGAGCGCTAATATGATCCTGAAGACCTATGTGGGGAGGAGTGGGAGCTGAACGACGAGGAGATTGCCGCCCTAGACCTACAGGGGGCTGCCAGCCCTATGGAAGTTGAAGGGGAGCTCCCCGACAGGAACGCCGAGGAGATGGCTCAGGAAGGATTCTACCTGGTGAAGTCTGTCCTACGCCACAGCTCTGGGAAGGGTTGGGAGTTGAAGAGGCCACCTGGGAGCCCTTCTCAGGAACGCTCCGGAACGCTTGCCTCCAATACGAAGGCTAGGGACTGAACCTTGCCCTTACCTGCCTCAGCGTATGTGTGAGTGTGCTATTCCTAAGGTCCTGAGAGCAAGTCGCAGAAATGGTGTCCTAATTATACCCAGGTCTGCACGCTTGCTAAACCTGGCGGATGTCCTACCGGTGCCACGGGGTACGCCCCGGGTCTCTCCGCCCCTAAGCGCCCAGTTTCTGTGCTGGCGCAAAACCTTGGGGGAATACGCAGCATACTAATCCAGGTATTGTTTTTCTCACCTACCTGCCTACTAGAGGGAAGGGGTGGCCAAAAGCTACGAAGGCATGAAAACGCCTGTTTGCTACGATGGCCAGAAATCTAGCCTGACTACTGCCACTGCCCAACAACCCCGCTAAAATGGCAGGAAACGGGTGGGACAGTGACACACGCACTACAGGTCCTACACACCCTACAGTGGCACCATCCTGGTGGGCGAGCACTTGCTCAACTGGCTCTAGCCCCCACTCAGGACTACCACTCCTACATGCACGCTCTACTGGGTGTTGTTGAGGACGAGGTCACGAGTCCTAATTGCTCACCTGTGAGATTGCAAGAGAACACAGAGCTACTAAGCATCTGTGGCCTAACAGGCACGCCACAACGCGTTTCCCTGCTAGGGCTTGGAGGGAAGGAGTGCTCTTTTGGCGTGCACAGCGTGAATGTTGGAGGAGTCGGACTGCGCTCGCCACTCCTGGCTGAGTCGCAGTTTGTTGTTTGTGTGATCAGCACAGCATAGTTTAGCACGGCTTGAGACTGCACCAATTCACCCTGACCTTCCCACCTGTAGAGCAAAGGCAGATGACTTTGGTTTGCGGCTAGGGAACCAAGACTACCTCCACGTATTATACGCTTCTCAGGTAGCCCTATGATACACTGTCCTCAAACCCAAGTTCAAGCAAGCAAGCTTAAGGAACTCAACCCGTTCTCTTATAGAACGTGGGGTGGAGCCCCTGGGTAACCTAAGCAAGAGTTATACCGTGCGCACCACGCGTGGCCTACCCTTCAATGCGTGTGTGAATGCACGGTCATGCACGAGTCTTGCAAACACCTGGTCCAATCCTGTTTTTCCTACGAATCTTACCCACATTCACGAACTGCACCAGGGGGTGGCCCCACCTGGGCTTACCTAACTTACCTACGGCTGGAGAGTGAAGCAAGGTGAGGGAAAAAGCGAAACACAAGCGAGACACGACGCTATGCGTAGGTGTGTATGTTCTAATCAGTGCGACAAAAAGGGTGGTTGTGCTGTAAGAGCAGTTGTCACAGTTGACCCGCAATGCACCGCAGGGCAGGACCGGTAGCCCCCAGTGACAAGCACTCCCTGGCCGAAGGCCATCTGTTTTTCCCTAATCTCACCTCTAATCATCTGCAACCTTTCTAATCTAGCCCTCTATCGTTTGTTAGCGCTGCTACAAGGTACGTTCACGCAGACACGAGACGAGTAATGTGCATGCTGCATACGAGACGGGCACACCTGTGGTTTATACCTGATTCATCGAAGTCTCTTCGTCGATTTTTGAATTCCTGGATTTTTGATTCTTTCTGTCAGTGTGGGTGAAATCTTTATGTTTATTTATTTATGTGTGGTTCGTCATTTTCGTCATTATACGTAACATACGTTTATCATCTTATTAATTCTTTGTTTTCCGGCGCTTCGCTAAGACCCGCTCCTGCGCGCCGTCTTTTTCTGCGTGGGAATTTCCTGATTTGAAAAATCAGGAGATGACCACAAATTTTATAACAATGTGCATCTGATGCACAATTGGATTCTGGTCAGGTATGTGCTTTCAGAATAATTCTAAACCGTCATTTGACGGATTCGGGTGTTGTCGCTTCGCGTTTGCGTGGATTCGTCCCTCATCTTTCCATTCCTCTGTTGTACAGATATCCTCGCAAAGCGTCGCTGAGTAGGCCGCTGTTCGGGCCGAAAAGCAGCAGCAGGTGACTGAACCAGAACCAAGACCCCTCCAAGGGGCAATTCTGATTAAATTGTCGCCCCCTCGCCCCAGTACCAGGACAGGTGTCTCGATCAGGTTCCATGAGACTTAGATCGAGCGTCCTATGAGAGTCTGGCGTTGGGTTGTGTTCCGCTGCAGCTTGGAGAGAGGGATGCATATGCATATGGTCTTTGCATGCCCTTTTTTAACCCCACCAAGCCACAGGAACCCCTGCAGCGCCAAGAGCGCTGAGTGTTCTGTTGAAAATTGTCATGAACAATGCAGCAAGAGTCGCTGGCCATGGCTCTTTTGCAGTGTTAGGGAAGCTATAGGTATTTTAAAGTAGGTGTGGAAACCAAGGAAAGGCCACGAAAAAATTTCTTTTTCCTGAAGATGCGACAGTGGTGGCCACCACAGCACAAGGAAGGAGTAAGAAAAAGTGCTTTCCCAATGCTTTAGGGTATACGTTAGTTGTATTAGAGCTGCTCTAAGCACTCTTGCATTTTTATCTTAGTATTGGCCTAACCAAAATGGGTGATAACACATTTTGACCTACAGAACCAAACAATAAATCAGGATGTTGTGTGGACCCCTTAATCCCCAAGCAACGTGCATTCCAATATCTTCTCCTGAGTTGACTGAGGCACTGATATACTGAGGTCAGAGCCTAGGGATTTCTCTATGCCTTGTCATGAATTCTTAGCTATCCTAGTGGTATGCACCCTAGGGGGCTGGAACACCTCTTTTTGAGAGGTCCTCGGTTCAATTCCCAGTCAGCCTAGGTAAGTAGGAATATCCCATGTGACATGGCAGTGACCTCAGCGCCACAAGCCATGCCACCTCGGCACCTATGGGACCCAAAAATAAAGAGCGCACATTACAGGATGGCAGTATGGAAGAGTGTGAGCCCTTGGGGCAGTTTTTCAATCAGTTTTTCTCAAACATGTAAAATATTTCATCCTGAGGTGCATTGAATGTTTATTGCTGTGGTCTATTGTTGATAAGCTCTCTTTATCTAACTCTTTGTGACTGCAGCCCTTCATGCTTTGATCCTGTTTATCTTCTACTTGCTTATCCCTGGCTTGGGTTATCCTGGATTGGTTGTATTTCAGCAATAAAACATTTTCATCACCAAAAACAAGCAGCAGGGACCCAACACGAGCAGCAAGCAGCAGGAGAGGCACATCAAAAACACAGTGCTGAAAACACTATAAAACTTTCTGCCAACGTTGAGTACGCTGTCATACCAGTCAGGTTCCTTACCTAGTCCCATCAGTGTACTTGTGTATATTGACTTGGTGTCAATGTATATGTTCTGTTTTGTGATGTGTTTGCCTTTGAGAAGCGTCGTTCCTCGTGCAGTCATGGGGAGTGGTCACGGTGAAGATAGGGTCGAGGGGTTTTCGAGATCCGGCGCGACCCCTGATGGGAGGCAGTCGAGCCCCAGAACAGGTGGGTGAAGACGGCCTTTGGGGCTCCCATGAAGCGTTGTTGCTAAGCACGTTCTGATGAGGACTGGTGGCGCTCCTACCTCAACCACCCTGTACTGTGTAACCCTGTCTGCTGGCGCCGGGTATGCCCAGACTCTGTTTGATGTGCTTGTCTGTGGTGTACAGAACCAGGCCTCTGTCACCACAGGCATGGCCGCTCCTGTTCAACAGGTAGTGGCTGTTGAGGTTCCAGGCTGCCCTCACTATGGTTTGCAGTGTTAGTGGGTTTGGTTATCCGTTTTGCTTTCTTGTTCACTGAGAACCAGGCCACCTCCGGGACATGGGTTCGCTTGGAAATTCAACAGAGCGCCTAGGCCAGCTTGCTGTGCGGTCAACCGCAGCGTTAGTCGGTCGGAGACGGTTTGCTTTTTTCCTACCACCCGACACGGAATGCGATCAGCAATTTCCAGTGCACACCGAAAGCATTTGGCCTTCGGAGGATCCACTGGCCATCCATTTACCATTGACAGGTGTTTTGATTCTGCACTCGACGGAGCACGGTGCTTGTTTCTGCATGCGCCCTAAAAACAAATGGTACAAGACCTTCTCATATTTGCCTGAGTTGACTGGTGCCCTGATTGGCAGACAGGTACAAATGGCCTTCACCAATGGTCTCTTGCCTTGCCTCGAGTTTTCCGCTGAGGAGAGCAGCCTCGTGTCCAACGATAACACAGTGCGGTTCCCTGGCACGGCCGCTGGTTATTCTGACGACCCTTACTGGACCATGTGGGGACTGTCCAAGCACCTATGACTCTATGAGCCACAAAAAAAGGGAAAAAAAGTTTTCTCTGAAAAAAAACGTTTTTGAACAATAATTGTGACCTAAAATGCGAAAGAAATACACTTTTGTCATTGTTGCCAACCTAAATTCCATGAAATGAAATCCTTTTGCCCTTTGTTTCAGTAAAACAGGCTACCAGTGCCCTGGATCTCAGTCCTAGACCCCTATCACTAAGGCGGCTCAAGTTGCAGGGTCAAAATCTGCTCAAACGTACCTCTCTGCGGCACTGCAAAAAAAAAGTTTTGAACGGGGGCCCGAAAACAGCGCAACAAAAAATCAAGCAAAAATCAATTAATTGGACCATTTTGATTTATTTTCAAGAAAACCGACTGGCCCGGAAAATGATTTATCTCCCTAAAAATGCACTACTTTTTTCGGAAAACCATGACTTTTACTTTCTTTTACCACTTATGCTTTCATATGAAAATACCCATGAGCTTGCAATCCCTTCCAAAACCAGTTTTTGAAAACCATGTTGCACGCAGCAGGACAAGAAGCATTTTTTCGCACCCCTCTGCGCGCGAGGCCTCACGCAAACATTAACACAACACCACACAAAAAAACATCACAGGGAGAAATGTGCCGCACAAGGTACTGGCAGAAAGGTCGTCGAAGAGGAATGCATAGCGCCAGCCCTCGCGCATAATATATCAGAACAAACGAAGAAATTACTTTTTCCTCGGAACAACTTGCATCTTAGCACCCATAGACTTAGCAACGGACGTCTTACCCTTTGGTGGTGGGTTTTGCGGGCGCGCCTCTTGGTTGGGACTGACGAGCTGGCTGCTTGAATGGAGCTCTGGCCCTGGTTTCCTCGGGCCTCCGTCTCGCTGCCGCCTTCTTCGCTGCCTTGCCTCCGGAGACCTGCACTTCGTCCTCCTCTTCTTCCTCGCTTTCCTCCTCCTCATCTCCGTCGCTCTCGTCAGATTCTTCACCAGTACCCGACTTCGCTGCCTCAGGCTTGGAAGCAGTCTTCTTCTTCTTGGGGGCAGGTTCCTCACCAGTTGACTTCCGCTTTGCTGCAGGGGCCTGTGCTTCTGCAGCTTGACCCTTCTGAACTATCTCCTCCTCCTTCAGCGACAACGCCTCAGCACCAAACTTGTCATCGCAAACCCAAAAGGGAATACCACGGTTTGTTCATTTGGCTGATCCCAATCACCAGACTCGTCCAGTTTCGACCCTTGTGTCAAGACGAGGTTCACCTGATTCTGCACTCTGTTGACCCAATCGGAGAGACTGTCGGTGGAGACACCAAGAAGGTACATGCAAGAATCCGGGTCGATGGCAGCCATCTTGCACACCAGGTCTGGTTGATGATCAATGAACACAAACGAAGGCCTGAAGCCCTTAATCTCCTTCAGGTAATGGAGGTGAGTGTCGAAGTACCACATCACATACGTTATCGGAAAGGGACCGCCATATTCAGTGTCAACCATCTCCTGTACTTGAGTAGGCCCAAACGTCAGATAATTTGGAATCTGCAAAGAGAGAGAAGTTATTGCGCGAGGCCTCGCGCAATGAGACGACGTAATGACGAAATTATACCTTTTCGTCCAGCTATCCGGTGACGAAATCAGCAACCGGCGAACGTGGAACAATGTAGGATCCCCTGCTGCCTTTGGTTTGGTTGGCCAACTGAAGATGGGAATACGCAACATGTTAGCCATGCGTGGCGCGTTGAAATCATCGTTGATACGCCTCTCTGTTTCTGTTTCCAGAACGTCGTACATGTTGTCAACAACAGTTTGGGAACCGCAGAGAGATGTATCGGCACACGCCATTTCTTGATACAGCCAGGGTGGGCACATCGTCTCAGGAGCAAGATGTTCAAATATGTCGCTGTTGATGACAATCAGGTTCCTGTCTATCTGTATGAACCGCTTCGGGGGTTCGTGGACCAGAGCTGCAGTTCGGGTCGCCTTAATTGTGATAGTTTGACTTGCCAGTAATGGATCCTGCTGTTCCACTGTCTTGAAGTCACCAGTAACGCCTGCAGCTGGGGGGACCACACGGCTCTTAGTAATCTCTGTATCCAGGAGTCTTTGGACATTGAGGATTCTCATGGGAACAGGTTTGCCTTTCTCTGCCACTTGCCACAGTGGTGCGCGAATCATGGATTTCCATGCCGGCCATGCACCGCGACTTTTGCCTTCAGGTTCCCGCCAATAGCCCCATGCGCAAAGAGTCACCTTCAGGACAGGCCTTCCAAGTGCAGCAACCTCTTTACGGGTGCGCATGTCCTTGGCTAAAGAACAGAAAAGGAGAAGGTGTACCGCAGCCATGTAGAAACACAACCCACGCCTTGTCGATGGTACACACCTTTCTCAGGTCGAACGTACTGGCCGTTGTGCGGGTGGTCCAGATGCATTGAGACCCACTGTCCAAGAATGAGGTCGTCGAACAATTTCCGTAATGATTTTGAGGGTTGTCTCTCCTTCCTGCATCTCAGCTGCCACTTTCTTGTAGAAGTCCGGCATGAGGATCCCGTCCAGTTTCTTTAGTGCGTTGTTCCTGACTTTCTCTGCTTTGTCATGGAACTTCTGCAGACCTTTCACAGCTTCTGGACCAGCATAGTAGGCAAACGTCATGAAATCTTTCCACAATTTATACGTTTTGTCCTAAAAATGACAAGGTTATGCGCGAGGCCTCGCGCAACGAGCAGCAACGAAACAACATTTAACGAACATACGAATTGACCAGGCTGCTTCAGTTGAGCGGTTGGAACCAGGGCACTCATCTGCACAGCATCCACAATGGCGATCTTGAGATTGTTGTACCCGTCAGGTAGGCTTCGCCGCTGCTGGTCTTCAACACATCGAATGAGGTTATCTGCTGCCTCATACAGCGGTATTGGCCTAACGTCTTGTGCGCTTCCTTGTGCTTGTCCTGCCACCTTTGCACGGAAGGCCCAGGGTGTATCAGGCTTCAGAATATCGGCGGTGCATGTAGTATGCCACTTCTGCAGATCCAGACACGCTGTCCGTCGCTTCTCCCGAATCTTCGCAAACGCTTCAACGCTGTGCTGTCGAGATACACACCAATAGTCGCCATTTGCAAATATGAGACAGGTCCATGCGCGAGGGCTCGCGCAACGAGAAGAACGAACAGTCGGTTGGTAACATACTGTTATCTTTGCAGAGAACGACGTGTATGGGGCCTGTTGGCGGTGCTGCTTCAAGTGACTCGATAGGCTTCTGCAGTAACTTCGCATCTTTCCGTCTGATCTGTCCTTTTGTCTTCTCCTGGTCGATTCTCACGTTGTCCAGCTCAACCTCCACCTGCTTCCCATCTGGCTTCTAGTGGTCCTCGATGTCTGTACGCATTGTCAGGCCAGGATCTGGTGCTTCCTCCTTCTTCCGCCCCTTCTTTGGCGTTCCCGCCTCCGATTCCAATTCTTCAGGGTCATAGTCGATATCCTCCCGTTCCTCACCTGTTTTTTTGGCGGGGCTTGCCATTCTGCGATAAGAAGAAAGCCTGTTTTGCAAGAAACGAAGCGTTAAAAAGGTTGAAAACGTTGAGAATAATCAATGTGTGACGCGTTTTTAGCGAATAAGGGTACGGTATGGTTCAGAATGCAAAGCTGAGAGGTCACGCAACTGTTTTTTACTAACAACCTTCCGCAAAGCCTCGCGCAAGAGAGGGGGTGTAATAACCTGTTGTTTCACGCTGTTTGCGCGAGGCCTCGCATCACTGCATGGTCTCCAATATTCTTCGAACATTTCAGATTATGTCAGCGTCTGTCTGCTCCTCCGACACACTGCGTTGGGGGATCGGCTCGGACAATTTTCTCTTAAAACCAGCCTTAAGCGGCCCCTGCTGCGTCAGCACTAGCAACACAGACACAAGGACCTTTTTGCGACGGGTAGAACCCTTTGCAATTAGAAGGAACGGTGGAAAGCTGGGTACACCCCTGCGTGGCCAATGTGCCTGGATTGCACAAGTCTCCTCCGCACACCACCTAAGCCAAGGCACGTATACACGCTCTGCGTTCAAATAAGCAGTTAACCGCTGACGCACAGAATTGACAAAGGAATTGGGGATTTTGCAGGCGTTCACCCTCCGACCTTCTTTCAGGATATTGATTAGATGGTACAGGCCGTCAACGTCTTCATTTGTCACTGCACCCCTGTTCTGGCCTTTCTTCGTCACAAGGCTGGAGAGCAGACCTTCACAAAACTGCTCAGCAAATGCCTGTCCAGGCATGGCCCAGTGCCATGCAGTGTCGCACAATAACGCAGTTGCAACACTGCGTTCGTACTTTAAAAGTGTGTCTCCCATGTTCAAACGATCCAAAAGACACATAACGATCTGTAATCCCTCGGAAGCAAAAACACCCGTGTTGGCGGTCTCACCGGCCCAATTGCACTGCCTAACGAGGTGTCCTAGGTATGGTAACATAGGACAGTATTGTGTTAACAGAACCTGCACGGCCTTACACACAGCGTACCGAAGACTACTTTGCCGATTTGCTGGACGTGCCAACGCAAGGGAGTGACATTTCCTGTTAAGGCGCCGTATGTGGGGGCCCATACCCAACAGCAGTGCACCAACAGTTATCTCCATTGTGACCAGCTTGGGAAAACAGGGGACAATGTCACCGCTGCGCAACAAACCTTTACGGAAAAAAGTCACAATCGGCCAAAATGAGCGGGATGTTTGTGTTACGCAAAATTGCTACGCGTGCCAGAAACCATATAATATAGGGTGTGAACGCAAAAAAAGCCGGACATTCCAACTCGTTGTTTTTTCACCATACATCATTTTACAAATGCGGTAACCGATGTTCTCATCAAATCAACCAGGGACAACTGGTCAAGTGTGCTGTGCCAGGTGCCTAGTGAATTGCAGTAGGTTCAGAAGCGATACGTTGCCGCTTACCTTTTCTTTGCTTAGACAGAGGGGCCGCCAATGTGGTCTCTTGGCAGGCACTGGGCGAATAATGTCAAGCGGTGCCCTAATGTTTTGCACAACAGGCCGCGTGCTTGCAAATCCCAAATCACGCAGGATACGTGAAAACGTTCTCTCGGTGTTCCCGAGCATGCGTGCAAACGAGGAACACGCCGTTCAAGCTCTTCCAGGCTAGGATGAACATGCCAGTTGCGCGGTGCAGCCCGCAGTAGCAAAACAGCCAACGCTGTTGCGTTCAGACTTTTGTCGTTCTTGTCAGGGTTTGTGGTAAATTGTTTGTTGTACCAGTTGTCTATCCACAACACAACCCGATGCTGGTGTATTTTGTTCCATGTAGTCAGTAACCTGACTGCGGCCCTTTCCTTCACTGAAGGTGCGCTATATCGCGCCAGACCTGACCTTGCTAAAATACGACGCTGCGCCCTACTTCCCTCTATCGCAACAACTGACTTTGGTTTTCCCTGGTATGGAACTGCGCGGTGGCGCATCAACAAATGAAGGCGCCAGGCCTCCTGTATCAAAACACCAACCCATCTCTTACCCTCTGCCGCGATTGCCTTTCAACCCTGCAACGCGTCCGTTCATTTTTGCTCAGACGCAGAAAAAACACAAACAACGGTCGCGCGCCCTCGTCCCCCTGTTTTAGCCCTTCCCACAATTCTTCTGCCGTGTGATACGCTGGTTCCTCTGAGCAGACATGGCAGAGTACTCCAGATGTTGCAGCGACTGTCTTCTCAAGGTCCGACTCTTTTCGCAGGGGCATTGTTGCTGTGGAAAATAATGGCGTAACTGTATCTGCGTAAAAAAAGTTGTTGGAAAAACTTTCTCGCTTTGAAACATCAACCTATCACACAGGTTTCGCGCCACCAATCATTCAATGATTCACTTGTCGCATGCACCAATTTTTGTTTAATGCAACTGTCTGGTGATCCCACATTTGACTAGTTAATCCTGATTGCGGTACCCAGTTGCGGCGCGCTTCTATCGCTGTTGAACAGTGAAGTCAGCGGTGACCACAGTATGAAAACTAGAGATGTAAGCGGGACCTGCATGGGGGCCCATGCGGCAGCGCCGCATCAAGAGGAATGTACATGCTGTGTAGTTGGTGGATCTGTCCATTTTCTGTTTCCATGAGCGCTTATGACATCCATTGCGCAAGGCCTCGCGCTTAGGCGGCTCAAGTTGCATGGTCAAAAACGAAGGAAAAGGTAGGAAAGTGACAGGTTTCCAAAGGCATCGAAAAACAGTTGTTTTGATGGATATTATAAAACCGTCGCAAACAAGTATGGCGAAATAAATATTTCTATAAGAATGACGGGTCCCATGGGCGAGACAGGAAAAAGTATTGTTTTGTGACAATTCTTTGCACAAGGCCTCGCGCAAAGAAGTTCATTTGTGTCAGATTAATGTACTACAGCACGACGCATGAGGCAGGTTGTCGAAAAATGGAACCCTGTCGTATTTATACAAGTAACTTAGTGCCATTATCAGGATTGCGTGATAGAGATGGATCTATTAACGAAAAAAATTCAACAGTGGTGTACCCAGGAATCTTGGAAAGTATAAATGTTCCGGGACAAACTGCAGTTTCAAGCGCGAGGCCTCGCGCATGGAACGGCGCATGAGAAACATTAAAGTTTCGGTGATCATTGTGCGAGGCCTCGCGCAATGGATCTCATAAGCGCTCATAGAAACCAGAAAATGGAACAGATCAACCAACTACACAGCATGTGCACTCCCTTGATGCGGCGCTGCTGCATGGGCGCCTACACAGGTCCAGCCGGCATCTCCAGTTTTCATACTGTGGTCACCGCTGGCTTCACTGCCCAACAGCGATGGTAGCGCGCCGCAACTGGCTACCGCAATCAGGATTAACTAGTCAAATGTGGGATCACCAGACAGTTACAGTTAACCGAAAATGGTGCACGCGACAAGCAAATCACAGAATAATTGGTCGCGAGAAAACTGTGTGACAGGTTGATGTTTCAAATCAAGAAAGTTTTTCAAACAGCGATTTTTACGTAGATACAGTTACGCAATTATTCTTCACAGCAACAATGCACCTGCGAAAAGAGGTGGACCTTGAGAAGACAGTGGCCGCAGCATCTTGAGTTTTCTGCGATGTCTGCTCAGAGAAACCGCTGTACCACAAGGCAGAAGAACTGTGGGAAGGGCTCAAACAGGCGGACGAGGGCGCGCGATTGTTGTTTGTGTTTTTTCTGCTTCTGCGCAAAAATGAACGGACGTGTTGCAGCGTTGAAAAGGCGAATGCGGCAGAAAGCAAGAGATGGGTTGGTGTTTTGATAGAGGAGGCCTGGCGCCTTTATTTGCTGATGCGCCACCGCGCAGTTCCATACCAGGGAAAACCAAAGTCAGTTGTTGCGGTAGAGGGAAGTAGGGCGCAGCGTCGCATTTTAGCAACGTCAGGTCTGGTGCGATACAGCGCACCTTCGCTGAAGGAGAAGGCCGCAGTCAGGTTACAGACTACATGGAACAAAATACACCAGCAGTGGGTTGTGTTATGGATGGACAACTGGTACAACAAACAGTTTACCACAAATCCTGACAAGAACGACAAAAGCCTGAACGCAACAGCGTTGGCTGTGTTGCTACTGAAGGATGCACCGCGCAACTGGCATGTTCATCCTAGCCTGGAAGACCTTGAACGGCGTGTTCTTGTTGTTGCACGCATGCTGGGGAACACCGAGGGAACATTTGCACGTCTCCTGCGTCATCTAGGATTTGCAAGCACGCGGCCTGTTGTTCGAAACATTAGGGCGCTGCTTGACATTATTCGCCCTGTACCTGCCAAGAGACCACATTGGCGACCCCCTTGTCTAGGCCAAGAAAAGGTGAGCGGCAATATCTCGCTGCTTAATCTATTGCAAATCACTAGGGACTTGGCACAGCACACTCGACCAGTTGTGCCTGTTTTATGTGATGAGAACATCCATTGCCGCATTTGTAAGATGATGTACGGTGAAAGGACAACGGGTTGGAATGTCCGGCTTTTCTTTCGGTCACACCCTATATTGTATGGTTTCTGGCACGCGTACGAGTTTTGCGTTACACAAATATTTTGCTCATTTTAACCGATCGTGACTTTCTTCCGTAAAGGTTTGTTGTGCAGCGGTGACACAGTCCCCTGTTTTCCAAAGCTGATCACAATGGAGATAACTGTTGGTGCACTGCTGTTGGGTATGGGCTCCCCCATACGGCGCCTTAACAGAAAATGTCATTCCCTTGGGCTGGCACATCCTGTAAATCGGCGAGGCCGCCTCCGTTACGCTGTGTGTAAGGCCATGCAGGTTCTGTTAACACAATACTGTCCTATGTTACTATACCTAGGCCACCTCATTAGACAGTGCAATCGGGCCTGGGAGACGGCCAACACGGGTGTTTTTGCTTCTGAGGGATTGCAGATTGTTATGTGTCTGTTAGACCGTTTGAACATGGGGGACACCCTTTTAAAATACGAACGCACTGTTGCAACTGCGCTATTGTGCCACACTGCATGGCACACAGCCATGCCTGGACAGGCTTTTGCCGAGGAGTTTTGTGAAAGTCTGCTTTCCAGCCTTGTGACAAAGAAGGGCCAAAACAGAGGTGCAGTGACCATTGAAGATGTTGACGATCTGTATCATCTCATCACTATCGGCAAAGAAGGTCACAGGGTGAACGTCGGCAAAATCCCCAATTCCTTTGTCAATTCCGTGTGTCAGCGGTTAACTGCTTACTTGAACGCAGAGCGTGTATATGTGCCTTGGGTTAGGTGGTGTGCTGAGCCTACTTGTACAATTCAGGCGCATTGGCCACGCAGGGGTGTACCTAACTTTCCACCGTCTCTTCTAATTCCAAAGGGTTCTAACCACTACAAACAAGTCCTTGTGTTTGTGTTGTTGGTGCTATTGCAGCAGGGGCCGCTTAAGGCTGGTTTCAAGCGAAAACTGTCGGAGCTGATCCCCCAACGCAGTGTGTTGGAGGAACAGAGAGGGGCCGACACGCTGTGAAACGTTCGAAGAAGATAAGAGAACATGCAGTGATGCGCGAGGCCTCGCGCAAACAGCATGAAACAACAGGTCAGTACACCCCCTCTCTTGCGCGAGGCCTTGCGCAAGGTTGACAGTCAAAAACAGTGCCGAGCCCCTTCAGTTTTGCATTCTCAACCATACTGTACTCGTATTCGCTAAAGGCTCCTCACATAGGCATTGTCGACGACGATTTTAACCCTTTTCAATGTTTCGTTTCCTTCAATACAGGCTTTCTCCTTATCGCAGAATGGCAAGCCACACCAAAAAAACAGCTGAGGAACGAGAAGATGCCAACTATGACCCTGGGACCTCAGGATCGGAGGCTGGAACACCAAAGAAGGGGCGTAAGAAGAAGGAAACACCAGATCCTGGCCTAACCTTGGGTACTGACATCAAGTGCAGCAGACCAGTGCACTGCCGCACATTGCGACAAGGCGCGCACGTGCATGGATATAGATTACAATGCTTTTGTTGATTGAGTTTGTAATGTTTTATACATTTATGTATTTAGGCACCAAATGTCCTGATTGCGAAATCAGAAATGCAGATTTCGCCGAGATTGACCTGATTGGGATTACAGTACATTTACGCCTTTTCCGTGCCTGTGGAGTTGCCCGAGGGCATTAAGGTGTTACAACCACCTGAAGCCGGATGGGAGGCAGATCAGACGGAAAGATACGAAGTTACTGCAGAAGCGTATTGAGTCACTCGAAGCAGCACTGCCAACAGGCCCATTACACGTCGTTCTGTGGGAAGATAATAGTATGTTGCCAACCGACTGTTCGCTCTTCTCGTTGTGCGAGCCCTCGCGCATAGACGTGTCTCATATTTGCAGATGGCGATTCTTGGTGTGTATCTGGACAGCACAGCGCGGAAGCGATCGCAAAGATTCGGGAGAAGTGACGCACAGCTTGTCTGGATCTGCAGCAGTGGCATACTACATGCATCGCCGATGGTCTGAAGCCTACGACACCCTGGGCCTTCCGTGCAAAGCTGGCGGGACAAGCACAAGGAAGCGCACAAGACGTTGAGCCAATACCGCTGTATGAGGCAGCAGATAACCTCGTTTGATGTGTTTAAAATCAGCGGCGGCGAGGCCTGGCTGACACGTACAGCAATCTCAAGATCGCCATCTCGGATGCTGTGCAGATGAGTGCCCTGGTTCCAACCGCTGAACTGAAGCAGCCTGGTCAATTCGCATGTTCATTAATCTTTGTTTCGATGCTGTTCGTTGCGCGAGGCCTGGCGCATAACGTTGTCACTTTCAGGACAAAACGTATAAATTGTGGAAAGATTTTATGACGTTTGCCTACTATGCTGGTCCAGAAGCTGTGAAAGGTCTGCAGAAGTTCCACGACAAAGGGGAGAAAGTGACAAAGAACGCGCAGAAGAATTAGACAGGATCCTCTTGCCGGAATTCTACAAGAAAGTTGCAGAAGTGATGCAGGAAGAAACAAGAATTCCTCAATCCTTGCAGAATTCGTTTGACGACATCATTCTTGACCAGTGGGTCTCAATGCATCTGGACCACCCGCACAACGGCCAGTACGTTCGACCTGAGAAAGGTGTCTACCATCGATGCGACGTGGGTTCTGTTTCTGCATTGTTGGGCCGCACTTTATCCATTTCTTTTATTTAGCCAACGAAATTCGCACCCGCAGAGAGGTTGCTGTACTTGGAAGGCCTGCCCTGAAGGTGACTCTTGGTACATGGGGACATTGGCGGGAACCTGAAGGCAAACGTCGCAGTCCATGGCCGGCATGGAAATCCATGATTCGCGCACCACTGGGGCCGGTGGCAGAGATAGGCAAACCCGCCTCCCTGAAAATCCTCAACGTCCAAAAACTCCTGGGTCAAGAGCCTACGAAGAGCCGTGTGGTCCCCCCAGCTGCTGGCGTTACTGGTGACTTCAAGACAGTGGAACAGCAGGATCCATTACTGGCAAGTCAAACTATCACAATTAAGGCGACCCGAATTGCAGCGTTGGCCCACGATCCCCCGAGGCGGTTTATTGAGATTGACAAGAACCTGATTGTCATCAACGGCGACATATTTGAACATCTTGCTCCTGAGATGATGTGCCCAGCCTGGCTGTATGAAGAGATGGCGCGTGCCGATACCCTTATCTGCGGCTCTCAAACTGTTGTTGACAACATGTTCGACGTGCTGGAAACGGATACAGAGAGGCGTCTCACCGAAGATTTCAACGTGCCGCGCATGGCTAACATGTTGCGTGTTCCCATCTTCAGTTGGCCAGTCAAACCGAAGCCTGCAGGGGGTCCTACAACGTTTGACGTTCGCTGGTTGCTGATTTCGTCACCAGATAGCTGGTCCAGAAAGGTTTAATTCCCTCCTTACATCCGCTCTTTGCGCGAGGCCTCGCGCAATAACTTCTCCCTCATTGCAGATTCCAAATTATCTGACGTTCGGACCTACTCAAGTAGAGGAGATGGATCCTGTTGAATTTGGCGGTCACCTTCCGATAACGAAGGTTGTGTGGTATTTCGACACTCACCTCTTTTATCTGAAGCAGGATAAGAGCTTCAAGCCTGCGTTTGTGTTCATTGATCATCAGCTGGATCTGGTGTGCAAGATCGCGTCCATCGAGCTGGATTCTCGCATGTACCTTCTTGGTGTTACCACCGACAATCTCTCCGATTGCGTCAACAGAGTGCAGACTCAGTTGAACCACGTCTTGACACAAGGGTCAAAACTGGACGCGTCTGGTGATTGGGACCAGCAAGCAAACTGGTCAAACCGTGGTATTCCCCTTTGGGTTCGCGATGACAAGGTGGGTTCTCATGCGTTGTCGCTGAAGGAGGAAGAGACTGTTGAGAAAGGTCAAGCTGCAGAAGCACTGGCCCCTGCAAAGCAGAAGTCTACTGGTGGGGAACCAGCCCCCAAATAGAAGAAGACTGCCTCCAAGCCTCAGGCAGCGAAGTCGGTTACCGGTGCAGAATCCGACGAGAGCGATGGGGATGAAGAGGAGGAGAGCGAGGAGGAAGAGGAGGAGGAACCGCAGGTCTCCCAGGGCAAGGCAGCGAAGAAAGTGGCAGCGAAGCCGAGGTCCGAGGAAACCGGGGGTCTGAGCTCCGTTCAAGCAGCCAGCCCGTCAGTCCCAACCAAGAAGCGAGCCCGCAAAGCCACCGCCTAAGGGTAAGACGTCCGTTGCTAAGGCATTGGGTTCTAAGATGCAAACTGTTCCGAAGAAAAAGTAATTTCTTCGCTTGTTCGCGCTATGCATTCATCCTCGACGATCCTTATGCTGTCACCTTGTGCGGCACATTTTTCTCTGTGATGCATTTTATTGCACTGTTGTGTTGGTGTTTGCGCGAGGCCTCGCACAAAGACGGGGTGCCAAAAAATGCTTCTTGTGGTGCTGCTTGCAACATGGTTTTCGAAAACTGGTTTTCCAAAGGATTGAACGCTCATGGGTGTTTTTGTTGCAAAGCAGAAGTGGTAGAGGAAACAAAAAGTCGTGGTTTTCCCAAAAAAGAAGTTCATTTTTGTGGAAATAAATCATTTTCCCGGGCAGTCGGTTTTGTTGAAAAAAAAGGAGAATGGCCCAGTTAATTGCTTGTCACAGGATTTTTGGTTCTAGTGTTTTAGGTCCCCCCCGAAAGAACTATTTTTTTGCAGTGCCGCTGAGAGGCAGTTTTGGGCGCATTTTGACCATGCAACTTGAGCCGCCTAAGTCGCGCAAACATCACCAGAAATTTAATGTTTCTCATGCGCCATTCCATGCTCGAGGCCTCGCGCTTGAAACTACAGTTTGTTCAAGAACATTTATACATTTCACCATTATTGAAATTTTTTTATTAATAGATCTATTTCTATCACTCCATCCTGATAATGGTACTAAGTTACGTGTAAAATTACGACAGGTTTCTATTGTTCGACACCCTGCCTAATGTGTTGTGCTGTAGTACATTAATCCGACACAAATAAACGCCCTTGCCGGAGGCCTTGCGCAAAGAATGGTCATAAAACAATACTTTTCCCTGTATCGCCCATGGAACATGTCATTTTTACAAAAATATTTCTTTCGCCATACTGGTTCGCAACGGTCCAGAAATATCCATCCAAACAATTATTATTTGCTGCGTTTTGAAAACTGTCATTTTCCTACCTTTTCTGTCATTTGTGACCCTGCAACTTCAGCTGCCTAAGTATCACACCTTCCTTATGGTTGCACAATAGTTGCATTCATGTGAGACCTGGGAGCCTCAGCATTGTTGTAAAATGGCTCCCCACAGTAAATGACTGTGCATTCTTTAAACTCTGAGCCTCCCAGGTGCCCAGAACCCAGCAAAGTCACACTACTGGACCTTTTCCGTGTAAGAAAGTAGACGTTGTGCCTTTTCCTTGTCCAGAGTGGCAAGTGCACCGCGGTATTGTGCCCTGGGAGCCTCAGACCGTTCGTAAAACAGCTCCGTGCAACACATCACGGTGCATTCTAACAGCCTCAAGGCTACCAGGAGGCAACAACCCTCGAAATCACACAAAATGACCTCTTCGGTGTGGTTTGGGGCCCACCCTCCACCTTTTTACACCCAGGAGGCCCAGAACTGCACATGTAGTGGGCTGTGGCCTGAGAGGAGGCTAGATTTCAAAGCAAGGGAACGTTGTTTGGTGCACTGATGCACGACAAAAAGAGTCTGAGGCTCCTAGGTCGCTGGGAAGCATCCAGGGGCAGAAGTGACGTGGGGATCGTTTGAAAAGTTCACATCCGGATATCTGAAAAACAATAAGACGACAGAGGGACATTGTACAGAACAAAACCGGGTGCTGTGACTGATCGCTTCCATTAGAATCGCGACATAGTTGGCAAAATCCCAAATAACTGGTAAGAAATTTGCGCGCCGCGCAACCTTCTGCGTGGCACGTAAAATCATAGGTGAGTTCGCCTGCACTGACGCCAGCAACGGGCGCACGCACTGACGCCAGCCAAGTTCGCATGCACTGACGCCAGCCACGATTGGCTGCACTGACGCCAGCGACGATCGTCTGCACTGACGCCAGCCACGCTCAACTGCACTGAGGCCAGCCAGGCGCTGCCCGAGGCCAATGATGGCTGCAAGGCCTACCCTCAGTGCTGCATCCGATTGGCTGCCTGCGACTCCGTCAAGCTGGTGCAGGTGATGTGTTTCTTCGTTCGGAAGCCTGGTCAGACTGCTGCCACTTCGTCCTACCCTCCTGCTGGGCGATGACCGGCATTACCAGCGAGAAGGACATGAAGGTCTGGGGCCCGATCAACAACAAGAGGTTTGAGGTTTGAGGTTTGATTTTGCGGGTACTAGACGCCTTTCGGCCCCGGGGGGCCACCTGGTTGGGCCAGGTGATATCCTCCCCACGCCGTCCTAGTGGGGGGCCCTCCAAGACGCACCTCCTGCCTGGTCGCGGAGTCCCCCGGGTTCACAGGGCTCGAAGCCCCGTCCCTCCCCGGCTTCCCCGTTTCGCCACTCCCCGGTCAGTGCATCAATTCGCAGTCGTGGCTGCGGGCGCTTACCCATCGCGTCGCCCCCCTAATGTGTGGTTGCCCGGGGCACCGGCGCCGCCGGGCTCTTGCTACTGGCTTGTCACCAGTGGGAACCCCTTGGGCTGGCGCGGAGGCTGCCTAGCCTAGGGGCTGGGGCGTGGCGCAGTACGCCACTACTGCCTTGGCGGGTGCAGTGCCCCGTCCATGTGTGCGTGGCGCTCGCGGCCGGTTCGGGGGGCTCGGGCCGGTACCTGGTGTTGTGTCTCTCCCGTTTTTCCCTTCCCGCCCCGTGTGTCCCGCGCTGCGTGTGGCGGGCCGTCCTGTCCGGGTGTTCTTAATCTCGCCTGCTGGTACGCCACTCCACGCGGTCTGTGCTTTCCGCGAGCTTGGTCCAGTTGCCCTTCTTGCAGTCCCCGCGTGCCCTTTGTGTGTGTGTGCGCTCGCGCTCCCGCGGCATTCGCTCCCCCCCCCCTGGGTGTCGTGGCGTGCGCACCTCGCGCGGTCCCGGCACTTGGCGCTGGTAGGGCCGTTCCACGTGGTCCGTGCCCCTCCGCGTGTCCTGCCCCGGTCCCTTGCTCCGTCTGACATGCTTGGGGGGGGGCGGTCCAGTCCCGGTTCCCCCCTACCTGGCTTGGCCTGCACGCCCTGTGGGGGCTGCGTGCCGCGGGGGTGGTGGGGGCCCGTCAGCGGGGGGGGGTGGCCTGCCACTGTTGTGAGGGGCGTCTGGTGTCAGGCGCTGTCCCTCCCCCGACCGCCCGTCCTCTGGGGCGGGCAGCCGGGGTACCGCGACCCCTGTGTTCCGGGTGCGGTCGGTGTGGGCGTGGGGACCCAGCACCGGTTCCACAGCGTGCGCCCTATCAGGCCGGCGTTGCTCATTGTGGGGGTGGCAGAAGGGCGTCCCCGGGGGGGGTGCCTTCCACCGTTTTGAGGGGCGTCTGAGGTCAGGCGTTCCCCCTCCCCGGACTGCCCGCCCACTGGGCGGGCTGTTGGGGTCCGCCACCCACGTGCTGTGGGCGCGGGTGTGGGGGTGTGGGGGCCAAACACTGTCCCCTTGGCCTGCATGCCCTGTGGGGGCTGCGTGCCGCGGGGGTGGTGGGGGGCCGTCCCCGGGAAGGCTGGCCTGCCACCGTTGTGAGGGGCATCTGGTGTCAGGCGCTGTCCCTCCCCCGGCTGCCCGTCCACTGGGGCGGGCAGCCGGGGTTCCGCGACCAGTGTGTCCCGGGTGCGGTCGGTGCGGGCGTGGGGACCCAGCACTGGCCCCACAGCGTGAGCCCTTGCTGGCAGGCGTTGCTTGCTGTGGGGGTGGCGGAAGGGCGTCCCCGGGGGGGGTGCCTTCCACCGTTGTGAGGGGCGTCTGAGGTCAGGCGCTCCCCCTCCCCCGAATGCCTGCCCACTGGGCGGGCTGTTGGGGTCCGCCACCCATGTGCTGTGGGCGCGGGTGTGTTGGCCGGGGGGCCCAACACTGTCCCCTTGGCCTGCATGCCCTGTGGGGGCTGCGTGCCGCGGGGGTGGTGGGGGGCCGTCCCTGGGGGGGGTGGCCTGCCACCGTTGTGAGGGGCGTCTGGTGTCAGGTGCTGTCCCTTCCCCGGCCGCCCGTCCTCTGGGGCGGGCAGCCGGGGTTCTGCGACCCGTGTGTCCCGATTGCGATGGATGCGGGCGTGGGGACCCAGCACGTGCCCCACAGCGTGCGCCCCTGCGGGCCGGCGTTGCTCGCTGTGGGGGTGGCGGAAGGGCGTCCCAGGGGTGTGTGCCTTCCACAGTTGTGAGGGGCGTCTGAGGTCAGGCGCTCCCCCTCCCCCGACTGCCCGCCCACATGGCGAGCTGTTGGGGTCCGCCACCCATGTGCTGCGGGCGCGGGCGTGTGGGTGTGGGGGCCCACCACGGTCCCCTTGGCCTGCATGCCATGTGGGGGCTGCGTGCCGTGGGGTTGGTGGGGGGCCGTCCCCGGGGGGGGTGGCCTGCCACCGTTGTGAGGCACGTCTGGTGTCAGGCGCTGTCCCTCCCCCGGCCGTCCGTCCTCTGGGGCGGGTAGCCGGGGTTCCGCGACCCGTGTGTCCTGAGTTCGGTCGGTGCGGGCGTGGGGACCGAGCACCGGCCCCACAGCGTGCGCCTATGCGGGCCGGCGTTGCTCGCTGTGGGGGTGGCGGAAGGGCGTCCCCGGGGGGGTGCCTTCCACCGTTGTGAGAGGTGTCTGTGGTCAGGCGCTCGCCCTCCCCGAACTGCCCGCCCACTGGGCGGGCTGTTGGGGTCCGCCACCCACATGCTGTGGGCGGGGGCGTGTGGGTATGGGGGCCCAACACTGTCCCCTTGGCCTGCATGCCCTACCGGGGCTGCGTGCCGCGGGGTTGGTGGGGGGCCGTCCCCAGGGGGGGTTGCCTGCCACCGTTGTGAGGGGCGTCTGGTGTCAGGCGCTGTCCCTCCCCCTGCCGCACGTCCTCTGGGGCAGGCAGCCGGGGTTCCGCGACCCGTGTGTCCCGGGTGCGGTCGGTGCCGGCGTGGGGACCGAGCACCGGCCCCACAGTGTGTGCCCTTGCGGGCCGGCGTTGCTCGCTGTGGGGGTGGCGGAAGGGCATCCCCGGGGGGGGTGCCTTCCACCGTTGCGGGGGCGTCTTAGGTCAGGCGCTCCCTATCTCCCGACAGCCCGCCCACTGGGCGGGCTGTTGGGGTCTGCCACCCACGTGCTGCGGGCGCCGGTGTTTGGGTTTGGGGGCCCAACACTGTCCCCTTGGCCCGCATGCTCTGTGGGGGCTCCGTGCCGTGGGGGTGGAGGGGGGCCGTCCCCGGGGGGGCTGGCCTGCCATCGTTGTGAGGGGCGTCTGGTGTCAGGCGCTGTCCCTCCCCCGGCCGCCCGTATTCTGGGGCGGGCAGCCGGGGTTCCGCGACCCGTGTGTCCTGGGTGCGGTCGGTGCGGGCGTGGGACCCAGCACCGGCCCCACAGCGTGCGCGCTTGCGGGCCGGCGTTGCTCGCTGTGGGGGTGGCGGAAGGGCGTTCCCGGGTGGGGTGCCTTTCACTGTTGTGAGGGGCGTCTGTGGTCAGGCGCTCCCCCTCCCCGAACTGCCCGTCCACTGGCTGGGCTGTTGGGGTCCGCCACCCACATGCTGTGGGCGCGGGCGTGTGGGTATGGGGGCCCAATACTGTCCCCTTTGCATGCCCTGTGGGGGCTGCGTGCCAGGGGGGTGGTGGGGGGCCGTCCCCGGGGGTGTTGGGCTGCCACCGTTGTGAGGGGCGTCTGGTGTCAGGCGCTGTCCCTCTCCCAGCTGCCCGTCCTCTGGGCCGGGCAGCCGGGGTTTTGCGACCCGTGTGCCCCGGGTGCGGTCGATGCGGGCCGTGGGGACCCCGCACCAGCCCCACAGCGTGCGCCCTTGCGGGCCAGCGTTGCTCGCAGTGGGGGTGGCCGAAGGGCGTCCCAGGGGGGGATGCCTTCCACAGTTGTGAGGGGCGTCTGTGGTCAGGCGCTCCCCCTCCCCGAACTGCCCGTCCACTGGGCGCGCTGTTGGGGTCCGCCACCCACATGCTGTGGCCGCGGGCGTGTGGGTGTGGGGGCCCAACACTGTCCCCTTGGCCTGCATGCCCTGTGGGGGCTGCGTGCCGCGGAGGTGGTGGGGGGCCGTCCCCGGGCGGGGTGGCCTGCCACCATTGTGAGGGGCGTCTTGTGTCAGGGGCTGTCCCTCCCCCAGGTCCAAGCTTTTTTTTTAGATGCGAAATCTTGATTTTTAGCACTTATCCTATTTTTTAGCATAAGAAAAAGGTTTCGCGCTAAAAAAAAATATTCCGCGCTAAAAAAAAAGATCCCACACTAAAAAAAAAGATTCCGTGCTAAAAAAAAAGATTGCGCGCTAACAAAAAAGATTTTTACATGATCATCATGTATGTCTCAAAAGGTTGCACGGGGGGGGGTTACAAGGAGTGCTACTGCATCACCCCAACCCCTGCCCATGTTCACAACTTCATACAGTAGGGGAACGTGGGTTTCGGGACTGACCCAATATGCACCCAGTGGCCCTCTTTCCTTGTTGCCTGCTGCATGCGGTGAGGAGGTACCCTATGCAGGGATGTCATGAATGTGGAAGGTTTTGGGTGCATTACGCAGAACTTGTGTTTCACAACAGGGGTGTGCCTTTGGAGCTCGGGGGCCTATGGGAATGCCATGCACCCAGTGCAAAGTTTTGGATGTCGGCAAATACTCGAACCCTAGTTTTGGCCCCTTTTCACACGTTTTTGGTTCCGTACCAGGGTTTCTTTGGCTTCCCAAGCATTTGGGATGTGGCACATTTGAATTGTCAACCATTTCCCCCTAGAAGAGGCCCATCGACAAAGTGTACACAGTCGACACGACCCGGATCTGACGTCGTCATTGTCGACACTGCAGCGAGCCTCGTATCCGTAGAGGCGGTTCGATTCGCGCTGCAGAGTACTCTTCCGGACAGATAGTACGTGCACCAAAACCTTGGTCGACTTCAAGGTGATTCTCGAACCGAGATGCTCAAGATCATCGATCGGTATGGCCACGTCCACAACTGCAAAGAAGTCCAGGTGGTCATCGTCACTCGAAGGCTCTCGATCGCCGATACTCGATGGTGGTGAGTCAACACCAGGACCGGACAGTTCTTCTCCGACGATGCTGTTGGTTATAACTACAACCAGAAGTATCGATGGACACCTGGCCAGCCCCATGGTATTGAAACCTTTCAGTCTTCCCCCTAGTAAACAGGTGACACGTATTCTTGGGTGAGTATACTAGCCTCTGTGTGCACAATATGCACGCAGTGCGCACGCAGTGCACACGCAGTGCGCACGCAGTGCAAACACTTAGCCAATGCAGAGAGTTCATCGGAGAGGATCACAGGTAATGTCTGAATGTTGTACAGTAGGGTACTCAGCCACCTTGGCCAGAACCCATGTGCACAATCTCATCTGCTCAGAGAACAGGGGTTTCCTTTTGCCATAGTCATCAACTCCTGGGACATTTGCATCCCAACACATCCGTTCCTGCATTGTATGCTCATTTTCTGGAGCTTTGGCAGTCTGCCCAGTCAGTCCCGGGTTCCAGATTCCTTGCTCAGATTTTGTTCACAGGAAGGTTTTTTTGCAGTTCTTTTTTGCGCATTTCTTCTGCAGTGCATTGTGCCAACCACCTGCCTGTGCTGCAGTGTCTGCCAGTCATAGTGATCAACTCCTGAAAACCCTGCATTCAACAATTCCGTTCCTGCATTATATGCTCATTTTTTGCAGCCTTTGTTTTCTGCCCAGTCAGTCCCAGCGTTCAGATTCCTTGCTCAAACTTTGTTTAGAGGCATCATTCAGTGCACAAAGCCGAGTGGCATTGCCACGTAGAGGTTGTTTTCAACCACTACTCAGTGGGTGCACAATTTTGCCCATGATTTCATGCTCAAGTTTTGCTCGTTTCAAATATCTTCAGGTGCACACAGGGAGGGATGTTGCTTCTGTATTTGTTTGGCATTTCCAAAATCCACGGCATTTTAGCCCTTCTCCACAAGGAAGGCATCTTGTGCATCAGTTGCACAGTGGCATGTCCCGACGCCATCAAGTGGGTTACATCATCTTCACGTAATGTAGTGTGTACTGCAAAAGCACGTTCTGCAAGTGCTCAGCGGTCTGCTCCGGTCTTGTTGGCATTCTTTACCATTCTTTGCTTTGTGCCTTGTTTTGCAGGGTTCGCCTCAGGAATGTGGATGATTTGTCCAGTGGGGTACCCCTAGGAACTGCATTTCTGCCTGCCATCCCCACCCCTGGCTTTGTGTTCTCTTAGTCTTACCAAAATCTCACTTTTTACCTGGCCATCTAAAAAAAACGATTCTGCTTCTTTGACATTTTTAAACATGCGAATGAATTTTTTTTTAGATTTTTGGTTTTGTTGCAATCTTTTTTTTTAGTAGGGAATCTTTTTTTTTTAGATGCGAAATCTTTTTTTTTAGATGCGAAATCTTTTTTTTTAGATGTTTTTGCTCATTCTTTAGCTGTTTTTGCTCATTTTTTAGCTGTTTTGACTTAAATTTTAGCACTTTTCCTAAACTTTAGCGCATGCAAAAAAATGATTTCGCATGTAAAAAAAAATTATCCCCCCCGGCCGCCCGTCCTCTGGGGCGGGCAGCCGGGGTTCCGCGACCCGTGTGTCCCGGGTGCAGTCGGTGCGGGCGTGGGGACCCAGCACCGGCCCCACAGCGTGCGCCCTGGCGGGCCGGCGTTGCTCGCTGTGGGGGTGGCGGAAGGGCATCTGCGGGGGGGGTGCCTTCCACCGTTGCGGGGGCGTCTGAGGTCAGGCGCTCCCCCTCCCCCGACAGCCCGCCCACTGGGCCGGCTGTTGGTGTCCTCCACCCATGTGCTGCGGGCGCGGGTGTGTGGGTGTGGGGGCCCAACACTGTCCCCTTGGCCCGCATGCCCTGTGGGGGCTGCGTGCCGTGGGGGTGGTGGGGGGCCGTCCCCGGGGGGTGTGGCCTGCCACCGTTGTGAGGGGCGTCTGGTGTCAGGCGCTGTCTCTCCTCCGGCCGCCCGTCCTCTGGGGCGGGCAGCCAGGGTTCCGCGACCCGTGTGGCCCCGGTTGCGGTCGGTGCGGGCGTGGGACCCAGGACCGGCCCCACAGCGTGCGCCCTTGCGGGCCGGCGTAGCTCGCTGTGGAGGTGGCGGAAGGGCGTTCCCGGGGGGCTGCCTTCCACCGTTGTGCGGGGCGTCTGTGGTCAGGCGCTCCCCCTCCTTGAACTGCCCACCCACTGGGCGGGCTGTCGGGGTCTGCCACCCACATGCTGCCGGCGCGGGCGTCTGGGTGTGGGGGCCCAACACTGTTCCCTTTGCCTGCATGCCCTGTGGGGGCTGCGTGCCGTGGGGATGGTGGGGGGCCGTCCCCGGGGCGGGTGGCCTGCCACCGTTGTGAGGGGCGTCTGGTGTCAGGCGATGTCCCTCCCCCAGCCGCCCATCCTCTGGGGCGGGCAGCCGGGGTTCTGCAACCCGTGTGCCCCGGGTGCGGTCCGTGCGGGCGTGGGGACCCAGCACCGGCCCCACAGCGTGCGCCCTTGCAGGCCGGCGTTGCTCGCTGTGGGGCTGGCGGAAGGGCGTCCCCGAAGGGGGTGCCTTCCACTGTTGTGAGGGGCGTCTGAGGTCAGGCGCTCCCCCTCCCCCGACTGCCCGCCGACTGGGCAGGCCGTTTGGGTCGGCCACCCACGTGCTGTGGGCGCGGGTGTGTTGGTGTGGGGGCCCAACACTGTCCCCTCGGCCTGCATGCCCTGTGGGGGCTGCGTGCCCCGGGGGTGGTGGGGGGCCGTCCCCGGGGGGGATGGCCTGCCACCGTTGTGAGGGGCGTCTGGTGTCAGGCGCTGTCCCTCCCCCAGCCGCCCGTCCTCTGGGGCGGGTAGCCGGGGTACCGCGACCCGTGTGTCCCGGGTGTGGTCGGTGCGGGCGTGGGGACCCAGCAGCGGCCCCACAGCGTGCGCCCTTGCGGGCCGGCGTTGCTCGCTGTGGGGGTGGCGGAAGGGCATCCCCGGGGGGGGTGCCCTCCACCGTTGTCAGGGGCGTCTGAGGCCAGGCGCTCCCCCTCCCCCGACTGCCTGTCCCCTGGGCGGGCTGTTGGGGTCCGCCACCCCCATGCTGTGGGCGCGGGTGTGTGGGTGTGGGGGCCCAACACTGGTTTTCTCGGCCTGCATGCCCTGTGGGGGCTGCGAGCCGCGGGGGTGCTTGGGGGCCGTCCCCGGGGGGGATGGTCTGCCACCGTTGTGAGGGGCGTCTGGTGTCAGGCGCTGTCCCTCTCCCGGCCGCCTGTCCTCTCGGGCGGGCGGTCGGGGTTCCGCGACCCGTGTGTCCCGGGTGCGGTCGGTGCGGGCGTGGGACCCAGCAGGCCAACTGGTCAAACCGTGGTATTCCCCTTTGGGTTTGCGATGACAAGGTGGGTTCTGATGCGTTGTCGCTGAAGGAGGAAGAGACTGTTGAGAAAGGTCAAGCTGCAGAAGCACTGGCCCCTGCAAAGCGGAAGTCTACTGGTGGGGAACCAGCCCCCAAAAAGAAGAAGACTGCCTCCAAGCCTCAGGCAGCGAAGTCGGTTACCGGTGCAGAATCCGACGAGAGCGATGGGGATGAAGAGGAGGAAAGCGAGGAGGAAGAGGAGGAGGAAGCGCAGGTCTCCCAGGGCAAGGCAGCGAAGAAAGTGGCAGCGAAGCCGAGGTCCGAGGAAACCGGGGGTCTGAGCTCCATTCAAGCAGCCAGCCCGTCAGTCCCAACCAAGAAGCGAGCCCGCGAAGCCACCGCCTAAGTGTAAGACGTCCGTTGCTAAGGCATTGGGTTCTAAGATGCAAACTGTTCCGAAGAAAAATAATTTCTTCACTTGTTCTGATATATTATGCGCGAGGGCTCGCGCTATGCATTCCTCTTCGACGACCTTTATGCTGTCACCTTGTGCGGCACATTTTTCTCTGTGATGCATTTTATTGCGCTGTTGTGTTGGTGTTTGCGCGAGGCCTCGCGCAAAGAAGGGGTGCCAAAAAATGCTTCTCGTGGTGCTGCTTGCAACATGGTTTTCGAAAACTGGTTTTCCAAAGGATTGAACGCTCATGGGTGTTTTTGTTGCAAAGCATAAGTGGTTGAGGAAACAAAAGTCGTGGTTTTCCCAAAAGAGAACTTCATTTTTGTGGAAATAAATCATTTTCCCGGGCAGTCGGTTTTACTGAAAATAAAGGAGAATGGACCAGTTAATTGCTTGTCACAGGATTTTTGGTTCTTGTGTTTTAGATCCCCCCCAAAAGAACTATTTTTTCGCAGTGCCGCGGAGAGGCAGTTTTGGGCGCATTTTGACCATGCAACTTGAGCCGCCTAAGTCGCGCAAACATCACCAAAAATTTAATGTTTCTCATGCGCCATTCCATGCTCGAGGCCTCGCGCTTGAAACTACAGTTTGTTCCAGAACATTTATACATTTCACCATTATTGAAATTTTTTTATCAATGGATCTATTTCTATCACTCCATCCTGATAATGGTACTAAGTTACGTGTATAAATACGCCAGGTTTCCATTGTTCGACACCCTGCCTAATGTGTTGTGCTGTAGTACATTAATCCGACATAAATGAACACCTTTGCCCGAGGCCTCGCGCAAAGAATGGTCACAAAACAATGATTTTCCCTGTATCGCCCATGGGACATGTCATTTTTACAAAAATATTTCTTTCGCCATACTGGTTCGCGGCGCTCCAGAAATATCGATCCAAACAATTATTATTTACTGCCTTTTGAAAACTGTCATTTTCCTACCTTTTCTGTCATTTGTGACCCTGTAACTTCAGCTGCCTAAGTATCACACCTTCCTTATGGTTGCACAATAGTTGCATTCATGTGAGACCTGGGAGCTTGAGCACTTTTGTAAAATGGCTCCCCACAGTAAATGACTGTGCATTCTTTAAACTCTGAGCCTCCCAGGTGCCCAGAACCCAGCAAAGTCACACAACTGGACCTTTTCCGTGTAAAAAAATAGAAGTTGTGCCTTTTCCTGCTCCAGAGTGGCAAGTGCACCGCGGTATTGTGCCCTGGGAGCCTCAGACCGTTCGTAAAACAGCTCCGTACAACACATCACGGTGCATTCTAACAGCCTCAAGGCTACCAGGAGGCCACAACCCTCGAAATCACACAAAATGACCTTTTCGGTGTGGTTTGGGGCCCACCCTCCACCTTTTTACACCCAGGAGGCCCAGAACTGCACATGTAGTGGGCTGTGGCCTGAGAGGAGGCTAGATTTCAAAGCAAGGGAACGTCATTTGGTGCACTGATGCACGACAAAAAGAGTCTGAGGCTCCTAGGTCGCTGGGAAGCATCCAGGGGCAGAAGTGACGTGGGGATCGTTTGAAACGTTCACATCCGGATATCTGAACAACAATTTGACGACAGAGGGACATTGTACGGAATAAAACCGGGTGCTGTGACTGATCGCTTCCATTAGAATCGCGACATAGTTGGCAAAGTCCCAAATACCTGGTAAGAAATTTGCGCGCGGCGAAACCTTCTGCGTGGCGCGTAAAATCATAGGTGAGTTCGCCTGCACTGACGCTAGCAACGGGCGCATGCACTGACGCCAGCCAAGTTCGCATGCACTGACCCCAGCCACGATCGGCTGCACTGACGCCAGCGACAATCGTCTGCACTGACGCCAGCCACGCTCAACTGCACTGAGGCCAGCCAGGCGCTGCACGAGGCCAATGATGGCTGCAAGGCCTACTCTCAGTGCTGCATCCGATTGGCTGCCTGCGACTCCGTCAAGCTGGTGCAGGTGATGTCTTTCTTCGTTCGGAAGCCTGGTCAGACTGCTGCCACTTCGTCCTACCCTCCTGCTGGGCGATGACCGGCATTACCAGCGAGAAGGACATGAAGGTTTGGAGCCCCATCAACACCAAGAGGGCAACCCGGGCATCAGCTGCTCAGTGCACGTGTGAGCCGGAGAGGACAACATCGACTCTGCCGAGAATCCTGGGGGACCGGGCGTCACCCGAGCACCCCTGTGGGTTAGCCCAGGCAGCCCTGCCGGGCACTGCCTATTATCTGGCTGAACGTATTTTGGGGGCCCTTTGCCCTCATTCTTGGGCTGCCAAATTCGGCACGCCTGTTAGAGGGAATTTCCTTCCCCTGGGATAGGTAAGACCAAGCCAGAGGGGCGGGGGGGGTTACAAGAAATCAGCTCATCTGCAGGCGGTTTTCTGTGCAAGGAGGCACCCCCCTCCCTATACACACGGTGCTTGCGTGGGCGCTTCGCTTGGGCGCCATTTAGTCAAGAGTGCCTACTCCCAACCCTGTTCTCCTTTCACTCCTCCTCTTGTTCCCCTTTCTCGTTTCCTGATACAGAGGGGCACCGACCCAAAGACCGGGTTCTTCAAGAATTCAAAATTCTGTGGGTAACGTCCGCCCTGTCCCGTAGTGCCGTAGGTCTGTAATGAATTCAGAGGGGTATTGTTTAGAGAGGTTGTGGATTGACAGTGATTTGTCAGGGGCCTGCAGCTGCCACTTTGGCGCTCAGGTTACTTTTTCCATTTTCTCAGACTGGCATCGCCTCCTGATGCAAGCCCCCTGGCTCTGTTAAGCCCAGTGAGCCGCGTCGAGGGGGTGAAGAACCGAGCTAAATCCTGAGAGGTGCCCAGGTTTCCTTCAGTCGGACTCCGCATTCCCGTCCAGAGCAACCTTGTGTGCGTGCTTGTGTTACTCCTTTCCTTCAACATGTACCTGACGTGGCTGTGCGCGACGGAGAGCGGCGTGCTTGCGCTGGCCCTTCTGATCCGGGAGTGGGCTTGGTCCCTCGACACGCCGCAGCTGCCGGACGTGAAGCAGGGTTCCCATTTTTCTTTCTAGTTCTGAGAGAGTGTACTGGGGGTGTTTCGGGGGTAACTGGAAGTATCGAAGGTTTGTGATGTCTATGTAGGAACTCGACCTGTGTCCGTCCCATAGTCCATAGTGGAACTGTGTGTGCCGACGAGTGTGACCAGAGCAACCGGTATTACCACGGGGGTGTAGATCACCGGCCGAGCATAAATCTTTATAGCAGCTCTGGAGTGAGTCACTGTTGATAGAGAAAAATCCGCTGCAGCCTAGGTTGATGTAGTTACAGTGTATTACTCGTACCTTTACATAGCAGTGATAGTGCGAGGGGATGACCTGATCCGTTTGATAGAGAGTATCCTATGTAAATCAGAACCCCTTGTGATGTAACGTACTATGACGGAGATGTACTCATTTTTACTGATTGACTAAGCAGACAGATGTACATGCTGAATTTTAGCTAGCCGGTGACTATGACCCTGGTGAATACACACCTTGAGGTGAACAGTATCCAGCTAGTTCTGTCTGGTGAAGGTAGTCTGTAGGATACACAGTGTCCCGTGTCATGTCTGTGGTGCGCTGATGCACGGTTGTATTGGAGGTGTATGGATGCACAGATTTATTGCTCGTGTACTGCTGGGAGTGCGTTGCACTTACATTCATACCCCCGTTGTCAGCCCTGTGGTGGCAACTACAGGCCTTGCTGATTTGAGGCGAGGGGGATGATTGAGACGACCCTCTGATGGTGTCAGTCTCATTGTGCTGGCAATTGTTTGCTTGTGTCTACGTATGCTAGCCACTGTGTGTGTGGGCGTGAGTACCTGTGCACGCGTGTTCTGCGTCAGGAGATGTATCCCGCGCAAACCCCCCCGAAAGACATTGGCTTCTCCTCCGGGGGGAATATTTCACATCAATTGTTTAGTGTAGTTTTGAGACAGTCAGTCCATTTGCAAGTCAGCGAACGACCCCTGATGAGTGGGTGTCTCACATTTTTCTGTCTTTCAGCAGCCAGACAGTCAGCCAGTCGGTCTGCCTGTCTGTGTCTTGGTTGTGTATGGTTGTGTGTCGTTGACCTGATGCGTCGTTCCGGTTGCAACACCAGGCAATACGCCACACTAACCCAAAGCTGACCCATGTCAGCTAGCCATCTGCATCGCATTAGGCACTTTGCCACTCTGGCTTATGGGCCTGTTAGCTGGTGCCAACCGGTGACAGGCAGTTGTATCCGTCATGCCAGTGACTGAGAACCAGTCTGAGGGACTGCTGTATCCGAGTCTGCTGGCCAACCCGTGAGCCTGCACTGTTCACTGTTGCCTTGCGTGCAATGGTATTCAGTTTGAAGCTTCAGTTTTAGTTGCATGTATGGTGTTTTGTACCCGCTTACTTCCCCGTGTTTGCCGCAAAAATCAGTGTGGGTCTCGCCTGTGTTTGCGTGTAATGTGAGGGAGTACCCAGTTATGTATCACATGACCCTGAGGATGGTCCTGCCGTCAGGGTGAGGCAGTCTCTGGCAAGGACTGGAGGAGTGACGACCCTTCCCCGTACCTGTGTCCGGAAGAAGCCAGAGATCTACTTAGGTGTGAGTACCTTCTTGGCATCCTTCGTCTGATACGAGGATAGCTGGTAGCTGCCTAGTGTGATACAGGTAGTATGACAGTTGTCTGTAATAGCAGTCCAGAGGTCAGTGATAGCCTACAGGTGACTGAGTATACTAGTTCGTATGCGAGAGATGAACTTAGGTTTGATGGTAATGCCCCTAGTTACTCCGATGATTACGGTCATAGCTGTGTCTACTGAAGCTATTCAGGAATGTAACAGCAGCTACAAGGTTGGTTCTACTGTGATGTGCTGAGTGTTCACCTGGAGTGTCAGTCGCTGTGGCACTAATGTAACTCAGTGGCACCTTAGGACGTTTGAGCTCTAGTAGTCGAAAGTCTGTAGTCTGATGCTGCCGCATTCCAGTGTGACTTTCTTCCGTGTATTGTCTTTCGTCTGTCCAGCCCAGCTATGGCTTTCGGGAAGGGACAATGTATTTCTAATCCTAAACAGGTGTTGTTTGGAGGAGGCCTCTTTGTTTTCTTGTCTCCTTGAGGTGATGTTTCAGCCAGAAAATACTTTCTTTATTGTCCCCCTTAAGCCTAGCTGTGTGTGCATGACTGATTTTGAGTAACCCTTTGGGGAATTCTCAAGGCAGGTTTGATGTAACATCAGGCCCTGCCTTGTGCCGCATGGCTGAAGGTCTTACTCGATGTAGTGACAACTGTGTTTCTCTCCTCAGTCTCACTCACCATTGTTTCCATTTCTTCCCCAGCCATGGGCAGGTTGGCCCTTGGTTAGCAGTGGGAAGGCCTGGCGACACCCCCGCTATATGGGGTAGATTGGCTTCGTGTTGGGGAATGTTTGTTTATCTGAGGGTTACATAAATTGCTGAGTTGCCTACGGGATAGAATGTAGGTACCAAACCTTTTGGTCTGTGCATGTGTGCGCACACACCCCGTAGTTTGCACAGAGGTCACCCTTTTGCTACTTTGGTGGCAGTTTGCAATGTCTTTCTGAATCACTCGGTTCTAGACCCTGTAGTGGTACTGTCGGTACAATGGGCAGATGGGTGGTATAGCAGTTCTGACGTGTATGAGCGAGTCTGCTGTTACAACTGAAGGAGCTGTTACCACTGAGGAAAGCTAGGTGGCTTTCACTGTTGATTGAGCGCATCCTGATTGGGCGCCGGAAGAGACAGAGAAAAGAAGATTATAACAGTATGTCAGGTAATAGTAAAGAAATGACGAGACTTGCAAGAAACAATAAACGTAGAGGTTCCACGTATGCCTCTCGGAAAAATCAAGAATGAAGAATTCGAAATTTCAACATGAATTCAAAGAAAGAGGTATAAACATACAGGTTTTGTTTGCTTCGCATGCAGCATACTCGTTGCTTGTCTCGTGTTTCCCAGGATTAGCCGTGTTGCAGCGCAAACATGGATTAGAGGGACATATTGGAGGATTGCACGATGATTAGAGGTAGGATTGACTGATTGGAACACACACACGCCTGTATAAACGCTTTCTTTGCTTGTTTTTTGTCTTCTACGTCACTTGCTTCGCTCTCCGGCGGTAGGTAAGGTGAGTAAGCCCAGGAGGGGCCACCCCCTGGTTGAGTTCCTGATTGGGATGGGTATGGAGTGTTAGAAAAAGCATTGTTAAAAATAGTCGATTGCCAGGCTCTTGTATACCCGTGCATGCATATGGTGCATCAGAGGGTAGGCCACGCGAAGTGTTCACGGTATAACACTTGTTTAGGTTACCCAGGGGCTCCACCCCACGTTCTATAAGAGAACGGGTGGAGTTGCTTAAGCTTGCTTGCTTGCAACTCGGTTAGAGGACAGGGTATTATTTTCCAGCCTGAGAAGCATATAATACGTGGAGGCTGGCCAGGTTCCTCAGCTGTTAACTGAGTTCATCCGGCTTTGCTTGCAGCTGGGAAGGTCAGGGTGATTGGTGCAGTTGTTAGCCCTGCTAAACTATAAAGCGCAGATCACATAATCAACGAACTGTACCTCAGCCAGGCGTGGCGAGGACAGTCCGACCACATCATCATACACGCTGTGCACGCAAACAGGCCACTCCTCCCCTCCACGACCTGACAGGAAAACGTGTAGTGACGTCCCTGTTAGGCCACAGTCGCTTAGTAGCGCTGTGTTCTCTTGTACTTTCACTCGTTGGCCACTAGGGCCTGAGACATGTTCCTCCACAACGCCAAGTAGCGTGTGCGTGTTGGACTGGCAAGCCTGGGTGAGGGGTTGAGCACAGCGCTTGCTCATCGTTGGAAGGCTGGTGCCACTGTAGGGAGTGTAGTACCTTTAGTAGGTGTGTCACTGTCCCGCCTGTTTCCTGAAAATTTATCAGGGTTTTCGTGGGCAGTTACAGTGGTAGTCTAGGTTTTGGCCGCGTAGCAAACAGGCATTTTCATGCCTCATATCTTTTGGGCCACCCCTCCCCTGTAGTAGGCAGGTAGGTAGGAAAACCAATACCTTGGCGTTAGCAATGGGTATTCCCCCAAGGAAGTCTGGTGCCAGCACTGAAATTGGGCACCCAGGGGCGGAGAGACCCGGGGCGTACCCCGTCGCACCGTATGAAGACATCCGCCGGGTTTAGCAAGGGTGCAGACTTGGGCATAATTAGGACACCACTTGTGCAGCTTGCTCATAGGTCCTTAGGCTCAGCACACTCACACAAACATAGGCAGGTATAGGAAGGCTTCAGTCCCTAGGCTTTATCCGAGAGGCAACCGTTTCAGCGACCCTCAGCAACTCCCCTAGGTTGTTCTGGGACAAGTAGTCTACGGGAACGGAATTCAGGCGTCCCTCAGGAAGCACAAAGGCAGAAAAGGGTTCCAAGGTAGCTTTTTCAACTCCAAACCCTTCCCAGTGGGTGAGGAAATGCCACCCTTGGCGATAGCGGTGTCAGATAACCGACTTTACCACATAGAAGCCTTCCTTAGCCATCTCCCCGGCATTCAGGTCGGGGAGTTCCCCTTCAACTTCCATTGGGCTGGCAGCGCCCTGTAGGTCCAGAGCGGCGATCTCTTCATCGTTTAGTTCCCATTCTTCCCCACAGAGGTCCTCTGGGTAGTAGTAGCGCTTGAGCTGTTGAGCAGCGCACACGAGGGTTCCCCCTAGTGGGGGAGAACACCTCACGGTGATGCGGTGACCATCCACAGACAGGATCTTGTAGGGCCCAAAGTAGGGGTCATCACTGGTGGAGCGAGGCCAGGCGGGTAGCAGACTGTGGTGCACCACCACCCAGTCTCCCTCTTGGTAGGAGGCTGGCACCCGGTGCTTGTTCTTCTTGTTCCACTGGCCCTCCCTCAGTCTCTGGAGCATAGCCTTGCCTTGTCCACCTTGTCTTGTTGCTCCTTCACCCGATTACCCACAGTTGAGTAGGAATCCTAAGGATAGGGAGCGTGTAGGAACCACGCCGGGCGTCCCATGAGAAGGTCTTGTGGCGGATAGCCAATTGCAGAACTCTCTTGGGAGTTCATCATCAAGGATATGACTTGGGCCAGTCTCACCCAGTCTTTGGTGCGCTCAGTTTTGCACCATATCCTCACATTCTCCTTGAGAACTAGAATCTGTCGCTCACATAGGGGGTTACTCGTATGAGTATAGAGAATCCCCGTTGACACCTGGACATTCAGGGACCTCAGGACTCTCTTGTACCAGCCAGTGTCGGAGCGTACTCGGATGTCCTTGTCTCAGTTAATCTCTTTGGGTGCCCCATAGACGCAGAACCACTTTTCCAGGAGTATCTAGGTGGTCTCCTCGCGGGTGATGTGTTTAGTGCATGGGAACACCCTGGTAAACCTGGTCAGCCCACAGGTTACCACTAGGGGAAAATCGTAGCCCCCAAACTTAGGCATCTCTGTGTAGTCCACGTAGAGAACACGGTTGCCACAGTGCGGGATAGGAAGGGTCAAATAGAGACCTCTATCCCTGATATCCCCAGGTTTGCAGGACCGAGATAGACACTTGTCCACGATGGGGTGGAGGGTTTTCCGCAACTGATCATCACTCGGAACCACTGGCAGAACAGCTTCAGGGTACGGTCCGCTCCCACATGACCACTAGACCCGTGGGTCCACTTGAGGAGTGCCGGAGTACGGTCGCTAAGCACGACTATCCGGTTTTCCTGCCAGAGGTAGGTCTGGCCCCGCTTCCACTGCTCCTGCTTGACCGGGCCGGGTTCCAGACGTTTCTCCAGGCATTTGTAGATGTCCTCAAAGTCTTTCAGGTACTACATTTGTTGGAGTCCATCTAGAGTTCTGATCATGGTCATGTTGAGGTCCAGGTGTACGTCCATACGGCTGAACACCTCGTTGGCTAGCTCCTCATGCCTGGCACCAATCATGTTGCCAAAGTTGGTGCGGCTGATGTAGTCTGCACACTCGTTCTTGACGCCTTGGATATGATGTACTGAGAGCCGTAGCTGGCTCAGGTAGGTCCACCAGCGCCTGAGCTTAGGCTTCTCAGGTAGGGGTCCCTTCTGGAAGGTGCAGACCGGTTCTTGGTCACACAGCCAAACCACTGGGTTGCACCCCAACAATCGGGACTGAGGGGATAGCACTAGCATACCCGCCAGCAGTTCCTGATCATAAGTAGAGTAGTTACCGCGGGCCTGGTTCCATTTCCAGCCTCAATGACCCAGGGGAACCAGGACGCATTTCTCGTCAGGGTAGCTGTGCTTGAGGGTACCGTCTTGGTTCAGTCCATCAGTCCCCCATTGAGGAATGGCCGAGTCGAACTCCTCCTTCTCTAGTGCCTGCCACTGAAACAACGTTTCGCCTCCGCCCACATTGCTGGCGTCAGTCACCAGTAGAATTTCTCCTTGTGCTCTAGGCACGCCCAAGCACTTAGCGCTGGCCACTTTGTCCTTGAGCTCGTCAAACGCTTGTTGTTCTTGAGGGCCCCAGCCCCGGGTAGTACCCTTCTTGACGAGGTTCGTCTGGATGGCGCGGCGGTAGAAGTTGCAGGCCCCAATGAAACTGCGTACATCATGGAGTCCCTTCTTGGGGTCTTCATGTCGTACCTTAGCATCCATCAGGGGTTTGGCCTTACAGGCCGCAGGGGTCCACCACCCATAGCCAATGTCCAGCCCCAGGAACTGCATAGTCTCCTGCATGAACTCACACTTCTCCAGCTTGAGTCTGGTGTGGTCCTCCTGGCAGACTGAAAAGAACTCGCCCACGAGAATTAGGTGGTCCTCTTGAGTATTCGTTTCCAGGCATATATCGTCGATGTGTGCTTCCATCTGACCGCCCTGGGGTATGAGTTCTTGCACCACAGGTCTCCGACGGAGATGGATAGGATCTTGTTCATCAGCTCTTGAAAAAAAGCGGGTGCGTTAGCCATGCCAACGGGCAAGACCTTCCACTTGAACACCCTCCTTTGAGCGCTGACAAAGGCTAGGAGCTCCTGGACATTGGGGGTCAAGTCCACTTGCCAGAATCCACTCCGCTTGTCCCTCTTTGTCTTGTAGCGGCAGGAGGCTATCCTCTCAAGGGTTGACTCCATGTTAGGAATGGATCCTGAGTGGTTCATCGTCTTCTTGTTCAGCTCTCCATAGTCCACTACCAGCGGTTTGGCTGTAGACCCAGGCTTAGCCACCTGGAAACAGGGGCTCTAATGTTGGGGGTAGTCCCCATCCTTGTACTCTGGGACCAGGCCAGTGTCGATACATTCTTGTATCTGTCGCTCAGTCTCATGGGCCTGCTCTTTAGGAGCCAGCTAGGGTCTCCTACGTATCTTGTGACCCACGAACTCGGGCCTCAGCTTGAGGTCCATCTGCACCAGCTTGTCACAGGAAGCTGGAGGGGGTAGTTCTCCGAATACTTCCAGGCCGGTCCTGATCAGCTTCTGTACTCTAGGGTCCAAGAGCTTGATCTTGTCCTCCATGTCCTCGTCGGAGTGTAGATTGCTTGCCCCTTGGTGCATAGAGGCGGGGAGGTGGTCCTCAACCGGCTCAGCGTCCCTGGTCGTATTCTTCAGCCCTTGGTAGGCGTAGGGAAGGTCCCGCTCCACAGTCTCAGGACGGCGGTGACAACATAGACAGATTCGAGGGGGTTTGCACACGCATTCCTCTGAGAGTTCATCCTCCACAGGGGTCCTCAAATCAGATCAACCTCTCGTTGCCAGGTTGTAATCTTCTGTTCGAGGTCCTCCTTCAGTTCTTAGGCGACCGAAGCAGGTACGCTTTTGTACCAGGATGTCTGCAAATTTGGTATAGGTAATTTGCCCGATTTACCTACTGTTTTCTACCACAAAATTTGACTACTCAGTTTTTTGGCCGAATTACCCACGAAAATGCATGATTTTTCTCCAAAGAAGCTATCACAATTTTTGCCATTTTACCCATTGTTCTCTAAAATTCACCACATTATGGGGGTTCTTGACCTAGAAAACCTTGCTTTTTGTTGTTCTCCTCTCCATGCTTGTTTCTCCCACCTTAAAAATGCACTTTTTACGCCTCTGGTTTCCAAAATATTGTAGAATGGTACCAGTTTCCTATTCGTATTGCCAGGCCTCCCAATACGAGACATGAAACAATGTAATTCATTGCAATTACACACAGCTTCAGAGCATTCAGAAACAAGCAAAAACAGAATGCAGAGTATCAATACATTCTGTGCGTGGAGACGTGAGGCTTTTGGAATGCGAGGCCTCGCAATACTGACTGCTGCCTTAGGGTCAGTATAATCGTCATCTCCAGATGACGCTTCTGAAAACAGAGCTGAAATTGCAAATTGCCTAATCTGGAATGCGAGGCCTCGCAATGGAAGACAACATATCACCAAAAATAGGACTGCAACGCCCTTGAGGGCTTCTTCTTCTTCTTCAATCCTGCTGCCAACATCTTGCTCCGCAACGTTCAGCCCACTGCTGTTCCGGGATCCGGAAGGCTCAGCGTCCTCTTCACTCCCTGAGGCTGCGTCAGTGTCGTCTACGTCGGCTCAGCTACCGCCTGGGTTTTTAGCTTTTTCGGCTTCGGCGCCTAACTCGCCCAGGGCTCGTCCTTATCTGCATCGCCAGCCCGGAACGCCCCAACCTGCGTTGACTTCCGAGGAGATCGCCGATCAGATCCTGTCAGCGGCGGTTCATCGTCATCGTTACCGAGTTCTTCCAAGTCTTCGTCTGCAACTTCTGCATGGGCATGCTGACTTGGTTCCTCTGCCGCGGACACCTCGAGACGCGCATACCCCACGTGCTCGTCCTCAACCCACATTGGCATTCCAAACTGGATACAGAGCTCGCACTGCGCCAACCTGGTCTGGTCAAATCCCGCCTGCACACGCTATGTCGCCTCGTGATCGTAGCGCCGTGCCCAATCTGACGGCTTCTGTTTGGTCAATTGCAGAGAACAAACTTGCGGAGGATCATCCAACGCTGCCACTTTCGCCGCCATGTGCACATCGCGATCAAAGATCATGACGTTCTCTGTGCGGTCTTTGGTCCGCATTAGCGTTGCCATCCAAATATAAAGCACAAGGGGCATGAACCCTGGCTCATCACGTTCGCGGCGACCCAAACCGATGCATGGTGGGATCTGTAGTGGAGAGTAGCGAGATGGCAAAGACACTGCGAGGCCTCGCAATCCAAAACCGTTGTACATACCTTTTTCTTGATCTTCACACCGGCCAGCAGAACTAGCGCTTTTATTTGAAATCCGCCTTTTCCTGTCTTGCCTGCGCCAGGTAGCCAGTGACACACTTGCACTCTTTCATACCAGTAATTGTTCTCCGCAATCCCAGGCGTCTCAAGAACTGTTTGCAGGGCGTCCCAAACAGGCTCTACCTCGCCGTAGATCAAAAGCACGGTTTCAGGGTTGTCTATCAACTTGGCCATCACAACAGGACTTACAGGATCAGCATCGCATGCCAGATTCGCATTCAGAATCATCATGTCGGTGTCCAGAGCCTCCAAAAACTTCAGGGGATCTTGCGGACCTTTGTAGGGGGCGCACAGCATTTTGACGACCTTTCCTGTGACCTCAACGTTCACGACGTCCACCTTCCCGGTTAGGCATAAAGCATGCGCACAAACACGAACCACACCCATATATCCCCATTCCTCCATAGGCTCCAAGCACCAGGGGGTACATGACGAAAAAAAAACCGCAAAAGGTATGGAGCGGCCACGGACCAAGGGAGAACAATGGTATGGCAAACAAGTATGTCCAAAATACGAAGGAGGGCGCCAAGAGGTCGAACCACGCACACATACCCAAACATACACAAGACCGCAAGGTGAAAAAAGATGGAGACAAGGTCAAGGAGAAACATGGTATGAAACCCCATCCCCCGCCCTACCCACACAACATGCACACGCTCTCGCTATAGGGGATGACCACAAACCACGGGGAAACAATGGTATGGCAAACAAGGGATGACCACAAACCACGGGGAAACAATGGTATGGCGAACAAGTATGTTAAGAATGCGAAGGAGGGTGCCAAAGGGATGGACAATGCACGCATACACAAATGTACACAAGGCCGCAAGGTGAAAGAAGACGGAGACAAGATCAAGGAGAAACATGGTATGAAACCCCACCCCGCCGCACCCACAAACATGCACACGCTCTCTCTATAGGGGATGACAACGAGAAGCTACACAAGGTATGGCAAGTATGTTACGAGAAAAAAAAACAAAGGCGCCTTCCACGCCCTCTCTATAGCGAAAACACAAGGCAAAGAGATATGTCATCGAAGACGCTACGGAAAAAAGAAAAAAAAAGGAGACACAAGGCACAACACGCAAAAACAACCAACCAACCCTCCAAAGGCCTGCACACGCTCTCTCTCTACAGGGGGAAAAATGCGCGGTGGGACAAATAGAGAGGTATGTGTTTGGCATTACACATACCACGCATTTCTCCTACACGTCTACAGGACCTCTTCTATTGCTTTTCTTCTGCTTTTTGACCACAACCATGCCGACCGACGACGAGAACCAACAAAGGTATGACACACCCCACAAACCACACACCGCTCGCACACTCACGCACACACACGGCAACCACACCGCGCACGACCCCTGCACCCCACCCACACCAACGCGAAGCGCCAACAAGCACGCACACACACACCAAAACCAAAAAGAAGGGCACCCTGGGCCCCCACCACCACAACCAGTGGACCTCAGCCAGGAGTGGCGGGGAACCACGCCCACGGCCCTCGGCCAGCAGTGGCGAGGGACCAGCAACGGCACCCGGCGGCGGACCCCAGTCAGGAGTGGCGGGGCCCCGCAACCAAGCCCCTCAGCCAGGATTGGCAAGGGGCCAACCACCACCGCACAACGGCGGACCCCAGCCAGGAGTGGCGGGGCGCAGCACCCAGGTCCCTCAGCCAGAAGTGGCGGGGGACCCACACCACAAACCAACCACAGCCACACAAACACCAGCCGCAAGCCTCAACCGAAAGAGGCGGGGACAACAAACCACAGACCACCGGCACACCACACACACGCAACCGCGCACACCAGCGCACGCGGAAGACACACCCACCGCACCACCACACCACACCACCAACAACGCGGACACCACCAGCACGCAACACACAACACAGCACGGCCACCGCGCGCACCCACACACACCACAAACACACACAACAAGGGACACCCCCACCCGCGAAACACCCCACCGCAACCGGCAGGCCCCAGCCAGGAGTGGCCGTGAGCCGCACACCACCACCGCCGGAGGACCCGAGCCAGGATTGGCAGGGAAACGCACCCGGGGCCCTCAGCCAGGAGCCACCACCACCGGCAGCGAAAACCAGCCACGAGTGGCGGGAAGTCGCACATAGGAACCTCCGCTAGGAGTGGCGAGGCACCAACCACAGCACGCACCAGCCACACCTCCACCAACACACCACGACGCAGCACACCGCACGCAACCAACACACCACACACGCACGGACACACACAGACACAAACGCACGCGGAAGGCACGCCCACACCCGCACCACCACCAACACAGACACCACGAACACACACCACACAAACCAGCACAGACACCACCCGCACACACTGTGCCACAAGCACACACAACACGGGAAACCCCCACCCGCGGAAACACCCACCACCGCGGCCGGAGTACCCAGCCAGGAGTGGCGGGGAACCGCCCCCGAGACCCTCAGCCAGGAGTGGCAGGGGCCCGGCCACCACCACCACCAGCGGAGCCCGCAGCCAGGAGTGGCGGGGAACCGCGACCGGGACCCGCAGCCAGGAGTGGCAAGCGACCACACACCACCGCCGCCAGCGGACCCGAGCCAGGAGTGGCGGGGAACCGCACCTGAGGCCCTCAGCCAGGAGTGGCGAGGAGCACCCACCACCACCGACAGCGAAACCCAGCCAGGAGTGACGGGAAATCGCACTCAGGAACCTCCGCCAGGAGTGGCGAGGGACCAACCACGGCACACACCAACAGTAAGAAAAAGTCACTACCATGTCTTTCTTGGGGTACTTCATCCAGGCTACAGCCCCCTTTTTTGCCTACGAAGGTACTGAGACTAACACTTAAACATTTTTGTTTCTCTCATGAAGCTTTAAGTACACTTTCTCAGCAACTAGGGTTATAACCCTAGCACCCCCATGAAGTTCACCCCTACCACTCAAAGGAGCGGAGGTATCATCCCTCATGGAGGTTATACCAAAAAAGAGTAGGCACTTCATGCCTTGGGCCTTGTACGTTAAGCCTAGTGGTCTCCCACCTCAGGACCCCTATACTGAAAGGTTTCTACTACTTATTGTGGTTCCAGATTGTAACTGTTTCTGAATTCAGTTTCTTGGCCAAGTCATTTCCTGTGTCTGACCTAACTCCTATGCCCCAGATTCCTAATCAGCTCCATTTCATCCAAAAGAGTGCACATGAAGTGCTTGATGCTATCTTGGAGGCCTGAGTCATGCCAGTTTTCACATAAAATCATTTGTTTTGTTTATAAAGCCATTTGAGCTGCATATTTGATTCCTCATTTGTCTATATGCAGCCCCTCTTTGCTTACAATGCTTTGATTTGAAAGAATAGTATCACACTTCTGACTTTGATCCTGTTTGTGGTGTTCCTTGTTCGTGGACTTTACCTTTTTGCAGTTTTGGGGTAACATCTTTTGAAATGCAATCAAGGTTTTCAATATCAACAACAAGCAAGGGACATCAGAAGCTCTTTCTGGTAGCAGAGTGCAACACCCTCGCCAAGCTAAAGCACAAGACATCCACAGCGTATTGAGCAATCTCACGTCCATCAGTTAAACTCAGCGCGAAGACCCTGCCAATCAGGTCCCAGCCAACGGCAGGGCCTGTAGCAGGACCTTCCAGGGCTCTGTCTCTGAGCAGAAGAGATGATACAGTCGTTGTGGACACTACTCGCTGGCGCGGAGAGCACCAAGCAAGAGGGGCGGAAGAAAAATATATGAGAGAAGCCCCTGAGGCGCCTGTGTTAACCCAGGAATGCCTCAGAAGCCTTGAAGGGGGGGATCCAATGGCGGCTGCCCTCCTGTCTGTCGTATCTTCCTTACCTCCTTCTGAGGATGCCCCTGATCCTGAAGCCCAGGCCGCGATGGAGAAGGTCGCCACCGCCAAAGTGAAAGCCTGGAGAAAAGCGGGAAAACAGGAGGAGGAGAAAGAACAGATGAAGGCGTATCCCATCTTCGGCACCACGTGGGGTGAGGGGTTCGAAGCACCTTATGGGGAAACATCCGCCACGACGTCCAATGACTCCTCGGAATGGGAGGTAGACTGAATATCTAGAGAGCCTACCCCGTCAATGCCTTCGAGGCCAAGACCACCTTCGCCCTGTGGGGTGTGCCCCGAACCCGTGCGCGTGGAAAGAGGTTTACCTGCACGTATGGCTGCCCCTAGACTCGGTCTGGGTGAGACCATGGAACTCCTTTCCCAGGTTCTGGGGGCTGGGGATGAAGGTCCTGATTTGAGTGCACTGTCTGCAGCACTCAAGGCTAAACTGGGGCTGTCTGAACTGAAGAAGCCCCCCTCAACCATGTCCCCGGCTGTTGAACTCCTGACCCAGGGCGTGAAAAGCTGCAACTGGATCCGCAGCACCCCCTTGAACACTTGTCCAAGCCCTTTCCATCCTCGTGTGAGGACTGTTCCTGTATGCACTATTGGGGATTCTACTGAGGCTGAGATAGAGGACTATGGGCTGGCTGCACTGGCGCCAATTCTCACTGTCTACCCCTCGGTCCCCTCAGGTGGAAAAGGTGACACTGGTGTACCAGGTCGGGGAACGAAGGGCATCGCCACAGCGAACCTTCAGATCGAGCTCCCTGAGTTAGATCCTAAAAAATTGCCCGAATGGGCCGAAGAGTTTTCGGAGTTTCTACTCCTCACCGGACAGCAACATGCTGATGTCCGGACCAAGTGCACGCTCATCAAGAAGTCGTGCAAGAAAAAGTTCCTTCAGCGGCAGGTGAAAACTGCCATCAGGAAGAGCCCCAGTTGGGGAGACTTCCTTAAAGGACTGGAACAAATGTAGCCAGTCTACGAAACGGACCTGAGTGTCCGTACAGAGATAGAGGAACTACCCCCACTTCATGAGTTCCCCACAGCTGCCCGTAATTCTGAGTTCGTGGCGCAGCTGGTGGAGCTAATGGGGAGGATGAACCCCTCCTCATACGGGCCTACGGAGCCTCATCTGTGGCTTGTGGGTAAAATTCCTCGCAGGACTTGGGAGAATTGTAAGGAGACGTCCGAGAGGAAATCCCGGACTCATTCCTACGATGAGTTGGTCGATCTTCTGATGGAACTTGCCATGGAGAGAGAAAACGACTCTCACATGGATAAATAACTGCGCAAACATCTGCGGAGGGAGGCCCCTGCTGAAAAGCCTCAGGGAGAAAGGTCCCCACAGCCCCACTCTAACCCCGGGAAGAGTACGGGAGGGCAACTGAAGCATATGAAGGAGACCCCCCCCCCCGCTAAAGGCAAGGGAGCCCCCAATCCTTTTTATTGCCAGCCTACGGACGACAAGGGGGGACCATGTCACGCCCCTGACTGCGATGGACGCAGCTCCTGTATGCTCCAGTTGCGGCGGACGCAGAAGACCAAGGATGGTCAGGAGGTCAAACACCAGGCCCACTTCCGCTGCACTATCACGTTTGGCTACTGCGGCAAGAGGAGGCACTACGAGGACGAGTGCCACATAAAACGCCGCGAGTCCGAGAAGCTAAAGAAGGCCGAGGACGAACGGCGTAAGAACGCCGATAAGAGGGGGGGAGGCAGTACCCCTGGGGGAACTCCCGGTGGAGGTAACACTGGAGGAGAACAAGGAAACTCCGCACCCCCCTCAGGTGGAAAAGCAGGCCCGGCTCCCAAGGGTGAGCAGCCTGGAGGGAAGCGAACCGTACCCTCTACCCCCAGCGCGGGTGGCGCTGACAAGGGAAACGAGAACGCCAAGAAGCGCCACCTCAACTGGCACTCTAAGTGCCTGCAGGCGGCGGGCTTTGAAGTGAAATTCCCTGAAGGGGAATAGGGGGGCGGCTCCGAGGAAGGAGATTCGGTTTTCTGGATCACCGTCAAAAAAGGTGATCCGGTTTACAAAGCGGTCTTGGACACGGGCGCCACGCTCTCAATCGTGGCCCGCAGATTGCTAAAACAAGCCAAGATCCGGAAAGCCAAAACAGTGGCCATAAGGGTAGGGGATGGTCGGACCATCCATTCCCTGGGGGGGGTTGATGTGACTGTCTGTCTAGGCGATGATGAGGTGACGCAGCACTGCAAAGTGCTTGACACCGACGCCTTTGACATTGTCATTGGCACTGATTTTCTGCGCTTCAACCCCCAGGTGAAGTTGCTGTGCTTGCAACGTCCCAACGCCCTTCACTGCGATTTTGGCAGTGGCCTATACTCTGTCCCTCTGGAGCTGTCAGGTCTAAAAGAATCCGGTCTACGTTACGTGAACCGGTCTTACAGAACTGAGAACTATCAGTTGGTGCGACCAGTGTTCGAGAATGGACTGGCCGCCCTGCAGCTGGACCTGAATGAAATTCAGGTAGAACTGTTCGCGAGTAAAAAGCAGCATCTGATGCAGCTCTACTGTTCGCGGAACCTAAACAATGCGCACCGCTTTTACTGGAAATCAATGGGGTTGTTTTACGCAAACCCCCCTTTCTCCCAGCTCGCCAAGGTGATTACCGAAAACGCCCTCGAAGGAGCGAGAGTGGTCCTGTGCACCCCCGACTGCGGTACCACAGGTGAACACGCCTATTGGAGGCGCCTCTTGGACCGTATGACCGTGGGAAGGACTGAACTGCCCAACGGTCCCATCTAAGTCCCTGAGGACTCTCAGGAGACCATGCCTGCCCCTGAATGGGGCAGTTTCCTATCCATCGTAGATGGTGCTCTAAACCCCGTGCCCGTGAGTGACCTTGATCAGGTTGTACTCAAGGAGTTGATGGCTGAAAACAAGAACCTTACCCTCCATGATCTCAAGAAGAGGTCTGAGTACTCTTCGGTTACCACTACGAGTGGTGAGTGCCCCGATGAGCCGGAGACACCAGCAGTCTCTACTCCGCTAGCTGATGCTGACGACCGCCTGAGCGATATCGCCAGTGTAATACCCCTGGTCGACCCGGAGATTGTGACACTGAAGCATAGCGCTTTCCTAGCGCAGTTGCTCATGGAAGAGGTGGATCTCGGCGAGTCTGCCCCTGATGGGTCTAATGATCACGCCGTGTTCTCTATGAGGGCCACTGATGGCCCCTCAGGTCAGGTACCTGGCGCTAAACCCTCACCCAATAACATGCCCGTCTCTTGGTATGACGTGCGGGAACTACAGCAGGTCCTGTGGGCTAAGGCTGAGGGTAACGAGCGACGGACCCGCCTGGACCTCCTCAAGAGGACCTGGAAAACCTCTATTTGGTCTGAGGAGGATGATGAAGAGATGACTCTCCCCTTTCCTGAGACCCCTCTGGTATACTCCCTCCACTTTGCCCAGGAACGCCAGGAATGGGAGGATGAGTTGCCCCCCGAAACGGTGGGGCGTATAAAAAAGCAGGATAAAGGGAAGAGTAACCTCCGCGCTGAGGAGGATTTTTCTGAGAAAGTGGAGAGCATAAATCTCGACCCCCATCTCACTAAGCTCATCCACAAGTATCAGGAGGTTTTTGGAGCGTTGCACCCACCCCTGTCTTGTAAGAAACTGGTCCAGATGGACCTCAAACTCAAACCAGAGTTTGAAGGGTCGGTAGTGAGGCGGTGTCCATACCCCGCCCCACAAGACGAAATCAACGGGATCGAACGCCAGATCGAAGAGTGTATAGATGCTGGCCTTGTCGAGGAGTATAAGCACGGGGACTACCCCCGCCATTGTAGCCCTTGTTTTCAGGTTGCTAAACCTGGGTCCACTGCTATGCGCTTGGTCGTTGACTATGGGGAGGTCAATGGAAAGACCCAGAACCACTCAGTGACTATCCCCAACATGGAGAACACCCTGGAGAGAATCGCTAAGTGTCGATTCAAGACCAAGATGGATAAGCGCAGTGGCTTCTGGCAAGTAGACCTAACCCGAGCAGCCCAGGAACTGCTCGCCTTTGTAACCCCTAAGGGCCGTGTCTTCCGCTGGAAGGTCATGCCCTTTGGTGTCGCGAATGCCCCTGCTCTCTTTCAGGAGGTGATGAACAAAATCCTATATATCCTGAGACGCAGACCCCTTGTGCAGGAACTGGTTTCCCGCGGGGCTGAGATGGAGGCCCACATCGACGACGTGAGCCTGGGTACTAATACCCAGGAGGATCACAGCCTCCTCCTGCAAGAGGTTTTCACCGTCTGTCAGGAAAACCATCTCCGCATCAAACTCGAGAAGTGTGAGTTTATGCGAGAGGAGATGGAGTACCTGGGGTTTGACGTGGGGTATGGCTGGTGGAAACCAGCCGCATCTGAGATGCAGCCCCTACAGGACATGCAGATACGTGACGACCCTAAGAAAGGTCTACACGATGTGCGGAGTTTTATTGGCGCCTGCAATTTTTAGCGACGCCATATCCACAATTTTATGCATTCATCAGCCCCCCTGACTGACCTTATAAAGAAGACCAACCCTTGGCGGTGGACCGACAAGGAGGAGGCCTGTTTCCAGGAGTTGAAGAGGAAAACATCCTCCACCAACTGCCTGGGGGTGCCCCGCCCTAAAGACGAGATAATACTCGTCACGATTGCGTATGACGTAGGGGGGGGTGGTACCCTATACCAGTGGCAGGAGCTTAACCCCAATGAGTTGTCGCACTGCCAGTTTCACACTTCAGGTCTGAACCGCGATGGAAGCCTGAAGCATGACTATCCCGCCAATGAATGGCGTCTGGTGCCACTGGGACACTGGAATTGGAAATGGAACCAAGCGCGTTCCAATTACAGCACCTATGACCAGGAACTCCTGGCCGGTATGTTGCTGCTTTCGTCACAATCACGACTCCTGGGATCTAACCCTATTGTCTGGCTGTGTGACCAGGAACCTGTGAAGTCTTTTCAGAAGGGCCCACCACCAGAGAAAGCAAAGCTAAAGCGGTGGTGGACTTACCTGAGCCAGTTCAGGCTGACAGTTCATCATATTCCTGGAATAAAGAATGAACTGTCTGACCATATATCGCGCAACAACTTCGATGCGCTTATAGGTGAGAGCTCTGAGGCGCTCGCCAGAGAGGCTTTCCAGCGTATGGATGTCCAGCTTGACCTGTCCATGCGCACTGCTGGTATCCTGGAGGGTTGGAGTCTAACCGACTATCAGTCAGAGTATAAAGAAATACTACAAACCCTCAGCACTGGTCTCCAACCCCGTGTCATTGACGGGCACCAGTGGTATAAAAACAATCAGTAGCTCTTCCACGAGGACCGAATTGTGGTGCTGAGGTACGACTGGATGGGTGCCTACAGTGGTCCCATCTCAGTTCTGGTCACAGTGGCGCTAATCGCTCAGTGAACTTCTTCCGTGAGTGTTTCTACTCTAGTCTAACCCTGACTGAACTGAGGTCGCGTATGCAGACCATTGTGGACGCTTGTGGCTGTCATGCCAGCAAGCAGAGCGACAGTAGGGATAGGGGCCTGATCTCCAGCTTACCCATACCCTATTGTGCTAACTCTCTTCTCTACGTGGATTTCATCCACGGCCTACCACGCTTCGGCGGCTATGATACTTGCCTAGTGGTCACCTGTGGCCTATCTCGCTTCACCCGTGTGTTCCCTTGTAATAAGAAAATCACAGGTGAGCAGACTGTGAAACTGTTGGTCGAACAATGGTTCGAACCCTATGGAGCACCTAAGCACGTGCACTCTGATGAGGATGTACGCATCCGCAGTGACACTTGGTGGTACAAACGAGTGCTAAATGCCCTCAACGTGGAGGTAACCACAGGTGTGCCCTATACCCACACGCTTAATCCTCTCTGTGAGAGACAGAATCGTGTGGTGGAGCAAAACTTAAGAATCCTGATGACACAGGAGCGTACCAAGGACTGGGTACGCCTAGTGCCCTGCACAGTGCTGACCATGAACTCACAGAGGGGCTCACCTACGGGTTCCACCCCCCACGAACTGTTCCAAGGAGGACGACCTGCATGGTTCTTCAAAACCCCCTTTCCTGAGGACTTCAAGAACCCTTTGGGAGATTGGTTGGAACACAAGCAGTCTCTGGCTAACCAGGCTGGGAGTAACCTGAGACACATTCGTGACCGTGAACTGAGCCGACGGAACCGCCTACGGCGACCTGCCAGCTTCAGGGTTGGTGACCTTGTTTTGGTTCACCATTCACGCCTATTGTCCTGGCCACGTAACTGCCTACAGGACCCTTATTTTGGACCCTATCGTATCATCAGGATAGATGGATCCAGGATCCATGTCAGGTGCAGTCCACGTCCAGGTGGTGAACTGCTGTGTGCACCTAAACAGTTGAGGCACTATCACTCCCCTGACGATTTGTCCTTGGATGAGTGGCGCCTCAGCGACAGTGAGGTCGAGCGTATAGACCTAGAGAACACTGCCAGTCCAGAGGATGCAGACGAACTCGAAGAGATGACTGCTGAAGAGATGGCAGTCGATGGTTACTACGTGGTTGCAGGTATTTCTCGCCACGAGTAGAAACAGGGCTGGAAATCCGTAACCCTGTGGGATGGCTATGGGTTATCCGAGGCGACCTGGGAACCTAAGTCAGCCTTCATACAACCAGATGGGAGTATCAACCCTATTTTCCGCTCCTACCTCGTTGAGAACAACGAGGGGCAGCTACTAACCCGTGCTGAGACTATGTTCCAGCGTAAAAAGCGAAACTAATTTCCCTGTGTCAGTCTACTGACTGTTTTCTAACCTCACAGGTGCAGCGAGCACTCTTGTGCAGACGTGCCTGTGTATGGTTGTAAGAGCAGTTGTCACAGTTGCCCCGCATTGCATCGCAGGACAGGACCGTTAGCCCCCCGTGACAACCACTCCCTCGCCGAAGGCCATTGGTTTTTCACAGACTACTGCTTACTGAGCACTGCACTGACCCTGTCTGTGCCGTGCCCTGACCCATAGGGTTCTATCCTTCCTTACAGGGTTTACCATACCCCTATGTGTGCTACGCATGTCTGTGTGTGTCTCACTTCTCTCCCCGGCGTGGCTCCCGGAGACCCGGCCTCGCGGACGTCGGACCGAAGGTCCTAATCAGGTACTATTTCCACTCCTATGGCGCCCAATTTCTGTGCTGGTGCCTATCCTTGGGGGAAGACGGCAAAAGCCCTACCTACTAGAGGGGAGGGGTGGCCAAGTGTGCTAAGGGCATACAAAACGCCCATTTTTGCTAAAGGCCAAAAGCTAACGCACTCCCCTGCCCACGTGGAAAAGCACGCGGGACAGGAGACACCACTACTCTACACACCCTACCTACAGTGGCACCATCCTGGCCCCCCACTCAGGACTATCACTCCTACACGCACGCTCTACTGGGTGGCGTTGATGGTGGAAAAAAGGCTTAGCGGCTCACCTGTGAGAGTGCAAGAAAACACAGAGCTACTAAGCTTCTGTGGCCTAACAGGGACGCCACAACGCGTTTCCCTGCTAGGGCTTGGAGGGAAGGGGTGCTCTTGTTGCGTGCACAGCGTGAATGATGAAGATGTCGGGCTACGCTTGCCACTCCTGGCTGAGTCGTAGCTTGTTGTTTGTGTGATCAGCGCCGTATATTTTAGCACGGCTCAATCGACTGCACCAGTTCACCCTGACCTTCCCACCTGTACAACAGAGGCCAATGGACTGGGTTCAAGACGGAGGAACCAAGACACACTGCACGTATTATACGCTTCTTAGTGTGCCCTATAATACACTGTTCCTGAACCCAGTTGCAAGCAAACAAGCTTAAGGACTTTGCCCGTTCGCTTATGGAACGTAGGGCGAAGCCCTGGGTAACCGGGCAAGGGTTCATACCGCGTGCACAGCGCGTGGCCTACTGTCAAATCCCTTTAATGCATCGTGTGCACGCATGCAGGGAAGGGAGGCGAGACCAAAACCACTTTAACCACACTGACTCAACCAGAAGGTGAGCTCCTCCTGGGCTTACCTACCTTACTCACCACGCATCATGTGAATGCCGAGGAAAATAGGAGCGCAAAACAACCCTACGCGCTTAAACAACCCTACGGCGAATTATAAACCACCCTAAGCAAATAATGCACTGTGTGTCATGCACGCCTCCCTAGTCTTGTGTCCTGCAGAAAGAGAGAGAAAGTGGCGCACTGCACAGCGCAAAACAAGCCTAAGCGTTTTAAGCAACCCTACATTAGCGCTACGGCTACGCACGAGCACACAAACACGAGCAAGCGCTTTCTATACTTACCTGTGAAGAGAGAACAAGGGTGAATTGGGGTACAGGGAAAGCGCCACAGCGTGTGAATGCCTCGATTGGGCACATGCATCGCGAGCACAGCGCATATTCTAACCCTACGTGCGCGCTGCGCGCTCCATTCGCATCGCATACCTTTCATTCCTGTTTTGACCTGTGCAGAGCAAGAGAGAGGAGCACCCCAACCCCCAACGAACACAGCGTTGACAACCCTAACGTTTTAAAGAAGCAACCAACACGAACGCAATGCATGCGTTTGAGATGACACTGGCATACCTGAGAGGTGGGTTGTCCACCTGCTCTGTGGTTTGGGTTGAGTTTGAATACTTTTCCCTAAAGTTTATAGAAATTTTGATGCAACTGTGCAAAAATTTCCTTTAGAACTTTAAAAACTACGGCTCATACCTTCTTTTTCAAAAGCCGTTTACGCTTGAGCAACCTTGTTTTTGAAGTCCGCTTCCGTTGCGCTTGTCTGCGACTTTGAGGTTTGGTGTAAAAATGACGATTTCTTGCGTGATTTTCTATTTTTTTCAGCTCCTGGAGATTTGTGTCCTCCATTGGGAGTATTGCTCCGCCCTGGCCCTTGGTCAGGGCGTTTGCTAAAACGCTGTTTATACAGCGATGACCGTCCGCATTAGAGCGGTCGATCATACCCTAGTGGGTAGCAATGCAGACTCTAGGGAGGAGGTCATGGGTTCAAACCACACTGCCCGCCAACTGTCTTTCCAAAGGTTTACGCTCACGCCAGCTACTTTTGAGGAATACCCCTTCGAAGGGACATCATTCACGTTACATCACGCTGTTTCTAAAGGGTACCAGCAGTGTGAACAGCTTCTATGGACAGATGAGGAGGTTTTGTGAAGGTGTACGCCATTTTCTGAGGTAATTTCAGGGTACTTTGAGCCTTTTTCCTTGGTCCTACTAGCTTAGCTAACTAGTATCCCAGGGGGGAGTAAGAATAAGTCACTACCATGTCTTTCTTGGGGTACTTGATCCAGGCTACAGCCCCCTTTTGTGCCTAAGGAGGTACTGAGACTAACACTTAAACATTTTTGTTTCTCTCATGAAGCTTTAAGTACACTTTCTCAGCAACTAGGGTTATAACCCTAGCACCCCCATGAAGCTCACCCCTACCACTCAAAGGAGCGGAGGTATCATCCCTCATGGAGGTTATACCGAAGTAAAGTAGGCACTTCATGCCTTGGGCCTTGTAGGTTAAGCCTAGTGGTCTCCCACCTCAGAACCCCTATACTCAAAGGTTTCTACTACTTATTGTGGTTCCAGATTGTAACTGTTTCTGAATTCTGTTGCTTGGCCAAGTCATTTCCTGTGTCTGACCTAACTCCTATGCCCCAGATTCCTAACCAGCTCCATTTCATCCAAAAGAGTGCACATGAAGTGCTTGGTGCTATCTTGGAGGCCTGATGCATGCCAGCTTTCACATAAAATCATTTGTTTTGTTTATAAAACCATTTGAGTTGCATATTTCATTCCTCATTTGTCTATATGCAGCCCCTCTTTGCTTACAATGCTTTGATTTGGAAGAATACTATCACAATTCTGACTTTGATCCTGTTTGTGGTGTTCGTTGTTCGTGGACTTTACCTTTTTGCACTTTTGGGGAAACATCTTTTGAAAAGCAATCAAGGTTTTCAATATCAACAACAAGCAAGGGACATCAGAAACTCTTTCTCCAACCACACCTACACCCGCACCAGCAACAAGCCCCTGCTGGCCCCAGCAACACACCCACACACACACGCGCGCACATCAACACACACAGAAGACACACCCACACCCACGCCACCACCAGGAAGCCACGACACGCACACGAGCACAGACACCACGCGCGCACACACAGCACCACAAACACACACACCACGATAAACCCCCCACCCAACCCCACGTTACGGCCAGCGCCGTGACTGGCGGACCCCAGCCAGGAGTGGCGGGGAACCGCAACCAGGACCACACCCAGGAGTGGCAAGCAACCACGCACCACCGCCGCCAGCGGACCCCAGCCAGCAGTGTTAAGGGACCGCACCCGGGGACCTCAGCCAGGAGTGGCGAGGAACACCCACCACCACCGGAAGCGAAGCCCAGCCAGGAGTGGCGGGAAAACGCACGCAGGAACCTCCGCCAGGAGTGGCGAGGGACAGCCCACAACACACACCATCCACACCCACACCCACACCTACACCAGCAGCAAGCTCCAGCCAGGGAAACAAACTCGCCACACACCACACACGCACCAACACACACGGAAGGCACACCCACACCCACACCAGCGCAACAAACACACAACACACACACCGGCACGCGCCGCGCCACAAACACACGCAACACAGGAAACCCCCCACCAAACCCCGCGGAAAAGGCCACCACCGCAGCCAGCGGACCCCAGCCAGGAGTGGCGGGGAACCGCACCCAGGACCCTCAGCCAGGGGTGGCAAGGGACCACCCACCACCAACACCAGCGAGCTCCCAGCCAGGAGTGGCGGGGGAACGCACCCGGTGCCCTCAGCCAGGAGTGGCGAGGGAAGGCCCACCCAGAACCCACAGCCGGAAGCGAGGGACCACGCCCCGCAAACCGGCGGACCTCAGCCAGGAGTGGCGAAGGCCCACACCCCTTCCAACACCAGAGGACCGGAGCCAGGAGTGGCGGGAAGCCACATGCAAGACCCTCAGCCAGGAGTGGCGGGGGACCACCCGCCGCCACCGGCGGCGAATCGCAACCAGGGGAGGCCGGGACACGCACACAAGCAACTCGGCCAGGAATGGCGAGGAACTGCCCCCCCACCACCACGACCCCACCCCACCCAGGAGAGATGGGAAACCCACCACCACAAACCACACAGCGGAAGGGGGGGCGGGACGAAGGGGGCCCACGGGAAACGCAGGAAAGGGACCCAACCTCAGGGGTTTGGGGGCCCCCCCGGTGACAGTATCGGCCCCACCTGAGCACACGCAATAGGGTGGGATACGCCCGGCACTGTTGGTCAGCGGCCCGCGGTGGCACCGGCCTGGGGGAGTGACCAATGGGCCTGACCAAGAGCAATCCCCACAGCACGTACTGCGGTTGGGGCCCAGCGAGGGGCTGCGGGTAGGGCACACCGTCCATCGGGGCAGGCGAGAGACACGCCTGTCCCGCAAGGACTCCCCTGCGACCCACAGTGTACCCGACCCTGGTGTGGGGAACGGCTGGAATACCTGGCTATGGAGCAGGTCCATTTGTACTGAGCGGGTACAAATAGACGGCTCGTACAACAGAGTTACACCCTGACAGGGAGTGCAAGCATCGGCCTCCGCAAGGGGAAACACCAGGGGAAGGGATCCGAGCCAGCGTCAAGGACCCCCCCCCCCACCCACCACAGCCGGCTAGGCCCGGGCAAGGCGCCAGGGGAACACCGCCCCAAGCAACGCGGCAAAGAGAAAGAGGGGGGAGGGCACGGCAAGGGGGCGGTGGGGGGACACACCACCACCAACAGAGGCCAGCCAGGGGAAACACACCCGGATCCCACAGCCAGGGCGGGAGAGGGGCCACGACACACAGCCCCCACAACCACAAAGAGTCGCCAAACCAAGCCCAGAAAAGCGAGGACAGGCACCCAAACGCACCACCAACACACCGCACACACGCCCAGGCGCGCACACAACACACACCGCCACAGCCGCCACCAATACGAGCCCCACGAAGGCACACCACACACAAAAGCGCGAGCACCGCCCGCACCACAAACGCACACAACACACGAAAACCCAAAGAACAGGAACCCAGGCACCCCCTGCCAGGGGAGCTGCAGGGCTGCCAGAAACACCGCTAGGACACAAGGGTAGACCCACCAAGCCCTCAGCCAGGAGTGGCGAGCGCCCACACCCAGCAACACCGAACAACCAACCACGTCCAAAAGCACACCCTGGACCAGAAACTGCGACACCCACACCAGCACCGCCACCAACACCAGAACCACAACCACCCACACCGAACGCCACAATACCCTCACAAGCTGAAACACCCGGAGCCAACGGAGACACCGTCGGCAACACCAGCAACCCCAGCACCAAGCAGAACACCTACGACACCCTCGCCAACATCAAACCAACACAAGAAGCCACCCAACACTGACCAACGACCTCACCCGCGTCACCCACCGGCCCGCACCCAGAACCGCCACCGCCAGCATCCACACCATCGGAAACACCAACACCACCAACAATCATGCCAGCACAACACCCTCAGTATCACCATCACCGGCGGCGCCGCCGTACTCACCATCACCTACGATACCTGCGCACACCAACAACGGGTGCAACACCTACATCACCCAAGCCAACGGCATCAACAACACCATCGCCAGCACCACCCCACCATCAGCGTCGCCACCGGCAACCTCCGGCGCCAGAGGCAACCAACGCCACCACGACCGGTAAACCAACAAACCACCAACCCTCAGCCAGAGGAGGCGAGGGCACACGCCCAGAAGCATCAACAACAACACCCTCGCCACCAAAGCAACCACAGGGCACCATCCACCACGCAGTCATTAGCGGCACCCACACCACCGGCGCCACCAACACCACCCTCACCCACAACATCACCCGGGGCATCGCCTGCACCACCCTCACCAACATAATCACCAGCGGCCCACACCACCTACTGCACACCCTCCCTGTCAGAGCCAAAGGAACCAGCCAGCGCCCACCCCCGAACACAAGCCACTGACCACCCACACGCAGACCCACACCAACCACAAGCAGCATCAGCAACATCAGGGACGCCGTAAACCATAGCAACGCCCGCAATGACCTCACCACCGGCATCACCGACAGCACCACCGACAGTGCAACCTCAGCGACACCAACCCAGAGCGTCAACGACAGCCACCACCCGGTACGACGCCTACAACACCATCGGCATCAACGACACCAAGGGGGGCCAGGGCCAACACACCGGCCAGCAACGCCCAAGGGAACCTCCGCCAGGAGTGGCGAGCTTGCACCCCCACCGACAGAACACCACCATCCACCAGGGCATCACCTACAACGCCCTCGCCATCGGCATCACCGGTGGCGCCAACACCCAGAGCTCCGCCGGCAGCACCCTCTCCAACAGCGCCACCAGCACCACTGACAGCGGCACCACAGCGACACTGCCACCCACCCACAGCATCGACACCCTCAACCACCACCGGTGCAACACTTACCACTACAGACCCAAAGACAGCCGAAGGAACTACCCCAACACCAGAGACAACCGGCACCACCAGGACCACAAGCCAACCAACCACCAGCCACGAGTGGCACACCCGGAACTGCCAACCCCCCAAGCGCAGGCCGCGCCCAGCACCAACACCAACAACACCCACCTGACCAGACCACCACGAGACACGCCAACCACCAAGTATCACCTATGACACCCTCATCGGCGGCAACACCAGCGTCGCCAACACCCACGGCACTATCCACACCACCGCCAACTACACCAACGACGTGCCAAGGTGCCGTCACCTACAACACCCCTACCATCACCACCACGACCCCGGCACAGAGTAACACCTACGCCCCCACCGTCAGCGTCACCAAAAACGCCAGCAGGGATGGCGAACAAAAACCACCAGCGCCACCCACCGGGCCCCCAGCCAGGAGTAGCAGCAGCAACAGCACACACTGAACCCACCAACACCAACGCCAGCGGCAGCGCAGGGCAACACACTGCCTACCTACAACACCCTCACCATTCGCATCACCGCCCACTGCATCGACATCACCCGGAGCATGGTCAACAACCACCCCAGGCAGCACAAACAACCACAACAACACCATCACATCCACCACCCTCACCAGCAGCGACACGAGCGGCACCCTCCGCCAGGAGTGGCGAGGAGATAACCCAACAACGCGGAGCCGCACCCAGCGTCCCCGGCACCCTCACCATCGGAGCACCACCACCGGCACCAACCCCCAACACACCACCATCACCGTCCCCAACGCCACCGACGCCTGACATAACAACCATACAGCCGGCACCAACGGCATCAGCCGAACAGTCACCGACACCACCTGCACCAACCTCACCGGCGGCATAGCTTGGTTAACCACATGCGACCGCGAACCGCAGGCACTAAAAACCAGGACATCGCCGACAACACTCCCAGCCCACACCCGCACCGCCCTCAACAACACCACCGAAAGCAGCACCGTCGACCGATAGCCACATCACCCTCACAAACCACGTGGATACGGATCCCCCATCCCAGCCCCCCCCCCAAGAACAACAGCGGCATCACCTACACCCCCCACCATCTGCACAACCAGCGACACCATCACCAGCACCAACCAAAACACAGAAGAAGGCAGCCTCACCAACAACCGACACCCCCACTACAACTGCCACCGACCCCATCACCACCAGTCACGCCACCCACCGTCAGCGCCACCCACCAACAACGCCAAAGCCGCACCCTAAACCACACCTACACCCAAAGCCTGCAGCAACACTCGCGGAAACCCCACCAGCGACATCACCCTCCACCAGGAGCGGCCACCCAACACCGACAGGGCCAGAAGACGATGATCGGCACCAGCAGGAAAGCCAGCCCTTAGCGCCAACAACGGCCCAAAGACCTCCCGCACCCGGACCCACACCCAGAAGCAGCACCTACGCCGACCCACGGTCAGTGTCACCGACATCTGAGAAGACACCAAACTCGAAAAACTAACAACCACATCACAGCCGCCACCGCACCCACGCCGTCGGCATCACTACCAGAGCACCCGGCCGGGCCATCATTGGCACCGCCGCCCATGGCACCACCTACACTCACCAGCGCCACCACCAGCCCGCGCAAGGCCAGGAGCATCGCCAAAGGCCTCAACTAACGTCTACACCACCAACACCACCACCAGCGGACGGGGTCTACCCACAGACCAAGAACAGCTGCACCACCAGCAGCCAGTACACCACCCGCGACACCCCACCGTCGCCAACACCACCCTCACCACCACAGCACCTACCACACCTCCACCGCCGGCGGCGACATTGACCACACCACCCGTCATCTACAGCACCCTCGCCACCACCGCCACGTCTGGCCCACATACGTTACGCCCCCAATTGGCCAGAGACAACACCCTCTGCATCGACGCCACCGGCAACACCACATACGCCCCATACGTCCCATGCTCACCAACCATCACCCTCACCATCAGTGTCCACGTCACCATCAGAGGCACCAACGCCACCGGCGACGACGACAGCGACAACAGTGACTGGCTGACCCAGCAACTAATCACCATCAACTAGCCCTGCACCAACCTCATCTACACTAACGCCCGTACCACCCTCACCAACGGCACTGCCAGCGGCACAATCATCCACTCCAACTCCCACACCACCCTCACCGCCAACATCACCACCACCCCCCAAGGGTCAGGGCTCGCGGGGAACGGAACAGCAGAGCGAGCACGCCACCACCCGCGCGCGTCGCCCATCCTTCCGTACACCGCTCCGCAACACCGCCCCCCTGCTTCCCCCGACAGGACGTGCGCTGCAGCCTACTGCTGGGACGACGACCACGACGTCCTCCCGGCCATCCGACACCTACTGGCAGCCACGGCCCCGCGCCCAGAACCCCACCAGCAACCCACGCAACCGGAGGAGCCCGACCACTCCATGCCACCACGCTCCATATCCCCCGCGTCCACCGCAGACTAGAACGCGGAACACCAGCGAGAGGAGCCCAAGCCCGACAGCGCCGCCATGCCCCCATCGCCCCCCCCCCCCCCCCAAAGGACATCTACGCCACACTAGCCGGCACCCTGGCCCCCATGGACGCCGAGCAGTACTACCAGTCCTTCCAAGGAGACCTCCAGGAGGACCACCCGACCCTCCAGGGCTGGAAACAGGAGAAAAGGAACGACAACAAGTGGGGCACGGAGGAAGACCTACTCTGGAAAGACACCTGGAAAGGCACCATGGACGCCTTCCTGGAAGCAGCAGCCGAAACCTACCCCCGCCCGCCCGGGGACACCAGGCACGGCCTCCACGCCCTCCTAGCGTTCCACAGCTGGAAACACCGCCACACCATCACCCTCCACCCCCCCGACCACAATCCACACCGATGGACACCTGAAGACGATGCCACTGCCGCCATCACCGTACAGCAAAGCACCGAGAACCCGGAGGAGTACCACATCACCTGGAACGATCCGGCGTCCCACCCCCCCGCCTCCCCCACCCTCGCAGATGTCTTCGCACCATCAGCGCAGAACTGCAGGAGGCGAAAGCCCCACAACAACCAGACGAAGGGATGCCCCAGGCACCATCCCCACCAACCACACAGGAAAGCCCCCGCACAGAGCCCCTCGGCCACCCCATCACCACAATGGAGCTCCGCCCACAGCACCGCACCACCCCAGACCGAAACGAATTCCAAAACCTGCAACGGGAATGGGCGGTCCACAACGGCACACTCCGATGGGACGAAATCACACCGGGGCTCCAGGCCATCCGCCTCCACTCAATCACTGAACCCACCACCACCTGGGCACTACCGACGGGCCGCCACCACCTCATCCTCACCGTCCAAGGGGATGCCACAATCACACCAGCGGAGGGAGACCCCATAACAGCAGCCTTCACCCACGCCGTCCACATACCCCCGCAAGCATCGTCGGCACCTATGACGGTACATCTGGGCCCCACCCCATGGCAAGCCATCGTCATCACCTAGCCCACCCCCAACGACCACACACACACCTGGCAGCAACGGTGGGAGGACATCCGGGGGGACCTCCTCCAAGAACACCTAGGACTCACGCGCACCCACCACACCCTCCACCCCGTACGAGGAGTAGGCCAAGCACCACACGGCATACACAACCCGGGATTATGGGCGTACGCCACACCAATAAACCCACAGGCAGCGGAGGACATCAAGACCGCGCTGTCGATCCAGCAAGCCCAGACCCAGACCCCGCAACGCAACTACCAACGAGGCTACACCATTCGGTGGGCATATCAAGACTACGACACCCTCACCCCCCAACCAGGGGCCCCCCCTCTAGACATCAACACAACCGCCCTCCTCCAAGCCGCGGCAGCAGCAGCCACACAGGTAGGGGCCCCGGAAACCTGGGGCCCGCAATACCTGGTTGAAACCAAAGTGGCGCCCCACGCAAAGGCCCAAGAAAAGCCCCCATCGCCGAACCCACTCCACCCCCCACTCAAGCTGGACGCGAAGGAACACACACCCCACGACGAATGGGCGACCCACTACATCATCCCCCACACCACAACCCGCAAGAACGACGCCGCCAAGATCACCGTCACCCGCCACCTCCCCCACACCACACAGGTGTATGAGCTGACGGCCCCCAAACGTCCTCGTCACCCGTCACCGACACAACGAGCGATACATCATACAGGCGGAGGGGGCCGCCACGACCACCCTGTACACATGGGCAAAACGGGGGGACCTCCCACACCCCACCCTCCACCACGCCCCCTCCTGGCCCACCCTCTTCCACACAGCAGACCGCCCCAACAAGAAGCCCAAGCACACAGGCATGCACATCCCCGCCCAGGAGGCCCAGCACCGACACGACGCAAGGCGCAAGGCCCGCACCATCCACGACGACCACACCATCCCCTGCATCAGCGGCCCCCCCGCCAGAGTGTCAGATGCCACTCACAAACGCACAATCACAGGCATCATCACGGACTGCCTGAACCCAGCTGCGTCGCGTGCAGACGCCGTATGGGTCAGCGAAGGGCGCTTCCACTCACGGGCGGTGGCGCGCCTCAACAACATCCAACCCCACAAACTCCAGCGCGCTGTCGGACCCTTCGCCGTACACATCACCCAGTACGGCATCGACCGACCCCGGTGTGAGCACCATGACCCGCCCTGCTCCACCCCATGCACCTCACCCCTGCGCCAACCGCTCCCGGCCCCCACCAGCACGGGCAACATGTACCTGGGCACCGTACCGGGAGACCCAGGCATATACCTCCTGCCCAACAGGTCCAGGGAACACGCCATCCCCCTCCAGGAAGTAGAGTCCCTCGCCCTGGGACCGCCCCCACCAAAACACCAACAGCAGCACATCCCGGGGGACAAACGGACGCAGGCACCAGACGGGGGAAAGAAGGCCCACCAACGCACCCTAGCCCACATCACCGTCCACCCCACAGCCCACCTACCAAAGGACTTCGGCACGGAGCGCCACATCGTCCTGGAGGGGCAAGCCCACCACATCATCACTGCCGCCCTATACACCCTCGCCGCCCACGAACGCCACTTGGACCCAACAGCCATCGCAGCGATGCCCCCATCACCGCAAGGCCCCGAAGATCCCGTCACCCCCTTCCACATCGATCAACTCCTAAGCCGCAGGGCCACCCCACACCTCCAACCCTCCAGGCTATAACTAGCCATCACGTCGTGGGACACCCTGGACACGCCCCCAAAACAACCCGCCATCCACATCCTGAAAGCGGACGCCCAATGGTGGGCCCTCCACTGGGCACACGGAGTCCTCATGGCGGCCCAGGCCTAAACCCCGGAAATAGACCCGGAAGACCCCCCAAGAGGCCGGCAGCGAGTCCTCCAGGCCACCACCCTCACAGGCCGCGAAGGCGCCCCGTGGGAAGCCCTCCACACAGCACTCTACTGGGCTCAAGGGTCTCGCAGGGACCCAGACACACCGGAACCCATAGAGGCCAGGGTCATGCAGGCCAAGGCCATGAAAACCTACCACCTCCACCACCCTTTCGATGACAGCCCGGCCGCACTGCCATGGCCAGCCGACCCCCAGGAGACCGTGAGCAAGCTCGCCGACCTCGATCGCAGCCACCCGAAAGCGACCATGCAAACGCCGGCAGAACCCCCACTAAGGGATCCGGGCCAGCTAGCAAGGCACCCCTTTTCAAACCCCACGACCCCCCAGCCCCACCACCTCCCGTCCCACCCAAGCGAGCGAGACAGAAAAGGGGCGCACCCGCCCCCAACCAAGCCGGATAAGCAGCGACCTTCCGACCCCCCGCACCCCCCCCGACCAACCTGGCAAACCCGGACCAAGCATCCTCGTCATCCTCCCTACCATCATTACCACCACCCCACCCAGACCAGGCATCCTCATTATCCTCCCTCCCGCCACCAGCACCGCCCCCACCCGAGGCGTACCCAGGATTCCAAAAGGGCACGAAGGTCCAGCAGCCCTTCCGCAACGACCTCACGGGCGACTGGATCTGGTGTTAGGGCACAATCCAGTACCGCCTCCGCGACCTGGGGGACAACAGGGGGCCACAGATCCGGGTGGTCTGGCGGCGCCAAAAGGAGCTAGACCAAGGCAGCAGCGCCCCGGACAAGCCAGAAGGCCGCACCCTGGAGCTGACCAGCGCCCACCCCATCTGGCTCCGTACCGACGAGAACAAGGCCCACAGAGGCACCAAATACACTGGGGAGCTTCCCCCTGGAGTGGAGCCAAGGCCTCCCCCCGCCGCGCCTACCCAGGCGCCCAGCACCCGGCAAAAACTCCCCAGGCCCCATTCCCCCTCCCTGACGGGGCAAGAGCCGAGGGCACAAGCCTCCACAGCCCCGGCCCGCCCCCACCGAGGCCACCGTCAACCTCCTTGACCTCAACCAGCCGGCCGTCACATACTCCAAGGACGCCACAACCGCCCTCCAGGAGCTCCCGATGGCACAGGAACCGGAGTGCGTTCCCCACCTTCTCGCCTTCCAGGAGCAAGGCCTACAACGCGACAGCCCCCCAGAAACCACCCCCATATATACCCCCGACCAGAAGACGTACAAATGCTACTGGCACAAGGGGACCCCCCTGTACGCCCGAACCGGCATCCACGTCCACCTAGTCCACCACCTCAGCATCCCAGGGAGGCTAGACGTCTATGAGGTCGTCAGGGACGGATGGCAACTCAACGTCATCAACGCCCACATCCCCTTCGGCGAGGCCACGGAACCCTTCCTCCAAGCCCTGCCCGAGGCATACCGCCAGATGGTCATGCTCGCCCCCACAATCATCATCGGCGACATGAACGCCGCCCCCACCCCGGCGGACCGAGGGGGACAGGCCACACCCCAGGACCATGCACTTCCCGACACCATCGAAATGCTGGGGCTCGTGGACCTGACGGCCAACCTCGAAGACCTGCCATCCCACTTCCCCCACCAAACAGATGCCGCCCCCTCCCGCATCGACGTATGCTATGGCGACCCCACGACCATCATCCAGGCGGAGGCCCGATATGGACCCCTCCCGCTGGGACCCACAGGCCATAGCCCCCTGCACATCCGCCTCACCATCCCCAACCTTCCCTCCAGCCCCCCAGAGGATGCAGACCAAGGCCTACCACCCCCCTGAGGATGCCCCCACTGCACGACAAACAGGCCTGGTCCCAATATCACAGGGCCATAGACCGCGCCCGGCGCATCCAACCGGAACCCATCGACCTGCTCACAGCCATGCGCACGGCGGCCGTCGCCTGCGGCTTCCAGCAACACCCCAACACTGACAACGACCGACCACCAAGGGCTCTGGGGGACATGCTCCATGACCTCTGGCATGCAAAGCAACAATTGGCGACCCTCCTCCACACCGACACCCCCCAAACCCGCCGCCAGATACACCACTGCAGGGCGCAAATAGCCCACACCAGGGCAGACCTGCAGCGGTGGCACATCCACAGGCAACAGCGCATCGCCCAAGAACACGAGCGGTATGTGCAACATGAACTCCCCTACAAGGCCATCCGCCACCTCAACGACGCCATGACCGACACCGGCCACCGCACCATCACCAAGGTCAGACAGGAGGACGGCTCCCTCACCAACGACCCAGCCACAGTGCTCCAAGCCACCCAAGACAGCTTCCTCTGACAACACACGCCCACCCAAGACACACTGGACACCGACACCCAGGCCAAAATCGACCGCCTCCCTCAGGTCGTCAACCACGCCTAGAGGAGGCAACTGGAAAAGCGGCCCTTCACCATCCACGAAGTCCAGAAGGCCATGCACAGTCTCCGGCAACACAAAACCCATGGCTATGACGGCCTCCCTGCGGAGGAATACTACCAGCTCCCCGCCCAGCTCCTCCGCATCCTCGCCCACCGCCTCTGGGACATCGTCACGGGGCAAACCCCCCTGCCACCAGACTCGGCAAACGTTGTCCGCCCCCTCTACAAAAAAGGAGACTGGGCCAACCCGGACAGCTCGCGCCCCATAGTCTGTGCAGTCACGGAGGTCAAAACTGTCTGGACCATCCTCCTACGCCGCATCCGCCCCCACCTGGACCCCCACATACCCGCCAGTCTCTGGGGGGGCATCCCAGGCCGGTCCCCACACGGGGCCATCTTCCTCCAGGACACCATCGCCGACATGGACCCGGTAGACCTCATCATCGCCTCCCTCGACATCAAAGGAGCCTTCCCGAACACCCCCTGGCTCCTTCTGGAGGCGGTGTGGAAACGCCTGGGCCTCCCCTTCTACAACTTTGCCTCTGGCTACATCCGCACCCGCAAATACACGGTCCGCACTGGAGCAGGCCTCACCCCCTTCCTGGAGCCAGGCAGTGGGGTCCCCCAAGGAGGAGTAGAGGGCCCCTTCCTGTACCTCCTCCTGACGCTCACCTGGTCCTCACAATCGAGCAGGATTACCCGGCCTACGCACCCTACCCCCTCCCCTCCCGCCTGGTGAACTTCGCGGACGACACCAACCTCACGGTCGCACACACCCCGCACAAACCCCACACCCCAGACCCCGGGCGCACGGTCACCCAACAGGCCAACGACTTACTGGATGTGACCATCTCCTACCTCTCCCGCAACAACCTCATCCTGCACCCCACAACGTCAGTGGCCATGATCAAGGGGTCTGCCACACCCCCCACCCTAGGGCCACAAGGGCCCCCCATGCAAGTCGTGACAACCACCACCCACCTGGGGGTAATCCAGGACGCCAACCCTGAGGACGCCACCCTCCCTCCCAAGTTGCAGTCACACCTCGCATATCTCCCCAGATATGCGTCCCCGACCACCAAGGCCCTCTCACTGTCCCACCAGAGCCTGGCGTACTACCTCACCGGGGTCTTGAACGCCTCCATAGGCTTCCAAGCACTCCTCCTGACACACCCCACCGCCGCCCTCCAACCGGCCACACGCGCCGTGACGAAGGCATGGGCAGCACACGGGGGCTGGCCCACCTCCATACGCACCCGCGCCATCAGAGCGGCATGGCCCCACTATGGGGACGCCATAGGGGACGAGGTGAAAGCGGCCTACACCAGACACACCGCCCTCCTCCTTCACCGCATGACCCACAACCACTCGCCGGAGGACCGCGAGGTCGCCACAATCCGCCTCCAAGCCGCACAATGGGCCCGCAACACATGCCCACGCTGGATACTCCACCAGACGGGCATGCCCACAGACATGAACACGCGCCTGTGGAACCACCTGCAGCTTCTCCTCCCATCCACACAACACGCCATACTCACCAACCACACGTGCCCGGAGGAAGGGCCTCTAGCGGTCCTCTGCGGGGACCTCCACCATCAGCCCAAGGGCACCATCCACACCATAGACCTTGTCGGGGCCCCCATCACCGTAGTATATGTCACCCTCCCACAAATGCGGGTCCTTCACCACAGCAGAGCACACCACACCCCCTTCCTACAACTTCCCGAATGGCCAAAATACCCCCTCCTCCGCCAGTACCTCACGCAGGCGGCACGAGCAGCAGGCCACACTCTGCCAGGAAGCACAGACATGCGAGCAGCCTACCGAGATTTCAAAAAGCAACACCCCTGAACCATCCCAGCGACACCGCCCTACGCACCCACCGGCTCGAAACACGAACCCGTCCCCCCGGTGACGGGCCAAGTCCGACCACCATCCCTTCCCTACGTGCTCATTTGGATCAGGTACTTCACACAGTGGTTTTACCCGGTTTAACCCGGTTGAACTCGGAAGGGGCGCGGTTGAACCGCTGAACCGCGGTTGAACCGCCGTTGAACCACCGCCAGCGCTGGCGGCGGCGGCTGCGCCAGCGGCGCGCGCGTTTCTGAACAAAATATTTGCATAACCGCCTGAAACTGACGCGTGACAAACCTTTTTTAAAAAATGTCCCACGACTGGCTGCAAGTGGTGAACGACCACTACAGCGGGTGGGGGGACCAACAGCTGGTGGACGACTTGTTCACCTTTTTTTGCACAAACGGCACGACAAAACGCCTATGGAAACAACTTGCTGACCAAATTGGTAACACACAGAGGGCTTCCAAACAGACAAAAAGGGCTACCAAAAAAGCTTTCACAGGATCTGACGCTGTGCGCCTCATTTTGGACCTTGGGATGCCGAAGCGAAGGTATGTGGCATAATGCACACATGCCTACAAGTGGTTCAACGGGGTTCAACGGTGCGGTTGAACCCTTATCACAAATGAACAATTGTGATTGTGCTTCATGACAACGTTTGCACGGCAAAATAATCGCTTAATGTTGCCCAAAGCATGAACATATGATTTCCAACGTGTTGCCCGCGTCACAAATGTGAATACTTTGTGGTTTGTACCATTGGACGCTTTTTGGTGCCATGACGGCAACCCATTCAACCGCAGGTTCAACCGCGCACTTTATCCCAATTTCTCGGTTCAACCGTCCCTAGGTACAAGAAGCTTATTTCGTGGGCCGATGCCAAAGAGAAGAAAACCCGTGCAAGCACCGTCCCATGGACACATTGCTTTCCGTCGTATGCAACGATGGATAAAGCTTGGTCCACGTTAAGTAAGAGACAAGTACTAAAAACGACCATAAAGGATGGAAGAGTTGGGGTTCGTTGGGATGTGGATGATTCGATACAATATATAGGTGATCAAAGGGATGTGCTAGAAGAAATGCACTTCCCAAGATTTAGGGATGATCACCCCTATGTACTTATAGTGCGTGGTGATGGGTTTCCATGTGGAGCAAGGTCATGGTGCCAAATTGCATGTGGTTTTGCAAACCACATGCAAAAAGCACGAACTTTGCTCTACAATTGGACCTTTGACCTTGCTCTCGTAAGTGAGCATGAAACGGATCTTGTGCGTGTCCTCTTTGGAGAGACACTAAAAAAAATACAACAAATTATTGACCGTGGCTACATGTTGCTCCGAGGGTTTTGGGTGCGAACGGTTGTCATTATTGGAGGCGATAGCCCTTGGCTTCGTCATATACTTGGTCTATCAACATTTTATGAAATTGGTTCAATTTATTCTTTTGCGACATGGTCTAGGGAGAAAGAAAGATGGGTAGGGTGTGAATGGCGACGAAGTACAAGACTTGAAGCAAAATTCCTAAAGTATAGGAAACAAGGAGTTAGTTGTGTTGGTGCAAAAGGGTGCATCGAAAGTCCATTATTGAAAGTGGATGACCGTATAGGGTGTGTCATCATGTGTGTTCTTCATCTTGTGATACGATGCGGTGAATACTTAACAACGTTTGTGCGCACACGAGCCACAATGTTGACGGTACCACAACGATCCAAGGTTCAAAGCCTCCTAAAGGACGCTAAGACCAATGTTTCTTTGAAAGGCCGGTCCTTCCCCAATGGGGAAGAGACATGGCACTTGTTTGCCAATTGGTTGCCCATTGCAAAGAGTTTGCGTCTAACACCACATGTCACCACTACCGTTGAGGACATGGGGAAATTGCGAACCGCTATCTATCGGTGGACATATGATCCATTCGTCCAAGGGTGTGCACAAATTGCAAAGAGGTTTCAAAACACTATATGTCCCCATAAACGATCCCCCTACTTGCTTTGGCTCCGCAACGAGGGGGCCATCGTATTGGGTAATTTGCAACCTTGGGGGGGGGGCATGTTTTGTGGCGACATTGTTGAGTCGCTTAACTATGTCTTTAAAGACAACTTTCTAACCACAAGTTCCCGGGGTGGTGGTCGTAAGGCTACCAAGGAGGAAAAGGATGAGGCAATGCTCCGCCATGCGCACGAGCGCACCTTCCTCTACAAGGAGATGCCTCGATGGGACGGGCGGGGGCGACGGGAAGATGAGCACGTAGTGCACGCTCAATTGGAAGTTGGCAACTAGGAGGTGTGTGTGTGGTTCAACCGTGGTTCAGGAGGTTCATCCGCGCGGTTGAACCGGCTTCCCCACGGTTTCACCCCTGCTTCTCTCAGGTGCCTTTGCACCATGGACCCCGAGTCTTTGGGGAAGGATTTGCAGGACTGCCTGCGGGTACTGGGTACGGGCCAAGGCGCCGATCTCCCTGCCGCGCCAGCGCCACAAGCAGCGGCAGCGCCTCCAGCCCCCCACCTGGCCGACAAGTTCCCGCTGAAGGAAGAAGTGGTGGTCCACGACACCTGCAACCCCGACACCACCCTGGCGCCCGAGACGCCTGAGTGGCGGTGGCTGGCTGACGTGACACCGAAGTACGTGTTCCGCCGTGCCATGACGCTGTGGATGAAGAAGCACCGCCAAGAAGACAAGGATGGGGTACAGTCGTACCCCTGGGAGACGAAGTGCCTGAGCGCCGGGGAGTTTTCGGAGTGGAAGGTCTGCTCTTGTCTTGTTGTTTGCTAGTTGATTGTGCTGGTGTTTTTCGGTCTTTTGGTAGATGTTTTGATATGGCGCATGCTGCGTTTCGTTGCTGTGTGTTTTTCTGTTTATGAATGTTCTGATGTGTGTTTTCTGATTGTAGGTGCTCCGTGTGGGTCTGTCGAGCGACCCCCAGGGCCACATGTCCCTGGACGAACCAGGGCTGGATGCCCTGTTCAGGATATGGGCCACCGCGGGGTGCGGTGTTGCCAGGAGCGCGTCCTGGTTTGGCGCGGACTCCGTGGGCCGCGGCGGTGGTCACAGCGCAGGACACGGTCTGCGCTTCTTCTTCAAGGCCCCGGTGGAGTTGCCACCAGGTTGGTTCGACGAATCGGAGGTCCAGCGGTACACGGCGACTCCGAGCAGCATGCTGGCTATGGGCGCCACCATCTCAGGTGAGGGAAAGCACAAGAAGGCCAAGGCAAGCGCCGCGACGGCAGCAGCGGCGCCACCGGCAATGGCACCATCGCCATTCGTGCAGCCAAGTGTGGTTCAAGCGATCCAAGGGGTGCAACAGGTGTGCAGTAGTTCAACCGTCGTTTCAGCGGGTTCAACCGTGCGGCTGAACCGCCTTCACCGTCTTCAACCGTGCACTTTTGAGCGTCACCTTCCTACACACTGCATCGCGTTCCCCCACTTCTGCGGTTCACCGGCCTCCTTGCTTTCTCTGCAGTTGACCGCCAGTGATGTGCCTGAGCACATGTTCGTGATGGATCGGCGTGGCCCTGGCATTGTCGTCCGCGGGCGATGGCCACCCATGCCCATCGTGGAGTGGTGGGACGTGTGGTATCGGCAGATCCCTGGCGCCGCTCAAGTGGTCGACCGCATGAGTCGTGGCGTGCAGCGGGGCTTGCGGGAATTGGGCAATGCCGGGCAAGGCAGTCCTGCGCCAGAACGGCAGAGGTCAACGCCTCTGGAGTCCAGTCCAGCCGTCACCACCGCGCCCCAACCACTCCTGTAGGAGAGAGCTTTGAGGAGTTCTACAAGAGTGTGTGGGACCGCCCACTTGGAGCAGGTGCAGCATCCGAGAGCAGTGGAAAGGCCCCCAAGCCTCCACGTCTTCCAGCACCACCGCCACCCAAAGAGACGAGCACACCTGGCAGCAAAGTGGTTCCGAAGTCCCTGTTTCAGTCCGCCCGGAAGGAGCTCCGGAAGGAGAAGCGGACAAGTGCAAAGGCTGAAGCACCGCCCGCGAAGGCCCAAGTCTCTGGCGACAAGAAGCCGAAAAAGAAAGCCAAAACTGGCACCGGTGCTTCCTCGAAAAAGCGGAATATGGCCCCGGACAGCAGTGAGACGGACGAGTCAGACCCCCTTTTTGAAGAGCACGAATGGGTCCCAGCCGCAAAGTATATCCCAAAGAAGAAGAAGAAGAAGGTAGTTCCGGCCCCCAGTTCCGACAGTGACTCCGGCAAGCTCCCCAGCGACACGGCGCAGGATGTGAAGGCCCTGGCAACTGAGTTGGGTGCGGGATCGAAGGATGGCGACCAGGAGAAAGCGATCAGGGCAGAATCGGCGCATGCGTCAGCTCTGGAGGTGTGCACGGTTGAACAGGTGAAGTGTAGTTCAACCGCACGCTTGAACCGCCTGAACCACGGTTTCACTATTTTTTCCTTTTTGCAGAGCCTGGATCAAGCCCGACAACGACAACTGGCGGTTGAGGACACGCGCAAACAGCTGCGACAGCGGTTCGGATGGGCGGCCAACACGCCGATTCGATGGGTCATTGTGGACGGTCCTGATGGCGAACCACGTCTGGCCGTGGGTACCCCGGGGAAAGCCACGAAGGGGACCCCCCGGCCCAAAAAGGGGGAAGAATTGGTCTTCCTTCCCCCGCAGTGGGAGGAGGAGGGCGATGCAGCTGGGACAACGTGGCCAGTTTTTGCAGTCAAGGACAGCACAAGCTTCAGTAACCCCCACGCTGCCGAGGAGGCGTTGAAAGAGCGCCGCGCCCAGAAACAGGAAGCGATCGATGAGGAGGGCAAGAAGACAATGGAGGAGTCCCCCTCGTACAGTCCACTCGAGGAGAAGGAGGTCACTCCCGCGCCGGAAGCTGAAGCGGAAAAGGACAGTGACAATGGGGTTCCTGTGCCCACGCTGCCCGTGATTCCAGAGCCAAAGGACACTGAGAAGCACATTCCTGTGCCTAGTCCGCCAGAGGTGCCAGAGCCAAAGAAGAGTGAAGAACAGGTGGTCAAAGAGGAAAAGGTGGAGTCTGCTGGTCCAGGGGTGCAGGAGCACCAGCACAGTGGGGAGGACTCGCCTGCAGCCCCGGTTGGGCAAGAGGAGATTGAGGAGGTTGGTGGAGCGCCGAAGGACGAGGAAATGCCTGCATGTAAGCAGGAAGATAACGAAGAGGCAGCCCCAGAGGTTGGTGCACCAGTGCCTCACGTGAAGGAAGAGCCACTCCCAAACGACTGACTTTTTACGTGCCTCAAGGGAATGAGGGGGTGGCAGTGGCGGGAAGGACATGGAGCACGGTACCGTAGGCAGTTGTGGGGGGCCGTAATGGTGCAGGGGCATCACCGCGTGCAAGTTGCAGTGCAAACGAGGAGAAACCGGGACCTGGTCCGGCGCGTGAACGGACACATCCGAAGTGTACTCCCCCAACTAACCTACACTGCGCTCGCAGTGGTCCATGGGGTGGGCGATCAACCCAATGCTTGTACATACGCATCCAAAGGATGACAGTCCCCTTACGGGGGAAATAGCCCTGGGTGATTTTGTGGTGGGGAACTGTTTACCAGTGCCCTACTTTGTGCAAATGGGCCTTCTCGTCCTGCATGGATATGTTGGGGGCGTGATTTATTATGGGGACACATTGTGGATCCTCGATATGGGGTCATGTTTAACGCTCTTAGGCCCCACGTGCCTCTAGCGTGGTCTGGACAGCGCATTGTGCTCGTACCGTACACAGGCATTGCATGGGGACGTCTGCCTGTGGCGATGCAGAACGAACTGGTCACGTTTGGCTTCCCAATGTGAAGATTTGTTTTTTGTGTAGCGCTTCGTGCAACAGCGGTTGAACCGGTGAAGCCGGTGTAACCGCGCGCCTGTCCAGCGGTTGAACCACCTCGAAAGCCGGTTACATTTTAGTGCAATCCATGAGGAAACAAGCTTCTGACAATCAAGTGTAGGCTTGCATGTAATTGTTGTTCACTAAAAAGGGTCCAAAGTCCTAAGGGGAATCCAAACAAGGCGCAGGGGTGTATGTCACCACGCCTAACGAAAGGTTGATGGTGAAGCCGTGCGGTTTCACCAATACAGCCGCCGCCACCGGCACCTACAACACCACCGCCATGAAATATGATCCAAGAGAAATATGTCTCCAGTGTTTTGCAGCAATGAGGTAAGAAGGTTTTCAAGAACATTCTTTTTAGGGGGTGTGGCATCTCTTGCAGGGCTGAAAAATAGCTGTTTTCAGGTTGCTACTTAGCAATTTGCTGCTGTACCTCGATAGGGGTTCAACCGTGGGGAAGCCGTAATGAAAGTGCGGGGTTGAACTCGGTTGAACAACGGTTTCACTTGGGTAATTCAAGGGTACCTGATCCAAATGAGCACGTAGGGTTCTACTGGCCCCGAATGAAGCCAAACCCACGCAGACCACCGTCATCCACCACGGGGCAAAATGGCGCATACCGAAGCACCACATGACCGCCCGAGACCTACCAAAGGTCCCCCATGACTCCCAGAACATGCCACGCACATGTTGGGCCTGTGACCCCGAGGCACCAAAAGCGCCATGGCCCGTATTACACCTCATAGCACGCCACCACGCCCACCCCACAACCCACCTACCACCACAGGCCTACGCATGGGTAGCCCCATGGTTCCACCGCACCGACGCGAACCACACGGTAGCGTGGAACCCCGACCACACACCCAAATGGCTCTTCACCACTACACCCACCCGGCCCCGCCCCGACCCGGCAGGGGTCGCCATCTGTTACAGCATGTACGAACCAGGCAGAACAGGCAAGCACAAGCACCCCTACTATCCGCTCCACCACTCCTGCCACACACCGGAGCACCAAACACAAACCCTCACATGCCACGACCTAAACCCAGACACAGCCTACATCCTCCTATACATCTACTCCTACCTCACACAAGGACAGCCGGAACAGGGACTCATAGCCATGTCCCCCCAAGCGAAACACATCATCTCCAAAGGAATACGGGTGTACGCCACCCCCGTCCTGTAGCCCACAACCCCAGTGGCCCACCTCACCACGGGCCTCGCCATATACGCCTAGCTGCCCATGAACCCATGCCGCCTTCCACAACCATCACCAGCGGACCGGCTCTTCTTCACGGACGCCTCAGGCAAATCAGCCCTCACACCCATCACCGGGGGGGCCACCCTGCAGCTAACCCACACCGGGGGACACTACCACATGGACCACCACACGGGCCACACCACCTACGGGTCCTCCTCCCAGGGTGAGCTGGGGGCTATGGCCGACACCATTGCCGAGATCGTGGCCCACCTACCCGCCCATCTCCCGCACATTGTCCGGGTCCGCTTCGTGGTCGACGCCACTGTCGACACACACCTGCTCCTCCGCATAGCAGGGCAACCACTCCACACAGCCAGCGCGACGAACCTCGGCACCCAGGCACTGCTGCTGTGGAAAGCCCTTTGCAGCCTTCCCCCCTACGTGCAACTCCACATCGTGAAACAAGAGTCCCACAGGCACCAATACGGAAACGGTAAAGTCGACAACCAGGCAGTACACCAGCGCACAACGCACCTGCCAACCCTCCAGATCCCTGACCTCGGCCGAAACCACACACATCTCCAACACATACCCCCCCAAACCCGAGTCCCATCAGACCCCGGATTGGGTACCAGAGGACGCCCCCTATTCCTCCCACGACAGAGCATACCACTACCCCAACCCCATCCAACATCTCGCCCGCGTGCTCGGCGACACAGACAGCCGGGCACACATCCAGGATCTCCAGGAGAAACTGCAAATCCCCTTCTACCACTCAGCACTGCGCCCAGCAAACGTCCCAGCCTACCTCCAAAAACGACGCATCCAGCTCCTCAGGGAGCAACTACCATTCCTCGCCAGGGTCGCCAGATGGCTCGCCTGCAAGCACATCCACGTCCCGGAAGAACACAGCCGTTGCCCGTGCGACCACACCAACCCGGAGGACTGGAAACACTTGAAGAAATGCCCCCTCCATACAGGCAGGGACACGCTAGTGGGCTGGTCCCCGGCAGAAACCCTACGACAACACGAAGGCTGGCCAACCCACAGCCAGGCACACCAGGCCAACGAACACCTCTTCCGGGATCCCCTGGTCAAGGAAGCCACCATCAGAGGGGCGGTGACACAGGCCCTACACCGACACCTCACTAAACACACAGAAAGCCCCATGGAGGCAGCAACACACCTCCAGCTAGAAGCAGTCCGCAGAGCCACATCCCAATTGGTACACCGCAAACACCTCCTGTTAACACACGCAGAACAACTCACCGACCCCAGCGCCAGGGAACACATGCAGCGTCTCATCCATTACCATGCCGTGCATGACCCAGACGTCCACTAACCCACTCTGCGCCCCGCACACGCCCCCCATCCCCACCCGTAGGCCTCCAAGACACCACCAAAGCGCCCCAAAGCCCACCTTTCACCAAAGAAGCCACCCGGCAACCGCCCAGCCCAGCCGAGCCCAACCAGGGCCAACCATACGTCGACGTGGACGCGCAAGACCCCAGCAACTCACCCAACCCACCCCACCCGGACCCGGGCCACCCCCCCCTCACACCGGCCACCATCCGCAACCCCGACCTCCTCCGAGCAACCTCCAAGGCAGAGCCCTGACAACTCCCCTGGACTGGCACCGCCTACAGGAGGACTGCACCAAGCTCACCGTCGAAGCCCTCCAGGACCTGACCACCCCAGGCAACGGCCTCCACGAGGCCATCGTAGACCTCGTACTCTCGTGAGCCCGCGGACACACCCAGGGCCAGCACGTCTGGATCCCCCCCATCGATTGGGGCCAGGCCCTGACACACGACACCGACATCAACGTCACACGGCGAGGGACCATACGCCCACGACGGGCCCCAGCGGAGAAGGACCACCGAGCGGACCCCAACCACCCGGAGCAGTGGGAACAGGCCACCGCACCAACCCGCGACCTCGCCCTCCGCGCCGCCGGCCTCCGCACCCCAGACGACGACCTCCCTCACCCACCTACAGACAGTGACCAACCCACGCCGGACGTCTGGTGTACAGTCCTCAAGCGCGGGCACTACTACGTGGTAGCCGCTACAGCTACGTCCCCCGGCCCGCAATGGCTCGTCAAAGGGACAGACACCATGCTCGCCCCAGGGGCCGCCCCACCAGGGGCAGTAGGGGACCCCACCACCCCGCACAGGGTCCTCAGGGGCGTCCTCCAGCCGGAGGACAAACCCCCAGCCCGCGCCCTGGCCAAAATCACCTCAGGGAAAGCGGGCTACCACCTGGGACTGGCCATGCTCTGTCTGACCCACTGGATCCAACGCCGCTCGCCATCCACGGGGACCGTGCCCTAGATTTTGGCCATCACCACAGCCCACACACAAATCGAGGCAGGCCCGGACACGCGGCCAAACCCCCCCCCCCGACCACAGCACTCCCTAACCTGCGGGCACCACGCCATCCACAGGGTCCTCATCCGCGTGGGTCTTAGCCCAGAGCTAGCATACCCCCTTCCCACGACTGACCAAGAAAACCACCAGATACGCAAGCTCGTCTGCGAAATCTTTGCCGCGGCAGCAGAAGACGGCAAGCTTCTCCTCCAAACCGCCCGGCATACAACTGACCACGCAAGCGCGCCGCTGCGAGCGGACACATACACCGACACAGCACACCCCACCGCGCAATCCCCGCCCATGCCCCTCCCCTCTCGCTGCTCACCTGGAGACCCACACACGCCCACCATCGCGCGCACCCCCGGACCCTGCGACACGGGCCTCCCCCACCCGCCCGAACACCAGCACAAGCCCGCCACAGACCCACCCACCGGACACCCCTCACCACCCCCACACTCAACAACCCGCACACACCCAGCGAGGGGAGCCCCACGCCCCGCGGCACGCCCACCCCACCCAGTGGCCCAGCACACGCCCCTCGCGCACACCCCAGAAGACCCAGGCCCGCCCCCCCCGGCCCCCGAATGCAGCCCACGCGAACTGTTCCCCCCCGCGGACGCCAACCCACACAACCTCACACATTGCAGGAGCCCCGCTCAGCCAAGTCCGGAAGGAGAAGGCCACAGCCCCGCGCCTCCCCCCCCCACCGCTGCCGACCAGATCGGCCCGCCAGGCCGCCAGGTCACGACCGGGCCCCTCCAGCCGCCCGCCCCTAACCTACAGCCCGAGGACATGCCCTCCATCCTCCCCGCCGTGGCCGCAGCAGAAGCCGCCGCCCACAAGCCCGCGACCGCCCGCATCACACCGCAACCCGCGTCCACCACTTCCTCCTCATCCTCAGCCTCATCCGCCTCCTCCACCTCATCCTCCGACCCCCCCCTCCCCCCCGACCTCATCCACAAGGCCAAGGCAGAAGCCAAAGCCGCGGCCGCACGCCAAGCTACCGGGGACCCCGCGACCCCCACACAGGCGACTCAGGCACCCCAGCAACGCACCAGGAAGACCCCCGACCCGGCACCGGCGCCCTCACACCTCCGGACCGAGGTCCTCCTCAGCCTGGAACCGGACCCCGACCCCAAGCCAGACCCCAAACCCAAGCCGGCGTCCAAACGAGCGCACATAACGCCACAAACGCAACGACGCCAACCCAAGAAACACCGCCCTAACCCAAACCCTAACCCAAACCAGGACCCCCCACCTACCACAACCCACGCCCCCCTCCAACCAGCGGCCGCCGCCGCCGGCTGGGTCAAGTGAAGTGAACGAAACGGCGAAAGTGACCAAAAACTGCCTAATCTAAGGCAAAATGTGCGAAATTGAGCTGAATTGAGCAAAATGGTGCTGAGATCTGTGCTTCGCGATGGCCATCGACTTGAATGAAACGCATGGGTACCTCAGGGCACACAGAAAAAGCTTCGTTCAAGCTCGAAAATTTGAAAATTGAAAGTCTGAGTGAAGAATGTACATGATGATTCATGATCCATGATTCATGATGAAATCAGGATCTGACATCCCACTGCCAGAAAACAGAAAACGAGCGTCGCCATGTCGTCGAGCGTCAAAAAAATAGGGTATCCCCTCATGGAGTCCAAGATGTGTGAAACTGGCTGGTGTCATTTGCAGTCATGAGACCAGATGCCAGATTATGGTACAAAATGTGCCTGAATTGAGAACAAAATCAGCGAATCGCGCATGGATTCAGGGTGGCAAAACTCACCGCAAGCCAAAATAGGTCCAATTCAATGTCGATAGACACTGTGTGTAGTGTTGAACGGAAATCCAGTTCTCATTCATAGCCAATCCAGGTCAAATCCTCAGAATGATGATGATCCCCATGATGGAAATCCAATCATTTAAAGTAATGATAGCCAAGAAAACCCAGTGCGTGCACCACACTGTCAGTATTGTCTCCAGGGCTTCATGTTTAATGCCAGTATGACCCAGAAGTGGTAATTGACTCGTTATAGTCCCAGAATGTATAAGCATCCAATGCTTGGTACTGGGAATTTGCCAAAATTGAGCTGATTCTGAGGGGGATTCCAACACAATCCACAGATGAACAGCGAGTCGACACAAGTAAGAACACCATCGTCGTCACTTGGTCTATATAAGCCCTTTGACAGTGGTCTAGTGGAAAACGAACCAACCGTCTCAATGTAAGAGCTGATGGAAATCACATTCTGAGCAGATCCGTCAAACACAGGAAATGGATCAGACTCAGTCATGTGCCAGAATCTCTGTAATGAGCACGAACTCGAACGAGTCCTTCCCAAGGCGAGTAGAGGGGCCCAGCCGACAGCAAAAGGCGATAGTGTCGTCGTGGTTGGGGATAAAGGCTTCTCGAAACTTCCGATTGGAATCATCTGAGATGAAGCACATGATTCACATGATGACCATGATGGGAATGATGGATGGAATGACCAGGATGACCCCAGAATGTCCCATCATCTGTCCATCGTACCACATAGACGATGCGTCAGGACTGTATTGTCCCCATGCCAAGGGTATATGTCGACCGTAAACCTCTTCGAAAGTTTCGGCGACGCAAATGCTGATCAGATCTTGTCTGAAATGGATGATGCCACAATTGGAGCTTCTTCTTGTGCTTGTAAGTCTTCCTTGGTGACACAATCCTTGATCAGCGAGAGCTCTTTGTCAATCTCAGGGTGTTTCTTCAGGAACTTGATGAAAGTGTCCGTATACCCATGGATAAAGCTTGAAGCTGGCTCCCATTTGTCTTCTTCTGGACCGAATCCTTTCCATCTGCACAGAAAGTACCACTTGCCTCGAGCATTCTTCTTGTACTCAAGAATCTTCTCCGACTCGAAACTGCTTGTGACCATCTTCCTGTCGCTTAGGTACTTCGAAGTCCAATAGAGAGGCTTGAACCTTCCTTTGGGGCAGGGTACTTCGGCCTTCAAACGATCTCGATGTACTTCTTGATGCCTGCCTGGCTCAATCTCAATATTGAATGTAGTCTCACTTAGTTGATTTTTGACTTGGAATGGGCCATCCCATAAAGGTAACAATTTGTTGTCGTCCTTCAGGGTCTCGTCTGACTTACGAAGCCAAACTTGCTGGCCCTTCTCGAAGGGTTTTCCTTGCGATCTTGACTTATTTTTGAAATTCAACCAATCTGCTTGACTTTCCACTTTGGCTTGGATCCATTTGGACTCTAGATCCTTGATCCTTTCAAACCATTGCGAGGCGGCGTAGCACTGCCTTGGATGATACATCACTGGTCCTGGACCCATCTTCTCACGACCAAAAACCAGCTCATTCGGACTTAATCCAGTGTAATTCTTGGTGCGATGGTATCTTCTCAAGACACAGTAAATTGTCTCCAACCAATTGTAGTCTTTTTCAGTTGCCAGGAATTTTCTCAAAATGCTGATAAGAATCCTTCCAGCGCGTTCAGCAGGGAGAGCTCGATGGTCGTAGACTCGGGCACGAAGGTGATGAACTCCAAATAGGGCAGACATGTTCTCCCACGAAGTCCCAATGAACTCTTTCCCACTGTCCGTCAGAATTTCACTGGGCACATCCCAGTTACTCATCCACTGACTTGCAGTCCACTTGGCAGCCATTTCAGAGGTGAGATGCTTCGTGTTGCAAGGGAGGACTTTGATGTAGCCACTGTGGCGGTCTTGAATTAACAAAACCCCATCGATAGGCTTCCTCGTGTAGAGACATTCCTCTTGGATTTGTCCCAACTCGAAGACATCCGCCGTCACCTTGTCGAACAGCCTCTCAGGAATTGGTAATCCCTTCAGTAGTCCTTCTGCCTTTTGATTCTTGGGGATGGTCGCCTGACATTGCTTGCATCCTTTGGCAACTCGTTCACAGGCACCCTTGAGGTCCCTTGTGTAGACTCTGTGGTGTAGCTCCTGCTCCAGCACACGAGAATGTGTGTGGGCTGTCTCATTCCGATGCCAATGTTTGACATATTGGTCAATCAGACAATCAGGAACACAAATCCGTCCTTGCCAAAATAACTTGTCGCCTTGGATTTTGAAATCAGACGTCTCTTCAGAGTCGTAAGGCTTGTCCCCCTTCAACTTGTGGTATACAGACCCAAAGAACCTGTCCTCCTTGTACATCCTCGTCCAATCCACATAAAGGAAGGAAGTTTCCTTGTCCTTTTGCTGTGGAGGGAGCGTGGATTTCGCTTTGGATCTCGTCAGAGAAAACACATTCAGGAGTGGCAGCGACGACTCAGAGTCAGAGTTAACTCCTGCAGTCTGATCTGCCTTGGTAATCTCCTTGCATCTGACCAAATCCAACTTCATCCGATTTTTAATCGAACATTGGAGACAATGTTTCTTGATCAGTGCTTGTTCCTCCTTGTCGAACTCGATCACTTCAGCTTTATCCGTCGCTGTCCCATGAAAACTCACTTCAGAGTAAGCCTCAGAGGCTGGGTAGGCCCAGCGACTCAGGGCGTCCGCCACTGTGTTGTAGCGACCCGGAATGTAAGTCACATGGAGGTCAAATCTGCTGAGAGTTTCATGCCAACGGCCTCTTCTCCCAGCTGGTCCACCAGGGGTAACCACATGTTCTGTCCTCCAGCTCTCCAGTGACTTGTCGTCAGTCAGTACCTCAACGCGATGGCCCAAGATCCAACCTTCATAGCGCCGTACGGCACAAAGGATTGCGTAGGCTTCTTGTTCCCTTGGACTCCAATTTCGCTGTCTTGTAGTAAGCTTGCGGGACCAGAAAGCCAGAGGGTGATGGTGACCTTCGTCGTCGACTTGTTCGATCGTAGCACCAATGGCGTAACGACTGGCGTCTATACGAATATAAAAAGGTCTTCCATCCAACCACGGAGTCTTTAATGTAACCACATTCGCCAGTGCTTCTTTGAGACAAGTAAATGCCTCTTCACATTCTGGCGTCCACTTGAGCTTGACTTGAGATCCCTTCTTTCCTTCTATTTTGCCAACCTTGAGTAACTCTGTTAATGGACCAGAGAACTTGGCGTAGAGAGGAAGGAACTCGTGGTAGTAATTGCAGCAGCCTAAAAAGGCACGAAGCTGCGTGATGGTTTTAGGCCTTTCCCAGAGCTGCAGGGCAGCCATTTTTCCTGGGGCTGGTCTTCTTGTCCCATCTTCCAAGACAGAGCCACAAAATTCCACCGATTGGAGGAACATCTTGCCTTTCTTGGGTCCACACACGAGCTTCTCTTGTCGAAGGACTTCGAGAACTTTTCGAACTTGTTCTTCGTGCCACTTCAGGCACTCATCAAAGTTGTTTCCCAACGGCGTGGCAATCAGAAGGTCGTCAATGTAGATGCTGCAGAATTCTTGTAAATCCAGAGACTTGTGCTTCTGAAATAAAATAGTCTCCATCATCTTCTGGAACATCGACGGCGCATTCTTCAGACCCATCGGCAGTACAGTCCACTGGACAGTGCCACAGGGTGTGCACATTGCCGTCAAATGCCTATCCTCCTTTCGAAGGGGCATCTGATGAAAGCCATGGCGCAAATCCAACACAGTAAAGAGCTTGCCTTTGGCTCTCGCAGCTATCTCCTTCTCGATTAGAGGAAGAGGATGCGCGTCTGGTACTGTGGCGGCATTCAGGGCTCTGTAATCCACCGCTAGACGCCAAGCATCTATGCTGGATTGGTCAGCAAGTGGGGGTTTTGGCACAGTAAATGGTGCTGAACACCACTCAGAACTCATGCAGCCCTCCAACCAACCGAATTCGTAGAGATTGCGCTCAATAATCTTTCGCAGGGCATCTGCTTTGGTGCCGTGGAGATAGAATGGACGTTGTTTGTGAACCTTGGCGCCTTCGATTATCTCAATCCTGGCTTCCCCATTTTCACATCGATTTGGGGGGTTTTTCCACAACTTCCCACTCAGCACGTCATCTTGATAATCTTCGAACACTGCGGCCCTTCTTGCAGATATCTTGTCTCCGTCGACCTGATTCCCACATTTAATCACCGACATTATGTCCAACAATTTGCGAATTGTTGGTCGTGGTCTCATATTCTTGGCCACTTCATTCCAAACTTCTTCGTCGCATTGCTGGCGGATGAAGCTCACCTGAGCTCGCTCCTCCGTGGGATCCCACCAATCAAAGGGGTCCACGAGTGTCTTGAAGGGATGGTCGGACGAATTCAGCTTCATTCCTGTCAATTCACGCGAGATTCTTGGAGATTTGTCTTCATTCTTGCTTGAAATCTTGACTTTTTTGGCTTGATTCTTGTCTGATGGGGACGAATTATAATGGATGGAGGCGTTCTCTTGAGGGACGCCGATTGTCCTTCCCTCCTTCCGCGACGATACGTCGAGATTCCGCTCTCGATCGTCTTCATCCACCTCAATTTCGTCGATTCTTGAGGAATTTGAGACAACCTCTTCTGTTCCCATTTCACTGCCATCTTGCCAATAATCTCCCAGATTCCCGTCAACTAAGCACGCCAACGTGCTCCACGAACGCTGTGGCAAAGGCTTGCCATTGTCTTCGCAATACAGCTTCACGCCCTTGTGCGGAAGCTCGACAATGTCGATTGAAATGTCCATAATGTCCTTGAACCACTCTTGTCTTGGCCAATTGGGGACAATTAAAATCGCCTTCGCGCCGGATTGCTTCAGCTTCTGCACTACACGAGGGAAAACGTCGAAGGGCAGATTGATCCAAAGAGGTTCAGACCAGTCCTCACTCCAGGCATCGTCGTAGAACTTCGGAAATCTTTTATTCTTTTTGTTTGCAAAAGCATCAACTTCAGGACGAAAATTGTGGTTCTTTTCCAAATAATCCACCAGAATGTCTCGCCATTTGTCGACCACTCGATAGCAAACTGACTTCCACTTCCTGCTGTTCAACGAATCCACCTTTCCTTCGTCGAAATCTTCTTGATTCCTTGTCCATTCCTGCCCATCTTGCTGAAAATGCAGCTTATTTCTCTCCTTGAATTGGTGGATACTCTTGGTATATGGGTGCAGATAATACAGTTCGGACGGGTCGGTGGTCGACGGATCTTGGAGGAAGCATGTCCTGTGTCCCATGGGCGACACACGGGGGGCGTGAAGCCAGGGTTGACCCAGGAATAAATCATACTTTATGCTGGCTTCATAAAATTTTCCAGCAAACCACTCCTCAGTGACCGTCTCTTCCACACTCCAGACTGATTGTTTCACCAATCTGACCGCCAATTCTGCTTCTCTGTCGCCACCGTCAAGGCGATGTCCGCTGACTCCCTCCAGCTGTACAGGGGTGGAGGACATCTTCGTCTCATCCTCCTGCAGAAAGCCTTTCCTCACCAGGTTCACCTCTGAACCATTGTCGATCAGACATCTGGCAAGTTTAACCTTACCATCCGTCGATCTGACCTGGATCCAGCAGACAAACTGGCGCTGCTTGCCTCGCCGGACAGCGCTGAGGACCCAGGCAGGGTACAGGAGGCCGGAGGACCGCGCCAGTCGATCCCAGCAGCGTCCATCCACCGCCCCAACTACCCTGATGGGTTTTTCCTCCTGCCACTCAACCCCAGTGTTGGGAATTGGGTCAAGTTGGCTTCCCTCTTGCCATTCTTCTTCCTCGTTCGGCTGTACGTCCTGTACTTGTCCTTCGTCAACCCATTCTTCTCCTGCTTCGACAGCATTCACTCCTTTTCCACGTCCACGACCTCCAAATGATTTCCCCTTACAACCTTTCTTACCTCCTTGGCCTTTGTTGTTGGAGGTGTTGGAATTGGGGTTGGATTCGTTGGATCCGCCCTTGCCTCGACCTCCAGTATCCTTGTTGTTGCCGAAGGTCTTGTTCGCTGGCGTCTCCGCGTACAGGGGGTTGCCATTCACCTTGGAATCATCTTGATTCCCGGACTTTCCTTTGCCATTTCCACCTTTTTGGCCATTTTTTCCACCTGATTTTCCACCAGCATCGGTCCATCTTGAGTCGCTTGGATCTCCGCCTTGCTGCGAGTAATCTTTCGGTGTCCAGTCTCTGTTCTTTCCTTTGGACTGCCCTTTACCCTTTCCCCTTCCATGCTGGTGAGCATCTCGTGCTCCATCCTGCTGGGGATTTTTGGGAGAATTTCCCTTTCCATCCATTTTGGACTGAATTGTTTTGAGATCTGAGGGCGTCCATCTGTGATCTGCGGTCGTGTGAGTCGCCGCTCGACCTTCTTTTCCAAGGGCAATGCACACAGAGCATCCCTTCTCACCAACGGCGTTGACCTTGCCTCCGAAGCCATGTGCATCCTGGGACTTCTGGCGTTCTAAGTTTGCATACTTTTCAAGTTGGTCCCAGATCTGCTCGACTCCATACGAGAAGATCCACGGTCGTACCTTCAAAACTGTTCCCTTATACTTCACTTTTCCATCCACCATGCTGCAGAAAAACTCCGACTGTTCAGAATCGTGGAAACCAACTCTCCATCTGCCCTCACGAATAGTGATATCCTTCAATCCAGTAGCACTGATAGAGTGTAGTAACTCACGAACAGCCATTTTTCCCATAGTTTCTGGTAATCCTCGGACTTCAACCCAGTTGCCCAGGACTTTTTGGTCCGCCTGAGAGTCCCTGATCTTCTGCTTGGTCTCCGGCGTGAGCTTGCTCAGGAGGATCTTCTTCATTTCGCCTTCGGAAAGTCCTTCTCCAGAGTTCTCCGCCTCTTGCACCAAAAATTCCCAATCTTGCCTTGCAATTTGAATCTCTTCCAGAAATAATTTCTTGATCGCCCTGAAGTTCTCCAGACGGTTCCTATAATGATCTTCAGGGAGTCGAAGGCCTTTCTTCTTCAGACTGCGGTACAGCTCCTCATACGTCAGGGGATTCCCCTGATTTTGCCTCTCCACATACAGATTGTATGTGCTTTCTCGGAGCTTGCCCGTCAAGCAGTCCATCAGCCCAAGGATCCAGAGCTCCTTGTCCAGCTTCTCCGTCTGCAGCCACACCATGAACTGCCTCTCGAAGGACGCCCAGTAATTGGGGTGCCCCGAGAACTTCGGCTGCTTCATTACTGAACCACGAAGCCTCATGTGCAACGGGTTCAGCAAATTGTTCAGGTTGAAATTTGTGGCTGTTCCAACCGGATTGACGAAGACTGGGTTCACTGCGGCGCCTCCCATGGCCTGTGCCTGTGCAATTGCGGACGCCAGCAACGCCTGGTCCACAGTAGGCTGCACGAACGTCGTTGATCCTGCTTGATGCATCCTCATCTCCTTCAATTTCTTCTGCTTTTCTTTGATTTTTGCCTCGTTTTCTTTCTGCTGCCTGTCCTTCTTCTTCAGGGCCATGGATCGCTCCTTCACAGTGGTCCTTGCTTCTCCATCAATATCAGCAACAGTACCCACGGACAGTACAGACCTCTCCGACGAAGATTCTCCTCCTTCAGTACCCAGATTGAACCCAATTGGACTTGTAAATCCAGTAGGGGGGATACCAGAAATTCCAGTAAAAGCTGGATGGTGGCCAGTAAAAGCTGGGGGTGCTGGAGAATGTGGAACGCCGTAAGGCGTGGATGTGGGTGCAGCTGAGGAGGTAGGTGCTGGGTGGCTTGCCATTGTAGGCGCTGGTCCAGAGAGCCCAGTAGTGCTCAGATTTTGTACCAGATTTGTAAGATTCTCCAGCTTCTGCTCCATCTCCTTCCACTTGCTGTCCTCATCCCTCTTTCTCTCCTTGGCGTCCTTCTTCAGCTCCTTCACCTTGTTTTCCAGCGACGAAATCTGTCGTCGACAGGAGCAGTCGTTGGCACATTCACCACAGGACGGGCATCTTGTCCCTTTTCCCTTGCTTCTTACCTCGTAGACCCAAGTGTCAACACTGGAGGCAGAGCTGGGGAGTTTGGACAGTTGCTCCCTGGAGAGGTGCGAATGTGTCGAATCACACCTCATTTCGTCGACTCCGTCGTCGTTCCGACTCCAGGCGCCCGACGGACCAGCGTGCGGATGCACATTCTGGCGTCTCTCCTCGGGGATGATGGCCATCTGCACCATCACGGCGGCCTGGTGGTCGAACTGGTCCATCAGCTCCTCCCAGTCCTCTTGCTCCTGCAATTGGGCGTCAAATCTCGACCGGCCGCTGTCCCTGAGGAACTGGCACGACGCCCGGAATTAGTCCCTCAGGCGGCCACGGTAGCCCGCCTCAGCCAGCAGCCAATTCTGCCGGTGCAGGAATTCCTCATTCCAGATCTGCTGAAAGTGGTTTTCCCAGTAATCACCACTGATTTCAGCTTCAGACTGCTCTCCTTCGCTGCTGCTGTCTTCCAGATCAGGCAAAGCGTGAGAGGAGGAACCAGATTCACTCGAGCAGGGAGATTCTCGACCGGGTTTAAGGTTGGGTGGGGCGTTCACACAACAATCAGCACAAGTATGAACACCAGGCCAATGTTTATGGCCACAGTAAGGGCACTCTGATGGTTGGACCTCGGCTTGTTGGGGAGATGCTACGAATGTAACCTCAGGGGGTACACGCAGCGACCCAGAAGGAGTAATAGCCCCGCTAAAGTCCGATGATCTCAGAGTGTCAGTGGAGATACCAGAAGCAGACTCATGATTTCCTCTGCTACCATGTAACCGCTGCATAGTGGTTGATCTTTCTAGTGATTGCGAAGCCTGCAGCCTTGATGCCCCAGGGGTCGTAACGCCCGACACTGCCCCTGATATCTCCGAACCCAACTGACCCTCTTCAGACCCATATCCAGCATCTTGGAGCGACATATGCGAAGCACTTGTAAGTCCTTTGAACTCCATGGTGAGATATGAAGAGTACGAAAACCCGGTCTACAAAAATGGAGCAGACATAGAATCTCAATGCGCATTCATCGCAACTAATGACACAACGTGAAATCATTCGAAATGATTTAAATAAATCCGATTGGGAAATCACGAAAGACAAATGCGACTCGACGCGCGCTCACAGGCGACATCTGGCGGCGAACGGAAAACATGAAACAAAACGGAAAATTTACTGCACTAATGTACATCTGAGAATCATTGGAATTCTGATCACATCAGTGTATAATTGAGTGCTGTCACTGCTGCCGTTACAAGAGGCGGCCACCCAACACGACCCCGTCCAAGCCCTGATTAACATCCCCATCTCCAAGCACCCTGTCATCCAGCCCCCACAAACCACCACCGCCGCTGGCGAGACCGACCCAGGGACCTGTGACCCCTCAACCACAATCACCGTTAAGCCCGGCCCCCGTCCTGCCCCCCCTGCCCACCAAACAGTACAGCCCCAGGGGCTGCGCACGATGCCCCACCCCCCACCCCCACTAGGGGGACCGGAATACCCACAAGGGGTCCTAGGGCCATACCCGCAACACGGACCCCACCACTACCAGCGCAACCACCACCAGCGGCCCCACCACCACCACCAACAACACCACCCCCACCACTACCACTGCCCACCACGGTACCCCACCGGGCCACAACCCCCCGTGCACGAACAGCACCAGCGTATGGGATGGCAGCCACCGAGCGCTTCACCCCCATACCCCACCTACCATCAGGGGCCACACCCCCGTACCAGCTACCGTATCCCCCCGGCCACCACGTCCAAGCCGAGAGGGCCCCCCGGGCCCAACCCCGCCAGGGACAGTCACTCGACCCATAACACCAGCCGCTGCCGCCACTACACCCCTACGTGGCGGATCCATGGAGGACAGGGGACCTCCCCCCCCCCAGGTACCAGGCAGCACCACGCGAGGCCCCCCAGGACCCGCTGACACCCCCTGACTGGCCCGACTCAAGCGATGAGGCCCGGTCCCGCAAACGGCGGCGCTCCCGCTCCCCCCCCCGCACGGCACACTCGCCCCCGGCGCCCACACTCCCCACACCGCCACCGCGCCTCAACCACCCACTCGCGCCGCTCCCCATCCCCAAGGCGCCACCACGCCCCCCCGGGGCCCCGCTCCCGCCGCTCCCACTCCCCCGGGGGCAACCACGCGCGCCACCGCCGCCCCACATCCACCTCCCCCTCCCCCCGGAGGCCCCACCGGGCTGCCCGTTCCCCCCGCCGCCGATACCCATCCACCACCCCCAGCCCCCGCCACCACCGCTCCCGCTCTCCCAGGCGCCGCCAAGCACGCCACCGCCGCCCCATGTCCACCTCCCCCTCCCATTCCCCCCTCCGCCCGTACCCGTCCTCCACCCCCAGCCCCCGCCACTGCCGCTCTCGCTCCCACAGGCTCCGCCACCCCCGCCACCACCGCAGGTTCACGTCCTCCCCCCGCCGCTCCAGGACCTGGAGCTCGGACCCCTCCCCCCCCCAGGCCCCCGCCCACCTCGCCTGGTGGTCTGCCCCCGCTTTGCAGGAGCTCCGCCGCTGGGTGAAGTGGGCCGGTGGGGCAGGAAGGCGAGAAGGAGTTCACATGGTGCACACCTTCGAGGAGGTGCGCACCTGCTCCCCCGCCAAACCCAAGGAGGCCGCCCTGGAGGCTATCATGCCGCAAGCTGCATGGAAGGCCCTCCTCCGCGACGCGGTCCACGGCCTCCGCCCCCCCTACACCCCCCAAGCCCTCCGCCAATGGCTCCAGGCCACCCACCCTCAGACCTGGGCCATTGGCGCCCCCCTGCCACCCCACCACCACCACATCGGGAAGAGGAAGAGCACGGGCAAGGGGAGAGCAAGGAACAGAAAGGGACACTCAGGCAAGGGGCCACGGAGGGGCCCCAAGTGAGGGGCAGGCGCCCGTAGGGACAGGGCACCGGAAGCGACACAACGTGGGGGCAGGAAACCACCCAAGGACCAGGAAGGGGCAGGAGTGGGGACCAAGGCACAGAGGAAGAGGACACCACGGCAGGCGCCACGACCCACACCCAGGAAGGGCATACCACGACGGAGGGACCACCGCCGCCCCACCCCCAGCGAACGCCGCAGGACTCCCGGGGACGCACACCCCCAACACGCGCCGCCGCAGCACGAATCCGACGCCGTACGGATCACACCAGCGCACACCCACCAGCCACCGGAAACCACACAGGGGATGGAGGACGAACCTACACGGGGAGAGTGGGCTACACCAACACAGGAAGCCGCAGGGAACACCGCCGCGCAGCCCGACACCGCGCCCTCACCGCCAGGCGACGACCCCGGCCACCACAAGGGCCACGTCACAGGCACCGGAAGAGGACGAAGGCACGGCGACAGCACCCAGGGATAGGGACCGGGACCCCCAGAGGACACGGGACCAAGGCACAGGCCCGCACGGAGGGCAACCCCACGGACACCTACCCGACCCACCAGCCCGAGCGGCACGCCCAGGCCCCCACAGCACGGACCCAGCGAGCCACCCACACCTAACGGCACCCCCCAGCCACCAGCCAGCCACACTCCGACCCGCACTCGGCACCAAGACACAGGCCAGGCTGACCTCCACCAACCCACCATGGTACAACACGAGGCAGCACGGCACACCGCACCGCAGCGCACCAAAGTGCAACGCAGAACGACAACGCACCCCAAAGCGCAACACGCCACAGCACGACGCGGCGCGACGCGGCACAGAGCGGCACAACACGGCACGGCTGACCCTAACCTGAAGGAGTAACCAAAACAAGCCACCGCACATCCCGGAAGGCGCCGCACCAGCGCGCCACACACCAGCACCGCGGGCCACACACGGGGCCACCCCGTGCCCGGCAACGACGGTGGCGGTCCACGCAGAAGGTTCAAACCGGCACCGCGGAGGGGACAGGACACGTACAACCCCAGCCCCCTAACCCAGAGCCACAGGAAGCCGCCTGGCGCAGCCGCCCAGCCGGCAGAGCCAGGACCTAACCCAACAGGAAGGGGCGCCAAGCCCAACGTGTACATAACCCACCCGACCCATGTGGCCGGGACACGGCCAAGCAGAACACAACCGCCAACAGCAACCCGGAAGACCACACTGAATGGGGGCCAGTGCGTGCTCCAGTTCAGGGAAGGCAGAGGGAGGAACAGGCAGACCCCCCCCCCAAAGAAAACAGCGGGGGGGGGGGGGCGAGAGAACGGCCCACAGCCACCGAACCGCCCAAGAACGGCGCAAGAGGCGGCCAAACCCCCAACCCAGAAGGCACCGAAGACAGGACTCCCCAAAGGGGCGCAGGGGGACCAGCCAGCCAAAAGCGGCAACACCAAGCCAGGAGCAGCGGCCCGTTGGGAAAAGGGACACCCGAAACCCGCAGACACACACCACGCTGGGACCAAAAACAAAAAAAAAGAGCCAGCAACCCAGCCCGAGAGAGAGGGGAACGGGGGGCTGGGACCACAAGGCCCGGGACAGGGACAGCCAGCGACCGACACCACAAAGCCAAAGCAAGACACGCCCCCAGAAAAAAACAACACCCCCCGATAACCCAACCAAGAATGGCGGTGCACAGCCGAGACCCGGGCCCAGCACGCACGCCCACACAGCACACCTCAGCCAGGAAAGGCGGGGAACAAGCGGAGCGCGGGCACAAACACACACACACCCTGATGCCCCAGCCAGAAGTGGCAGGGCGTGGCACCAACCACACACCCCCGCACAGCACCCCCAACCAGGAGGTGCAGGACACCACGCGGGACGGGCACACGAGCACACACACACCCAAACACCCCCCCAAGGAGTGGCGGAGCGCAGCCGAAACCCAGACCCCTGCACGCACGCCCACACCGCACACCGGAACCGGGAACGGCGGCGTGCAGGCAGAGCGCGCACACAACCACGCACGTCCCATATCCCTAACCACGAAAGATGGGGTGCAGGCCGAAAGCCAAGCCCAACCGCAAACACCACAAACCCGAGCCGGCAAAAGAGGGACGACACCACAAACCGTACCCACAAACAGGCGCCCAAGACCCCAGCCAGGACTGGCGGGGTTACCGAATCCCACACCCAACCACAACCCGGACCCAAACACAAGCGCCACACAACAGCAGGAAACCCAGTGTCCATAGCCGGGGCACTGAGGCAGCCCGTGCCATGCAGCTGACCCGGCCAAACAAGACCCGGAGACCGGGGGTAAGGCTGCATCCTAAGGCCTGCGCTGCTTAGGGACTCGAGGTGGAGCGTGCGACACCCAAGCGCCTCGGAACCCTAGTACCAAGAACGTGCATGCATGCCTTGGGAACAGGATACGCCAGGAAGTCCGGTGAACCTCTAGGGTTCCGCCAAAAGGAGGGGACGTGCGCAAGCACGGGGGCACACCCTCCCGGCGAGACAAGCACGTCACGCTGGCAGCGATCAGCCCTCCCGGTGTTGCCCGGGCCGCTTTGTTTGGGGCCACCAGTCAGGTCTAGAGGGATGTAAGTCGCCTCCCCTCTTCAAGCGCGGAGCCTCCTCCTGTTCGTAACAGCGGCAACGCCAGCGGGAACCATGGGGCGCCTCTCCACGACCGAGTGCACCTACCTACCTACCTACCTCCACCTTCCCGGACTCCATGGACTTAACTTCCGTCAAGGGCGATGCCAGTCGTGCACGCAGGTGACCAAGGTCCATTGATGAGCCATGCTTTGGATGAGTGTTCCCCATCGCCGTCCAGAACCGCGCCTTGCTGAGCGTTTCCCATTTCGGCGACGGAGCCTCAGCTTTCCATTGCCAAGCCCCCGAAGAAATCTGAAACCAAAGAATATCCCAGTCCTGCAACGGTACCTTCTCTACCGGACTCGCCTCTGTAAACCTGTGAAAGGTTGCGTTTACCTTGTGTGTGTGTTTGCCTACTTGCTTGTGAGGGGAACATACTTCGGTTCGGATGGATGACGCTGTCTGGCGCAGCTCCCCAATGCCAAGTGATCCACTGCTGCTTCCGGTAAGCAGAGGCCCGGTCCTGGATTTCCTTGATGTTCATTTTTGGTCTCCACATGTCGGCGGCAACCCGTTGTAGTAGCGATGGCTCGTACACACCCTGCAAGAACTTCACCTGGTTCGTGGTCACCGGCGTATCCATCCTCTCGAAATTATTCAGCGACGTCACCGCTGCATCCTCCGCATGGTACACCTAAGTGAAGAACGGTCCAAACGCCATGACCAAATAACTCTGTACATGAGGAGGATGAGTTGCCACATTTGGATTGCGAGGCCTCGCATTTGACAATGGAACATACTTGAAGTTCATCATCGCAAAGCTGTGGTGGAATCCAAGCACTTCCGCTCACGGCTTTCGGGATGGTTCGGTGAATGTGTTCCCTTGCAGTCTCGTCAGGCCCAGCCGGCGAATCCCTCAAATGCATAAGGAAGTTGTTAGCTGCTTCCGACGGTGGCACGGCGGAGATGTCCAGATCTATGGCCTGCTTCCTACCCGCGGTTGATACTCGTGTAGCCCAACTGGTCTCCGTTTTCAACAGGCTGACCTTCACCACTTGCATCCACTGCGGTGGGTCCAGGCCCTGCTCAAGAGGTTGTTCTTGCAGTTCTTTCGGCGCACAGACGCAGTGCTGCTTTGCAATGACGATCCGATCGTCCGCTGGAGACGAAAACAGGGTTTTAAGAGGATGCACATGAAACTTCAACGGTGCGACCAGGTTACGTACCTGGTGACTGCCATGCAGTCACGGTCACGGGCTCCTCAGGTGGGTTGGCCATAAGACTTCTCTTAACCTCCTCCACTCGCTTCTGTTGATACGTCCGGATCTGGCCGTACTTCTTCTTCTTGTCGATCGAAAGGCTCCCGACGTGAACCTCCACCTGCAAAGGCTTCTTGTAGAACCTCACAAACTTCTCAGGCACCGCTTCCTGCGCGGATGGTACTTGTGACGTGTCTGGTGATTCTCTGCCCGCTTTTGTTGGCATCAAACTCTCTGCCATGTTGAAATAGGCCTGTAAAAAGGCAGAAAACTGTACATCTTTATCCTTTGATTGCAAGGGCTCGCAGTCAACATTATAGGTATTTGTCGGAAATTACCTACTTCGTATTGCGAGGCCTGGCATTAAGGTAACAACATATAGTCAAAAACGTACTCTTTGAAAAGACGATTGCGAGGACTCGCATTCCACACACGCAATAGTGAGCAAAAGCACCGGCGTGCGCGCAACAACAACAACAGAGTTGGGAATCAACCAAAGACCGCTTCTTTGCATCGGTAAGGGCCCAAATTGTGTCCAGAATGTTCCTGCACTGCGCATCAGACCGCAGAGGATGATTGTTGTCTATCAATCGTATTACGGCAGGTGAGGCATTCTGGGGCTGCCGCAGAAATGTACGCAAAACATCGGTCAACACAGTCCTGTATGTGTCCACGTCCGGCTCGCCGTAAGGGTCGGACGGAAAATCTGGATCAGCCCCCCAGTGCCTCTCCGTGGTCGAGGTACGGGACTGCAGAGGACAGTACCGAATTCTCAGGCGGTCGTCATTAACATACGAGTGCAAGCGCTGTCGGAACTCGGTTTCAATGTCGGAGGAAAAATGAGCAGGCGTCTGTTGATTCTCGCAGGGCAGATCTGGACAAACAAATCTTCCACGTCGCTGGCCGTGACAGCCCAAGTGTGTCGATCCTGCATGGACCCAAGTCTACTGAGCATGACTTCGCCAAACTCCTCACCATAGCACAATCCTGGCAGGCCGCTGTTGAACGTCTGCCAATGCAACAACGCAACACTGATAATCCTCAAATACAGAACAGGATCAGCTACAGCACTGCCGAGCTCGATCAAGAGCACGAACACCAGTCGCAAAACATTTTGGGCGTTGATGGCGGTTCCTGGGTGCCGTCCAGACCAGTTGCATTGTCTCACGAGAAACCCACAGTAGAGGACAAGCGGACACCAGTTCTGCAGAAGGTTCACCATTGCTTTACATACTTCACTCTTCAGTCGATCGATCGCCGACCCACCGTGATTGGCAACAGCCTGTAACCTGTTCGACCTCCTTCGCAACTGCCACAAGAAATGCGGCGCCTCTTTGAGGATGCCGGCAATATTTCTCTCGATGACTCTGAGCTTCGGCTACGACCCTACAGTTTTACCCACTCCTAAGCGGCCAAAGTGGAAGTACACAAACAGCAAATGAAAGCGGCGCCACACGTTGGTCACAAGGTATTTATAGGGATGCGAGCAGCCGTACATGATAGGAGTCCTCTTCAGTTTTTCGTGCCAGTTTCACCGCTGCGTTCTCTCGGAGTACAGCAACTTCAGGCATCCTTTGTGTATGTTCTCATCAGCGAGGAAGGGCACAAAGGGGTGCGTGTGGTTTGACAGCGATGCAATGTAGTTCAATACCTTGACGAGGTCCTTGTACGGGGATACCTGATGCGTACTCAGCAGCAGCGGTTTGCAACCGGGATTTGGTAGTGGATCTCGCACGATGTCAAGGGGCGCTCTGCTGCTCGGTATTGCCGCAGGTCTGTCCGCAAGCAGGCCCAGGTCTGTCACTATTCCATGAAAGGTCCGTTTCATTCTCACAAGCGCTGCAGCCACACTGCGGATGCTGCCGACGAGCACATCTTTGTTTGGGGGTCCTCTGAAATACGGCAACCGGCACGGAATCTCAACGACGCAAAGGGCTGTGCCATTTTGCAACTGATCCTGGATCGTTGGATGCGTTCCATACTGCTTAATGTAACAAATGTTGATCCAAACGCACACCTGTCGGTTCTCCATCCATCACCATGTCCCAAGCATCTTTCCCTGGGACCGTTCCTTCATGGTTTCCTCTCGGAGCCGCAGCAGTCCTGTCCTGCACAACCGGCACCTGTTCTGCCGACCGATAGAGGCAAAACCCGGGGCGTCCTCGTCCTGGTGCTGGGGTGTGCATCGCAAGCGCGAGATTTTGTATAACTTGAAAAACTCCTCCTTGAAATGAGCCGCTGGGCTCTCTGGTCTGCTTTTCAACCTCAGTAGTGAGTGCCGTGTTTTCCAGTTCAGTCGCAGCAAGCACGCAAAATCAAAAAAGAAAACACCTCCACTCTTGTTCGTGTCAACGGCAACCAATAGTGATTCAGCAGTGGTATACCCGTGTTCCGTTGCAGAGAAAGCTTGCAATCACCTGACAGTCCGTTCCAGCTCCCTCTTCGCTCGATGCGCAACGTTACGTGGCGTGAACAGTCATCTCAAAGAATCAAAAATGTGCATTTTGGTATACCATTCCACAAAAAACAGGGTCCTTTAACGCTACAGTCAAATAAAGTTTCTTGCCAGCACAGCGCTGTACACGCGACAAGCGCATATCGATCTTTGCGCGCAACTCCGCCGCGCGTGCGCTTTTTCTGTTACTGGTAACGGTCCACTGGTCCCACATTTCTCTTGTTTATCACACTTGCGGTACCCAGTTGCGAACCGCCAGCATTGCTGTTGGGCAGTGAAGCAAGCAGTGACCACAGTATGAAAACTAGAGATGCCGGCGGGACCTGTATGGGCGCCCATGCAGCAGCGCTGCATCAAAGGGAATGCACATGCTGTGTAGTTGGTGGATCTGTCCATTTGATTGTTTCCTGTTCCATTATTGGGAGGCCTCGCATTTCGATTCCTGCAACTACACCTTTTGCGAGTATTTCGAAATGGAGCGCGGGGCCTCGCATTCGGAAAAGAATGTTTTTTGTCGTAATTACTCTTATCGGAATTAGGCATGCGTCCGATTCTGGTAAAACAAATAAAATCGAATCCTTGTATTGCGAGGTCTCGCAATCTGTGGCGGAAAAAAGGCGTCATAACCTACACGTGGTGCGACGCACAGTGGGTTGTCCTTCCATATTAAGATACCATCGTACTCAGGGGTACAAAGGAGCCCCATTTGTTGCAACGTCACGAAAAAGGTACCTTTTTGTTTTTAAAAAACAGTCATGAAAAATCAGGGTCAAAAAGCGGGGTAATTTACTGAAAGAACCCACATCATTTCTTGGTTTTTTTTTAAAAAAAGAGCGGTACAAAAGCGTACCTGGTTCGACCGCCTAAGCAGTTGGGAGATATCTCCCATAGACCCTTGTTTCAACGGCCAGGAGCGGCAGGTAGGCCTAGCGTAGCATAGCTTCTTCGCCACCAATCTCCTCTTGGAGTCCACGTACTCTCTCAGCTTGGATCCGGGGTCCAGCTCCTCGTCCAGGGCCTCCTCTTCCCTCATGGAGAGTAGGGGTTTCTGTGGGGCAGCTTACTCGGCGTTCTCCATTTCCTCCACGCACGTCTGCACGAGGAATGCATCATGCTCAGTCTCGTCATCAGAGTGTATTGAGGTGGGTAGCTCGGATAGCCCAAGTAAGAAAAAGTGTATTTCCCTGCCAAAAGGTTAACGTTAGTGGTCATAAAGAGGCCTAAAGGCATATCCCATGTTTATCTTAGTATTAGCCTAACCAAAAGGGGTGACAAGACTTTTTGACCTATAAAACCAAGCATTGAACCTTGGATGTTGTGTCGACCACTGACCCCCCAAACGATTGAACTTATTCACCATTTCCTGGACTAACTGAGGCGCTGACATGAATCCAGAGCCTATACATTTTTCTATATTTTCTCATGAATGCTTAGCTGTCCTAGTGGTCTGCATTCTGGGGGGCTGGGGCACCTCTTTTTGAGAGGTCCTCGGTTCAATTCCCAGTCAGCCTAGCTAAGTAGGAAGATCCCATGTGACATGGCAGTGCGCTCAGCGACACAAGCCATGCCACCTCAACACCTATGGGACCCAAATCAAAGAGTGCACATCTCTGGATGGCACTAGGAATGAGAGGGTGCCCTTGTGGGCAGTTGTCACATGATTGCAGGATATTTTCTAACTATCTTTTCATAAATCTGTAGTTATTGTGAGTTTCCTTTGTTGCTACACTATCCCTTTGACTGCAGCCCTTCATGTTGTGGATTTGATCCTGTGGTCCCTTGCTTGCACTGTGGGTACTTATATCTCTGGTGGATTTCATCAAAAGATGTTTATTTGGAAAACCTGAGCTCCATCAAGAGGCAGCAGGAGCAAGCAGGGGCACAAACAAAACAATATCATCAGAGCAATGAACAGTGAAAGCCTGTTCTAACTTTCTGGTAGCAGAGACTTTCAGTCTTTGCGTACCTGCAACCCCTTGCAGTACAACCAGTACGTCGAAACTGACTCCACTGAAGGGAGAAGAAACATAACATGGACACCAAGGACACTGCCAAGACGCCGAGGACGATGACCCTGAGGACTCCGAGAACCCGAACGGCAAGAAGAAGACGAAAAAGAGGGAGACCAAGCGCCATGAGGGACGCAGGTCTCAGGAGGCTAAGACTATAGCCACCTCAAAGATTGTGGTGAACCTGCCGGAGTTCACGGGGAAGGACCTCAGCAAGTTCGCTGAGAACTTTGGCAGGTTCCTGAGGATGACGGGCCAAACCCGTGCTAGTGGGTGAGTGTAGTGCGATATGCTACTACAGCGCTGCAAGACCAAGTACCTCGAGAAGCAAGTCAAGCAGATCGTGACGAAGTCCGCCACCTTCGCCGACGTGTTGGTTGCCTTGGAGAGGCAGTAGCCTACCTACGAGACCGATCTCTCCATCAGGGCCAAGATCCAGAACCCGGCCATGCTGCCCAACAACCACAAAGCTGCCAGGATTTCTGAGCTGCTTGCCGACTTGCACCCCTGGGTAGGGCGACTGACGCCCGGTTCGTGAGGCAGCGACGAGCTGCTATTCTGGTTGGTGGCCAAGCTCCCACGAGAACTGTGGGATGAAGATCGGTAGGTAGGTGCACTCGGTCGTGGAGAGGCGCCCCATGGTTCCCCCTGGCGTCGCCTCTGTGACGAACAGGAAGAGGCTCCGCGCGTGAAGAGGGGAGGCGGCTTACATCCCGCTAGACCTGTCTGGTGGCCCCCAACAAAGCGGCCCCGGCCAACACCGGGAGGGCTGATCGCCGCCAGCGTGACGTGCTTGTCTCACCAGGAGGGTGTGCCCCCGTGCTTGCGCACGTGCCCTCCTTTGGGCGGAACCCTAGAGGTTCACCGCACTTCCTGGCGTATCCCGTTCCCAAGGCATGCATGCACGTTCTTGGTACTGAGGTTCCGAGGCGCTTGGGTGTCGCACGCTCCGCCTCGAGTCCCAAAGCAGCGCAGGCCTTAGGATGCAGCCTTACCCCCGGTCTCCGGATCTCGTTTGGCCGTGTCAGCTGCATGGCACGGGCTGCCTCAGTGCCCGGGCTATGGACACTGGGTTTCCTACTGTTGTGTGCCGCTTGTGTTTGGGTCTGGGTTGTGCTTGGGCTCGGGCTTCGGCTGCGCCCCGCCACTCTTGGCTGGGGTGATGGGGTGTGTGTGTGTTTGCGTGCGCGCTCCGCTTGTACCCCGCCACTCCTGGCTGGGGTGTGCGGTGTGGGTGTGTGTGCTTGGGCTCGGGTTTCGGCTGCGCACCGCCACTCCTGGCTGGGGTGTTGGGGCCTGTGTGTGCTTGTGTGCGCGCCCCGCTTGTACCCCGCCACTCCTGGCTGGGGTGTGCGGTGTGCTTGTGTGTGTTCGGGCTCGGTTTTTGGCTACGCGCCGCCCCTCCAGGCTGGGGTGTTCGGGTGTGTGTGTGCTGGTGTGCGCACCCCGCTTGTACCCCGCCACTCCTGGCTGGGATGTGCGGTGTGAGTGTGTGTGCTTGGGCTCCGGTTTCGGCTGTGCCCCGCTACTCCTGGCTGGGGTGTTGGGGTGTGTGTGCTTGTGTGCGTGCTCCCCGCTTGTACCCCGCCATTCCTGGCTTCGGTGTGCTGCGTGGGTGTGTGTGCTTGCACTCGGGTCCCAGCTTTTCCCCGTCACCCCTGGCTGGGGTGTTGGGGTGTGCGTTTTTGTGTGCGCGCTCCGCATGTACCCCACCACTCCTGGCTGGGGTGTGCGGTGTGGGCGTGTGCGCTTGGGCTCAGGTTTCGGCTGCGCCCCGCCACTCCTGGCTGGGGTGTGCGGTGTGGGTGTGTGTGCTTGTGCTCGGGTTTCGGCTGCGCCCCGCCTCTCCTGGCTGGGGTGTTGGGGTGTGTGTGTGCTTGTGTTTGCGCTCCGCTTGTACCCCGCCACTCCTGGCTGGGGTGTGCGGTGTGGGTGTGGGTGCTTGGGCTCCGGTTTCAGCTGCGCCCCGCCACTCATGGCTGGGGTGTTGGGGTTCTGTGTGTGCTTGTGTGCGTGCTTCCGATTGTATCCCGCCACTCCTGGCTGGGGTGTGCGGTGTGGGCGTGTGCGCTTGGGCTCCGGTTTCGGCTGCGCCCCGCCACTCCTGGCTGGGGTGTGCGGTGTGGGTGTGTGTGCTTGGGCTCGGGTTTAGGCTGCGCCCCGCCACTCCTGGCTGGGGTGTTGGGGTGTGTCTGTGCTTGTGTGTGCGCTCCGCTTGTACCCCGCCACTCCTGGCTGGGGTGTGCGGTGTGGGTGTGGGTGCTTGGGCTCAGGTTTTGGCTGCGGCCCGCCACTCATGGCTGGGGTGTTGGGGTTCTGTGTGTGCTTGTTTGCGCGCTTCCGCTTGTACCCTGCCACTCCTGGTTGGGGTGTGCGGTGTGGCCATGTGTGCCTGGGCTCGGGTTGTGGCCGGGCCCCGCCACTCCTAACAGGGGTGTGCGGTGTGGCTATGTGTGCTTGGGCTCGGGTTTCAGCTGCGCCCCGCCACTCCTTGCTGGGGTGTTGGGGTGTGTGTGTGCATCGGTGTGCGCTCCGCCTGTATCCCGCTACTCCTGGCTGGGGTGTGCGGTGTGGGTGTTTGTGCTTGGACTCGGGTTTCGGCTGCGCCCCGCCACTCCTGGGTGGGGTTTTGGGGTTCTGTGTGTGCTTGGGTGCGCGCTCCGCTTGTACCCCGCCAGTCCTGGCTGGGGTGTGCGGTGTGGGCGTGTGTGCCTGGGCTCGGGTTGTGGCCGGGCCCCGCCTGTCCTGGCTTGGGTGTTGGGGCGTGCGTGTTTGTGTGCGCGCTCCGCTTGTACCCCGCCACTCCTGGCTGGGGTATGCGTGCTTGCGCTCGGGTTTCGGCTGCGCCCCGCCACTCCTGGCTGGGCTGTTGGGGTGTGCGTGTTTGTGTGTGCGCTCCGCTTGTACCCCGCCACTCCTGGCTGGGGTGTGCTGTGTGGGTGGGTGCGCTCAGGCTTGGGTTCCGGCTGCGCCCCGCCACTCCTGGCTGGGGTGTTGGGGAGTGTGTGTGTCTGTGTGCGCTCTCCTCTTGTACCCTGCTACTCCAGGCTGGGCTGTGCGCCGTGGGTGTGTGTGCTTGGGCTCGGGGTTTGGCTGCGCCCTGCCACTCCTGGCTCGGGTGTTGGGGTTCCGTGTGTGCTTGTGTGCGCGCTCCGCTTGTACCCCGCCACTCCTGGCTGGGGTGTGTGGTGTGGGCGTGTGTGCTTGGGCTCGGGTTGTGGCTGGGCCGCACCTCTCCTGGCTTGGGTGTTGGGGTGTGCGTGTTTGAGTGCGCGCTCCGCTTGTACCCCGCCACGGCTGGCGGGTGTGTGTGCTTGATCTCAGGTTTCGGCTGCGCTCCGCCACTCCTGGCTGGGCTGTTGGGGTGTGCGTGTTTGTGTGTGTGCTCCGCTTGTACCCCGCCACTCCTGGCTGGGGTGTGCGGTGTGCTTGTGTGTGTTCGGGCTCGGTTTTTGGCTACGCCCCGCCCCTCCAGGCTGGGGTGTTCGGGTGTGTGTGTGCTGGTGTGCGCACCCCGCTTGTACCCCGCCACTGCTGGCTGGGATGTGCGGTGTGAGTGTGTGTGCTTGGGCTCCGGTTTCGGCTGTGCCCCGCTACTCCTGGCTGGGGTGTTGGGGTGTGTGTGCTTGTGTGCGTGCTCCCCGCTTGTACCCCGCCATTCCTGGCTTCGGTGTGCTGCGTGGGTGTGTGTGCTTGGGCTCGGGTCCCAGCTTTTCCCCGCCACTCCTGGCTGGGGTGTTGGGGTGTGCGTTTTTGTGTGCGCGCTCCGCATGTACCCCACCACTCCTGGCTGGGGTGTGCGGTGTGGGCGTGTGCGCTTGGGCTCAGGTTTCGGCTGCGCCCCGCCACTCCTGGCTGGGGTGTGCGGTGTGGGTGTGTGTGCTTGTGCTCGGGTTTCGGCTGCGCCCCGCCTCTCCTGGCTGGGGTGTTGGGGTGTGTGTGTGCTTGTGTTTGCGCTCCGCTTGTACCCCGCCACTCCTGGCTGGGGTGTGCGGTGTGGGTGTGGGTGCTTGGGCTCCGGTTTCAGCTGCGCCCCGCCACTCATGGCTGGGGTGTTGGGGTTCTGTGTGTGCTTGTGTGCGTGCTTCCGATTGTACCCCGCCACTCCTGGCTGGGGTGTGCGGTGTGGACGTGTGCGCTTGGGCTCCGCTTTCGGCTGCGCCCCGCCACTCCTGGCTGGGGTGTGCGGTGTGGGTGTGTGTGCTTGGGCTCGGGTTTAGGCTGCGCCCCGCCACTCCTGGCTGGGGTGTTGGGGTGTGTCTGTGCTTGTGTGTGCGCTCCGCTTGTACCCCGCCACTCCTGGCTGGGGTGTGCGGTGTGGGTGTGGGTGCTTGGGCTCAGGTTTCGGCTGCGCCCCGCCACTCATGGCTGGGGTGTTGGGGTTCTGTGTGTGCTTGTTTGCGCGCTTCCGCTTGTACCCTGCCACTCCTGGTTGGGATGTGCGGTGTGGCCATGTGTGCCTCGGCTCGGGTTGTGGCTGGGCCCCGCCACTCCTAACAGGGGTGTGCGGTGTGGGTGTGTGTGCTTGGGCTCGGGTTTCGGCTGCGCCCCGCCACTCCTGGCTGGGGTGTTGGGGTGTGTGTGTGCATCGGTGTGCGCTCCGCCTGTATCCCGCTACTCCTGGCTGGGGTGTGCGGTGTGGGTGTTTGTGCTTGGACTCGGGTTTCGGCTGCGCCCCGCCACTCCTGGGTGGGGTTTTGGGATTCTGTGTGTGCTTGGGTGCGCGCTCCGCTTGTACCCCGCCACTCCTGGCTGGGGTGTGCGGTTTGGGCGTGTGTGCCTGGGCTCGGGTTGTGGCCGGGCCCCGCCTGTCCTGGCTTGGGTGTTGGGGCGTGCGTGTTTGTGTGCGCGCTCCGCTTGTACCCCGCCACTCCTGGCTGGGGTATGCGTGCTTGGGCTCGGGTTTCGGCTGCGCCCCGCCACTCCTGGCTGGGCTGTTGGGGTGTGCGTGTTTGTGTGTGCGCTCCGCTTGTACCCCGCCACTCCTGGCTGGGGTGTGCTGTGTGGGTGGGTGCGCTCAGGCTTGGGTTCCGGCTGCGCCCCGCCACTCCTAGCTGGGGTGTTGGGGAGTGTGTGTGTCTGTGTGCGCTCTCCTCTTGTACCCTGCTACTCCAGGCTGGGCTGTGCGCCGTGGGTGTGTGTGCTTGGGCTCGGGGTTTGCCTGCGCCCTGCCACTCCTGGCTCGGGTGTTGGGGTTCCGTGTGTGCTTGTGTCCGCGCTCCGCTTGTACCCCGCCACTCCTGGCTGGGGTGTGTGGTGTGGGCGTGTGTGCTTGGGCTCGGGTTGTGGCTGGGCCGCACCTCTCCTGGCTTGGGTGTTGGGGTGTGCGTGTTTGTGTGCGCGCTCCGCTTGTACCCCGCCACGGCTGGCGGGTGTGTGTGCTTGATCTCAGGTTTCGGCTGCGCTCCGCCACTCCTGGCTGGGCTGTTGGGGTGTGCGTGTTTGTGTGTGTGCTCCGCTTGTACCCCACCACTCCTGGCTGGGGTGGTTGGTGTGGGTAGGTGTCCTCGGGCTCGGGTTTCGGCTGCGCCCTGCCACTCCTGGCTGGGGTGTTGGGGTGTGTGTGTGTCTGTGTGCGCACCCCACTTGTACCCCGCCACTCCTGGCTGGGGTGTGCGGTGTGGGTGGGTGTGCTTGGGCTCGGGCTTCGGCTGCGCCCCGCCACTCCTGGCTGGGGTGTTGGGGTGTGTGTGTGCTTGTGTGTGCGCTCCGCTTGTACCCCGCCACTCCTGGCTGGGATGTGCGGTGTGCCTGTGTGTGCTTGGGCTCCGGTCTCGGCTGCGCCCCGCCACTCATGGCTGGGGTGTTGGGGTTCTGTGTGTGCTGGTGTGCACGCTTCCGCTTGTACCCCGCCACTCCTGGCTGGGGTGTGCGTTGTGGGCGTGTGTGCTTGGGCTCGGGTTGTGGCCGGGCCCCGCCACTCCCAACAGGGGTGTGCGGAGTGGGTATGTGTGCTTGGGCTCGGCTTTCGGCTGCGCCCCGCCACTCCTGGCTGGGCTGTTGGGGTGTTTGTGTGCATCTGTGTGCGCTCCGCCTGTACCCCGCTACTCCTGGCTGGGGTGTGCGGTTAGGGTGTGTGTGCTTGGGCTCGGGTTTCAGCTGCGCCCCGCCACTCCTGAGTGGGGTGTTGGGGTTCTGTGTGTGCTAGTGTGCGCGCTCCGCTTGTACCCCGCCACTCCTTGCTGGGGTGTGCGGTGTGGGCCTGTCTGCTTGGGCTCAGGTTGTGGCCGGGCCCCGCCACTCCTAACAAGGGTGTGCGGTGTGGGTGTGTGTGCTTGGGCTCCGGTTGCGGCTGGGCCCCGCCTTTCCTGGCTGGGGTGTTGAGGTGTTCGTGTTTGTGTGCGCGCTCCGCTTGTACCCCGCCACTCCTGGCTGGGGTGTGCGTGCTTGGGCTCGAGTTTCGGCTGAGCCCCGCCACTCCTGGCTGGGCTGTTGGGGTGTGCGTGTTTGTGTGCGCGCTCCGCTTGTACCCCGCCACTCCTGGCTGGGTTTCGCGGTGTGGGTGGGTGCGCTCGGGCTCCGTTTTTGGCTGCGCCCCGTCACTCCTGGCTGCAGTGTTGGGGTGTGTGTGTGTCTGTGTGCGCACCCCACTTCTACCCCGCCACTCCTGGCTGGGGTGTGCGGTGTGGGTGGGTGTGCTCGGGCTCGGGTTTCAGCTGCACCCCGCCACTCATGGCTGGGGTGTTGGGGTTCTGTGTGTGCTGGTGTGCACGCTTCCGCTTGTACCCCGCCACTCCTGGCTGGGGTGTGCGGTGTGGGCGTGTGTACTTGGGCTCGGGTGGTGGCCGGGCCCCGCCACTCCTAACAGGGGTGTGCGGTGTGGGTGTGTGTGCTTGGGCTCGGGTTTTGGCTTGCGCCCCGCCACTCCTGGCTGGGGTGTTGGGGTTCTGTGTGTGCTTGTGTGCGCGCTCCGCTTGTACCCCGCCACTCCTGGCTGGGGTGTGTGGTCTGGGCGTGTGTGCTTGGGCTGGGGTTCTGGCTGGGCCCCGCCTCTCCTGGCTTGGGTGTTGGGATTTGCGTGTTTGTGTGCGCGCTCCGGTTGTACCCCGCCACTCCTGGCTGGGGTGTGCGTGCTTGGGCTCGGGTTTCGGCTGCGCCCCGCCACTCCTGGCTGGGCTGTTGCGGTGTGCGTGTTTGTGTGCGCGCTCCGCTTGTACCCGGCCACTCCTGGCTGCAGTGTTCGCTGTGCATGGGTGTGCTCGGGCTCGGGTCTTGGCTGGGGTGTTGGGGTGTGTGTGTGCATCTGTGTGCGCCCCGCCTGTATCCCGCCACTCCTGGCTGGGGTCTGCGGTGTGGGTGTGTGTGCTTGGGCTCGAGTTTCAGCTGCGCCCCGCCACTCGTGGCTGGGCTGTTGGGGTTCTGTGTGTGCTTGTGTGCGCGCTCCGCTTGTACCCCGACACTCTTGGCTGCAGTGTGCGGTCTGGGCGTGTGTGCTTGGGCCCGGGTTGTGGCTGGGCCCCGCCTCTCGTGGCTGGGGTGTTGGGGTGTGCGTGTTTGTGTGCGCGATTCGCTTGTACCCTGCAACTCCTGGCTGGGATGTGCGGTGTGGGTGTGTGTGCTTGGGCTCGGGTTTCGGATGCGCCCCGCCACTCCTGGCTGGGGTGTCGGGGTGTGTGTGTGCCTGTGTGCCCGCCCCGCTTGTACCCCGCCACTCCTGGTTGGGGTTTGTGGTGCGCGGGTTTGATGTTACCTGGCACCTGTTCCGGTGCCGTGGTTTGTTGCGTGTTGTGCTCGCTGCCCGGGTTTGCGGCACCCGGTGGCCGTTGTTGCTCGGAACCTTTCCGTGTGCCTTGGTTGTGGCCAGCGGCGTGCCTCTCTTGTGTGCCTGGTGGCCCCGCGTGTGCACCGCGCCTCGTCCGGTCCGGTCGCTCTCGATGCTCCGGTGGGCTTTCCCGACGCCGTGGTGCCTTTCCCCGACCCGGGGGCTTGCGCCCCCGGCTCTACTGGGTGGCTGCGCGGGGCACGCGGAGGCCGGCCGAGAAACGGGCTCATTGTGTCTGCCGCTGGCCCCCGGCGCGGCTGGGGCGCTGGGCTCGCTCCGCGTCGTACCCGTTCGGGGCCCCGCGATGGGGTTGTCCCTGGCGGGTCCCTTTGGCTTTGGTCTTGGGCTGCGTGCGCTGCGGTGGTTTGCGTGTGTGGACCCGGTCACTGACGCGTCCGGTTTCCCGTACCGTCCGTCCTTCGACGGGGGACTCGGCCGGTGCACCGGGGCTGTTTCTTGTGGACATCGTCACCTCCCCTTGCGGGTCGGTGGACGCAACGCCCGGGTCCCGTGCGTGTGTGCGTGCGCTCGTCCGTCCTGGCCGGGTCGGGCGGGCCGGCCTTCCGGGCGCGTTTTGGTGCGCCTCACCTTTTTCTCTGGCCGCTTTGTCTTTCTGCTTTGCTCGGCCCCCTGCGGGCTGGGGTTGCCCCTTTTGTGGTTCTTTGGTTGCCTTTCCCCCCCCCCTTTTTTTTTCTTCCCGCTGTTCCGTTTGCCGCACGCCCCCTTTGTCCCTTTGTTTCTTTGGTTTCCGGCTCTGGGTGCCTTGGGCCTTGGCGCCTTCGTTTTCTTTCCTCCTCCCCCCCCGGCTTGTATTTTTTTTGTCATGCGCCCCCTTTGTCTCTGGTTTTCTCTGGTTTCCGGCCCCGGGTGCCCTGCGCCCTGGCGCTGTGTGCTGTTTGTTTTGTTGGGCTCCCGCTCCTCGGCTCTCCGTGGTCTCTCGCCTCTTTTGTTGTTCCCGCCTGGCAATTGGCTGCTCCCTGGTGGTTGCCCCCCCCCCCTTTTTTTTTCTTCCTGCTGTTCCAATTTCCGTGCGCCCCCTTTGTCTCTTTCTTTCTGTGGTTTCGGCCCCGGGTGCCTTGCGCCTGGGCGCCTTGTTTTTCTTTCCTCCTCCCCCCCCCGGCTTGTGTTTTTTTTTGTCGTGCGCCCCCTTTGTCTCTCGCTTTCTCTGGTTTCGGGCGCCGGGTGCCCTGGGCCTTGGCGCTGTGTGCTGTTTGTTTTGTTGGCCTCCCGCTCCTTGGCTCTCCGTGCTCTCTCGCCTCTTTTGTGGTTCCCGCCTTGTCGTTGGCTGCTCCCTGGTGGTTGCCTCCCCCCCCCTCCCCCTTTTTCTTTCTTCCTACTGTTCCATTTTCCGCGCGCCCCCTTTGTCTCTTTCTTTCTTTGGTTTTCGGCCCCGGGTGCCTTGCGCCTTGGCGCCTTGTTTTTCTTTCCTCCTCACCCCCCGGCTTGTGTTTTTTTGTATTGTCTTGCGCCCCCGTTATCTCTGGCTTTCTCTGGTTTCTGGCCCCGGGTGCCCTCGGCCTTGGCGCTGTGTGCTGTTTGTTTTGTTGGCATCCCGCTCCTCGGCTCTCCGTGCTCTCTCGTCTCTTTTGTGGTTCCCGCCCGGCCGTTGGCTGCTCCCTGGTGGTCGCCCCCCCACCCCCCACTTTTGTGTCTCGCTGGTTTTCTCGCTGCCGCTTTGTGCTCCGTTTTTTTTCCTCGTTGCGTGCCCCCGTTGTCTCCGGCTTTCTCTGGTTTGCGGCCCCGGATGCCCTGGGCCTTGGCGCTGTGTGCTGTTTGTTTTGTTGGCCTCCCGCTCTTCGGCTCTCCGTGCGCTTTCGCCTCCTTGTGCTTCCTGGCTGGCCGTTGGCTGCTCCTTGGTGGTTGCCGCCACCCGCCCCCCCCCCTTTGTGTCTCGCTGTTTTTCTCGCTGCCGCCTTGTGCTCTGTTTCTTTTTTTCGTTGCGCGCCCCCGTTGTCTCCCGCTTTCTCTGGTTTCCGGCCCCGGGTGCCCTGGGCCTTGGCGCTGTGTGCTGTTTGTTTTGTTGGCCTCCCGCTCCTCGGCTCTCCGTGCGCTCTCGCCTCCTTTGTGGTTCCCGCCTGGACGTTGGCTGCTCCCTGGTGGTTGCTGCCCCCCCCCCCCCCCCCCTTTCGTGTCTCGCGGTTTTTCTTGCTGCCGCTTTGTGCTCCGTTTTTTGGTTTTTTTTTGTGCGCCCCCATTGTCTCTGGCTTTCTCTGGTTTCCGGCCCCGGGTGCCCTGGGCCTTGGCACTGTGTGCTGTTTGTTTTGATGGCCTCCCGCTTCTCGGCTCCCCGTGCGCTCTCGCCTCTTTTGTGTTTCCCGCCTGGCCGTACGCTGCTTGGTGGTATTTGCTGCCCCCCCCCCCCTTTGTGTCTCGCGGTTTTTGTTGCTGCTGCTCGGTGCTCTGTTTTTTTTCTCCGCTCGTCGGCGGTTCTCGCCGCCTGCTCCCCCCCCCCACCCTGGTGTGTGCATGGTGCCTTGTGCTGTCTGGTGTTGCCGCGCCGCGCTGCCCTTCCGTGTTGCGTGCTGTGCTGTGCTGCCTCGCCTTGCGGTGGTGTGGGCTGCTGCGTGCTGTGCGGTGTTTGTTGGGGTGTTTGTTTCTGTGTTGTGCTGCGCTGTTGGTTGCTGCTGCGTGTTCTGCCGTGTCCTTGATCGTGCCGTCCGGTTGGGTTGTTCGCCGTGTGGCTTGCTGCCTGGTTTTGGCCTGCGTTGTCGCGTGCAGTGCTGTGCTGTGTGTCTCTGGGTGCGGTGCTGCGCCGCGGTGCTGCGCGTCGTGCCTCCTGGTGTTGTGTTGTCGTGTGCTGTGTTGTTTTGTTGCGCTTGTTTGGTGTTGCTGCTTGTTGTGCCCTGTCCTCTGGCGCTGCCCGTCGCCCTGGGGCCCTGTGCTTTGCGGCGCTGTGTTTTGCGGTGTTCCCCCGCGTTGTGAGCTCTGTGCTGTGTGTGTTTTGTCTTGGCGTGCTGATGCGGGCTGTTGTTCGCCGCTGTGCTGCGTGCTCTGTGTGTTGCCGGGTGTCGCGCTGTGCGTTCCCTGTCCTCTCCGCTCTGTGCGGCGCTGTCTTCCGTTGTGCTGGTGCGCTTGTTTCCTGCTGTCCGTGTGGTGCGTGCTGTTGCTGGCGAATGGTGCTGTGGTGCGCTGCTGTGTGTTGTGCTGTTTCCTTTGGTGTTCCGTGGTGCGGTGCTGGGTCTGGCGGCCCGTGGGTGTCTGCTGGCCGTGTGCTTCGGTGTCGGTGTCCCTGTCTGGCCGCGTGGTCTGGCTCCCTGTGGGTGGTGTGGTTTGCTGTGGTGCCCTGCTTCCCTGTGTCGTGTTCTGTCGTGCTGTGCTGTCTCGTGGTGCTGTGCTGTTGTGTTCTGCTGTCGTTTTGCGGTGCTGTTTGTGCTTGCTTTGCCCCCCTGTGGCCTGTCGTGCCGTGCTGTGTTGTGCTGTTGGTTGTCTGTGCTGTTTTGTGCCCGTTGGTGGTGTCTGTGTGCTGTGGTGCCCTGTCCCTCCCTGCCGGCACGCACAAAAAAATTGATTATGACCCTGTGTTACCCCGCGCCCGTCTCCCCGTCGTTGAGTCACGCCGTTGAAGTCTCTGGTCTCGCCGTTCGCCGCTTTGTCGCTGACCCCCGGGGTTGTCTTTGATGGAGTTCTCTTATCTTGTGTTGGCGTGCCTGCAGAGAGACAGAGGGCAAAAACGGCGAGGGTGGGGCGGAGAAGGGAAGGGGAGTTACATGGAGAAGAAACCAAAGCGAGAGGGCGCAACTTCAGGGGCATAGCGTCTTATAAAATATTTTTCGGTTTTTGCGCGCTGCTCGCGGAGCGTTTTTCTTTACGTATACGGCGTGTTAGCAGGCATGGGGCACGGTGTTCTACTTGTACGGTAGTTACGATGCTTACGGCGTTAACTATTCACCCATTTGAGGCCGAAAAATGTTGCGTCGCGTTTTAACATGTTTCGCAGCGCGCTTTTTCGCCTAGCCGTTTCGTATGCTAATTAGCTATATTTTCAGCTGTTCAGAAAGATTTTTCGTTGTGTTTTACTTATCTTTTTATTCCCATCTGGCAACAGGGCGCAGCGCGCGCGACTGTACGCCTTTGACATCGTCAGAGCCTATACATTTTTCTATATTTCTCATGAATGCTTAGCTGTCCTAGTGGTCTGCAAACTAGGGGGCTGGGGCACCTCTTTTTGAGAGGTCCTGGGTTCAATTCCCAGTCAGCCTAGCTAAGTTGGAAGATCCCATGTGACATGGCAGTGCCCTCAGCGCCACAAGCCATGCCACCTCAGCACCCATGGGACCCAAAACAAAGAGTGCACACCTCTGGATGGCACTGTAAATGAGAGGGTGCCCTTGTCGGCAGTTGTCACATGATTGTAGGATATTTTCTAACTATCTTTTCATAAACCTGTAGTTATTGTGTGTTTCCTTTGACCTACACTATCCCCTTGACTGCAGCCCTTCATGTTGTGCATTGGATCCTCTGGTCCCTTGCTTGCACTGTGGGTACTTATATCTCTGGTGGATTTCGTCAAAGGATGTGCTTTGTTGTTTTGTTGCGCTTGTTTGGGGTCGCTGCTTGTTGTGCCGTGTCCTCTGGCGCTGCCCGTCACCCTGGGGCCCTGTTCCTTGCGGCGCTGTGTTTTGCGGTGTACCCCCGCGCTGTGTCCTCTGTGCTGTGTGTGTTTTGTCTTGGCGTGCTGGTGCGCGCTGTTGTTCGCCGCTGTGCTGCGTGCTGTGTGTGTCCTGGGGTGTTGCGCTGCGCGTTCCCTGTCCTCTCCGCTCTTTGCGGTGCTGTGTTGCGTTGTGCTGGTGCGCTTGTTTCGTGCTGTTGGTGTGGTGCGTGCTGTTGCTGGCGCCTGGTGCTGTGGTGCGCTGCTGTGTGTTGTGCTGTTTCCTTTGGTCTTCCGTGGTGCGGTGCTGGGTCTGGCGGCCCGTGGTCGTCTGCTGGCCGTGTGTTTTGGTGTCGGTGTCCCTGTCTGGCCGCGTGGTGTGGTTCCCTGTGGCTGCAGTGGTTGGCTGTGGTGCCCTGCTTCCCTGTGTCGTGTTCTGTCGTGCTGTGCTGTCTCGTGGTGCTGTGCTGTTGTGTTCTGCTGTCGTTTTGCGGTGCTGTTTGTGCTTGCTTTGCCCTCCTGTGGCCTGTCGTGCCGTGCTGTGTTGTGCTGTTGGTTGTCTGTGCTGTTTTGTGCCCGGTGGTGGTGTCTGTGTGCTGTGGTGCCCTGTCCCTCGCTGCCGGCACGCACAAAAAAATTGATTATGACCCTGCGTTACCCCGCGCCCACCTCCGCGTCGTTGGGTTACGCCGTTGAAGGCTCTGTTCTCGCTGTTCGCCGCTTTGTCGCTGATCCCCGAGGTTGTCTTTGATGGAGTCGTCTTGTCTTGTGTTGGCGTGCCTGCAGCGAGACGGAAGGCAAAAACGGCGAGGGTGTGGCGGAGAAAGCAAGGGGAGGTACATGGGGAAGAAAACAAAGCGAGAGGGCGGGAGTTCATGGGCGTACCGTCTGGTAAAATTTTTTTCGGTTTTTACGCGCTGCTGGGGGAGCGTTTTTCTTTACGTATACGGCGTGTTAGCGGGCATGGGGCACGGCGTTCGACTCGTACGTTAGTTACGGTGCTTACGGCGTTAACTATTCACCCATTTGAGGCCGAAACATTTTGCGTCGCGTTTTAACACGTTTTGCAGCGCGCTTTTTCGCCTAGCCGTTTTTTATGCTAAATAGCTTTATTTTCAGCGATTCAGAACGTTTTTTCATCCTGTTTTACTTATCTTTTTATTCCCATCTGGCAACAGGGCGCAGCGCGCGCGACTGTACGCCTTTGACATCGTCAGAGCCTATACATTTTTCTATATTTTCTCATGAATGCTTGGGTGTCCTAGTGTTCTGCAAACTAGGGGGCTGGGGCACCTCTTTTTGAGAGGTCCTTGGTTCAATTCCCAGTCAGCCTAGCTAAGTAGGAAGATCCCATGTGACATGGCAGTGCCCTCAGCGCCACAAGCCATGCCACCTCAGCACCTATGGGACCCAAATCAAAGAGTGCACATCTCTGGATGGCACTATAAATGAGAGGGTGCCCTTGTGGGCAGTTGTCACATGATTGTAGGATATTTTCTAACTATCTTTTCATAAATCTGTACTTATTGTGAGTTTCCTTTGTTGCTACACTATCCCTTTGACTGCAGCCGTTCATGTTTTGGATTTGATCCTGTGGTCCCTTGCTTGCACTGTGGGTGCTTATATCTCTCGTGGATTTCATCAAAAGATGTTTATTTGGAAAACCTGAGCTACATCAAGAAGCAGCAGGAGCAAGCAGGGGCACAAACAAAACAATATCATCAAAGCAATCAACAGTGAAAGCCTGTTCTAACTTTCTGGTAGCAGAGACTTTCAGTCTTTGCGTACCTGGAACCCCGTGCAGTACAACCAGTACGTCGAAACTGACTCCACTGAAGGGCGAAGAAATATAACATGGACACCAAGGACACTGCCGAGACGCCGAGGACGATGACCCTGAGGACTCCGAGAACCCGAACGGCAAGAAGAAGAGGAAAAAGAGGGGGACGAAGCGCCATGAGGGACGCAGGTCTCAGGAGGCTAAGGCTATAGCCACCTCAAAGATTGTGTTGAACCTGCCGGAGTTCACGGGGAAGGACCTCAGCAAGTTCGCTGAGAACTTCGGCCGGTTCCTGAGGATGACCGGCCAAACCCGTGCTAGTGGGCGAGTGAAGTGCGATGTGCTCCTGCAGTGCTGCAAGACCAAGTACCTCGAGAAGCAGGTCAAGCAGATTGTGACGAAGTCCGCCACCTTCGCCGACGTGTTGGTTGCCTTGAAGAGGCTGTACCCTACCTACGAGACCGACCTCTCCATCAGGGCCGAGATCCAGAACCCGGCCGTGCTGCCCAACAACCCCAAACGTGCCAGGATCTCTGAGCTGCTTGCCGACTTGGACCACTGGGTAGGCCGACTGATGCCCGGTTCCTGAGGCAGCGACGAGCTGCTATTCTGGTTGGTGGCCAAGCTCCCACGAGAACTGTGGGATGAATGCTGGGCAACGGCAGAGCACAAGGCACGAGCCCTCACCTACGAGGACCTGTCTGTGCTACTTTTGGAGCTGGCGCTCGAAAAAGAAAGTGACCAGCACCTGAACGCCTACCGTCTTGGAGGAGGCGGCTCTTGGAGCCATGACCGAGGTTACCAAGGGTCCCGACCTCGACAGGGGACTACCCCAAAAAATGCACACTTCATGAGCAATGTCCAGGACCTTCTCTGGTGTGATGCCAGAGTTGAGCAGCGTTGCCTGCTTCATGCCCCTGGCTGCGAACACCGGGACTGTTTCATGGTCCAGAGGAAGAAGCAGGAGACCAACACTGGCGGCAAAGCCAAGCTGCCGGACCACTACAGGTGCACAATCACGGGTGCGTTCTGTGGTAAGAGGAAGCACTACGAAGAAAATTGCTAGCACAAGGACGCCTCTCGGCAAACCTCGAGACCAAGAACGGCGTTGGCAAGGGCAGTGGCAAAGGCAACGCCGACAAGGACAAAGGCAAGGGCAAGTTCAAGGGCAATGGCAAAGGCCACGGTGGCAAACGCAAAGGTGGACGAGGAGGCTCTGACCGCAAGCCGGACAAGAACAAGAAGGCGGACCAGTCCGGAGGGAACCCCAATACTACGCCAGGGGGGAACTCTGAGCCCTCTGGTGGGCAATCAAACCCGGGACCTACGACCCGTTCCCAGACGCAAGCCCAACAAGAACAATGGACTAAGCGTGCCAACGAATATGGGGACCAGTCAAACGCCCGCAAACGTTCCTGTTTCATGCGCATGGCACCGAAACTGCAGAAGAAGGGTTTGAAGCGACCTGCATCGCGGAGGTCTTACAGGGAAGCTCCGGGGGAGCTACAGATCTGGTGTTCCTGGTAGGTATCCATCCTGGCAGATGAGAATTCCTGGGCGTACTGGATACTGGGGCCACTATATCTATTGTGGCCAAGAAAATTTTACCTCTTGGGAACCTGAAGAACATCATGCCTACCGCAACCATCCGCACGGGGGATGGGCATGTGGGGCACAGTTGTGGGGACTGTGAGGTCTAACTGCCTATGGGATCTAGGAGCATTGCCCATCGGTTCTATGTGATGGACACCGACACCTTCGACTTCATGCTAGGGACCAACTTCTTCGTCAAACACTCCCAGATTCTATCCCTTACACTGCAAGCACCCTACTTCCTCCAAGTGGACCATGGTAACGGAGAGGAATCTGTACCACTGGAGCAGTCTGACCATACGTCAAGCTAGTTGAGGGTATGCTAGAAGGAGCCCTTCACCATGATGGTCGCCTCCAAAACCAAGGACTATCAGCTCCCAGGCGATGTCCTGGACCAAGGTCTAAAGGAGTTGGGATACTCCCCGGAAAACCTGAACGTGGAGCTATTCGGCAGGTACAAGCAACATCTCCTGGACCTCTACTGCAGCAAAGGGGAAAATTGCTGCTACAAATTTTACTGGCCCTCTTTCGGGATGGCCTACGGCAACCAAGGATTCAGTGAATTGGGGACCGTCCTGACCAAGGTGGCCCTGGAACGTTCCCGTATGGTCCTGTGCTCACAGGATTGGGCAGCCCATTGGGGAAATGAGTACTGGCGTACTCTTTTGGACAAGCTGACGCTCACCTCCATCCAGCTGCCGGACGACGCCATCTACGTACCTCTGGGCCGCAAGACACCCATCGGGAAACTCGGATGGGGCAGCATGCTAAGCGTGGTGGAAGGGGGCCTAGCCCCAGTGCCCTGGGAAGATCTGGACCCTGCTATGGTCCAGGAAATCCAACGTGAGAGCAGCGGCTACACCCTGGATGTCCTGAAAATGGACTGAGGCCTCGAGACGCCGTAGAGACTACTCCTGGGGGAGATGAGTACGTCGTGTCTGACACTGTTGCCCCCAACTCCCCCTGCCTTGTACCTAGTCCTGATGTAGTCTCAGAGTGTGGGCTATCCGAGCTACCCAGGTTTGTACACTCTGATGACGAGACTGAGCATGATGCCCTCTTCGTGCAGACGTGCGTGGAGGAAGTGGAGAACGCCGAGTACGCTGCCCCACAGAAACCCCTACTCTCAATGAGCAGAGAGGAGCCCCTGGACGAGGAGCTGGACCCCGGATCCAGGATGAGAGAGTAAGTGGACTCCAAGAGGAGATTGGTGGCGAAAAAGCTATGCTACGCTAGGCCTACCCGCCGCTCCTGGCCGTTGAAGCAAGGGTCTATGGGAGATATCTCCTAACTGAAGGTGGACCTGGAACAGAAGATTACCACCTGGCAACGAGAGGTGGATCTGAAGCTCATGAAGAGCGTGTGGGGTGCCCATGTGAGGACCCCAGAGGAGGATGAACTATCAGAGGAATGCGTATGCGAACCTTCTCAAGTGTGCCTATGTGGTCACCGTCCACCTGAGACTGTGGAACGGGACCTTCTCAAGGACGCTGAGCCGGTTGAGGACCACCTCCCCGCTTCTATACACCAAGGGGCAAGCAATTTACACTCTGACGAGGACATGGAGGACAAGATCAAGCTCTTGGACCCTAGAGTACAGAAGCTGATCAGGACCTACCTGGAGGTATTCGGTGAACTACCCCCTCCAGCTTCCTGTGACAAGCTGGTGCAGATGGACCTCAAGCTGAGGCCCGAGTTCGTGGGTCACAAGATACATAGGAGACCCTAGCCGGCTCCTAAAGAGCAGGCCCATGAGATTGAGCGACAGATACAAGAATGTATCGACGCTGGCCTGGTCCTGGTGTACAAGGATGGAGACTACCCCCAACATTGCAGCCCCTGTTTCCTGGTGGCTAAGCCTGGGTCTACAGCCAAACGGCTGTTAGTGGACTATGGAGAGCTGAACAAGAAGACGATGAACCACTCAGGGTCCATTCCTAACATGGAGTCAACCCTCCAGAAGATAGCCTCCTGGCACTACAAGACGAAGATGCACAAGCGGAGCCAATTCTGGCAAGTGTACCTGACGCCCAATGCCCAGGAGCTCCTAGCCTTCATCACCCCTCAGGGGAGGGTGTTCAAGTCGAAGGTCATGCCTTTCGGCGTGGCTAAGGCACCCGCTCTTTTTCAAGAGCGGATGAACAAGATCCTATGCATCCTACGTCGGAGACCTGTGGTTCAAGAACTCATATCCCGCGGCGCCCAGATGGAAGCACACATCGACGACGTATGCCTGGGAACGCATACTCAAGAGGACCACCTAATCCTCTTGGGCGAGTTCTTTGCAGTCTGCCAGGAGAACGACACCAGACTCAAGCTGGAGATGTTAGAGTTTATGCAGGAGACAATGCAGTACCTGGGGTTCGACATTGGCTATGGGTGGTGAACCCCTGCGGCCTCTAAGGCAAAACCCCTGATGAATGCTAATGTACGACATGAAAACCCCAAGAAAGGACTCTATGATGCACGCAATTTCATTGGGGCTTGCAACTTCTACTGCCGCCATATCAAGAATTTGACCTACACCAGCGCCATCCTGACAAACCTCGTTAAGAAGAGTACTACCTGGCGCTGGGGCCCTCAAGAACAACAAGCGTTTGACGAGCTCAAGGACAAAGTGGCGAACGCTAAGTGCTTGAGCATGCCTAGAGCACAAGGGGAAAGATTCCTGGTGACTGACAGCAGCAATGTGGGCGGAGGTGGAACACTGTTCCAGTGGCAAGCACTAGAAAAGGAGGCGTTCGACTCGGCGATTTCGCAATGGGGTACTGATGGACTAAACCGAGACAGTACCCTCAAGCACAGCTACCCTGACGACAAATGGGTCCTGGTTCCCCTGGGGGATTGGAACTGGGAATGGAGCCACGCCCGGGGTAACCACTCTACCTATGAGCAGGAACTGCTCGCGGGTATGGTGGTGCTATCCTCTCCGTTCCAATGGTTGGGGAGTAACCCAGTGGTTTGGCTGTGTGACCAAGAACCGGTCCCCACCTTCCAGAAGGGACCCCCACCAGAGAAGGCTAAGCTCAGACGCTGGTGGACATACCTGAGCCAGCTACGGCTCTCAGTACATCATATCCAGGGCGTCACGAACGAGTTTGCGGACTATATCAGCCGCAACAACTTTGACAACATGACTGGTGCTAGGTCTGAGGAGCTAGCCAGGGAGGTGTTCAGCCATATGGATGTACACCTGGACCTCAACATGACCATGATCTGACCTCTAGATGGACTCCAACAAGTTCAGTACCTGAAAGAGTTTGGGAACATCTACAAAGCCTGCAGAAGTGTCTCAAAACCCGCCCTGGTCAACCAGGAGCAGTGGAAGCGGAACCAGACCTACCTCTGGCATGAGGACCGGATAGTCGTGCCTAGCGACGGTATCCCGGCACTCCTCAAGTGGACCCATGAGTCCAGTGGTCATGTGGGAGGGAACCGTACCCTGAGGCTGTTCAAGCAGTGGTTCCACTCTACGTGGACGGACGATCAGCTGCGGAAAACCCTCCAGCCCATCGTGGACAAGTGTCCGTGTCGGTCCTGTAAACCTGGGGATATCAGGGACAGAGGTCTGTATTCGACACTCCCTATCCCCCACTGTGCCAACAGTGTTCTCTACGTGGACTCCACGGAGATGCCCAAGTTTGGGGGCTATGACTGTGCCCTAGTGGTAACCTGTAGGCTGACCAGGTTTACCAGGGTGTTCCCATGCACTAAACACATCACCAGCGAGGAGACGATCAAGATACTCCTGGAAGAGTGGTTCTGCGTCTATGGGGCACCCAAAGAGATTAACTCAGACGAGGCCGTCCGAGTACGCTCCGACGCTGGCTGGTACAAGAGAGTCCTGAGGTCTCTCAATGTCCAGGTGTCAACAGGGATTCCCTATACTCATACGAGTAACCCCCTATGTGAGCGACAGATTCGGGTTCACAAAGAGACCGTGAGGATATGGTGCAAGACTGAGCGCACTAAAGACTGGATGAGACTACTCCCCGTCATATCCTTGATGATGAACTCCCAAGAGGGTTCGGCAACTGGCTATTCGCCACAAGACCTTCTCATGGGACGCCCGGCGTGGTTTCTACACGCTCCCTATCCTGAGGATTTCTACTCCACTGTGGGTAAGTGGGTGAAGGAGCAACAAGACAAGGTGGACAAGGCCAAGGCTATGCTCCAGAGAGTGAGGGAGCGCCAGTGGAACAATAAGAACAAGCACCGGGTGTCAGCCTCCTACCAAGAGGGAGACTGGGTGCTGGTGCACCACAGTTGGCTGACCGCCTGGCCATGCTCCAGCAGCGATGACCCCTACTTTGGGCCCTACAAGATCCTGTCTGTGGATGGTCACCGCATCACCGTGAGGTGTTCTCCCCGACTAGGGGGGACCCTGGTGTGCGCTGCTCAACAGCTCAAGCACTACTACGACCCAGAGGACCTCTGTGGGGAAGAATGGGAACTGAACGACGAGGAGATTGCGGCTCTGGACCTACAGGCCGCTGCCAGCCCAATGGAAATTGAAGGAGAATTCCCCGACATGAATGCCGAGGTGATGGCTAAGGAAGGCTTCTACCTGGTGAAGTCAGTTATCCGATATAGCTATCGCCAAGGGTGGCGTTTCCTCACCCTCTGGGAAGGGTTTGCAGTTGAAGAAGCCAGCTGGGAACCCTTTTCTGCCGTTGTGCTTCCAGAGGGATGCCTGAATTCTGTTCCCGTAGACTACGTGTCCCAGAACAACCTAGGAGAGTTGCGGAGGCTCGCTGAAACGCTTGCCTCTCAGAAGTAGCCTAGGGACTGAATGAAAAGTTGGGGAAAGATGGAGACGTACACAATCACAGCCATAGACCCCTCATTCCCTGGAATCAAGACCTTCCCCTGACTCGCCAACATGATGCTCTGAACCCAGTCAAATAGGATGGCTAAATGCCATGTGTCAAAGGTCACTACACAAACCCCAAAAATGTGTTCGCTCCCAAGCCTCTAAATCCTAGCCCAATAGGGGAGGTGGCGTGTCATGGCCTAGAGTGGCGCTCAGGACCATGCCCTACCCTGACATAACCTTGGTTGGACTTGGAGTCGAATGGGCTTGGAGAACTGCCCCATGAAGATGACCTCACAACATGGCAAAATCAGGTAAATCACACCATTATGCCCAAAAATCAATTATATACTCAAAAATGCATACGGCAAATGTTCAAATGGTCCATGCATGTGTCAAACCGGAAATTAGTATACAAGGGTGATATAGACCAGAGGTCCATGCCCAAGAATATCTCATCATTGGCTCCGAAACCCCTCCGGTTATGTACATGACATGCTTCACAAGTCAGCTCATGAGTTTGAGACCTCATTTTGTGAGGCCTCGTGTGCCACGCCAAAATGACCACGTGATCCGGCATATGGTGAGGTACAACACCGAAGCATGCCAACATATAAGTAACATACCATAATTCACGGATCTCTAGGCACTTTACTGTCAGCCGACCAGTTGAGCACATAAAACACAAAAATGAGCATAAAATGAGGTCAAACACATGCAAATAATGCCAAATTCAAGATAATTACAATAGTATATAACTTCGCTCACCCATGGTATCAACATATGATTCAAAACACGATTGCTTGGGACCATTTGCAAACAATCCCCCCACTTGGATCCCCACATGGACGCATAGGGACACCTTCGAAACTCCTCCCAACACGCACCATGAAAATGGGAAAATTGATAGTGGCGCTTGTGGGTCGCTCCGTAAGCCCTCCCACATGCACTATATGAGCGGTAAACTTAGTCTAGCGCTATGGAGTTCACCATTGGGACATGGGCAAAGCCCTTGCCACGTATGACTCCATATATCTTCCTACAAACGGAGATATATAACATGGGCGTGAGCATATCGAAGCACATACTATGCATATAACACATACCCTCAAAAAGTGGCTCCCACCATGATATGCCATGCCCCTCCATGGACATAACTTCAGGTTCAAAATACGTAGGAACCCAAGGAACGTATCTATGCAACCCCAACACTCATGCGGTACACTCGAAAGTCACAATAAAATATTCGGTTGCATGGCCCAAAAGCTGTATATCACTTTCTACCCTCTTGACCATTATCCCTTGCTATACCCGGCATGTGTACATACCAAAGGCGTTTGATGCTTTCTAAATTAAGTTGAGACCAGGGCGGTTCCAACCCGATTCTCGGAATTGGTATTCCTCGCCATGAGCCGGAGATATGACCTTTCAAAGTGGCCTCACGAATCAATTTTGTTTCTCCTTTATCTCCAAGAAAAACGAAGGGCATAACCAAAGGAAGGTTGATTCGTGATCGGGGAAAAAAATTGGACCACTCGAGATTCGTCATATCAAGTGCGGCGATATGGAAGTTGAAAATCCGATTCTGAAAGTCTGAAAAAATCGGATTAATTTTGCGATTGTATAACCTGAAAATTGCGGAAGCGATGAACCCTTTACTGATGAAATCTGACCCTTCAGCGGGGTTTCCGCCAAAATATCTGTAAATAACAGTTAACCAAACGGTTACCGCAAAATCGCGAGCCAACTGACAGTCGCCGATACATTGACCATCAGAATGGAAGGCGGAAAAATTACGGAAACTTTATGATAAAAAAACCCTGTTGATTCCTGATATTCTGATATATAAATCTCAGCTGGCGGCGCCTCGGTACTGAATATGGCCGCTCATAGCCGGAATGCCCAAACCTATCACACTATCACATCAGGTTAGGTCAGGCGGACGGGAGAGTATGATATCAGCCAATGGCGGCTTGCCGGCACATAGATACACACCCCAAGTGACCCAAAGATGGCGACAGGGGTCCAAACCGGCTTCACCCCCCTTCTCAGAGCGTTGTTACCGCTCGGAAGTCATTGAAGCCCCAATGGGCTCCAACCCCCCCCCCCATGTCCCAAGGACACATGGAGGCCCCACACACGTCGTAGGCGTCCCCTACGCCCCAAGGAAGAGGTGAGGACACTCATTATCGGTGCCCTACGCCATATCCGGTCTCCTCTTGATCTACAACATGGACCAAGGGGATCAAAGATAGAGAAACCTTGTTGGTCGACCTAAATAAGTATACCACAATGAAATATATAGGTGGAGATCGAGTGAAGGGGGTATATGGTCAATCAAGGCCAAAACGTCCCCGGATGAACGCCCTCACCCGTCTCCCAAGCACAAAAACAAACAAAAATGCCAGAGGGGATCCATTACGGTGCTACTGCAGTCACCAAATGGACCAACACGTCCTTGACATCCAAAGAAATGTTGTTCTTCTTCAGATACTCCATCCGGACCGTGGTGTACCTCGGCACAAAGCTGCTCGGAGGCTCCCACTAATCCCTGGATGCGGTGAATCCCTTCCAACGGACCTTGTAAAGCCTCCCCCCAGGCGTCCCGGGGTCCGGCTTGTCCGTCAGGATCCTCTCGGCGGTGAAGTCGTCGTCCTCACCCTCGTCGTCCGAGTCCACATCGCCGGTCGTGAACTCAAAGGAGACGGGACGTCCGCTGGGGTCTGGTGCTCGGGAATGAAGCTGGGTATGGTCGCGGTCCAGGATCTTGTTATCCCCCACACGAACCGCATACACATCCGATGCCTGGACAGGACATCCTTGTGGTGCCGCTCCAACCATACGGTGTCTTGGAGAGCATACTTCTGGACTTTTCCTTGCTTGAAGTACTTGGCCCTCTTCTCATGCTCGTCCTGAAGTGCTTTGCACACCTTGGCCACCGTGTCGTCCGCCTCAGCCATCATGGCACCCGCATCTCGGGCCACCTTGCCATGGTTCAACCACGGGAGAGTGCGTGACACTCGATCCCGTAGGAAAAGGATGCGATAGGGCGACAGTCCAGTGGGCCCCGGAAGGTCGTGGTACGCCTGGAGTACTCTCCAGAGCAAATTATACCAGTTCCGGCCCGGTTCGTCAATGTGCCTCTGGCGGAACTTCTCGAACATCTGCCGCCCGGCCACCTCAGCCCGGCCATTCGACCGGCTGTGGTACGCCACGGTCTTGGCGTGCCGAATCTGCATGTGCTTGCACATCGTCTTGAACCACGTCCCCACGAATTGACTGCCCTGATCGCTGCAGATGACAGCTGGGACATCAAAAATCGTCAGCCAATGCCTGATCATGGCATTAGCGACGGCCTTGGCCTGCAGACCCACTCCATGCTTGTCCTTCTTGTCCTTCTTCTTGGACTTCTTGCCCGGGACCGCCACGATATACCCGCTGTGCCTGTCCACCGCGAGGATGACACAGTCGTAGGTCTCTCCGTCCACGGTGACCTCAGGCATGGCGAACACATCCATGGCCACGGACCGCATAGGGGCTTCCGGTATAGCCCTGCACACCGGGTTGCCAGCCGTGGAGTGGTTGGGGCTCTGCGTGGCCCGACACACGGCGCAGTCGCTGCAGTACTTGTCCAGGAGGGCGTAGTACCCCGGTGGGAACTTGAAGCGCCACTCCAGATCCTGCTGCATCTTGTCCCGACCAGGATGCATGAGCTGGGCGTTATGCCAGTGGTCAATGAGCTCCTCCATTCGTTTCTCAGGGACCAATAGCCTGTCCTTGAGGAACATTTTGTCCCCATCCTCGGTCAAGCCTTCAGGCCATTCGTCGTCCGACGGGGCGCTCACGACATTCCAATACTTGCTCCAGTGCTCGGAAGCCGCATAGTCATCCAACCATTCCTCTGTGAGCACCGACCTGACTGCTCTACAGGGGCCACCATCCATTGCTCGAGGGTTTCCTCTGGAATAGCTTGGACGCGGGCGCCCCGGAACTTGGCCAGATCCGTACGGTTTGCGATCACCACAAAGCACTTGACCCCCTCTTGCTCCATGGCCTTCTCCATCTCGATGATGCGTTTGGCCTCCTCCGTCTCCTCGGCGTCCCCGTGGCTGGATATGTCCATCCACGCCTTGCCCGCGGGGTAGGCCCATCGACTGAGGCAATCCGCCACAGTGTTGTCCTTCCCCGGGACGTACACGACGCTGAGGTCGAACTTGGCAAACGTCTCATGCCATCGGGCCCTCCTTGCCGCCGGTCCCCAGGGGGTGTCGACGTGCTCCTTGTGCCAGCTCTGCAAGGACTGATGGTCCGTACAAACCACCACTGGTTGCAATCCGATGTGGCCAGACCACTTCCTGAGCGCACAAACAATGGCGTACGTCTCCTTCTCCCTCGTGGTCCAGGTTCGACGTTGGCCCTCGGCCAGGATCCAACTCCAGAACGCCACGGGTACATGTGACCCGTCGTCGCGGATCTGCTCGAGGACTGCCCCTACAGCATAGTCCGAGGCGTCCGTCCGTAGCACAAAACCCTTGTCCAGGTCAACCAGGAACAGCCCCAGCTGCCCCAGGAGTCGCTCCTTCAGGCGGCTGAACGCATCTTCGGCTTCAGGGGTCCAGGCAAGCTTCTTCTTGCTCCCCTTCCGGCCATCGAAGTTCTCCACGTGCAGCATCTTGTGCAGTGGCCCCCAGAGTTCTGCATACATCCGGACATAGCCCGAATAGTAATTGCAGAACCCCATGAAGGACCGGAGTTCGCTGATGGTTTGGGGTCTCTCCCAGTGGTGCAGGGACGCCAGTTTCCCAGGCATGAGACGGCGTTGCCCGTGACCAACCACGTGCCCCGCGAACTCCACTTCCTTCACGAAGCGTGAGGCTTTGGTGGGCTTGCACACCATGTTGTGCTTGTCCAGCTCGCTGAGCACTCGGCGCAGATCCTTCTCATGCACTTCGATGAGCTCGTCCTCAGTCATGTCCTCCGTGCCGGACCCGATGATGATGTCATCCACGGAGGGGTCGGCACGGTCCCGGACAGGACCGAGTAGGTCCTCCATCATGCGCTGGAAAGCGGCATCGCCATTCTTGGCGCCCATAGGCACCACTTTCCACTGCATTGGCCCCAGCGGCGTCGACATCGCCGTGCAGGGCCTGGAGTCCGGGTGTAGCGGCATCTGGTGATAGCCATGTTTCAGGTCTAACACCGTGAAGATCCGCTTTTTCTGTTGCTTTTGGAGGATGGTGTCGATCAGAGGAAGCGAGTACAAGTCGTGCTCCATTTGCTCGTTCAAACCCCTGTAATCCACCACCAACGTCCGATCGCCCTTCTCCTTCTTGGGCACGATAAAGGCTAGGCTGGCCCACTCACTGTCGGAGGGTTCGATCCAGCCCCGCTCAATAATATCGGCCAACAACTTCTTCATGGCCTCGGCCCGATCGCCCTGAAGTTGGTACTCCCGATGTCGATAGATCTTGGGGTTCGGCTTCAGCTTGATCCTCGCTGTACCAAACCTCCCACGATCTGGAGGGTTCTTGTTGGCGATGCCACTGAATAGCCGCGGATAGGCATTGATCAGCCTCTCCTTCAGCTCGGCGACCTTTGGGTTCTCCTGGGCCTCTTCAGCCGCTTGCTTTGGTATCGATACAACCGACCGCACTGCGGTATAGGCCTCTTCCGGGTCCGAGTCCGACTTCTCCTCGTCCGATATGCCGTCTTCATCGTCGTGGGGTGCACTTCCCACCGATAATCTTCGGAAATTTGCGGCGTCGGCCTGGTTTTTGTCGCTATCGGCCCCCATTCTTGGAAAATCCCACATTGGCGTGTCCGACCCAACTGGACCATCAGATTGGTCCGCGATGTGATCCCTGACCCTCGCCACGAACTCATTCTTCTCGTACTTGCCGGTGACCAACATCTTGTCATCCCACCAATGCGGAGATGTGACCATGGCCCGCCTCTTCTTGGCTGCCACACGGTCGTGCATCCCCATCCGCATGTAGTTGACGACGTCGTCGATCTCGGCGTGGGACAGGACGTCAATGCCATCAATTGGCTGATCCGTCCCCTCCTTGGGCTCAAACATGACCTTCATGGGGACCGCCTCCACCCTACAGATGAATGCTTCATCACCCGTCGGCTGGGCCTGCGCCCCCTCAACCTTGAAAGCCTTGGTACCCCACGCTTGACCCGGGTAGGGCATTGATACACCCTTGCTGTCGATGAACAACTCCTCCTCTGGCCCGAATGACATCTCGTTCAGGGTGATGGAGTCCAGCGTCAACTTGAGACTCTCCAGCGGACATGGGGTGGATCCTATGCCGGTTATGACCAGGATCCCCTTCGCCCTATCCGCGACGATATTCTTCACCGTACGCCTGGTATTGTCCAGGCAGCCATGCCAATACATGGACCCCCACTCCTTCAAACCTCAATGCCTGTGCCAGGCCGAGTCTCCTCGATGCCAATGCCTCCTACACTTCCGCAAAAGTGGGGCATCCCGGGAAGCGAAGACGTCCGTCTCGGGCGCTCGGCTCCCAGCGTCTGAATCATCCTGTCATACACCTGCGGCGCCATTCAATACTCCGTGAGCTGAACTCCGCGGTCTCCTCTGGACTTGGCACCCACAGCTTGCACCGCTCGGACGATCCGATCCTCTTCCTCAGCATTCCATTGGGATGATCCGCATGCATAATCCGTGGACAGCCATGTGAGGCATTCATCATCCTCCCGGACCAGCGTTGCGCGATGGGGAAGGGCTCCAATGGCATTTGCCACCATGAAGTCGTACCCCATGATCATATCCCAATCTGTAAAGTCGGCCACATAGAAGTTCCCGGATAGAGTGCTTCTCTTCGCCAAATCAGGGCGGTTCAAGCGCTCATGCTCCCAGAATTCCATACTGATAGTGGCCTCATGGGTGCCACCACCCATAATCTCTCCATTGGCCACCTTCAGGCGTACCGGTCTACGGCTGGGCTGCAGGGATTCCTCCTTGAACAACCCTCTCCGAACCAGGCTCACCTGGGCACCCGTATCCACCAAAACATCCACCACCAACTCCTCTTGTCCGCACCGTACGCGCACCTTCAAGTGCAACTGCCGCTCGTCACCATGCGGTGTATGGACGACTCTCACGGCATGCAACTCTAGCACATCTGGGTGCATCAGGACTTCAAGGGTATGGTCACGGATGGTGTAGATCTTGGGCTGGTCCTGCCCGTCCACGGGGCTCTCCGTGGTCGCTCCTTCCTTCTTGCCACGTCCCTTGCCCACATAAACTTCCCTTGGCGGGCGCTCCAGGGGTTGGGAGTGGCGAAACTCAGTGGTTTTGGCTCTTCTGGAGCCTTCTTCGGCACCCGATGTGCCTTCGCTTTCTCTGGGATTCCACTGATTTTCGGAGGAGAGACCTCCGAGGTCCCACTCCCGTCGGGGCTCCTCTAGACATGGCCTGCCGCAGCTCCCTCCTGCTGCGATCCGCTCAGACTTTGTGCACCACGTTGCTGAGCTTTGAGTTCCTCCAACGTCCTCAACATGTCCTCAGCAACCTCCTCGATCGACCTCACGCGTCGGTCTGGGCCGGGTCCTCCACCATAGCCTTTTCCTCCGCCGTTCCCTTGGCCCTTTCCTTGGCCTTTTCCACCGTCTCCGCCCTTTGCCTTCCGATCGGCAATTCGTTGCTCGTTGGGCTTCCTGGTGGGTATGGGCGGCGAAGTAGGTCTTCTTGTCCTCCTCATATACCTTGCAATGCCGGTGGTCATGTGCATGGTTGTTCCCCTTGCCGTAGCAGACCCAGCAACCCGTGTGCTGCGATCTGTACTCGCGGAACGAGAGCGGCGGGTTCCCGATCCTCCGCGGTTCTTGTTTGCGGTTCTTGTTCCTGGGGTCCAGGCGGTTCCACCTGGATCTGTCCTGCCCATTCTCCTTCAAGTTGTGCGCTACGAACGCGAGGAAGTGGGCTTCTTCATGATCCTCTGGGGTGGTCGGGGTCCAGAGATCATGACCGCTTCCACTCCCTTCCTCCGCGGTGCCGACCGTGTCCCCCTTGACCTCTCGCTGGTGGCGATCTTCTCGATGACCTCGATGTCCTGGGCCTTGTCGATCCTGCACGCGGGCCTCGTTCTTGGCGTTGAGCTTCAGCTCCACCGTGATGTACTTCACAATCTCGTCCAGGCTCATGCGGGCGAAGATGACCTGCATCCTCAGCGGCTCTCCGCGCCTCCACTCCACGTTGTTGAGGCGCATCAGCCTTTGCCCCATGGTGTCGCCAAATACCTCCACGTAGACGGCGTTCTTCAACCCCAACATTCGGCTGGGCTCGCCGAGGTTTCGCCAGAAAAACTCCATTATTCCGGTGTGCGTGTCCTCTGATGCCATGATCCGTACGGCCACGCGCTTCTTTGCTCTCTTCTTCTCCTCATCCTCCACTCTTCTCTTCCAGTGCCCGGGGAGGACGTCCTTCAGCAGGTGTCGGATCTCCCTGGCCTCATTCCAGTTTTCCACCAGCTTGAGGCTTCTTCGGTACTTTCGGATGTACCGATATCATTCCCGGACCCTCAGCTCCCCGCGCTCCAGCGGGAGCGGAATGGACCACAAATCCTCCAACTTCTGGTTGGGGGCGTCCACTCGCTCCTCGTCCTCCAGCCACTGGAGGCAGGCCTGCTCCGTCTGGATCAATCCCTCGCGGATCTGATCCCTGAGCTCCTCCTTCAGGTCCTGCGCCAGCCTGTGTGGGAATGTCCGACATACCCACTTGTCCCTTGGCGCTCCCCTCATCTCACCGACGACCTCCTCGGCGAAGTCCTCCCAATCCAGGATGAAGTCGTCCAGGTTGGAGGGGTTGCCATGGTAGTAGGGGATTTTGATTCCCCTGAGGTCGTCAATCCTGATGGCGTCTCCGACGTCCGCAGCCAGCACTCCACCGAGACGGATACCACCTGTGGCCGGGGGGTGTGAGTACACTCCCCGTACATCCCTCTCCTCCATGGAGTGCGGTCCAGTTGGGCCTGAACCGATGGGGTTTGGAATGCGGGAAGGACTTGCTCCACCGGCTGTCCATATCCCCGTATTGGGGTCCTTCACCCACAGGTGTCCGCCTGGATGACCTCGACCATGTCCCTCGGCGCTTCCCATGGTTCGCCCCTGCATGGTCTGGCTCTGGATCTCCTCTTCTGCATAAACTGCATGGGCAGTTGTAGTGGTCGGTAGATCCTGGGCGGCATGGGACATCTGTACCGTCAGGCTCCTCGGTTCCGTGGTTGCGTGCCCTTCCCGCATGGACCCAGCCGGTGCCGTTTGCTCCCCGAGAATTATGGATTCGCTGAACATGGGAACAAACGGCAGCGCACCCGGGTCAACACGCGGAGGCGCGTAAGGTGCCTCTGCAGGGCCGCCCATGGGTTTCTCCATGGCGCTCCTGAGGGTCTTAACCCGCTCCACCAGCTGTGCCGCGGCTGGCTTTGCCGGGAGCTCCGGACCCGAGGCGAGGGGTTGTGACTCCTCTAGCCTTTTCAGGCGTCCCGACATGTCCTCGACCAGGTGGAGGAGGCTGTCCACCACTCGCTGCTACTTCTGCAGGGCCAGCTCCAGATTCTCCCGGTACCGGTCCTGTTCCGCTCGCAGCGCCGCCATGTCTCTCTCCGCTGCCGACTGGTCATCAAGGATCCCCGTGACATCCTCCTCTAGGCTGTCCTTCGCGTTGTCCAGGCGGTTGAGCTGCTGCACGATGGCGTCCATCCCCATCTTTGGGTACTTGCCGATCAGGAAGGACACGTGTTCGCAGTGGCACTCAACGTGCTTTCCACCTGATCCGTCGCATCCCACGGTTCCCGGCGCCTCGGACTCCTCCGCCATGGGTGTGTCGCCCATGCTATCCCGCGTTGGCTCCCTGTGCCGGGCCCCAGGCGCCGTTCTGGCTCTGGTGGGCCTCTCCAACGCCTCAGCGTCATGCTCCAGGCTGGGTTCTGGGGCCGTGTTCACCCTTGTGGGCAGTCTGGCCATCTCCTCCGACTCCAAAGGTTGCTCATAAGCTGTCCGATAGCCCTCGGAGTGCCCCTCGGAATCTGCAGCTGACCACAACCTGACCAGGCTGGGATCCGTCTCCATTGCCCTGGCTTCCGCCGCGGGTTTTGGGGACCCGCGCTTCCGGTAACGCCGGGCTCTGCCGTTGCTGCCAGTCTCCTCCAGTTCCTCCCCAGCGGAGCGGAGGTTGCAAGCCTTGCGGCATTGCCTTTCGCACATGGAGGCCAGGTCCTCCATGTCCAGCCCATGTCCTGCAAGGGCTCTCCGTTCTGAGCATCTTCGCTCTTTCCGGGCTTCCCAGTCCGGCGTCGACTCCACGGACTCGATGATCTGCACCCGGGGCGCCCTTGGGCAGGGCTCATGAGGGCCCAAGTCCCCGGTGCGGCGGTAGGGGGCAGGTACTCCTCTGCTACCATAAAGAAGGTCCCTACCAGGACCGGCCCCTGCTGTACCCCTTCCACCATAACCCGTCACTCCTAGGGTCTTGCTCCTCACCAGGGTCTGCATTTCCACAAAAAATAGAAAGAAACTCCTTCACATAGACCCTTGCAATACCCAGCACAATCCAAATCCAAATCCAAACTGCGGGCTTCCGTTCAGCACACCGGTTGTCTCACGGTGGCGGGCATGTACAAGAATTGCACCAAAGAGGAAAGCCCTGAAATTGGCATATGAACACAAATAAAGGAAAGTTGGGGAAAGATGGAGACGTACACAATCACAGCCATAGACCCCTCATTCCCTGGACTCAAGACCTTCCCCTATCTCGCCAACATGATGCCCTGAACCCAGTCAAATAGGATGGCTAAATGCCATGTGTCAAAATCACTACACAAACCCAAAAAATGTGTTCACTCCCAAGCCTCTAAATCCTAGCCCAATAGGGGGAGTGGCGTTCCATGGCCTAGAGTGGCACTCAGGACCATGCCCTACCCTGACGTAACCTTGGTTGGACTTGGAGTCGAATGGGCTTGGAGAACTGCCCCATGAAGATGACCTCACAACATGGCAAAATCAGGTAAATCACACCATTATGCCCAAAAATCAATTATATACTCAAAAATGCATACGGCAAATGATCAAATGCTCCATGCATGTGTCAAACCGGAAACTAGTATACAAGGGTGATATAGACCAAAGGTCCATGCCCAAGAATATCCCATCATTGGCTCCGAAACCCCTCCGGTTATGTACATGACATGCTTCACAAGTCAGCTCATGAGTTTGAGACCTAATTTTGTGAGGCCTCGTGTGCCACGCCAAAATGACCACGTGATCCGGCATATGGTGAGGTACAACACCGAACCATATGTCACCATCTAAGCAACATACCATAGTTCACGGATCTCTAGGCACTTTACTGTTAGCCGACCAGTTGAGCACATAAAACACAAAAATGAGCATAAAATGAGGTGCAAAACATGCAAATAATGCCAAATTCAAGATAATTACAATAGTATATAACTTCGCTCACCCATGGTATCAACATATGATTCAAAGCACAATTGCTTGGGACCATTTGCAAACAATCCTCCCACTTGGATCCCCACATGGACGCATAGGGACACCTTCCAACATCCTCCCAACACGCACCATGAAAATGGGAAAATTGATAGTGGCGCTTGTGGGTCGCTCCGTAAGCCCTCCCACATGCACTATATGAGCGGTAGACTTGGTCTAGCGCTATGGAGTTCACCATTGGGACATGGGCAAAGCCCTTGCCACGTATGACTCCATATATCTTCCTACAAACGGAGATATATAACATGGGCGTGAGCATATCGAAGAACATACTATGCATATAACACATACCCTCAAAAAGTGGCTCCGACCATGATATGCCATGCCCCTCCATGGACATAACTTCAGGTTCAAAATACGTAGGAACCCAAGGAACGTATCTATGCAACCCCAACACTCATGCGGTACACTCGAAAGTCGCAATAAAATATTTGGTTGCATGGCCCAAGAGCTATATATCACTTTCTACCCTCTTAACAATTATCCCTTGCTATACCCGGCATAACTCGCTATAGGCGCAAAGAAAAACGCGTCGGGAGCAGCGCGTAAAACTCGAAAATTTTTCATAACTCGCCACGACCCCTCACGTCGCGCCCTGCCGCCTTTTTCTTCTTATTCTTCATGCACCTCCCTCCCCACCCTCGTGCCCATCACTCCCCTTGCCCTGCAGCTCAGGCGGCGGCCCTGGGGGAACGCGGTAAACCCTTAGCAATGGACACCAACACGCTCCACGACGCCACGCACAAGAACGAGACCGAGAACATCAAGAACGACGGGTAACACGTAAGGCACAGCAGCGAACATGGTCTTGCTGCACGCGAGTGTGTTGGGTCGTGTATAATTTTATTTTATTTTCAAAAAAAAAAAATTTTTTTTGAAAGGCACGGAAAAACGGCAGGGGTTTTTAGCAAAAGAAAAGAGGACAAAACAAACACCAGCAGCGCAGACAACCGCACAGCACAGCCAACCAGCACAGCACCGCAGGACAGCACGGCACCGCAGGACACGGCACAGAGCGCAGGACACCACAGGACAACGCACAGCACAGCAAGACACCACGACACACCAGAGCAGCACCACCACACCGCAGAACGCCCAGGGAGACACCACAACGCACAGGGACACGCCACAGCACGAGGCACCAACAACAGCGCAGACCACACGGGCGCCGCACGACAGGCCGCAGGAGGGCAAAGCAAACACAAACAGCACCGCAAAACGACAGCAGAGCACGACAGCACAGCACCACACGACAGCACAGCGCCACAGCACACGACACAGGGAAGCAGGGCACCACAGCCAGCACAACAAGGCAGCGCAGCGCACAGAGCGGAGAAGACAGGGAACGCACAGCGCGAGGAAAAGAGCACCACAGCACGCAGACACCACCACCGGGCCAAAAACAGCACAGCCAACCAACAGCACAACACAGCACAGCACGACGGCCCACAGGAGGGCAAAGCAAGCCCCAACAGCACCGCAACACGACAGCAGAGCACAACAGCACAGCACCACGCGACAGCACAGCACCACAGAACACAACACAGGAAAGCAGGGCACCACAGCAAACCACACCAACCACAGGGAAGCACACCACGCGGCCAGACAGGGACACCGACACCGAAACACGCCACCAGCAGACAACCACGGGCCACCAGACCCAGCACCGCACCACGGCACACCACAGGAAACAGCACAACACACAGCAGCGCACCACAGCACCAGGCGCCAGCAACAGCACGCACCACACGAACAGCACAACGCGAGCGCACCAGCACAGCGAAGCACAGCACCGCACAGAACGGAGAGCACAGGGAACGCACAGCACAGCACCCCGAGACACACACAGCACAAGGCAGAGCGGCGAACAACAGCACGCACCACCACGCCACGACAAAACACACACAGCACAGAGCACACAGCGCGGGGGAACACCGCAAAACACAGCGCCGCAGAGCACAGGGCCCCAGGGCGACGGGCAGCGCCAGAGGGCACGGCGCAACAAGCAGCGGCACCAAACGAGCGCAACACAGCACACGACAGCACAACACCGGGCGACACAACACGCAGCAGCGCGGCGCAGCACCGCACCCGGGCACGCACAGCACAACACGGCACACAGCACCGAGCGGCAGGAACGAAAACCGCGCGACACAAGGGGGGGGGGGGGTGCAGCAACCACGCGGGAGCAGCCAACAGCCAGGCGGAAAGCACGAAAGAGGGACAAGCGCACGGAGAGCCGAGAAGCGGAAGGCCAACAAAACAAACAACGCAAGCGCCGAGGCCCAGGGCACCCAGGGCCGGAAACCAGAGAAAGCCGGAGACAACGGGGGCGCAAGGAGGAAGAAGAAGAGGGAGGAAAAAAAAAAAAAAGAAAAAAAAAAAAAAACACAAAGGCCACAAGCAGGAGCGACGAAAACCGCCAGACACAAAGGTGGGGGGGGGCGGGGGAGCAACCACCAAAGAGCAGCCAACGGCCAAGCGGGAGACACAAACCAGGCGCGAGCCAGGCAGCGGGAGGCCGAAAAAAACAACCAACGAGGAACGGCAACAGCAGCGAAAGAGAGAGGGGCAACCCCAGCCCGGAGGGGGCCAAGCAAAGCAGAAAGACAAAGCGGCCAAAGGAAAGGGTGAGGCGCACCAGAACGCGCCTGGGAGGCCGGCCCGCCTGACCCGGCCAAGCAAAGCACACACACCACCGCCGCCAGCGGACCCCAGCCAGGAGTGGCGGGGACCGCCCACCACCAGCAGCAGCGAAACCCAGCAAGGAGTGGCGGGGAGTAGCACACAGGAACCTCCGCCAGGAGTGGCGAGGAACCCCAACAACACACCACACACCACACCACACACCACACACCAGCGCCGCCAGCGGACCCCAGCCAGGAGTGGCGGGGACCGCCCACCACCACCGGCAGCGAAACCCAGCCAGGAGTGGCGGGGAGTAGCACACAGGGACCTCCGCCAGGAGTGGCGAGGGACCAACCACACCACACACCAACCACAACCCCAACAACACACCACCGCCACACACCACACGGCGACGCCGCCAGCGGACCCCAGCCAGGAGTGGCGGGGACCGCCCACCACCACCGGCAGCGAAACCCAGCCAGGAGTGGCGGGGAGTAGCACACAGGAACCTCCGCCAGGAGTGGCGAGGGACCAACCACACCACACACCAGCCACAACCCCACCAACACACCACCGCCACACACCACACACCACACACCACCGCCGCAAGCGGACCCCAGCCAGGAGTGGCGGGGACCGCCCACCACCAGCGGCAGCGAAACCGAGCCAGGAGTGGCGGGGAGTAGCACACAGGAACCTCCGCCAGGAGTGGCGAGGGACCAACCACACCACACACCAGAACAACCCCACCAACACACCACCGCCACACACCACACACCACACACCACACACCACACACCACACACCACCGCCGCAAGCGGACCCCAGCCAGGAGTGGCGGGGACCGCCCACCACCACCGGCAGCGAAACCCAGCGGGGAGTGGCGGGGAGTAGCACACAGGAACCACCGCCAGGAGTGGCGAGGGACCAACCACACCACACACCCGCCACAACCCCACCAACACACCACCGCCACACACCACACACCACACACCACCGCCGCAAGCAGACCCCAGCCAGGAGTGGCGGGGACCGCCCACCACCAGCGGCAGCGAAACCCAGCCAGGAGTGGCGGGGAGTAGCAGGCAGGAACCTCCGCCAGGACTGGCGAGGGACCAACCACACCACACACCAGAACAACCCCACCAACACACCACCGCCACACACCACACACCACACACCACACACCACACACCACACACCACCGCCGCAAGCGGACCCCAGCCAGGAGTGGCGGGGTTCGCCCACCACCACCGGCAGCGAAACCCAGCCAGGAGTGGCGGGGAGTAGCACACAGGAACCACCGCCAGGAGTGGCGAGGGACCAACCACACCACACACCCGCCACAACCCCACCAACACACCACCGCCACACACCACACACCACACACCACCGCCGCAAGCAGACCCCAGCCAGGAGTGGCGGGGACCGCCCACCACCAGCGGCAGCGAAACCCAGCCAGGAGTGGCGGGGAGTAGCACACAGGAACCTCCGCCAGGAGTGGCGAGGGACCAACCACACCACACAGCAGCCACAACCCCACCAACACACCACCGCCACACACCACCGCCGCCGGCAGACCCCAGCCAGGAGTGGCGGGGACCGCCCACCACCACCGGCAGCGAAACCCAGCCAGGAGTGGCGGGGAGTAGCACACAGGAACCACCGCCAGGAGTGGCGAGGGACCAACCACACCACACACCAGCCACAGAGCAAGCGCCAGCCGAGGAAAGGCAAAGGGAGGAACAGCCAGGCGCCCCCCCCCCCCCCCCCCCCCCCCCCCAAAAAAAAAAGGGGGGGGGTGGGCGCGCGAAAACAGCCCACAGCCACCAAACCGCCGCCAACAACACAGAAGGGGGCCAAACCCCCCACCCAGAGGGCACCGAAGACAGGACCCCCAAACAGGTACAGGGGGACCACCCAGCCAAAACCGGCAACACCAAGCCAGGAACAGCGGCCCAGCGGGAAAAGGAGCACCGAAACAAGCAGACAAAAAAAAAAAAAAAAAAGCCAGCAGCCCAGCCCGAAAGAAAGGTGACGGGGGGAGAGACCACAAGGCCCGGGACGGGGACACCCAGCAACCGGAAAAAAAAAAAAAAGCGCAAAAAACACAACCCGACAACCCACCCAAGAAGGGCGGGGCACAGCCGAGACCCGGGCCCAGCACGCACGCCCACACCGCACACCGAAACCGGAAACGGCGGGGGGCAAGGGAAACGCGCACGAAACCACACAGGTCCCGAAAGCAGGCCGACACCAAAGCCCAACCACGAACACCACAAACAGCCGGCAAAAGAGGGACAACACCACAAACCGAGCCCAAACACACCCACCCAAGACCCCAGCCACAACGGGCAGGGGTAAACAAAACCCACCACCAAACGCAACCCGGACCCAACCACAAACGCAAGCCAACAGTAGGAAACCCAGTGCCCACAGCCCGGGCACTGAGGCAGCCGGTGCCATGCAGGTGACCCGGCCAAACGAGATCCGGAGCCCGGGGGTAAGGCTGCATCCTAAGGCCAGCGCTGCTTTGGGACTCGAGGCGGAGCGTGCGACACCCAAGCGCCTCGGAACCCTAGTACCAAGAACATGCATGCATGCCTTGGGAACGGGATACGCCAGGAAGTCCGGTGAACCCCTAGGGTTCCGCCCAAAGGAGGGGACGTGCGCAAGCACGGGGGCCCACCCTCCCGGCGAGACAAGCACGTCACGCTGGCGGCGATCAGCCCTCCCGGTGTAGCCCGGGGCCGCTTTGTTGGGGGCCAAAAGTCAGGTCTAGCGGGATGTAAGCCGCCTCCCCTCTTCACGCGCGGAGCCTCTTCCTGTTCGTCACAGGGGCGACGCCAGGGGGAACCAAGGGGCGCCTCTCCACGACCGAGTGCACCTACCTACCTACCTCCTTCACATAGACCCTTGCAATACCCAGCACAATCCAAATCCAAATCCAAACTGCGGGCTTCCGTTCAGCACACCGGTTGTCTCACGGTGGCGGGCATGTACAAGAATTGCACCAAAGAGGAAAGCCCTGAAATTGGCATATGAACACAAATAAAGGAAAGTTGGGGAAAGATGGAGACGTACACAATCACAGCCATAGACCCCTCATTCCCTGGACTCAAGACCTTCCCCTATCTCGCCAACATGATGCCCTGAACCCAGTCAAATAGGATGGCTAAATGCCATGTGTCAAAATGACTAAACAAACCCAAAAAATGTGTTCACTCCCAAGCCTCTAAATCCTAGCCCAATAGGGGGAGTGGCGTTCCATGGCCTAGGGTGGCACTCAGGACCATGCCCTACCCTGACATAACCTTGGTTGGACTTGGAGTCGAATGGGCTTGGAGAACTGCCCCATGAAGATGACCTCACAACATGGCAAAATCAGGTAAATCACACCATTATGCCCAAAAATCAATTATATACTCAAAAATGCATACGGCAAATGATCAAATGCTCCATGCATGTGTCAAACCGGAAACTAGTATACAAGGGTGATATAGACCAAAGGTCCATGCCCAAGAATATCCCATCATTGGCTCCGAAACCCCTCCGGTTATGTACATGACATGCTTCACAAGTCAGCTCATGAGTTTGAGACCTAATTTTGTGAGGCCTCGTGTGCCACGCCAAAATGACCACGTGATCCGGCATATGGTGAGGTACAACACCGAACCATATGTCACCATCTAAGCAACATACCATAGTTCACGGATCTCTAGGCACTTTACTGTTAGCCGACCAGTTGAGCACATAAAACACAAAAATGAGCATAAAATGAGGTGCAAAACATGCAAATAATGCCAAATTCAAGATAATTACTATAGTATATAACTTCGCTCACCCATGGTATCAACATATGATTCAAAGCACGATTGCTTGGGACCATTTGCAAACAATCCTCCCACTTGGATCCCCACATGGACGCATAGGGACACCTTCCAACATCCTCCCAACACGCACCATGAAAATGGGAAAATTGATAGTGGCGCTTGTGGGTCGCTCCGTAAGCCCTCCCACATGCACTATATGAGCGGTAGACTTAGTCTAGCGCTATGGAGTTCACCATTGGGACATGGGCGAAGCCCTTGCCACGTATGACTCCATATATCTTCCTACAAACGGAGATATATAACATGGGCGTGAGCATATCGAAGAACATACTATGCATATAACACATACCCTCAAAAAGTGGCTCCGACCATGATATGCCATGCCCCTCCATGGACATAACTTCAGGTTCAAAATACGTAGGAACCCAAGGAACGTATCTATGCAACCCCAACACTCATGCGGTACACTCGAAAGTCGCAATAAAATATTTGGTTGCATGGCCCAAGAGCTATATATCACTTTCTACCCTCTTAACAATTATCCCTTGCTATACCCGGCATGTGTACATACCAAAGGCGTTTGATGCTTTCTAAATTAAGTTGAGACCAGGGCGGTTCCAACCCGATTCTCGGAATTGGTATTCCTCGCCATGAGCCGGAGATATGACCTTTCAAAGTGGCCTCACGAATCAATTTTGTTTCTCCTTTATCTCCAAGAAAAACGAAGGGCATAACCAAAGGAAGGTTGATTCGTGATCGGGGAAAAAAATTGGACCACTCGAGATTCGTCATATCAAGTGCGGCGATATGGAAGTTGAAAATCCGATTCTGAAAGTCTGAAAAAATCGGATTAATTTTGCGATTGTATAACCTGAAAATTGCAGAAGCAACGAACCCTTTACTGATGAAATCTGACCCTTCAGCGGGGTTTCCGCCAAAATATCTGTAAATAACAGTTAACCAATCGGTTACCGCAAAATCGCAAGCCAACTGACAGTCGCTGATACATTGACCATCAGAACGGAAGGCGGAAAAATTACGGAAACTTTATGATAAAAAAACCCTGTTGATTCCTGATATTCTGATATATAAATCTCAGCTGGCGGCGCCTCTGTACTGAATATGGCCGCTCATAGCCGGAATGCCCAAACCTATCACACTATCACATCAGGTTAGGTCAGGCGGATGGGAGAGTATGATATCAGCCAATGGCGGCTTGCCGGCACATAGATACACACCCCAAGTGACCCAAAGATGGCCACGGAGGTCCGAACCGGCGTCAGGGAATACCCAGCGCTAACGCCAAGGTATTGGTTTTCCTACCTACCTGCTTACTACCGGGGAGGGGAGGCCAAAAGCTATGACGCATGAAGACGCCTGTTTGCTACACGGCCAAAACCTAGACTACCACTGTCACTGCCCACCAAAACCCTTATACCATTTCGGGAAACAGGCGGGACAGTGACACACACACTACAGGTCCTACACTCACTACACTGGCGCCAGCCTTCGAAGGGTGAGCGAGCTCCGGGCTCAAGCCCTCACCCAGCCCTACCACTCCTCCACAAACACACTACTTGGCGTTGTGGAGGAACACGTCCCAGGCCCTACTGGCCCACCTGTGAAAGTACAAGAGAACACAGCGCTACTAAGCGACTGTGGCCTGACATGGACACCACTACGCGTTTCCCTGTCAGGGCTTGGAGGGAAGGAGTGCTCTGTTTGCGTGCACAGCATGTATGATGGACAGGTCGGACTGCCCTCGCCACTCCTGGCTGAGGTACAGTTTTTTTGTTGTGATCTGCGCCGCATGGTTTAGCGCGGCAGGGAACTGCACCAATTCACCCTTATCTGCCCACCTGTAAAGCAAAGGCCCAGGGACCTGGTTTGAGACGGAGGAACCAAGCCAGCCTCCATGTATTATACGCTTCTCAGGCTGACCTATAATACGCTGTTCCCAAACCAGGTTGCAAGCAAGCAAGCTTAAGGAACTCCACCCGTTCTCTTATAGAAGGTGGGGTGGAGCCCCTGGGTAACCTAAGCAAGTGTTCTACCGTGCGCAGTACGCCTGGCCTACCCTTTAATGCGCCATATGAATGCACAGGTATGCACGAGGTTGCCAATCTACTATTTTGAACAATCCCTTCCAAATCAATCCATACCCCACTCTGACCACCATCACTGACTCTACCAGGGGGTGGCCCCTCCTGGGCTTACTCACCTTACCTACCGCTGGAGAGCGAGAGCAAGTGAGCGAAGAAAACGAAACACAAGCGAAGCAAGCGTTTATGCACGCGTGTGTATGTTCTAATCAGTGCTACAAAAGGGATGTTGGTGTGTAAGAGCAGTTGTCATGGTTGCCCCGCATTGCATCGCCGGACAGGACCGTTAGCCCCCCATGACAACCACTCCCTCGCCAAAGGCCATTGGTTTCTCTCTCATGTCACCTCTAATCATCGTGCAATCTTCTAATCAAACCCTCTACTCTATGTTTGTCGGTGCTACAGAGCTAGTCCGCGGTAACACGAGACAAGCAACGTGCATGCTGCATACGTAGCAACGAAAACCTGTATGTGTATACCTTGTTCTGCGAATCTCTATTGAATTATGGAATTCTTCATTCTTGAATTTTCCTGGAAGTATGGGTGGAATCCCTGCGTTTATTATTTAATGTGTCTTTTGTCATTCTTGATTAATGCGTGACATACTGTTATAATCTTATTTTCTCTGTCTTTTCCGGCGCCCAATTAGGATGCGCTCCGGTGCGCCGCTTTTCTCTGCGTGTAAATCCAGGGATTTCGAAATTCCTGTGATGAAACAAAATTGCGTAAAAATGTGCATTTAATGCACATTGAGATTCTGGACAGGTGTGCAGGCCCAGAAAAATTCCAGGCCGTCATTTGACAGATTTTGGTGTTTGCGTCGATTGCGTGTTTGTCCGTCCCTCAGCCCTTCGTCCCTTCTCTGCAGATATCCTGGAGCGCAAACAGTGGAGTAGATCGTGTTCTGGCCGAAAAACTGACTCCTGGACCACTGTCCAGTATCCAAAACCCCATTGAGGGCAAAATAATTTTCAACGCCAACCCCTCGCACTAAGGACAGATCAGGTCAGACAGCAGGTTCAGCGAGACCCCAGACAGCGTTCCCTGAGTGTAGCCCGCGTTGGGTTTTGCGTATTGCACTGCGTTTTGCTATTTGGAGGAAGAATTGTATGCCCACATAAATTGGCATGCCCATTCTAACCCCCTACCAACCCACAGCTGCCCCAGCGACGCCAATGAGCGCAGTGGGAGCTGTAGGTGTCTGTTATGACTGAGCAAAAACTGGGGACTGCCCTGACGCAGCGCCTCCTTTCCGATGTTAGGGATGTTATGGGAAATTTTAAAAACATGTTGAAGCAATGGGGAGGTCAATAAACATTTTCTTTTTCCCTTAAAATGCAACAGTGGTGGCCACCACAGCACAGGGGGCAGTAAGGAAAACTGTACTTCCCTGCCAAAAGGTTAGCTTTAGTTGTCATAAAGAGCCCTAAAGGAATATCCCATTTTTATCTTAGTATTGGCCTAACCAAAAGGGGTGACAAGACATTTTGACCTAAAAGACCAAGCATTGAACTTTGGATGTTGTGTGGACCCCTGACCCCCCAAACTGATTGGACTTATTCACCATTTCCTGGACTGACTGAGGCGCTGACATTAATCCAGAGCCTATACATTTTTTCACATTTTCTAATGAACGCTTAGCTGTCCTAGTGGTCTGCACCCTAGGGGCCTGGTGCACCTCTTTTTGAGAGGTCCTGGGTTCAATTCCCAGTCAGCCTAGCTAAGTAGGAAGATCCCATGTGACATGGCAGTGACCTCAGCGCCACAAGCCATGCCACCTCAGCACCTATGGGACCAAAAACAAAGAGTGCACATCTCCAGATGGCACTATAAATGAGAGAGTGCCCATGTGGGCAGTTCTCACATGATTGTAGGATATTTTCTAACTATCATTTCTTAATTCTGTAGTTATCGTGAATTTCCTTTGTTGCTACACTATCTCCTTTGACTGCAGCCCTTCATGTTGTGGATTTGATCCTGTGGTCCCTTGCTTGCACTGAGGGTACTTATATCTCTGGTGGATTTCATCAAAACATATTTATTTGGAAAGCTTGAGCTACAACAAGAAGCAGCAGGAGCAAGCAAAGGCACAAACAAAACAATATCATCAAAGCAATGAACAGTGAAAGCCTGTTCTAACCTTCTGCCGACACTCTGAGACTACATCACGATTAGGTACACGGTAGGGGGAGTGGGGGGCAACAGTGTCAGACACGACGTACTTCTCTCTGCCATGAGTAGTCTTTACGGCGTCTCGAGGTCGTAGTTGATTTTTCAGGACATCCAGGGTGTAGCCGCTGCTCTCACGTTGAATTTGCTGGACCATAGCAGGGTCCAGATCTTCCCAGGGCACTGGGGCTAGGCCCTTGTCCACCACGCTTAGCATGCTCCCCTATCCGGGTTTCCCGATGGGCGTCTTGCGGCCCAGAGGCACGTAGATGGCGTCGTCCGGCAGCTGGATGGAAGTGAGCGTCAGCTTGTCCAATAGAGTACGCCAGTACTCATTTCCCCCATGGGCTCCTCAATCAAGGGAACAGAGGACCATACAGGAAGGTTCCACGGCCACCTTGGTCAAGACCTTCCCCAGCTCACTGAACCTGGGGTTCCCGTAGGCCTTCCCGAAAGAGGGCCAGTAAAATTTGTACCAGCAATTTCTCCCTTTGCTGCAGTAGAGGTCGAGGACATGTTGCTTGTCACTGGCAAATAGCTCCACGTTCGGGTCTTCCCGAGAGTCTCCCAGCTCCTTCAGACATTGGTCTAAGACATCCCCAAGGGGCTGATAGTCCTCAGTTTTGGAGGCGACCATCATGGTTGAGGGTACATTCTTGCATACCCTCAGGTAGCTAGATGTGTGTTCAGAGTGCTCCAGAGGTACAGATTCCCCTCCATCACCATGGTCCACTTGGAGGACCTAGGGTGCTTGCAGAGTGGAGGATAGAATCTGGGAGTGCTCGAGGAAGAAGTCGGTCCCCGGTACAAAGTCGAAGGCTTCGGTGTCCATCACGTAGAACCGATGGGCAATGCTCCTTGATCCCATAGGCACGTCGACCTCACAGTCCCCACAACTGTGCACCACACGCCCACTCCCCATGCGGATGGTTGCCGTAGGCATGATGTTCTTCAGCTCCCGACGAGGTAAAATTTTCTCGGCCACAATAGATATAGCGCCCCCAGTATCCAGTATCCCCAGGTATTCTCGTCCCCCAAGACGGATACGTACCCGGAACACCAGATCTGTAGGTCCCCCGGAGCGTCCCTGTCAGAACTCCCCGGGGCAGGTCACTTCAAACCCCTTCTTCTGCATTTTCCGCGCCATGCGCATGAGACACAAACGTTTGCGGGCATTTGACTGGTCCCCATCTTCGTTGGCACGCTTCGTCCCTTGTTCTTGTTGGCCTTGCGTCTGGGAACGGGTCGTAGGTCCCGTGTTGGGTTGCCCACCGGAGGGCTCAAAGTTCCCCCCTGGTGTAGGATGCGGTTTCCCCCTGGACTGGTTCGCGTTCTTGTCCTCGTCCCATTTGCGGTCAGAGCCTCCTCGTCCACCTTTGCCCTTGCCACCTTGAGCTTTGCCATGGCCCTCGGACTTGCCCTTGCCACTGTCCTAGTCGGCGTTGCTCTTGCCACTGCCCTTGCCACTGGCGTTCTGGGTCTTGAGCTTCGCCGAAAGGCGTTGCTTATGGTAGGACTCGTCCTCGTAGTGCTTCCTCTTCCCACAGAACGCACACGTGATTGTGCACCTGTAGCGGTCCAGCATCTTGGCTTTGCTGCCGGTGTTGGTCTCCTGCTTCTTTCCCTGGACCCCGAAGCAGTCCAGCTGGTCACAGTTAGGGGCATGAAGCAGGCAACCCTGCTCATCTCTGGCATCACACCAGAAGAGGTCCTGGACGTTGCTCATGAAGCGAGCATTTTGGGGGTAGTCCCCTGTCCAGGTCAGGGCCTTGTACCCTCGGGCTTGGCTCCCAGAGCCGCCTCCTCCAGGACGGTAGGCGTTCATGTGCTGGTCGCTTCCTTTTTCTAGCGCCAGCTCCAAAAGTAGCACGGACAGGTCCTCGTGAGTGAGGGCTCTTGCCTTCCGCGCCGCCGCAGCCCGGCATTCATCCAACACTTCTCGTCGGAGCTTGGCTACCACACAGAATAGCAGCTCATCGCTGCCATAGGAACCGCACGTCAGTCGCCCTACCCGGTGGTCCAAGTCGGCAAGCAGCTCGGAAGTCCTGGCAGGCTTGGGGTTGTTGGGCAACGCGGGTAGGTTCTGGATCTCGGTCCTGATGGAGAGGTTGGTCTCGTAGGAATGGTACTGCCTCTCTAAGGCAACCAACACGTCGGCGAAGGTGGCGGACTTTGTCACCATTTGCTTGACCTGCTTCCCCAGGTACTTGGTCTTGCAGCACTGCAGGAGCAGATCGCACTTCACTCGCCCACTAGCACGGGTTTGGCCGGTCATCCTCAGGAACCGGCCGAAGTTCTCAGCGAACTCGCTGAGGTGCTTCCCCGTGAACTCCGGCAAGTTCACCACAATCTTGGGGGTGGCGATAGCCTTAGCCTCCTGAAACCTGCGTCCCTCGTGGCGCTTCGTCTTCCTGTTTTTCTTCTTCTTCTAGCCGCTCGGGTTCTCGGGGTCCTTCGGGTCATCGTCCTCAGAGGGTGAAGCAGACGTCATAGATGGCGGCTCATCATCAGAAGGATCACCGCCCAGGTCACTAGCCGTAGGGCTCAACATTGACCAGAGCCCTTAGGGCTGTCAAGCATAACTGGTCCAGCTCGGCTCACGTGGAGTTCGCCACATCGCTGCAGGGCGGCTGGGCCGTTCTTGGTACGAAAGGGCTCTTTCTTAGGCGGCTCAAGTGGCAGGGTATAAAACGACAGAAATTGCCATAAATACAGGGACTCAGAAAACACCAAAAGAACCATTTTTTGGCTTGCAAAAAAACAAGCCGTTTTTGAGGCACCAAAAGAACTCTTATGTAAGGAATTTTGGCCTTTTCTTGGTTCTGATGGGTCCGAAAAATGCATTTTTTGGGGCAATGGATTTTCCTTGCGCCAGAAAGGTGAAACGGGCTTTCACTGTTGATTGCTTTGATGATATTGCTTTGTTTTTGCCTCTGCTTGCTCCTGCTGCTTTTTGATGTAGCTCAGGTTTTCCAAATAAATATGTTTTGATTAAATCAGCCAGAAATACAAGTACCCACCGTGCAAGCAAGGGACCATATGATCAAATCCACAACATGAAGGGCTGCAGTCAAAGGAGATAGTGTATAAACGAAGGAAACTCACAATAACTACGGATTTATGAAACGATGGTAAAAAAATATCCTACAAACATGGGAAAACTGCCCACATGGCCACTATCTCTTTTGTAGTGCCATCTAGAGATGTGCACTCTTTGTTTTTGGTCCCATAGGTGCTGAGGTGGCATGGATCCTGACGCTGAGGTCACTGCCATGTCACATGGGATCTTCCTACTTAGCTAGGCTGACTGGGAATGGAACCCAGGACCTCTCAAAAAGAGGTGCCCCAGCCCCCTAGGGTGCAGACCACTAGGATAGCTAAAGATTCATGAGAAAATATAGAAAAATGTATAGGCTCTGTATTCATGTCAGCGCCTCAGTCAGTCCAGAAAATGGTGTAAAAGTCCAATCAGTTGGGGGGTCAGGCCTCCAGACGACTTCCAAAGTTGAATGCTTGGTTTCATAGGTCAAAATGTCTTGTCACCCCTTTTGGATAGGCCAATACTAAGATAAAAATGTGCTATGCCTTTCGGCCTCTCTATGACAATGAAAGCTAACCTTTTGGAAGGGAAATACACTTTTTCTTACTGTGTACGATTCTACCCTGTGGCTGCTGTAATATGACCTTCCCTAGTATGCCAACGAGGCATGTTTTGTAACACTCTGAAGGCTAGTTTGAAGGTCCAGGCATAGTGGACGTGAGACAGGTCCCAGAGAGGATCACTGTTGCCACTATTCTGCAATTGCGACTGACTACTGTGTGTAGCTGAAGTACTTGATACCCCGGTGATGAGTCTCTGTGACCCTGGGAGGACGAGTACCCTTACAGTGTGAGCCTATTGGCGATACTAAGCACCACCTAAGTTACATGTGTTTAAAACCACTAGGTGAGTGAAGACAGCCTACTATGTACTTGAGTATATTGGCTGTAACGCCAGTACAGGAAACCCGTGTGTATAGCAAAATCCCTGTTGTAGCCTGTGGTGCTGTACTGTGTATTATTTCAGGAGTATTGTACGAGTAACCCTGAGTGTCACAGAAGCTGCCTTTAGGTGAGTAACCTCTGGACTCTACTGGAATGAGATGACTTTACTGTATTGCTATAGCTTAGCCTTAATCAGCCAGACAGATAAACCCTTGGGCGTGCAAGACAGCCTTCTGCAGGTAGCCTGTGTATAGCGCTGTGACAGGATGACTGAGTAGCAGCCGGACTGAGTAGCAGCCTGTAGTGAATTTGAGGTAGAGTGTATGTGTAAACATAGAGGTAAGTTTGCCGCACTCAGTGGCCTTGTAGCTGATTTCCTGAACTGCCTGGCTCTGTGGTGTGCAGGTAAGTCTTTGTTTCTAGGAGAATGATAGGGATAGGCTAGGGCAATGTCAGGAGGAGACGTAGTTACCTGGGAGACCTATAGGGAGAAAATGACCCCTTTACCGAACATGTGCATGGAGTCCTGTCCACTGCACCACGGGGGGTATGACTCTGCCGGTCATGTATTCCGCCAATGGTATCCAGGCAACTCAGTAGAACCCAGCTGCCCCTAGCCAACCTTCTGCAGATGATCAGCAGTAATGACTTGTAAGGTAATCTGCAATGTACTGAAGAGGTACAATCGTACTTGGTTTGTAAACTGAGAGTCTGTAAAAGCCAGTCCCTGCACTTTGGTGCCAGACAGTCACCTGTGGGTCGTCAATGGAGTCTGTTTTCCTGTCGCCGTGTTTTCCAGTGGAGCATAGTTTGGGAAATTTTATGTTCCCAGAATTCGCCTACTATGGTACCTCTGTCTTCAGCTATGATGTCTGAGGTAACCATTATCCATCCTGCAGATTTCAGTTTGTGTGACCTATTGATTGTCCAATTTCTTTTCAAAGTACTGTTGCCACAGACAGTGGCCATCCAGCAGTCCTACACCCCCCAGGTTCAGGACCCATCTTGTCATCACTGCGGTTGTCCTATGCAGGGCTCTCTCTTGTTTCATCAATCTCGGCATTGTGAACCCTTCCCAACGTCTGTGTTCCTCGGTGGCTGTGCCACAGTGCGCTCTGCGAGCCACTTCTGTTGCACCAGGCAAGGCACCAGCCCCTCTGCAGAATGCCTGTTGAGGATGCCGCTGATGCTGCACAAGGAACTGTTCACCGGTCCAAAAACCAGGTGAAAGCCATATCGCCTGCGCCACTCTTCATAGGATGAGCTGCCCTGCTGCTGGCCGGTGACGCCGCGTTGCTGAAAGCAGTGTAGGGTCAGCACATAGAGAGTATAGTGAGCCCACAGTCAGGTTAGAGGTACACGTGGAGCTGGGCTGCTGCTGGTGCCACAGGGAGGCCAACGTGGACTGATAGGGATGGCATCCATCTCAAGGGTGTAGAGTAAGGGACCATCATTTCCAGTGGGACCAGTTTGCCATCGGTGTCAGTGTTTGTAAATGCGATCACCTTCCTCACTGTTCTGTTCCTGACCACTAGTCAAGTGACAAGTATGACACTCAAGGCAGCCGTTTCTTTCTTCACTGGAGACCCTGCAACTGGGACTTAATGTAGATCGCTGGACGGTAGGACCACTCTGTGTTTCCGAGGTCTTTGCCTGTGTTAGCCGTGCTTTCAGCGTGTTTCAGCAGGTGCGCACCCCCCCCTTGGGGTATATACTTGACAGATGTTTCTTATATGCATGTGGTGCATAACCCTACGTGGGTTGAAGTCTGTGGACCTGACAGCAAATTGCCTTTTTGTGTTTAGGGGCAGGCCGCTGGTAGTGTGGTAGGTATGTCTGGTGATTGCCCTGTGTCGCTTTTTGTGGTTTTGGGATGAATCTCCCTGAGTTTGCTAGATGCCAACCTTCCTGTGAGTCTCCTGATGTCTTGCCCAGCAATTCCAATGATCATCCCAGCTGCCACTTCGTCAGTGAGCACCCGGACCAGGGTGACTGATGGTCAGAGTGCTTCAGACCTGGTAACCGTGGTTTCCATCCTCTTGGCCTTGCCCAGCTGGCTGAATACCTGCAGTTTGAGCTGCGTGAGCTTGACCAGACATGGGTAAGCCGGAAGCCAGCAACGTGATTGAAAAGTTAGCCAGGTCTTTCCATGAGCTGAGCACTGACCGCCTGCAGCCATACTCTGTGGTTTTGGATTCTGCAGCCATTCTGTGACTGTCAGGATTTTTTGGGATACTCCTTGCCTTATTCCAGTCTCTCCAAAGATATCAGATGACAGTAGTTAGTCGGATTTCACCTGCCCAGTCCTGTGAGGTGTTCACCTGCCAGTCCTCAGTCAGCAGTCTGCATAGTCTGTTATGTCTTATCTGGGTAATTTGTTGGAGTTTGCAGACCAGCGCCCCCGTAGACACCCCCACTTCCAGTGTGAGGTCTGGGGGGGAGTAAGAAAAGCCTCCTTTCCCCCCTTGTTCCTTAAGGGCGCTACGGTCACGGCAACAGTGTTGCACTGTACATACAGATGCAGATACAGATACAGGTACAGATGGACTGTGGTACGATACTGATTTGTACAGACAAATGTGTCCTTCATTGATTGTCGCGCCGCTACCGGGCCGCGATCAGAGTCTGAATTGATGTATGGAGATAATGTTTGATTTATCGAGGTCAAGAGATTGTAGATTAAATTCCAGCTGTTTTGTCGTATTTTACAATTGCTGCAATCTCGCTAACTCCTGCATGCATTCATTGCATTCATGCTGCATGCATTCATTGCATTCATGCATGCATGGGATATTCTTCGTAGACCAGTTCCAGTGGGCGCACGTAGCAAAATACTGTTCGCATGATGAGTGAATATATGAGCATGGCAAATAGGATGCACTTGCGTTGTTTAGGTTGCATTGCATTTCTCGGAGTTGGCACTTTATTACAATCCTTTCATTCCCTTTTGTTTTAGACATGGTATACCCACCGAGTCAGGGGAGTATAACGCCCCCTGTCCTGGCTGGGGTGGGAGGCGGGGACCCTGAACCTTATCACGATGGAGTGAAAGCCTTGTTTCGCCTTTGCTCTGGTTTGCCGTTGTTGTTGTTTAGTTTTGAAGAGGATAGGATTATTTTGTATTGAAATGTTTTTCAACAAACAAACAATGGAGGAATGGTTTTAGATAAATTTTTGCTCGCGTGCAGCCCTCCCAACAATTACATAGTTTTGTGAACCCATTTTCCAATCTTTTTTTTATGTGATATTTCTTTTGTTTAGCTTATTTCTAGTTATGTGAAACATAATCAAGTAGGGGATATACAAATTTAGGAAACATAAATCTAGGGACACTGCTTTGAGCCAATGGAGTCGCAACCCATTTTATCTTTCTGTCTGTGGCTCTGCCTTTTGCGTGCCTCCGTGCCTTCGCTCCTTCGTGGACCTGTGGGACAGCGTATGGGGGTGCAGGGCGTGGGCGTTGTGGTCAGGCGCGACGTGTGGCATGCTACTTGTGCGGCCCGACGGTGATACCGTTGTTTGTGTTTACGTGTTTATGTCTTATGCGTCACCGCTTCCCCACGTTCATACCACATCCGCGGTGTTGACGACCTACAAAGTGTGCGTGTAGGCAGGGAGGTGCGGCGGCTTGGCATGTTCACGCGAACGAGTACGTTGTTGTGCTTTTGCCTGTGCATCGGCGGCGGCAGTTTCCTTGGACACACCTGGCCTTGCTCGTACCAGCGCGCGTGCCGGCGGCACTGGGCATACCTCGTGCTCTTCTTGTGCTCTGGGGCTTGTTTTGTGCGTGTTTTGTGGCGGCGGAGTGCTCTCCGGTGAGCGTGTGTCCCTCATATCATATTTTCTTCCGCGGCCGTGATGGCCTAGAGAGTGTATAGGGGATGTAGGGCGGCGGCCTGGTTCTCCCGGCGGTTACTCGGTCGGCGGGCGTGTTGCCGTTGGTGTGGTGGTCCGCTTGCGTCCCTTGTGGCGGTGGCACCCTTTGGTTGCATACTTTGTTGTGCCTGCTGCGGCTTGTACGTGCGTGCACGGCCATACCTGTTGGCTGCTTGGCGCCCGTGGGCTCCACGCCCTTGCTCCTTTTCCATACCTTGCGTTGCTTGCGCTAGCGCGCGTGCGGGCATATCTCTTGCTCTTCTTGTGAACTCGGATTCGTTGAGTGCGTGTGTTGCGGCGGTGGTGTGGTCTCCGGTGGCGTGTGGCTCCCTACTCTCTTTGGCGCGCGTCCCTCATACCATATTGCTTCTTTCCGCGGCGTTGATGGCCTAGAGGGCGTATCGGGTGTATTGGCTCTCCCGGCGGTTACTTGGTCGGCACGCAGGTTGGTGTGGCGGTTGGCTTGTGTCCCCTTCGGCAGCCGCCCTTGTTGTCTGCATCCATACCTCGTTGCGCTTGCGGTGGCTTGTACGTGCGTGCTAGTCACTCTTGTTCCCTTGTCATATCTTCCTTGCTTGCTTGTGTTGTGGGCATACGTCTTGCTCATCTTGTGTCCACGGGCTTGTTGTGTGTGGGATTTGGGGCGGTGGAGTGCCCTCCGGTGGTGTGTGGCTTCCACCTCTCTTTTGCTTGTGTGTGTCCCTCATACAATATTGCTTTCCACGTTGACGGCCTACAAAGTGTACAGGGGATGTAGGGCGGCGGCTTGGTTCTCGCAGCGGTTACTTGGTCGGCGGGCACGTTGGTATGGTGGTTCGCTTGTGTCCCTTCTGGCGTTGGCCCTCTTGGTTTGTACCTTGTGTGCTTGCGGCGGTTGGTGCGACGTGCAGGCATGGGCATACCTCTTGGCCACTCGGCACACGTGGACTCGTTGCTGTTGCATGTGTTTTGTGGTGTGGTGTGCCTTTTGTGTTTTTTCCCGTTGCGCGTCGTGTTTTGGGGCCCTTGTCCTCTTGTTGCTTTCACACACCTTCCTTGTCTCATGGTGATTGCTTGCTATACGTGCGGGGGACGTGCGGGCGTAGTTGGGCGTGCTCTCTTGGTTACGACGGCGCGGTTGGTGTTGTGCTTTTTGCTACGTTTGTTGCGCGCCTCGGTTCTCTCTGCACGCTAGGTAGCGTAGCGTAACGTGTAACATACTTGTGTTTCGGCGGACGGTGGCTTCTGGCGACGTTTATTCCATGGTGTCTTATTGTTTGCTTTCCTTTTTGGTATTGGGGCGCGCACAAGTCCCTAGCACCTACTGCATGCACTTTATTAGGTGTTTTCCGGCACGCAACACGGAACTTTGCTGTCGTTGTGGCTCTTGTGTTCGTGGTTTTCTGTAAGTGTCCTATGATTTTTGACCTCGCCAAACAGCGGCGTTCAAATTTTTTGGGGGGTTTCTGAGGTCGGAAAAAACGATTTTTCCATTTATTTTATCTGGCTTGGCGTCTTTTTCTTGTTTTTGTATTTTTTTTCGACTGCGATTGGCCGCGACAGCCATGAAACCTGGGTTAGACCCGGGTTAGAGATAGAGGCAAGGGAAGCATTTGTGAAATGATGCAACCAAAATATGATGGCCTTCGGCCAGGGGACTGTTGTCACGGACCAGTCCTATCCTGCAATGCCATTCGGGAAAACTGTCACAAAAGCCCTTACAACCACCAAAGAACCTTTTTTCCTAAACTTGAACAGAAAGGTAATTTAAGCTGATGACTTGCGCCTTGCAAATGTCTTGTGCTGTGCTACTGCCTTGTGCCGCGCTAAGGCCACTTATCAAAAACACGACCATGATGGCCCCACAGGCTGCGCGGGAGCTACAGTGACTAGAGGGAAGATGCCACGATGGCCCTAGGGTAAAAGATCGAAAAAACTAGGCACAAAACAAAACATGGGCACGATGCAAACACCTGCCAGCACCTGCCCTTGTGCTTCAGAGGATTTATGAGGGCTGGTATGTGCTCGATGTTCTTGAAGTCTTGCCTAACTCTTGTGATAAAGAGTGAGCTGTTGCTTGTAAGATGTAAGGGTTGTTGATCGCATGATTCAAAGACCGATACAAGGCCGTGCCAAGGGCCCACTTGGAAACTGAACCGACAAGAAACAAAATCAAAAGTCCCCCAGTTGGCGCCAAGATGGACCATGAAGCCACGCCTGAGCCACGGGCTGTGGCTTGTGCTGTATTGGATCACTGGTAACGGCTCAGCCAAGGGCCCTGACCAAGTTCTGGCTTAATGTTAGCATGTGTAAAACATGTGATGCATCACGTAGAGGGTAAAGGATGGATGTTCAGCGTAGGATGTCGGTCTGAGTAGACAAACTTGAATACACACACCTTGTAAGCCTATGATATTAACCTGACCTCACTACTAACTCTCCATTTAGGAGCCATATTACGTATTGGGTTCCTTGGTTGGAGTCCAGATCCGCTTCGCTTCTAACCCCACATGTTGCTGCTCGTGTGGCCCCAGTCTTCATAGAGCGCTTTGCGGCGCTCCTCATGCCCCATGTTGGCATACGTGCGGCGAGGCGCCCAAGAGCGCTCCTTGTACTCCATGACGGGGTGCGCTCCCGGTTCGCGGCGGGCTTTGCCACGGCCTCCAGCGGGTGTTTGCGTTGCGCTCCTAAGGCGGGCGGATGTCCGACAAGTGGTAGTAGCTGCCATTGTCAGTAAGCCCGTCGTAGACTTAGGATTGTGGTCTTAGCGGCACTTAGGTGCTGTCAGAGCTGACAGTGTTCATCTTCACAAGCTTGCAGCGCTGTGGGTGGCGCAGTGATATTGCAAGTGGCGCCGTCGTTGGCGGCGCTCAGTAGCGGTGAGAGTAGCGCCGTCGTTGTGGCGGTCAAGTTGGTGGCGCTGAGGGTAGCGCCGTTGTTGCCGGTGCGCGGCTTGTCGAGGCGCTGTTGGCGCTGCGGTAATTGCAATTCACGGGTGTTAGAAAACTTTTGAAGCGGTAGGGGGGTCCACTGCACTTGCAGGCGAAACACGTGAAATGGGAAACATTTTGCAGGGGCTTAAAGATTTCTTGGGCGCTTATGTCAGCCCTCAAATGTATCAAAACATGCCTATCGACAGGGGGGAAAATGTAAACAAATTAGCGCAAATTGGCTATATTTCAGCAATCCAGCAGCGTATAGCAGAATTATTATAAAATTCGTGAAAATAAGCTATCAAAATAGCTTTTTGAGCCTTTATTCTTGCATCCTGGACTACGCCTCCATTAGAGTGATTTGGCGCTTGCGGAGACTTTTGCGGTGGCGCAAGGGACACCAACCCGCTACCGCATCATTATTGCATCAAGCTCTTCAATGGGCGCCCCTTTGGTGCATCAAGGCTTCCAATGGGCACCACTTGGTTCCATTACTCCCTTCAATGGGCACCACTTTATTGCATTAGGCCCTTCAATGGGCGCCACTTTATTGCATCACACCCATCAATAGGCGCCACTTTATTGCATCATGACCTTCAACGGGGGTCACTTTGTTGCACGGGGCCCTCCATGGGCGCCCCTTTGTTGCGTCAAGACCGTCGATGGGCACCACTTTATTGCATGTGGCTCTTCAATGGGCGCGACTTTGTTGCATGGGACCCTTCAATGTGCGCCACTTTTTTGCATCAAGCCCTTCAATGGGCTCCACCGTATTGCATGGAGCCCTCCAATGGGCGCCAGCTTGTTGTATCGGGCCCTTCAATGGGCCCCACGTTATTTCATCCGGCCCTCCATTGGGCCCCACTTTATTGCATGGCCCTTCAATGGGCACCACTTTATTGCATGGGGCGCTCCAATGGGCGCCACCTTATTGCATGGGGCCCTTCAATGTCCGCCACTTTATTGCATCAGGCCCTTCAATTGGCGCTGCAAGTGGCCAAATCTTTTTAGGTTTGAGACCCCGTTTTACCAATTAATCGGAAAACCCGGGTATCAGTAATAATTGGATATTATTTTCAAAACAATCCGCTCAACCAGTGATTTGAAAAATAATTTAAACCAATTAATCACAACGGTTCAAATTGTAGAATTCTTTTCAGCGGTACATTTTATCTCCTTCTTGGCACAAAAAAAGAAGCTTTGATAGTAATAAAATGTGTTCAATGATGAAATACAACTTCCCAAGTAGTTTTTGCCACTGCTCTCCGACGTGTATTAGCGATTTTTTGAGAGACAACATAAATATAGTTCCAGAACTCAATTGATCCGGAAAACAAGTTTGTGAAAATAGATTAATTAACAAGAGCGGTTTTTTTATGAAAATGATCGGACACTTTTCAACACTATTAGTTTAAGTACTTCCGAAGAATACTCTTGAGGTATACACAACATTGGGTCCGGAAGATGGATAATAAAACCTATTTGATGGCGTAGGAAACTGCCAATGTATAGTTGATGCACACGATGAATTTTTTGTGGACAAGGGCGCGAATGTCGTAGAGTTTTGGAACTGACACAAAAAAATACAAACGATCATCCCTCCTAATGTGCACCTGTTTTTGGCCTATGCCGACCCACCCTCCGAAGACATTTGGAAAGAGCAAAACTTGAGCATGAAATTAGCGGCAAAATTGTGCACCCACTGAGTAGTGCTTGAAAACAACCTCTAAGAAGCAAAACCACTGGTGTTTCTCCACCCAATAATGCCTCAAACAAAGTCTGGACTAGGAATTTGGACCTTGGGACCTACCGAGCACACTACACAGGCCGCACAAAAAGAGTATATAATGCAGGAACGGATGTGTTGAGATGCAAGGCTTTCAAGACTTGATCACTATGGCTATCAGACAATATGCTACACACACGTGGCTGACACCATGTATTGAAGAAAAAATGAATAATGGGCAGCTCGCCAACTACCTCACAAAAACATTTGTCAAACAGTTTATCAGTTTTAGAGCGGTATGTCAAGACGGGGCACGGTAGGGTGGGAATTGGGAACATAGGGTACACTATGGTTGAGTTGCGTGAGGTAAAGTCCAATCGACGAACCCCTTGCATAATATTCGGCACATATGGTAACAAAAAGCAATGCAGCGCAAAAATGGTACTACCATTGACCCGGTTGCCCAAACCCACCCATATCCCAGACTCAAAAGACCACACCGAAGCGTGGGAGTCCTTCAGCCAATTCAATGGACCACACCGAAGCGTCGGAATCCATCACACCATCTCAAAAACCCACACGAAAGCGTTGGGGTGCATCACTCCAACTCGGAGGGCCACACCGAAGCGTAGGAGTCCATCATCAAACTAGAAAGGCTACACCGAAGCATGCGAACCCGTATCCCCAACTCAAGCGGCCACAGTATACCATGGGGGTCCATCACCCGAACTCAAGGGACTACACCAAAGCGTGGGAGTCCGTGTCCCTAACTGAAAGGCCGCGCCAAAGCGTGGGAGTCCGTATGTGCAAATCAAAAGGCCACGCCAAGTCATGGGAGTCCATATCTCGAACTCAATGTGCCACATTGAAGCGTAGGAGTTTGTATCTCCCTCTCAAAGGGCCATACTCAAGCGTGGGAGTCCATCACCCCCACTAAAGGCGCCATGCCAAAGCGCGGGAGTCCATCACCCGAACTAAAAAAGCCTCCAACGTGGAGAAGAAAACTGTGAACCTGTTATCCTCAATGCCGGAAGGTTAACGAAATTGGCCCGGTTTCCTCGATAGCACCGGAAGGGTGAAAAACTACATTGGGGCCGATTGGCTACATCACCCCTGCCTTCTCGGGGTCCCCATGGGGGGGACCCATCGACCTAGGAAAAAGAGTGGATGTGTTGCGAATGAGCAAAAAAGTAAAAATGGCAAACCTACCGGGGGGGGGGGGGATCAAAATCAACCTTGGTACATCACCCGTGTCGTGACGGGCTCCGCGCACACACCACGTCCGCCACGAGTACCCATGGAATCGCCCATTTTGTATCCCCTTCCAGCCATCTTTGCTATGTTGGCGGTTTTGGTGAACCCGTGCTACCCAATCTGAAGAGTATGAGTGGGGATGTTGTGACAGTATGTGCCTACTAGGATACGCAATGATATTTTTTGCAGTCTCTAGGCTTGCCGAGGGCCGGTCGAAACCCATGCTAAAAACACGGAATAACTGCTTCCACCAGTTATGGCCTCGTGAGTGAATGGGCTGGTGCACACCGCGATTTTTCACCTTGGACAGCTCAGAATTTGAGCTTTTTGAAAGTTTTTTCTTTTTACATTGGGATCACCTAAAATGACCATCCAACGTATGTGAAGCATGTTTTAAGCCGTATTTACGTGTTTTTCGCCTTATTAGAGTGGTGGGCTGGGGTGGCGGGGGTGATCTCCCAAAAGATTGGCACAGAACCCGCTTTTGCAGTTTTTCACCCTCGGTAGCTCAAAAATTGAAGTTTTCGAAACTTATTTTTTTGATATTGTGACCACCTAAAATTACCATCCAAGGTATGTAAAGCATGTTTCAGGCCGTATTCATTTGTTTTTCACCCTATTTGCGATTGGGTGGAGGGAAAGGGGGGTTGTGACCTAATTAAAAAACAGACAAACGCAAACCACAGGGAAAGGGGGGGGGGGGGTTGTCGAACAAGAATGGTACACAACCTGCTCGTGCGGTTTTTCAGCCTATACAGCTCAAAAATGGAAGTTTCCGAAACTTATTGTTTTGATATTGTGATCACCTAAAACGACCATCCAAGATATGTAAAGCATGTTTTACCCCATATTTATGGAGTTTTTACCCTATTTAGGGTATATGTTGCTGGGGGTGGATTCTCTGCGAGGTGGACTTGCCGAGGGCAATAGAATTTGCGGCATTCGCGCTGAAAAAAAAGTACTCCGCGCAGAAAAAAAATGCCCAGTTCATTTTTCCTAGCGCGGAATATTTTTTAGAGCAGAAAAATATTTTAGTGCGGATAATTTTTTTTTCGGCTAACAAGAAATACAACCTCTAAAAAAGGAAATCCGCATCTAAAAAAAAATACAGGACCGTCATTGGTGCCTGGCAGCATATATCAGGCAGCAACCAAAAGGGCCTGGGCACTGCTGTAGTGAACTTTTTTGTTGATTCTTATGGACCTGCAGCACAATCAACCCTCTTTTCAGAAATAGGGCGGCTTTTCCCTGATGCTCCTGTGACATGATCAGGCCATCAACCTGCAGCAGATGGCTGGTGGCTGGAGCTGTGATTGTCAGGCTGTCTGGAATTTTTTGTTTCTGCACTTTTTGGTGCAAAAGGGATGCGTTGAGGCATATGATGTGCGAACCATCGCTGATTTACCTGACGGTTGGTTGCATCTTTGTGTTTCATTGTTGCGGGTCCGTGACACAGTGAACGCAATGCCTAAAGGGCACAACGAACGTATTGATTTGCATGCAATAACTGAGTTCCTGGTGACCATGGGTCCTGTGCTGCAACTATTGTACAGCCAAATTGGAAACCTACACCATCCACGCAACAACGACCATCTGTGCCACTTTCAACAAGACACACAAGGGTGAGGAGAAGCGGTATTTATATTGGGGCCGGGTTATGCAAATCAACCCAGACAGTGTGGAAGTGAAACGGGACTGTGAAAAGGAGGCCCATTGCTACCCTCATGATCATGTGCACGCCACATTGGAGGCAGCATTTGCAATGGCTCATGCAGTGTACCTTGCCAACCAGGCTTCCTCTTCATGGGGCTCCAACGGGGCCCTTTCCACCCCACCAAAGCAGCCAAAGAAACGGGTTCCTTCAGCGCCAGTCAAACGGCCGAGGGCAGAATCATTGATGGCCCATGGTTCGAAGAGGCAAAGGCATTAGTCTTTGTGTTTACTCTAGAGGAGGAGTATCACACAACTCTTTATTAGATTTGCAGTTGCATGTACTTTGCGTGTTTGTGTTTGTGTTTTGGAGGATTTTGTGCTGCTTTTTGGAGAAAATTTTTCAGGAGGGTAGTTGTATACTTGTTGGGGGGGTAATTGTATTCTTTGCCGGGGGGTAAATGTGAGTTGTTGGGGGAGGGGGGGGTAGTTTGCGATGTGTGAGAGGGGGGTAATTTGTAACAAACTGGGGAGGGGGGGTTGGATCAACACGTGTGGGGGATAATTTGCAACACTAAAGGGGGTAAAAGTTACCAATTTGGGGGGTATTTTGTGACAAGCTAAGGGGGTAAATGCAACACGTGGGGGGGGGGGGGGGGTTGCAGCCCCCTGGGGGGAGTTTGCAACAAAGCCGGGGGCCAATTTGGAATTACCCAGAGCACTTGGTGCTGTCAGATCGCATGCTTTGGACCTTAAGGAACTTGTGATGGGACACATTCAGCGCTTTGAAGACCTGTTAGTGTGCTTGTGTGTTGGTGTGGTCCGAATGGCGTGGTCGATCCAATGCATTTCTGTCCGAGCTCTGCCTGCTTCGCATTCCGATGCAACTTGCACCGCAATGTCTCTTTGTGCAGTGCCGTCTTCCACCAAATTCAGGAGTCTGCACACCTGGAGCTCTGAACCAGGCCTGCGCGAATGTGGATGGGCCTTGTGATTGTATACAACATTTCAGGAGCCATGCGAAGAATTATCAGAGCTTGATTGCAGTGGACCAGAGTCCAGATTGGACTTGGCGCAGCACTGCACCCACCTAGGCCTGTCAACAGTGCGCAGAATGGAGCACAAAAGTGTACGTTTCAATAGATATATAAAAGCGACGCCAATTTTGAAGCGCGCTCCGGGGGGGGGGGGGGGGCACACAGTAGCCTGCAGCGAGCAGCAGTGGAATCAGGGGTACAAGACACAGACCCGCACACCAGGGCATCTACAGGGGCAATGGAGCGCAGGGCTGACCACGTGCCCGAAAAAAAATCAAAAACGTTTGGCTTGAACTGCCTAGCCTTGGGTCTGCCTTCCTACTTGTGTGCTTTCCCCAATGCCGCCACACAACTCCGCCTTGTTGATACTGCAGATCCGTGACACAATGAGATGAAATTATGGTTCCATGGCATGGGAGACCCCCCACTGTACGCGGAACACATGCCCGCTCAGTTGATACACGATTGGACACCATGCGATCTCGCAACGGACACTTTTGGGGGTTGTGATTGGGGAACATGTTCCTTCAGCTGATGAAGCAATGAGCAGCACGCGTGAACAATACCATGCCAAGAAGAATAGTCTTCGCGACATTCCAGACGGTTAAAACAATTCTGTGCCTGTTCCTGTGGGTCCTTGCCGCTCAGTCGCCTTCAATCCCATCACTCCCCTTTGTCGCCTATTGTTGGCTGCATTTTTCCATGTTTAGTTTTTTAGAAAGACAACCCACCATTGGTCCCGCAGACGATACTAAATCTGCTTTGTGCCTGCTCACTCATCCGATCAATCTCCCCCTCCCCATCCTCACCAGCTCCATAGCGGTGAAAACTTGTATCTGCACTTTACACTCTATGCGTAATGGTCGAAGTCAGTTGGTGTGCTGGGTGGCCTCTTCAGGATGAGGTTATGTGGAAAGGATAAGCAGGCTAGGGACAGTCATTGCCTAGGACCAGATAATTTCGCTTGAGAATTTGGACTTTGACTTCCTGTGCGTACAACTCCAGAAAGGTCTGGTGGTAACTGTGGAGTTGGTAGTTGGCCACCTCAGCAAGCACTTGCATTATGCCCCCAACATTGGATTGCACTGTGCAAGGTTTTATGGTCATTTTGTTGCACCAAGAAATCTGGCTGGTTTTGACAAGCAGCGTGAACCGTTACCTGCTTCTTGATTGAGCATGTGTGAGTTCCACTGGTGTCGCAAAAATAGTGGCGTCCAAGTAGAGTGGTTTGCATCTGATGGCACGGCGCTTGTGTAAGTAGCTGAACACCTTACCGCAGAAGACATTCACTGCAGCTGGTCTACAGCTACTTGTCTTTCGAGTGGCATGCACGGTGGCATGACAACCAAAGAGGAGTGTGGGGGTGGGGGTGGGGATGGCAGCTGAAAGACGGTGCACCGTATCAATGCCCTTTTTTATCAACCTTTTTGACTTTCTTTGGCTTGGGTGGCTCCTTGCCCTCCGCATCGACTTCCATACCCCCCTTTTCATTCTTTTTGGTGCGCCATTGTTTATTCCTAGACTTGAAAGCACTCCACTGCGCAGTGCTCGTTGGAGCTGGTACAGGGACCAGCAACTGCTTGTGCTTCTTTGAGACATTCTTGTTAACAGGCCGGAACGAAATGTCGTTGCCCATCAATTTCACAGGCTGCTTTGTGAGAATCTTTTTGAAGAACTCCGTCGAAGCAAGCTCAACATAAAAATTGCCATTGTCCCACGACGCAACTATAACCCCAAAGGTGCATAGCTGGTTTTCAAGGTATGCCGCCACTATGTCGTGGAATTGGGTGATGACGATGTGGTGGGGGCTGTCTTGCGGTGCGCGGCGGATTCTGAACTCACCCTCATATGCAACCCACTTTGTTCGCAGTTTCAGCACCTGAAGAGGTAAGATGTGGTGTGCCCACTAGTGCGCTTTCGGGGTGCTTGCTTGCATGTGACAAATCATTTAGATGATTTTTTGCACACACATTGAAATGTTGGACATTTCACTTGATCTTCCAAACTTGATATCTATGCGAGGTGACTCCAGTGCAGATGAAATCTGCTGTTTTCATTGTGCATGGAATGTGTTTTTCTTCCCACTTCAACACATCCGAAATTTGCCTCAACACCACAACACGCCACAAACAAAAACAGTCTAGGCGCACACAACATCACCAACAACCCAGCAAAACCAAGTGAAGGTAAGCCCAAACCAAACCTTGTGCACCAAATGGTCAGCCAAGATGTGTTGGCCTACTATCTAAGCCCATGTTTTATCGCATTGCGACATTCTCCATCAACGTACGCCATTGTGGCTCATGTTTGCTTGGGCTCAAGCGTTTGGCACAAATGACCAAAAGCCTTGTTCGCACTTTTGGACACGAAAAACCAAATTTTGGGACCAAGTAGCAAAGCAGCAAGGCGCCCTACCCCATCCTTTTCTCAAAGAACCAAAACGCCCCCCTTCCACAAATATTCTTTCCCAGTGGGCTGTGAAACTCTGAGTGTTCATTAAGACTTAGTAAGAGATCAAGTGAAATTTAGTAAAATGCAATAAAACATAGTACAAATGAAGTAAAGCTTAGTAAAAGCAAATTTCAAATTCAATTATAGGTATTTGTGTGTAAGGGCATAAAGACCCAAGGTCATTTCCTGGCCACCTCCGATAGGGATCCCCACCCACGATAAGCAATCCTTAGACAGGAAGGCTTTCACATCATATGTGTAGGGCACACCTGTTCTTTTCTATGAAATCACCAAACACACGATTGTACATGGAGTCGACCTTTGTATCTTTGGCCTTGGGTTGTGTAGCCTTGGCATTTGCATTATGAAGGTTCCAAAGAACACCAATGGAATGCTACCAAGTGTTCAATCACTTCTTCATCATTGCACAATCTCTCAAGGGAGTTCTTGAGATAATGGGTGGGAACGGTGTATTCCTTCCCCCGAATCAACACCTTTGGCCCGACCTCATTTGTTGACAAGGGCTTGGCAACCGCCAATGCCAATACAGTTTGCTACTACTACTACTACTACTACCACTACTACTACTACTAGATATTGGTACCACACATTGGTACAAACCTACACATACCTCCAATTGACACAAATTGGGAGCATGCCAAGCACAAAGAACATGAAAGCAATCAAGGCATGGTATGTGGGGTGTGACCTTACAAGAATCGCAGGATTGAAGGGCATTTATACATTAGAATGTGCAATACAGCTGACCCACATCCCAATGCACTACATTGGTGCCGAGTGTGCAGACCCACTTAGCACCACTATAGTGCAAAATACCCTTGGTACACGCTAGATCACCCAATATGCATTTCAGGCTGGAACTTCCAGCCTAAAACGTTCTACGCTAGCATTACATAGGTTTCAAAGAACATCGGTGGAATGATACCAAGTGTTCAATCACCTCTTCATCATTGCACAAACTCTCAAGGGAGTTCTTGAGATAATGGGTGGGAACGGTGTATTCCTTCCCCCGAATCAACACCTTTGGCCCGACCTCATTTGTTGACAAGGGCTTGGCAACCGCCAATGCCAATACAGTTTGCTACCACTACTACTACCACCACCACTACTACTAGATATTGGTACCGCACATTGGTACAAACCTACACATACCTCCAATTGACACAAATTGGGAGCATGCCAAGCACAAAGAACATGAAAGCACTCAAGGCATGGTATGTGAGGTGTGGCCTTACAAAAGTTGCAAGATGGAAGGGCATTTACACATTAGAAGATGGAGTACAACTAAGCCACATCCCAATGCACTACATTGGTGCCGAGTGTGCAGACCCACTAGGCACCACTGCAGTGCAAAATACCCTTGGTACACACAGGAACACCCCATATGCGTTCTACGGCTGGAACTTCCAACCCAAAATGTTCTACGCTAGCAATACATACGTTCCAAAGAACACCGGTGGAATGCTACCAAGTGTTCAATCACCTCTTCATCATTGCACAATCTCTCAAGCAAGTTCTTGAGATAATGGGTGGGAACGGTGTATTCCTTCCCCCGAATCAACACCTTTGGCCGGACCTCATTTGATGACAAGGGCTTGGCAACAGCCAACGCCAATACAGTTTGCCACTACTACTACTACCACGACTACCAATCAAGATATTGGTACCGCACATTGGCACAAACCTACACATACCTCCAATTGACACAAATTGGGGGCATGCCAAGCACAAAGAACATGAAAGCAATCAAGGCATGGTATGTGGGGTGTGCCCTTATAAGAATCGCACGATTGAAGGCCATTTATACATCACAATGTGCAGCACAAGTGACCAACGTCCCAATGCACCGCATTGGTGCAACGTTAGTAAACCAACTTCAAGTCCCTGCAGTGCAAAATACCCTTGGTACACGCTAGATCACCCAATATGCATTTCAGGCTGGAACTTCCAGCCTAGAACGTTCTACGCTGGCATTACATAGGCTCCAAAGAACACTGGTGGAATGATACCAAGTGTTCAATCACCTCTTCATCATTGCACAATCTCTCAAGGGAGTTCTTGAGATAATGGGTAGGAACGGTGTATTTCTTCCCCGCAATCAACACCTTTGGCCCGACCTCATTTGTTGACAAGGGCTTGGCAACCGCAAACGCCGATAGAGTCTGCCACTAATACTAATACCACTACTACTGCTGCTACCATCACCACCACCACCACCACTACTACTAGTGCTACTACCACTGCCAATACAAGAGATATTGGCACCACACATTGGCACAAACCTACACATACCTCCAATTGACACAAATTGGGGGCATGCCAAGCACAAAGAACATGAAAGCAATCAAGGCATGGTATGTGGGGTGTGCCCTTACAAGAATCGCACGATTGAAGGACATTTATTAATGTGCTGTACAACTCACCCACATTCCAATGCAGTGCATTGGTGCGGAGTGTGCAGACCCACTTAGCACCACTGCTGTGCAAAATACCCTTGGTACACGCTAGATCACCCAATATGCATTTCGTGCTGGAACTTCCAACCTAAAACATTCTACGCTAGCATTACATAGGTTTCAAAAAACACCAATGGAATGCTACCAAGTGTTCAATCACCTCTTCATCATTGCACAAATTCTCAAGGGAGCTCTTGAGGTAATGGGTAGGAACGGTGTATTCCTTCCCCCGAATCAACACCTTTGGCCCGACCTCATTTGTTGCTTGGCAACCGCCAACGCCAATACAGTTTGCTACTACCACTACTACCACTACTACTATTACTAGATATTGGTACCGCACATTGGCACAAACCTACACATACCTCCAATTGACACAAATTGGGAGCATGCCAAGCAACAGGAACATGAAAGCACTCACGGCATGGTATGCGGGGTGTGCCCTTACAAGAATCACAAGGACATTTACACGTTAGAATGTGCTGTACAACTGAGCCACATCCCAATGCACTACATTGGTGTGGAGTGTGCAGACCCACTTATCACCAATGTAGTGCAAAATACCCTTGGTACACGCTAGAAGACCCAATATGTGTTCTAAGGCTAGAACACGGGGGGGGGGGGGGGGGACTACAACCGGTCCTCATGCGACACCCCCCCAAGCTATCTGTGAAAACCGGGGGGGGGGGGTTCGGTTTTGGCGAGCACCCGGCCCGTGGTGTCTAGCTCCCGTCTAGCTGTGCACGCCCGTCCTGAGGCATGGGAATGCAAAGCGTAACGCCGTTACTCTCTCGTACCTTCTTGCGCCTCGCCTTGTTGAATGCTTGTGTTGTGCGCCGTTTCTTCGCCCGCTGCTTTGAACGTCCGATGCCCTGCGCTGGCCTTTGACCCGCTCACGGTCGACCCGCTCACGGTGCTATGTCCTTCATTTCTGTGCGCCACGCAAGTGCTCTGCCACTCATACCTGTGCGCCACATAGGCGCTCTTAGACTATCTTAGACTATCACTTGTTTTTGTGCACCATGCAGGTGCGCTGTCATTCGATTCTGTGCACCATGCTTGTACTCTGCGACTCGTACCTTTGCGCCACGCAGGCGCTGTGTCATTCATTTTTGTGTGTCATGTAGGACCTCTGAGACTTGTGCTTGTGCGCCATGCAAGCGCTCTGTCATTCGTTTGTGTGCGCCAGGCTAGCGCTCTTAGACTCGCCTCTCTGCACCATGGTGGTGCTCTGTCTTTTGTTTCCGTGGGCCATGCGGGCGCTCTAAGACTCGTACCTGTGCGCCATGCACGCGTTGTGCCATTTGTTTCCATGCGCCATGCAGGCACTCTGAGACTCACCTCTGTGCCCCACGCTGCCGCTCGATTTTTCATTTCCATGCGCCATGCAGGCGCTCTTAGACTTCCTCCTTGCGACACGTAGGCGCTCTGTCATTTGTACCCGTGCGCCACGCAGGCACTCTGTAATTCGTTTGTATGCGGCACGCTCGCGCTCTGGGACCCGCACCTGCGCACCACATAGGCGCTCTCTCCTTGGTTTCTATGTGCTTCGCACGCGCTGTGAGACTCGCTCCTGCGCACTACGCAGGCGCTCTGTCAGTCGTTTCTGTGCACCACGCACGCGCTCTTTCCTTCGCTTCTGTGCGCCATGCAGGCACTCTCAGACTCACTCTTGTGTGCCACGCAGGCGCTCTGACACTCGTACCTGTGCGCCATGCGGGCACCATGCGCTTTGTTTCTGCGCACCATGCAGATGCGCTATCATTTGATTATGTGCGCCATGCTGGCACTCTGCGACTCGTACCTTTGCGCCACGCAGGCGCTATGTCATTCATCTTTGTGCACCATGTAGGACCTCTGTGATTTGTACTTGTGCGCCATGCGGGTGCTCTGTCATTCGTTTGTGTGTGCCACGCTGGCGCTCTTAGACTCGCCTCTGTGTGCCACGCTAGCGCTGTGTCTTTTGTTTCCATGTGCCATGCAGGCGCTCTAAGACTCGTTCCTGTGCGCCATGCAGGCGTTCTGTCATTCGGTTCCGCCATGCAGGCACTCTGAAACTCATCTCTGCGCCCCACGCAGGCGCTCCATCCTTCGTTTCCGTGCGCCATGCAGGCGCTCTTAGACTCACCTCCTGCGCCACACAGGCACTCTGTCATTCGTACCTCTGCGCCACGCAGGCGCTCTGTCATTCGTTCGTGTGCGGCACAGTGGCGCTCTGGACCCCGCACCTGTGCGCCACACAGGCGCTCTGTGCTTTGTTTTTGTGCGCCATGCGGTCACTTTGAGAGTCACTCATGTGCCCCGCGCAGGCACTCTGAAACTCGTACATGTGCGCCATGCAGGTACTCTGTCCTTCGTTTTTGCGCGCCACGCAGGGGCGCTGTCATTTGATTTTGTACCCCATGCCGGCACTTTGCGACTCGTACCCTTGCGCCACACAGGCGATGCGTCATTCATTTTTGTGCGCCATGTAGAACCTCTAAGACTTGTACCTGTGTGCTATGCAGGCGCTCTATCACTTGTTTGTGTGCGCCAAGGTGGGGCTCTTAGACTCGCCTCTGTGCACCACGTTGGTGCCTTAAGACTTGTACCTATGCGCCACGCAGGCGCTCTGCGATTCATTGCCGTGTGTCATGCACGCACTCTAAAACGCACCTCTGCGCCCCACGCAGACACTCACTGGCGCACAGGTACAAATGGCTGAGTGCCAGCATGGCGCAAGGAGGCAAGTCTCGGAGCGCCTGCATGGCGCATGGAAAAAAAGGAACGCAAGCACTCTGTCTTTCGCTGGGACCCGCGGATGTGCGCCACATAAGTGCTCTCTCCTTCGTTTCTATGCGCCATGCAGGCGCTCTGAGACTTGCTCCTGCGCCCCACGCAGGCGCTCTATCATTGGTTTCTGTGCGCCACGCAGGCGCTCTGTCTTTCGTTTGTGTGCGGCACGCTCGCGCTCTGGGACCCGCAGCTGTGAGCCAGTTGCAGCGTGGCACACAGAAGCGTATGAGACACCGCCTGTATGGCGCACGGAGGCAAGTCCTAGATTGCTTGCATGGCGCGGAAAAGGGAACGATAGAGGGCCTGCGGGAACTCAAGTCGGAGTCTAAGGGTGCCTCCCTGGCGCGTGGGAACGAGTAACACAGCGCGTGCGTTGCGCACAGAAGGGAATGACACAGCGCCTACGTGGCGCACGGGTGCGAGTCTCAGAGCGTCAGCGTGGTGCACAGAATTAAATTACAAAGTGCCTCAGTGGTGCGCAGAAACGAATGACAGAGGGCCTGGGGCCCGGTACGAGTCTTAGAGTGCCTCGTAGACGCACAGGAACGAATGACATAGTGCTTGTGGGGCGCACAAAAATGAATGATAGAGTGCCTGCATTGCACACAGAAACAATTTAGGGAGCGCCAACATGGCACACAGAAGGTGAATGACAGAGGGCCTACACGGTGCACGGCGGTGACTCTCAGAGCGCGTGAATGGCGCACACAAACGAAGGATAGGGCCCCCACGTGGTGCACAGGGGTGAGTCGGCGAGCACCTGCATAGTGCACGGAATGGAATGACAGAGCACCTACGCGGCTCAGGGGTGAGTCGCAGAGTGCCTCTATGGCGCACACGGCCGAATGATAGAGCGCCTGACTGGCGCTCTGGTACGAGTCCGAGAGCACAAGGGTGGCACACAAAACTGAATTACAAGGCGCCTGTGTGGCGCACAAATATTAGTCTTATAGCGCTAGCGTGCCGCAAGGAAATGAAGGACAGCGTACCTGCGTGGCGCACAAGTATGAGTCTCAGAGCGCCAGCGCGACACGCGCAAGATGAATGACAGAGCGCGTGTGTGGCATACAGAAAATGATGACAAAGCACCTGCGTATCGCACGGAGGCGAGTCTCGGAGCGCCTGTGTGGGGCACATGATCGGATTACATAGGGCTCGCCTCACGGCGCACGGCGGCTGTCTCAGAGCGCCTACATGGCGCACAGGAGGGAGCCTCAGAGCGCCTACATGGCGCACAAGACTGAGCCTCGGAGCGACCGCATGGCACAAAGGTACGAGTGTCAGAGCGGCCGCATGGCGCACGGGAGTGAGTCTCAGAGTGCGTGCATGGCGCACAAAAACGAAGGAGAGAGCGCTTGCGTGGTGCACAGCAACAAATGACTGAGCTCCTTTGTGGTGCGCCGGAGCGAATCTCAGAGTGGCAGCATGGTGCACGGAAACGTGTTACAGAGCGCCTACATGGCGCACGGGTGCGAGTCTCAAAGCGATTGCATGGCACACGGAAACGAATGACAGAGCGCCAGTGTGGCGCACAAAGGCAAGTCTAAGAGCGCCAGCGTTGCGCACAAAACTGAGCAAGAGAGCACCCGCATGGCGCACAGGCACAAATCTCAGAGGTGGTACATGGCGCACAAAAATCAATGACACATCACCTGCGTGGCACAAAGGTAAAAGTCGAAGAGTGCCAGCATGGCGCACAGAATCGAATGACAACGCCCCTGCATGGCACGCAGAACCAAAGGACAAAGTGCCCACATGGCACACCGGCCCCAATGTCAGTGCGCCTGCGTGGGGCAGAGGAGTGAGTCTCGGAGTGCCTACAATGCGCACAAAGACGACGGACACAGCGCCTGCGTGGCGCACGGAAAGCGAATAACAAAGCGCCTGCGTGGGGCGCAGAAGCGAGACTCAGAGCGCCTGCATGGCGCAAAGAAACTCTTAGATTCGCCTCTGTGCGCCACACAAGCGCTGCATCATTCGTTCCTGTGCACCTACGAGGCACTCTAAGACTCGTACCTGACCGGGCCCCAGGCCCTCTGTCATTCGTTTCTGCGCACCACGGAGGCACTCTGTAATTTGATATTGTGCACCACGCTGACGCTCTGAGACTCGCACCCGTGCGCCGTTAGGCGCTGTGTCATTCCCTTCTGTGTGCAACGCACGCGCTGTGTTACTCGTTCCCACGCGCCACGGAGGCACCCTTAGATCCCTACTTGAGCTCCCCGCACGCCCTCTATCGTTCCCTTTTCCGCGCCATGCAAGCAATCTAGGACTTGCCTCCGTGCGCCATACGGGCTCTGTATCATACGCTTCTGTGCGCCACACTGCAACTCTGAGATTCGCCTCTGTGCGCCACACAAGCGCCGCGTCATTCGTTCCTGTGCGCCACGCAGGCGCTGTGAGACGCAGCGCAGTGCGCCAATCAGGCTCTCAAAGACTCGCCTTTGTGCACTGAGCGCACGCTCTGCCGGTTGTTGGACTGCGCCGGGCAGGCGCTATGAGAGTCATCGTTGTGTGCCACGCAGGCGCTTTGTCATTCGGTTCTCTGTGTCATGGAAGAGCCATGAGACTCGCCTCCGTGCACCATGTAAGCTTCTATCATTGTTTTTTGTACGGCTCGCAGGCACTCTGTCATTCGTCTTCTGTGCGCCGCGCTGGTGCTTTGACACTCATACCTGTGCGACACGCACGCGCTCTGTCATTCATTCTTGTGTGCCATGCTGGTGGTAAGACTCGTACCTGTACGCCCCGCAAGCGCTCTATCATTCGTTCTTGTGTGCCAAAGAGGCACTCTAAGACTTGTACCTGAGCGCCGCGAAGGCGCTCTATCATTCGATTCCGTGCGCCATGCACGTGTTGGTGAACGGCCTCCGTATGCCATGGAGGCACTCTATCATTCGTTCCCGTGCGCCATGCACACGCTTTGAGACTTGCCTTTGTGCGTCAAGCAGGCGCTCGGTCATTCGTTGCTGTGCGCCATGTAGGCGCTGTGAGACTTGCCTTTGTGCGCCATGTAGACGCTCTGTCATTCGTTCCTATGTGGCACGCTGGCGCTCTGAGACTCGCTCGTGTGTGCCACGCTGGCGCTCTGTCATTCGTTCCTCTGTGCCATGCAAGCACGTTGAGATGCGTCCCTATGTGCCTCGCAGGCACTCTGTCATTCGTTCTTGTGTGCCACACAGGCACTCTGGGACTCGCCTCAGTGCACCACGCACACGCTATGTCCTTCATTCCTCTACCCGACGCGAGGGCCATTTCATTTGTTGTTGTGTGCCACGCACGCGCACTGTCATTCATTTTTGCGTCCCACGTAGGCGCTGAAAGACTTGCACCTGTGCGCCACGCAGGCGCTCTGTCATCCGTTTCTGTGCGCCATGTGAGCGCCCTAAGCAGGGGGGGGGGGGGGGCGACATGCAAATTTTGCACATGGGGGTGTTAACCAAATTTTTCAGCCCCCTCGAAAAAAGGGGTAGTTTGGGGGTTTTTTGCACATTTCAAATGTGCCCGCTGAAAAAAGGGACAGTTTTTGTATTGAACAAAAACCTAGGCAAAAAAGCACTGCGTGACCCGTATTTTTTAGGATGATGCTTGGCACAGGTCCCAGCGCCACAATTTCTGCACGCTGCAGCCCCTGCTGTCACACCACGAATTTTCAATTTTCAGTCTGATGCTTGCCAAAGGTCCCAAGGTCCCAATTTCTGCACCTTGCGACCCCTACTGTCATACCAGGAATATTTAATTTTTAGTCTGACGTGTGGTTGTTGCTCACAAAGTTCACCTGTGGCGTCACTCCACGGCTCATTCAGGCACATGCTTGGACCGCTCAGCCTTGTGACCCGAGCTGGGGTGTTCCCACCATGCAACAGGGCTTGAGTCATGCAACAAAGTACTTCGGGGACATATTTTTTTGCGGTAGGTCGGCGTGACCATTTTTGGCGCACCGGCGGAAATTTTTAGGCGGGCCGCCGGTGGCGATACTTTTGCCCCACATGCAACATTCAACATGCAAGGACGTCTTCACTGCGTTATGTCTTGCGTTGCTTGGCCGCAACACTTGGTGCTGAGGAGTTTTTCCGCTTTGCAGCTAGTGCGCTGATTACGGGTGCGGTACTGCGGGTTGCTGGTACGGTAGTGCGGGTCTTGGTAAATTTTTTGCGGCGCCCCGGAGCTTGAACTTCCTCGGTGCTCGATGTCTTTGTGGACGAGGCTGCTGAAGTACTGCTTGACGAAGTAGAATCGCTCTGTGACATGGAACTCGAGGAGGAGGCAACGGAGCTGCTGCTGCCCTCTTCACTGGTCTCTTCCTCTTCGCTCCCCTCGCTCCGTGCTTGCCAATCTGAATCAGCCCGCTGCTGCCCGCGAAACATATCCCCACCTGCATCGGACGAAGAAGCGGCATCGGTTGACGCTGTCGCTGCTTCCTTCACAACGGTAACACGTGGCGCACATGTTTTTGTCCTCGAGCGCCGGTGTGATGAAGCCGACGTGCGCGCTTGCGGTTTGACAACCCATCCAGAAGTCTCGCAACCGCCAATGTTGGTCCTCGGGTGGCTCCGTTCAAAATGCTTCCGGATATTCAACGTGAAAGGCGTGGCCATACAACCAGGAACAGGACACTGTCGAGGGACATTCCTGAAATTCTTCAGGGTTGTGCTATAATGCAACCGTGAGGCGTACGGACATGTGCTTTTCACTGTCTTTCCAGCCAACTCAGTTTTGCATTGCCCATCTGTTTGCCCACAGAATCCACAGGCTTCATGGTCCCGCCCTTGTTCGCATTGGGCATAGGATCCCCACGTTCCAAATGGGCTGCTACATGGTCCAGCATCTTCTTGATAGAGACAACTGCATCGCAGAACAAGCAGTTTTTCATCTCTGGGGAGGGCCTGAGACTGGTGTGTTCCACACCGGTGTAGGGAGTCCCGTGCAACTGGGGGCAGTTTTCAATACCTGCGGTGCTATTGATGAAGACGTTCACCTCCTTCATGGCAAGCTGCCAACGTCCGTTGGGGTTGATGTTCATGCTCACAAAGTAAATGTGCTGTGATGGGAACTGCAGTGTTTTTCCCCATCGGCCAGTCCATTCAAGGTTCTCTCCATCTGCCGCTTTGAAAGGTAGGAACTCCCCAACAACCGATATGCCATCGATTTCTTGCAACCAGCTGATTTTCGGGCCCACAACTACTTTCCCATCCTGCTTACACTGTACAAAACTGAAGGCTGCAGCTGAAGTGATCCTGCTGTTCCCTTCCTTGAATGTACACAAAGCCAAGAACGGGCTTCCATACATGATGCCCCCATCGTCGTCCAATTTTGTAAGCTGTCCAGGGACTTTGGATTGGCGTTGCACGCGACACAGCCGGTCGCCAGAGAGCATCTCAATAGATTTGTTGAACAATTCATTGACACGCTGAGCAACGTGGACAACACGGTCATCTCCACAGCGCAAGTAAGCGGCACTCTTGTCCATCCCACCTCCTACTGGTAAAAAGGATTCAAAGATGGGGTCTCCCTCACAGTTCTCCGCGCCAGGGAACACTCTGCTGGGGGGATCCTCTTGCAGCATGGAGGGGTCATCCTCGGCCTCTATTGCACTGTGCAGAAATATTTTGGTCGGCCAGGAAGCTTGCAACATGCTGTGGAGAAGCAATGACGTGCCAGGACTGGATAGGACTGTTGTCCAAAATGGAGAGTTCAAGTGCGGCATTCCATTTCTCACGGATAACGGAGGAATCTTGATTCTGAAACACGTGTGCCTCGGCGGTGCTAACGGTCACTGTGGTAGGCACGGTGATGATATGCAAATTCAAATAGCAGTTCTCCATGGATCGTTGTTTCACATCGGGGATCGTTACCCTCAACAAAGCGTCACGCCAACACCGTAGTTGTGCATACAAGGCTCCTTCCTTGGGGGCTTGCCCGGACCCATGTACATCGACATAGAACCAACCCTCATTACGTACACCCAAGGCAACCGCCCAGGTTCCATATGTCCATATGTAGAAGGAGCGATCACGTGGTGTTTGCAAAATTGCTTCAAAGGAGGGGATAATGCTGTTCAGCGGAATTGGGACTGCCGGGCTCATGGTAACCTTATCATGCAAATGTAAAGCCTAGTGAGGAACGAAACATCGGTCGGACCGGGTGTACTAATGTAGTACGAAATGTGTACATGACGACCGAACTTCAGCCCTTAATGGGAAATGGAAAGTATGCGTTCATCCCACACTATTTATTTTTGTACGAATCCTCCCAACCCACCTGCACTACAATCACAAAGGGTGACAACCTGTGCAGATAAAAGCAAATTGCCCGCGCAAAATCCATTGTCCGGAATGGCAATAGCGTGGCAGCCACAAGCAACAACCAGAGCCCGCATCATCTCATACTCCGTGGTCTTGATTGTTCCACATTGTAGCGCAGCCCCAAGTAGCAAGGATGATGTAATGTAGGCTACACGTGCACCTACAAGTTGAAGTTCGCACAAGCCTTGCAGCAGATGAGCCCTTTGCAAAGGATATCACCGAGTTGGATGCTCAACAACTCGGAAAAATGATGGTGTGTCATGAGAAAAGCTGAGGACATGTTGCGAAGAGACGAAGACAATGGACATAAGCGAAGACAGAAATTGGGACCCGGGGACCTGTGGCAAACATCAAACTAAAAATCAAAAATTCATGGTGCGATAGCGCGCGCCGCGAGGTGCAGAAATTGGGACCCTGGGACCTTTGGCAAGCATGAGACTACAAATTAAAAATTCCTGGTATGACAGTAGGGGCCGCAGGGTGCAGAAATTGGGACTCTGAGACCTGTGGCAAACATCAGACGAGAATTAAAAATTGCTGGCGTGACAGCAGGGGCTGTGGGGTGCAGAAATTGGGACCCGGGGACCGGTGGCAAGCGGGGAGAAATCAACAAAACTCAAATGTGCGAAACGGGCGTTAACCTAATTTTTCAGCCCCTTCGAAAAAAAGGGGTAGTTTGGCCAAACTATACCCCCTGTCGAGAGTAGCGTGTCGCCCCCCCCCCCCCCAGCCCTAAGACTTGTACCTGTGCGTGCCGCGCGTGATCTGCCATTCGTTCGTGTGCGCCACGGAAGCAATTAGAGACTCGTACCTGTGCGCCACGCAGGATCTCTATGCTTCGTTTTCGAGCGCATTACGGGCGCTCGGAGACTCGCCTCTGCGCGGCACGCAGGTGCTTTGTCGTTCGTTTTGGTGCGCCATGCAGTCACTCTGACACTCGGCGCTCTGTGCCCCCCAATCGATGTGTCATTCGTTCCTGTGAGCCAAATAGGCGGTTTGAGAGACACTTTTGTACGCCACACCGGCGCTGTGAGACTCGCCTGTGTGCGCCATGCAGGCGCTCGGTCCAACGTTTTTGTGCGCCAAGCGGGCGCTGTGAGACTCGCCTCCGTGCGCCACGCAGGCAATCTGTCGTTTTCTCTGTACACCACGCGGGTGCTTTGTCATTCGTTTTCTGTGGGCCACGCTGGCGCCCTGAGACTCATACCTGTACACCACTCTGAGATTCGCCTCGGTGCGCTTTGAGACTCGTGCCCCGCAGGTCACCTAACATTTGTTTCTGTGTGCCATGCGGGCACTCTGAGACTCGCCTGTGCGCGCCATATGCAGGCGCCCTGTGAACCGTGTCTGTGCGCCATGCACGCGTCCTGACACTCGCCTCTGTGCGCCACACACTGGCGATGTCTCGTTGGTGCAAGTGCGCAACGCTGGCCTTCTAGGATTTGCTAATATGCGCCACGCTGGCGCTCTGCCAAATGTTTGCATGCGCCACGCATGAGCTCCGAGACTTCTACATGTACCCCATGCAAAGCGCTCTGTGATTCGTTCATGTGCGCCATGCTAGCGCTCTGAGACTCGTACCTGTGCGTCATGCAGGCAGGCGCTCTATCTTTCGTTCTTGTGCGCCACGCAGCCGCTCTGAGACTCATCCCGGTGCGCCACGCACGCGTTCTTTCATTCGTTCTTGTGCACCATGTAGGCGCTCTGTCACTCGTTTCCGTGCGCCATGCTAGCGCTCTAAGACTGGTCCCTTTGCACCACGCCCGCACTCTGAGACACACCATTGTGTGCCATGCAGCCGCTCTCACACTCGCCTCTACGTGCCACGCCGGCCATCACTCTGTCCTTTGATGCTGTGCGCCATGTAGAAAAGATGTCATTCGTTCGTGTGTGCCACGCAGGTGCTCTGGGACTCTTCCCTATGCACCACGCAGGCACTCGGAGGCACGCATCTTTGCGCCACGCAAGCGCTCTAAGACTCGCTTCAGCGCGCCACACACCTACTCCGTCATTTCATCCTGTGCGCCATGCAGGGCGCTCTAAGATTCGCCTCTGCGCCACACATAGGCACTCTCTCATGCGCTTCCGTGCGCCATGCAGGCGCTCTAGGACTCGCCTCCGTGCGCCACACGCAGGTGCTTTTTGATTTGTTCTTGTGCGCCATGCAAGCGCTCTGTCCTTCGGTTCCGAGCGCCATGTAGGTGCTCTGAGACTAGCCCCTATGCACCACGCAGGAGCTCTGAGACACGCTTCTATGTGCCACACAGGGGCTATGAGACTCGCCTATGCGCGCCACGCACGCGCTCTGTCCTTCGATCATGTGCGCCATTGAGGCACTCTAAGATTGTCCTCTGTGCTCCACACGCAAGCGCTCTGTCATGTGGTTCTGTGCGCCATGCAAGCGCTTGGCGACTCGCCTCTGTGCGCCACATGGAGGCGCTCTGTCATTCGCTTCTGTGCGCCACGCAGGCGCTCTAGGACTTGTACTTGTGTGCCACGCAGGAGCCGTGCCATTTAATCTTGTGCACCATGCATGAGCCTTGAGACTAGCCTTTGTGCACCACACACAGGCGCCGTGTCATGTGCTTCTATGCGCCATGCACGCGTACTAAGACTCGCACCTGTGCGCCATGCAAGCGCTGTTGCCATGCGCCCTGCAGGCTCTCTGAGACTCGCCTCTCCGGACCAAATGCACGCGGTCTGTCATGTGTTTCTATGCGCCATGCGGGCGCTCTGCGACTCGTACCTGTGCGCCATGCAGGCACTCTGTCTGTTGCCATGTGCCATGTAGGCGCTCTGAAACTCCCCTAGGTGCCAGAAACGCGGGCACTCTATGTGGGCCATGCCGGCGCTTCTGTCACTAAATTCCGTGCGCCGCACAAGCGCTCTGAGACTCGCCCCTGTGTGCCACGCAAGCGCTTTGTCGGCCGTTTTTGTGTACCACGCAAGCACTCTGAGTCTACCTCTTTCCGCAGTGCCTACCACACAGCGAAACACCTCTGTCACTAACTCGGGTCGTCACATCGCTCTACCCATGTATGGCTGTGCCGGCGCCAAGCCAACACACCCAGGGCTCTTCGACTCTACCCTCGTATTGTAGTGCCGGCCACACACCACAGCACGTGGGTCACTGACTCGGGTCGCCACATCGTTCACCCCATATGTCGCGGTACGAGCACCAAGCCAACGCACCCAGGGCTCTTTGAGTCTACCCTCGTATCGCATTGCCGGGTATGTGCCAAGGCACCAGGTTCACTAACTTTCCATGACGCTTGGCCACGTCCCCTCCGCCGTCATCTCGCAGTGCTGGCGGCAGACCATGCACCCAGGCTCCGCGAGTCTACCCTCGTGTCGCAGTGCGAGCGTTACGCCTAGGCACCAGGGCTACTGACTCGGATCGTCGGTCCGCCGGATCTCGCACTCTCTCGCTTTGTCTTGGCACGCCGCACATGTAGGGCACAACGGCAAGTGTTGGGAGCCTCGGGTCCCGCCTCGCTCTGCCCACTCGTCGCGGCGCCGGCAGCAAGGGCGCCTCATGTACTTTTTTGTGGGCATCGCACGATCAGGTTGCCTCCCTGTTCCCCGCCCGGACCCTCGTCCTCTGGCGTTGCCAGTGCAAAGGGATCCGTCGCGGTAGCGACCATCTCGAGGGTTTTTGGATTGGCGCCACGTCAGGCCAGGCCAGGTCACCGATGTGGGGGGCGCGGGGGGGGGGGGGGCTAGGCTAGAAGGTCAATGCGGGGGGGGGGGGGTTCGGCCGGAGGTCGTGGGCGGGGGGTTGGCCGTGGGGGGGTGGGTTCCCAAGGTGGGGGGGCTACGTGCCACTCACTACAAAGGATGTGTGTCTGCGGCGGGTTTGGGGAAGCTGTTGGTGGATGTTGTGGAGCAAGGGATGCAGATGGTCAGGTGTGGTGATCTTTCACTTTGCAACAAACCACATTTGTTGAGCGCCTCGTCTTGCTAATCTGGCACTCAAAACATGGATGGTTTGACGATAGGGAAACATGCACAAAAAAACTTCGGCGCCATTAGTGCCATGGCCCCAACACCACTATCTCCGAAAACCCGGCGGGGGGGGGGGGCTGTCGCAAACAAAAACCGTGCCCCCCCCCCCCCCCCGTCGGCTAGAACTTCGAGCCTAAAACGTTCGACGCTAGAATTAGATAGGTATCAAAGAACCCCAATGGAATGCTACCAAGTGTTCAATCACCTCTTCATCATTGCACCTTCTCTCAAGGGAGTTCTTGAGATAATGGGTGGGAACGGTGCATTGCTTCCCCCGAATCAACACCTTTGGCCGGACCTCGTTTGTTGACGAGGGCTTGGCAACCGCCAATGCTAATACAGTTTGCCACTACTACTATTACTACCACTACCACAATTAACAAATATTGGTACCACACATTGGTACAAACCTACAGATGCCTCCAATTGATACAAATTGGAAGCATGCCAAGCACAAAGAACATGAAAGCAATCAAGGCATGGTATGTGGGGTGTCACCTTACACAAATTGCAGGATGGAAGGGCATTTACACATTAGAATGTGCAAGACAACTCACCCGCATCCCAATGCACTGCATTGGGGCAAAGCGTCAATCCCTACACTGCAAAATACCCTTGCTAAACACTAGAACACTCAATATGTAATACACGCTGGAACTTCCAACATACGTAGTACGCTAGCATTACATAGGTTTCAAAAAAACACGGGTGCAATGATACCTGATGTTCAATGAACTCTTCATCATTCCACAATCTCTCAAGGGAGTTCTTGGGATAATGGGTAGCAACGGTGTATTCCTTCAGCCGAATCAACATCTTTGGCCGGACCTCATTTGTCGACAAGGACTGGGCAACCACGAAAGCCAATGGAGTCTGCCACTACTAATAATACTAGTACTACTACAGCCACCAACACCACCACCACCATTACTTCTTCTACTACTTTTGCTGCTGCTGCTGGTCCTCCTCCTCCTCGTCGTCGTCGTTATCGTCCTCCTCCTCGTCGTCCCCGTCCCTTTGCCCGTCCCCGTCCCCGTCCCCGTCCTCCTCCTCCTCCTCCTCCTCCTCCTCCTCCTCCTCCTCATCGTCGTCGTCGTCCTCCTCCTCCTCCTCCTCCTCCTCATCGTCCCCGTCCCCGTCCCCGTCCTGGTCCTCGTCCTCCTCCTCGTCCTCCTCCTCCTCATCCTCCTCCTCATCCTCCTCCTCGTGCTCCTCCTCGTCCTCCCCCTCGTCCTCCCCGTCCCCGTCCCCGTCCTCCTCCTCGTCCTCCTCCTCCTCGTCCTCCTCCTCCTCGTCCTCCTCCTCCTCCTCCTCCTCCTCCTCCTCCTCCTCCTCGTCGTCGTCTTCCTCCTCCTCCTCCTCGTCCTCCTCCTCGTCCTCCTCCTTGTCCTCCTCCTCCTCCTCCACCTCCTCCACCCCCTCCACCTCCTCCACCTCCTCCACCTCCTCCTCCTCCACCTCCTCCACCACCTCCTCCTCCTCCTCCTCCTCCTCCTCCTCCTCCTTCTCCTCAACCTCCTCCACCTCCTCCACCGCCACCACCACCATCACCTCCTCCTCCTCCTCCTCCTCCTCCTCCTCCTCCTCCTCCTCCTCCTCCACCTCCACCTCCACCTCCTCCACCTCCACCTCCACCTCCTCCACCTCCTCCACCTCCTCCACCTCCGCCACCTCCTCCACCTCCTCCACCTCCTCTTCCTCCACCTCCTCCACCTCCTCCTCCTCCTCCTCCTCCTCCTCCTCCTCCTCCCTTCCTAATCGGGCTCACTTCTACGAAGGCTGTCGGTAAAGGTTGATGCTGTCTCGTGCCGCTGCCGGTTGCAGCTGGTGAGGCGTGGCGTCCGCTGGCAACTACCGCCGGACTTGGGGTATCTATGGAGGTGCGTTGGGTGCGCTGTCTCGTGCCGCTGCAGGTGGCAGTTGGTGAGACGTGGCGCTCTATGGCGACTACCGCCGGGTGCAAGAGAGGCGCTGTCTTGTGCCGCTGCGGGCTGCAGCTGGTGAGGCGTGGCGTCCGCTGGCACCTACCGCCGGACTTGGGGTACAGTCCAGTTTCGCACTGTGGCAATATTGGGTCTATGGAGGTGCATCGGGTGAGCTGTCTCGCTGCAGGTTGCAGCTGGTGAGACGTGGCGCTCTATGGCGACTACCGCCGGGTGCAAGTGAGGCGCTGTCTCGTGCCGCTGCGGGTGGCAGTTGGTGAGACGTGGCGCTCTATGGCGACTACCGCCGGGTGCAAGTGAGGCGCTGTCTCGTGCCGCTACGGGCTGCAGCTGGTGAGGCGTGGCGTCCGCTGGCGACTACCGCCGGACTTTGCGGAGGGTTGGATTGGATTGAAGGGATGGGCTATACATGGGGGATGCAAGTATGTGGAAGTACGGTACAGGTAACACAGCCAAGAAGTGAGTAGTCCGTGCGGGAACCGGTCGCACCGGAAAACAACGACACCCTCCAATCCAATCCAATCCTCCTCCACCTCCTCCAATCCAATCCAATCCTCCTCCTCCTCCACCTCCTCCACCTCCTCCACCTCATCCACCTCCTCCATTTCCTCCACCTCCTCCACCTCCTCCACCGCCACCACCACCATCACCTCCTCCTCCTCGTCCTCCTCCTCGTCCTCCTCCTCGACCTCCTCCTCGTCCTCCTCGTCGTCCTCCTCCTCCTCCTCCTCCTACTCCTCCTCCTCCTCCTCCTCCTCCTCCTCCTCGTCCATCTCCTCCTCCTCCACGTCCTCCACCTCCTCCACCTCCTCCACCTCCTCCACCTCCTCCACCTCCTCCACCTTCTCCTCCTCCTCCACCTCCTCCACCTCCTCCTCGGCGGTGGTTCCCCAGCGTAGAGGCGCGCTGGGTTTTCGCCATGGAAGGCAGCTCACCTTCCACGGGACACCCCCCGCGTCCCTCCGAAACAGCTCCGCCCCCCCCCCCCCCCAAGCAGCGCACAGCGCACAAAAGAACCACCAGGGGCGAGAGTCGGTACCCTCGGCTGTGCGCCCCGGGCCATGAACCGACATGGCCCCGAGAAAACAGCCTCATTTGGCCAGTTGAGCGCCCTCCCCTACCCCCTGGCCTGGTCGGTGCCCTGGCCAGGCGTCAACCTCGGTGACGTTCACCAGGCCAGCAGCCCCCTCCCAGCCGGAACCCCCCCCCACAGCAGACACGACTCCACCGGCACGACGGGCTCCAATTCGCAGAACGCAGCCCAACCCGGGGAGCTTGCACGTGAGTTTCCGGCAGCTCCCCCTCACAGACCGACTCCCCTCGGACAGGGCGGCCAAAAGCCTATGGTGAGGTCCACCCCCCCCCTCCCCCCGCTGCACCAGGACGCCAACAACCTCCTGGTGAGGCACTGGTAACCAGCAGGAGACACCAAAAAGCGTGTGGTGAGGTGTCCCCTACGCCCTGCACCCCCCCACAGCACTCCCTGTCCCCTGCGCCCCCTTGCCCCTGTGCCCAGCCGCATGAGCTCGCCCCATCGTAGGGTCACAAGCCGCAGAGGAGGCGCGACTTCGCGTGGAGTCGAGCACGACAATGAGCTCAGCACCGCGGACAGTCCCGTCGTGGGCGTCTCTCCGGCTGCAGCGCGTCATCAGCGGCACCAGCCCCATAAGGCTCCACCCTCCGACGCGCACACACGCACAGCCCCTCAAGGCCCAGCCACAACCGCTGCACCCATCCTCCCGTGTCCGTCCGCGCGTGGGATGCCAAGAACCAGTGGTGAGGCATCCCCCCCGAGGGAGGGCTGCTGAGGGGCGCCTGCGGCCTGTGGCTGCGCGCCCCCCGACCCACGGCCCTGCGCCCAGCGCCCCTGTGCCCTTTGCCTTGTACCCTGTGCCAGTGCGTGGTTGAGGCGCTGGGAGTACAGCGGGGACGCCAAAAGCCTGTGGTGAGGCGTACCCCAGCTCCTGCTACCCCCTCCCACAGTGCCCCCCCTTACCGTGTGTAGTCACACGCAACGCCCCACCGCTGCCCCAGACAGCGCAGCCGAACGCAGCGCTCTTGCGCAGCCCCGCGCTTCTCCCCGGCTTGATCCCACGCAGCACGCATGCGCGGCCCCATGCCGCGCCCATGCGCGGCCCCACGCTGCGCCCCTACGCAGCCCCATGTTACGCCAATGCGCAACCCCATGCTGCGCCCTTGCGCTGCCCCATGCTGCGCCCCTGCGCAGCCCCACGCTGCTGCGCCCCTGCGCAGCCCCACGCCCCTACGCCCCTGCGCATCCCGACGATGCTGCGCCCCTACGCAGCCCCACGCTCCTGTGCCCCTACGCGGCCCAACGCTGCTGCGCCCCTGCACAGCCCCACGCTGCGGCGCCCCCGCGCAGCCCCACGATGCTGCGCCCCTACGCAACCCCACGCTACTGCGCAGCCATGCTGCGCCTCATGCGCAGCCCCACGCTGCGCCCATGCGCAGCCCCATGCTGCGCCCCAGCTCCGCCCCATGCTGCACCCCTGCGCAGCCCCACCCTGCACCCCTGCGCGGTCCCACGCCGCGCCTCTGCGCAGCCCCACGCCCTTGCGCAGCCCCACGCTGCCTCTGCACAGCAGCACGCCCTTGCGCAACCCCACGCTGCTGCGCCCCTGCGCAGCCCCATGCTGCGCCTCTGCCGAGCCCCACGCTGCGCCCCTGCGCAGCCCCATTATGCGTCCCTGCGCAACCCCATGCGCATCCCCATGCTGCGCCCCTGAGCAGCCCCACGCTGCGCCTCTGCGCAGCTGCACGCCCTTGCGCAGCCCCATGCTGCGCCCATGCGCAGCCTCACGCAGCTACGCCCCTGCGCAGCCCCGGGCTGCGCCTGTGCCGAGCCCCACGCTGCGCCCCTGCGCAGCCCCATTCCGCGCTCCTGTGCAACCCCATGCGCATCCCCATGCTGTGCCCTGCGCAGCCCCACGCTGTGCCCCTGCGCAGCCCCACGCTGCTGCGCCCCTGCGCAGCCCCACGGTGCGCCCCTACGCGGCCCCACGCAGCCCCCCTGCGACGCCCCGCGCTGCACCCCAGCGCAGCCCTTTGCTGCGCCCCTGCGCAGCCCCGCGCTACGCCCATGCGCAGCCCACGCTGCGCCCTGTGCAGCCCCACGCCCCATGCCGCATCCTTGCACGACGCCATGCTGCGCTCATACGCAGCCCCATGCTGCGCCCCTACCGCAGCCCCGTGCTGCGCCCCTACGCAGCCCCACACAACGCCCTTGCGCAGCCCCACGCAGCACCCCTGCTCAGCCCCATGCTGCTCCCCTCCGCAACCCCGTGCTGCGCCCCTGCGCTGCCCCACACTGCGCCCTTCCGCAGCCCCACGCTGCGCCTCTGCACAGCCCCACGCCGCGCCTCTGCACAGCCCCACGCCCTTGCGCAGCCCCACGCTGCGCCCCTACGCAGCCCAACTCTTTGCCCCTGCGCAGCCCCATGGTGCTGCGCCCATGCGCAGCCCCACGCTGCTGCACCCCCGCGCGACCCCATGCGCATCCCCACGCTGCGCCCCTGCGCAGCCCCACGCTGCGCCCCTGCGTGGCCCCACGCAACGCCCCTGCGCAGCCCCACGCTGCATCCCTACGCAGCCCCAACCTGCGCCCACGCGCAGCCCGATGGCACGCGCTTGCGCAGCCCGATGCTGCGCCCCTGCGCAGCCCCACGCCGCACCCCTGCGCAGCCCCGCGCTGCGCCCATTTGCAGCCCCACGCTGCGACCCTGCGCAGCGCCACGCCCCATGCCGCATCCTTGCGCAACCCCATGCTTCGCCCATACGCAGCCGCATGCTACGCCCTTCTGCAGCCCCGTGGTGCGCCCTTGCGCAGCCCCACATTGCGCCCCTGCGCAGTCCCACGCTGCGCCCCTGCGCAGCCCCACGCTGCGCCCATGCGCAGCCCCACGGCGTGCCCCTGCGCAGCCCCAAGCTGCGCCCCTGCTCCACCCCAGGCTGCTGCGCCCCTGCGCAGCCCAACGCCGCTACGCCAATGCGGGGCCCCACGCTACGCCCCTACGCAGCCCAACGCCCCGTGCTGCATCCTTGCGCGACCCCATGCTGCGCCCATACGCAGCCCCAAGCTGTGCCTTTCCGCAGCCCCATGCTGCGCCCCTGCGCAGCCCCACACTGCGCCCCTGCGCAACCCCACGATGCGCCCCTGCGCAGCCCCGTGCTGCGCCCCTGCCCAGCCCCACGCTGCGCCCCTGCCCAGCCCCACGCCCCATGCGTGACCCCACGCTGCTGCGCCCCTGCGCAGCCCCATGGTGCGCCCACACGCAGCCCCATGCAGCGCCCCTGCACTGCCCCGCGCCGCTGCGCCCCTGTGCTGCCCAACGCTGCTGCGCCCCTGCGCAGCGCCACAGGGCTGTACCCCTTCGCGGCCCGACGCCGTTGTGCCCCAGTGCAGCCCCCAAGCTGCGCCCCTGCGCAGCCCCGTGCTACGCCCCTGCGCAGCCCCATGCGCGGCCCCACGCTGCGCGCCTGTGCAGCCCCACGCTACTGCGCCCCTGCGCAACCCCATTCTGCGCCCCTGCGCAGCCCCATGCTGCGCACCTGCGCAGCCCCAAGCGCAGCCTCGCGCTGCGCCCATGCGCAGCCCCATGCTCCGCCCATGCGCGGCCCCATGCTGCGGCTCATGCGCAGCCCCCACGCTGCGCCCCTGCGTAGCCCCACGCCCCATGCGCGACTCCACGCTGCTGCGCGCCTGCGCAACCCCACGCCTCTGCGCCCTGCGCGGCCCCATGCTGCGCCCCTGCGCGGCATCAAGCCGCGCCCGTGCGCCGCCCCGCGCTGCGCACCTGCGCGGCCCCGTGCTGCACCCATGCGCAGTCCCATGCTGCGCCCCTGCTCAAACCCACGCTGCTGCACCCCTGCGCAGCTCCATGCTGCCCCCCCGCGCAGCGCCAAGCTGCGCCCCTACGCAGCTCCGCGGTGCTGCGCCCCTGCGCAGACCCACGCTGCGCCTCATGCGCGGCCCCATGCCGCGCCCATGCGCAGCCCCGCGCTGCGCCCCTGCGCAGTGCCACGCGGCTGCGCCCTTGCGCAGCCCCACGCCCTTGCGCCCCCACAGTGCGCCCGTGCGCAGCCCCACGCTGCGCCCCTGCACAGCCCCAGGCTGCGCCCCTGTGCAGCCCCATGCGCGGACCCACGCCGCGCCCCTGCGCAGCCCCACGCTGCTGCGCCCCTGCGCAGCCCCACGCTGCAGCGCCCCTGCGCAACCCCATGCTGCGGCCCTGCGCGGCCCTAGGCCGCGCCCGCGCGCGGCCCCTTGCTGTGCACCTGCGCGGCCCCGTGCTGCACCCATTCGCAGTCCCATGCCGCGCCGCGCCTCTGCTCAGACCCACGCTGCTGCGCCCATGCGCAGTCCCACGCTGCTGCACCCCTGCACAGCTCCATGCTGCGCCCCTGCGCGGTGGCAAGCTGCGCCCCTACGCAGCTCCGCGCTGCTGCGCCCTTGCGCAGCCCCATGCCGCGCCCATGCGCAGCCCCGCGCTGCGCCCATGCACAGCCCCACGCACCTGCGCCCCTGTGCAGCGCCGCACGGCGGCGCCCCTACGCAGCCCCACGCCGCGGCGCCCCTGCGCAGCCCCACACCTCTGCGCCCATGCGCAGCCCCACGCTGCGCCCTTGCACAGCCCCACGCTGCGCCCCTGTACAGCCCGATGCGCAACCCCACGCTGCGCCCTTGCACAGCCCCATGCGCAGGGCCACGCAACGCCCATGCGCAGCCCCACGCTGCGCCCCTGCGCAGCCCCACGCTGCTGTGTTCCCGCGCAGCCCCACGCTGCGCCCCTGCGCAGCCCCATGTTGCGCCCATGAGCAGCCCCATGCTGCGCCCATGCGCAGCCCCATGCTGCGCCTTAGCGCCGCCCCACGCTGCGCCCCTGCGCAACCCCATGCTGCGCCTTAGCGCCGCCCCACGCTGCGCCCTTGCGCACCCCCACGCTGCACACGTGCGCAGCCCCTCCCTCCCTCCCACACACCCACCGCACCCGCAAACTCCAACGCCCCAGCCCCACAGCTTTAGAGCGGAGCCCCCCCTCCCCCCCCCCGGACCCAGGAAACCGCCTGGTGTCCGTCCCCGGTGGCGCAGGTTGCGGCCGCTCGCTGCCCGCTTCAACCCACCCTGGCGGGACCGAGTAAGCCGCCCATTGGCATTTGGGCAGCCCCAACTTTTGCGGGGCCCCCTCTGGCTGTGCCAGAGCCTCGGGCGGGTCACACATTTACCATTTACCATTCACTCCACCTCCTCCTCCACCACCACCACCACCTCCTCCTCCTCGTCCTCCTCCTCTTCCTCCTGCTCATCCTCGCCGTCCCCGTCCCCGTCCCCGTCCCCGTCCCCGTCCTCCTCCTCCTCCTCCTCCTCCTCATCCTTATCCTCTTCGTCCTCCTCCTCGTCCTCCTTCTCGTCCTCCCCCTCGTCCTCCCCGTCCCCGTCCCCGTCCTCCTCCTCCTCCTCGTCGTACTCGTCCTCCTCGTCCTCCTCGTCCTCCTCCTCCTCCTCCTCCTCCTCCTCCTCCTCCTCCTCCTCCTCCTCGTCCTCCTCGTCCTCCTTGTCTTCCTCCTCCTCCTCGTCATCCTCACCCTCGTCCTCCTCCTCGTCCTCCTCATCCTTCTCGTCCCCCTCGTCCTCCTCCTCCACCTCCACCTCCACCTCCTCCACCTCCTCCACCTCCTCCACCTCCTCCACCTCCTCCACCTCCTCCACTTCCACCTCCTCCACCTCCTCCACCTCCTCCTTCTCCTCTCCTGATCGGGCTCACTTCGTAGAAGGCTGAAGGTAAACAAGGTATTTGCTAGGGACGGGTGCTACGCATTCTCATGCCATATGCACCCCTTCCCCGACGGTCGATCAACTGGTGGACGTGGTGGACAGTGAGAAACTACAGATGGGCTGGTGCTGATGGAACTACTGCTCTTCGTGATCGCCAAGACTGACGCGACCGCGGTGGGTGCGACGTCAACTCAGTGCTGGAGCAGTGGAGAGCACCGTGGTGATCTGATTTCAGGGTACTGGAACTGGTTGTTGGCTACTGGCTACTGGCTACTGGTTACAATTGTACGTATGCTGACCACTGAGGACACCGACCCTGTTGGCAAGGCACCACGGGTCTGCTGATGCCGACGGACGCCGTGTATCTGCCGTTGCTAGCTGGGCACTCTGCGGCGTCCCTGTGCCTGCATGTGCACGGCCAGCAGGTCAGTCCCTGGTGCCTGGCTGGCAATGATGAGCTGCCCTGCAATGCACCCTCCACAAGCAGTGCGATGCCGTGCCCCTCCCGGGTGCTGCCACTGCGCGGCTTTGTAGGGGGTGGCCCTAACCGGCTGCTCAGGCTTGGTAGTACTGGGGTGTCTCTGTGCCGGACAGTAGTCCGGCCAGCTAGTCAATCCCATGGACTCCAGCCGACTACAACCCCAAGCCTTGGGGCACTTGGCAGGGGCACACAACGACCTCTCCACTGACGTCGGGGGTCATTGTATGGGCTGCTGGAGACTGCCTGTACGGCGTGCGTACCGCATGCGTGCCGCTGTGATGTGCGGCTGGTGTGACATGGCCACCTGCAGTCCATCAACGGGGGAACCGAAATGCCGATGTGGTACTCTGGGAGGCTACACTGGGCGGTCAGCATTGTACTGTGGGCACCCCAACAATTCAGGGGTACCAGGGATACCACGGTGTACTGGGGGCTACTGTGGACGTGGACGTTCTCTATGTGGGACATCGTGGCGCTGTCTCGTGCCGCTGCAGATGGCAGTTGGTGAGGCATGGCGTCTACGGCTTCCAAAGCCGGGACTGGAGCAAAGTCCAGCGAGACAAGCTCTCATGCCGCTGCACTGTGCACGTGGTGAGACGTGGCTGGTGCTTTTCTGACACTGTCTCGTGCCGCTGCGGGTAGCAGTTGGTGAGACATGACGCTCTGTGAGGACTACAACAGTCGATTTCAGTACAGCGCGGGAGTACGCAGTCGATGATTACGTCTCGTGCCGCTGCGGGTAGCAGTAGGTGAGACTAGGCGTCAACCAGCGACTTCCGTCGCTTGGGGAGTACACGCCCGCCATGTACGGTCACGTGCCGCTGCTGCGTGCAGTTGGTGTGACCAATAGCTTTGTTTCTTGCGGTCCTGTTGGCTGCCATGTCTTCTTATTGTTTTTGTATCATGGCAGAGTAATGAGGATCCATGCTTTGCCTGTGCTGGGTCTTGGGGTTGTGAGTGGGGTGACATTGTATGCGGAGATCTGTTGGCTCTTCTTGTCCTCTGCAAGGATGTCGTTTGTCATCCTTGACGGCGTGCTCAAGGCCGCCCCGGGGGACGTGGCTGGGAAATTGGTGCAGTGGTGCCCAGATGATGGGCCGGCTGCTTCTGAAGCTCTGGCGCTCTGGCTCCAGCCAGACAGTCCCAGAGTTCGCATTCTATCGTTGCTGTTATTGGCTGGCACCGTTCCTCGGTCGATTGTCGACGCCATTTCCAAGCTATGCCCGAGTGCTGAGCTGCGCAGTCTGAGGGACATCAAACAGGGCCTGTTCGAAGAGCAAGAGCAGGAGTTGGTGGAATCGGCTCAGAACGGCCCCCGCAAGCAGGCATGCCTGCTTAATGAGCTCAAGTCCAAGTATGTGATGGCTGACGCTGTGTCAGCAGTGCTTAGGCAGCAATCTGGCCAACAACCTCTAGTGGAATGGAGCTCTTCGAGGAATGAAAAACGGAAAGATGTACGCGCAGTCTGGGGTCTATTCTACAAGGACGTCCTCGGCGACAACGATGCTCAGTCGGATGTTGAAATCGACCAGCATGTAGGCCTGGCGCCAGCTGAGCATAGTACGGGTGCAGATGAGCGGGATAAGGTCCTCACGCTGCTTGACGCCCTACACCCCATCACGGCAATGGAATCCGATTACCTTCACGCCTTGCTGGCCGACATGTACCGCGACGATGTCGACGTGGAGGTCCTAACGTATCCGATGATTGGCCTCATGGCTCTAGTTCGTGCGAGAGTGCAGGCTGCAGACGACCAAGAGGTGGCATGGTGGAAGCAGGTATTCGTGACCTTCTCCAAGAAGATACGAGCCCTTCGGAGAGCCGAGGATGAGGCTTTCCGGGAAAATGAGGCCAAACGGCAGCGCGTTACCAATGATCCTTCCGATGCCGCGATTGGTGCTGTGCCAGTCATCAAGACTGTTGGTCTGCCAGCCAAGTCCGCCGACAAGCAACACGTCGATGTGGATGCCCTGGACCAGATCAACAAGGGGGCAACCCCTTCGAGAGCTGTACCCAGTCAAGCTGTCATGGGGCAGCAAAGTGCAGCCCCACAGACCACCTGGGAGTTCGGTACTGGTCAAGGGAAAGTGGTGATCGAGAAATTGTCCAGGGACAAGGAACGGCTGAGGCCTATTTGGGTCACGGGCTTTGAGGTGGCTGATGCGATGGACGCCTATGGTACTTTCTTGGCTGTGTTTGGATCCATATCGTTGGATTACCAGACCTTCAAGATGATGCACAAACAATTCAACGAAATCATCACGTTCGTTCCTGGATCGGCCCTTGACAACTTCATGCCCACTGATCTCCAGACGGAGAATATGCGTATCACGGCAGCTCGAGACCCACAAGGGCGCTCGGATCATGTGACGGTGAAGGAGCTTCCACTACTCGACGCTCTGCGCAAGATTGGTTCGATGGTTCCGAGCACTTCAACGGTGAAGAAGAGAGACCATGCCTTCCCCATGTCAGGTGTGCTCTCTCAGTGCCCTCCGACACTAAGTCTCTCGGTAGTACCGCCATTTTCGATCCGAGAATGTTTCGTCTCTTTGTGGGGTCCGGGCTATCAGAGGGAGCTGCAGGGCCAATTCAGGTTCTATCCGGGTGACCCGGAAGCGGTGGAGTCACTGCAGCAGCTGGTTGATAGGCACGCTATATGGATGGTGGTTCCACGGGGCGACAAGGCGGCCAGCACTCGATCTCAGGAGAACCCTGGAGACGCCGAGATGGAATGGAGTTTGGCTGGTGAGGAGGTAGAAGTGGCTATCCACAACCTGGTATACCAAAGGGGGGACAATGGGCAAGATCCGGATTATGGCTGGGTCAAGAGCACGGCGTGGAAAATCAAGCGGAAGCGACGGCGTCAATGCAAAACAGGAGGGTACATCCCGGTGTCGGCTTTGGAATCTTCACCTCCTGGGGATTGGGGCAGACTCGGATCCGTTGCGGGGGCGGCACCGGAGTGGCAGCGCTCGTCGTGGTACAGCAGGCAGCGGGTGCTGTGGTGTGGCACCCAACATACGACGGTGGAACCGGCCCTGGGTCCGCAGTTTACTGGGTTGGGGTCCCGTCTCGAGCGCATTGGTCGACGGGTTGTGGAGATGTACACGGCGGGTCCTGCGGCACTCTCGGCGGATTCTACGACTATTCGGTCAGGGGTGTTTCACTGTGGAAACACCTTCTTTCACTTTGAGTTCCACCGTCCGTTCTGGCTGATGTGGGGATCCTGCGATGGCCCGTAGAGGAAGATACCCCAGTGGAGGAGGTGGTCATTCCCATGTCTGTGGCCTTGTCTATGGCCTTGTGGTGGGGTTTTTCTGGGCAAGTGCTACGCTATCCCAATGGACTAATCAGTCGACGTCGTCATTGTTCGTCTCCCCAGTTCAGTTCGTGGTGGGGGGAGCTATGCGACGTTCTGGGTATAGACCATCGCAGCCGACCGTATGAGGCCGAGCTGGTCAAATTGCGGGTTAGCATGGTGGGTGGAAAAAAGGTGCTGTCCATGCACCTGAACTGGCACCCGACGCGGTGGGAGATCCTCTTCTATGAGCATGCAGCTTGGCAACATGTGCGTATCTCCGAGTTCCGGAAGCTGGACCCAATACAACTCAGTTTCCTGAGTGCGAACATACAAGGCCTACATCGCACCAAGGAGGGTCCGATCTCCAAATGGGATGAGTTGCTTGATGCCGTGGCCATTGGTGCGGTCTCTGTGCTGTTGGTCCAGGAGGCATGGCCATCTTCAAGAAAGCCCAGCAAGCGTTCGATTGAAGGGTTCTGGTCCAGCATATCCCAGCATCTACTCCGTGGTCAAGGCAATGAGATTTGGGTGCGCAGCCAATGGTGCAAATTTCAAATGGTGCTGTTGGATGAGCCTTATGCTCTGCTGCTGCTGGTGTCTAACGCCATGGGAGCGGGTATTCTTGGCTCTGTGCACATGGCGCAGCGTAAAGCTCAAACTGAGTTCCAGCAGCAAGTGGTACATATCTCTTCGTGTCTCGAGAAGATACCTTATCAATGGGCAGTGATCGGTGGCGATTGGAATCGCGACATACGAACGGACAAATACATGCAGGTGGTCCTGTACAAGCTGCACATGTTCGTGGCGGCAATGGAAAACACGGTGGACCTCCCCAAGGATTTTCTGGTGGTGCATGGTATCCAGGGACCTCTGAGAACCTTCTGGCTCAAGAAGGTGGGAGACCACCCGCTAGTGTGGCTTCAGGGGTCGCATAGTATTTCTGGTGTCCATACGGGGGCGTTGACGCGTCCTGTCGCGCCAGTGCCTTGGCCTGGGCCTGTGAAGACGGTGTTCTCAGATGTCATGGAGGCCTTCAGCCAAGGCTGCTCTGACTCAGGTACCTGGCTGCACCTCTACAGGGACGTCGTAAGTCTAGGGAACCTGATCGTTGAGAATGACAAGCATGGTGAGCAGTCCGACAGTGGGCAGGCGGACTTTCGTGAGGTTCTACGGGATATGCAGTTGGTGGTCACTGGGCAAGGCTGGAGACAAGCTGATAGGCGGTTGCAACGCCAATCAGAGGCCTACTGGCAGTTGATGCTACGCAACTGGAAGGCGGTCTCGGGGACAGGCCTCCAAGGTAATACGCTCCGCCTCCTCAAGCTCAAGAAGTCCAGCCCCTACAAAATAGTCCATACGGTGCTGGATAGCTCCACTGGCCAGCTGGTGTCGGGCTTGGATGTGCTGGCGGTGGCGCCACGGGAGTGTGGAAACAAATACATCCCACGGCCCATTGATATGCCTGAGGGATGGCTCTCGACACTGGACCTGAGGGCAGCAGAGTGGCAGCCGTCTCATGGTATGGGCCTTCGATACTACGCCGCTTGGTTGGAGCGCAGGGGTGTGTTGCCCTGCCTGGAGCACCTCTTGGGTGATTAGCATAAGCTCAACAACAAAACTCCCAGTGTCGATGGCATGGTGTTGGCGTTGGTCAAGCAATTAGGACTATATTCTCTTCAGCAACTACTACGGCTACTACGCACTCCCCTGCGCGATTGGCCCCCTGAGACGAGGCAGGCTCTACACCTCGTACTGCACAAAAAGGATGGCTTCAATCTCAACACGGACTCTCGCCCAATCAAATTGCTATCGGCCCTGTTCCGCCTTCTGGCGAAGCTCCTGTGTCCGCATCTGCAGCATGCTCTCCGCGCACCAGTCTCAGGGGGTCGACAGTTTGCTGGTTACAAAGGAGGATCAGCCATTGGTATGCGGCGCATGGTGATGCTGTTGCTCACACACACGCTGGCGGTACATGGTCGGGCTGCCATGGTCCTGCTGGACGTGGCTGCAGCTTTTGACGAGGTGTCCTTGCATGCGGTCCTGCGGGCGGCACAACAAGTCGACCCCACGTCTTGGGGCATTATCCTGCAGATGTTGGACGTCTACTCCGAGATCCGTACCTTTGTGGTCACGGCCTACGGGCTATCCGCGTGGTACGCGCAATTGGGAGGGGTGATGCAGGGAGGGGGTCTGGACCCCCTGATGTATATCTTTGCCACTCTGTGGTTCCACAGAGCCATTGAACGTGAAGACCATGGAGTCCCTATCTGGGCTGCAGATATCCTTCATGTGCTTGGATCCCTCAGTTTTGTGGATGACACGTCCCTGTTCGGGTTTGGTGCTGAGGACATCCAACACACATGTGAGAGGGCGAGAGCAATCCTGACGGCACTTGGCCAACGATGCAATGCCGACAAGTTCGAGGCGTTGTTCTACGTGGTGAAGGAGTCGGTGCTACAGATGGTCCGTCCCTGTGTGCATTGGGGTGGGGTGCCCATCAAAGTGGCAAAAGAGGGCCAGTATGTTCGCTTGCTCGGTGGCAACGCCAATATACTTGGGGGACATGCGGCGACCTTGCGGGTGGTTCGGTCTTGGGCCAAGTTGGTCCATGCCAAGCTATGTACCTGGCCGGTATCTGCCCACGTGGCCAAGGCCATCATCAACGGTCTGGTCACCAACCGCATGATCTTCCGATCAGTGGTCAACATCCCGCCGGAGGTGATCTGCGATGCCATGGTCGGATCCATCAGTCGCACATATCGTGCAACGTTTGGGCTGCCGCCCCGCATGCCGAGGACAGCGGTGTTTGAGGTGGTCCTGGAGGATCCCCCTGATACCAAGCTGTGGGTCACGGTGATGTCGGAGTTAATGAAGAGCTTCAACGGCACCAATCCATTGCTGCGGGAGGCCCTGTGGGAACACTGGCGTCGGCCGGAGTTACACCGGTTGGATCTCGATGTAAACAGGATTCGGAGTCGGCTGAGGGCTATGCAGATTTCCATGGTGTCACTGCAATTGGATTCTGGTGTGGGGCAAGTGGTGGTCATAAATTCGGAAAGGCCACCTCAGGGTGCCCTGTATGTGTTTGGGGACGCCAGCCTGAGGGGCACATGGGGAGGGGCTGTCGAGGTTCGTGACGCCACTGGCCATGTCTATGTTACCCGGGTGGTACACCTCACGGCCCATGGCCTCAGCACAAAAATCGTTGAGGCCACAATGATCATCTCGGGCCTCGTATCTGTGGATGCCTGGCTGGGAAGTATGGGTCTCGAGAATATGGAGGTGTGGTGCTGGTCGGATTGCCTCGGGGCGATACAGTCGGGCCGGTCTGGCGACCTCCACGATATGGGCTCCAGTGTGGCGGACAGACTGGTCATCAGGGCCAACTCCGTGCGACACGTGGCGGTGCAGTGGGGCTGGGACCCAGCCCAACATGATACTGGTGCGGATGACTGGATTGCTTTAGCCAATAGGGATATGGATACCCCGGCTCGGCAAGGTGCAGAATGGGAGGGGGAGCAGTGGAATATTCCGGAGGTGTGGCTGGATTACTCGACAGTATTTCCTGAGCAAGAGGGTCGCTTCATTCTCAACCTCAAGGACAAACTGTACAAGGAAGCCTCACCTCACATCCGCTGCCAGTCGCATCACTCGAGGACGGTTTCAAGGCGGTCGTGGCCTCAAGTGCAGCCTGAGTCCGTCACAGCAACCCGCCAATGGTTGAAAGTCCAGCCACTGAACATCAAGAACTGGGGATTCATGAGGGCATGGGCCCTGTACCCTGAGGTGGAATCGTGGGAGGTGGACAATCTCAACATGGTCTGCGAGGAGTGCGGTATCTGGTGCCCGTCCTTACGGGTTCACCGACTACATGAGTGTCTGCTCACGAAATTGAAGGTCCTGGCTTGGATCCGTGAGGTTGTACAAGTGGGAGTAGATATGGGCTTTCCCCGCCAACGCCTGTGCCCACGCTGGGGTGGGGTGACAGTGGCTGGCAGGCAACCACTGCACATCGTTTGGGCGCATCCGTCTATGGCAGCTGCCGTTCACGGCATGTCGTCTCCGTCGGACACGGTGTGGGCAGTATGGCTGGGTGCTGGGCTACCCAAGGGCGTGGTCTCAGTGCTGTCACGCCTGGGCATGTCGCGGCCCCATCAATTTATGTTTCATGTCCTGGCGTTGCTGCACTCCATTGTGTTCGGCAGGGAGGACGTGCAGCTGGCACCTTGGCCCTTTGTCAGTCATCCTCCGGATTGGGTGCTTGGGGCCAATTCCCAAATTGTGGTTGGCAGTAGCCCTGGGTTCGTGGCACCAGTCCAAGTTCCTCTCTGGCTGGTGTGGGCTATGGTCTCGTGCACACGGCCCTGCACACAGTGCCCTGTGGCGCACATAAGGGGGCACCAGCCGTTGGTGAGCTTATCGTCGTGGCGCCGCACAGTACCAGACGTATGGGTGGGCACCTGTGCGCATGACGAAGGTCCTCTGGTGGAGGAAGGCCTCCGTAGGAGGTCCCTGGGACGCTCTGTGTATTGGGTGCTGGCTGGCTGAGTCGTCCCGTGGAACGGAGTTAAGTCGCAGGGGGCTCTGGATTGCATGCAGCTGTGCTTGCCGGGGGTACTACCGGTTGCTCTGGTCTGCACTGACCACCATCAGGTGAAGGGAGTACCTCCTGAATTCCTTGCACAGGCTTTCTCTCGTTTACAGGCCGAGTGAATCGTCCAGACGAGCTGCCCAGGGGCACTGGACTCAAGCCCTTTATGCGCAGAGATCGGGAGAAGCAGCAGCACTGGGGCCAACAGCATGGACGAGTCGACCGAGGTGAGGATCATCGGAGGGAAGACCGTCGTGACGGGTTTCGTCGTTTTCGCTAAATGCACGACTCATTTTTCAGCTGGCAGCCAGTCCCACAATGGACGGGCTCAGGATATTGATCTCTTGATATCCTGATATCCTTTTCGACGTCTCCATGTTTGACCCCATTTTCAACGATGCCAGTCCCTCAATGGACGGGCTTTGGGCTGACGTGCCGACGATATTATTTGGACAGTTGATTTTCGGTGCAGGGGGTTGGTGCTTGTCCCTTGGGCGATGGGCAATGGAGTATATACTGCCCTTTGTGGCGAGGACTCATGAGCATAAAGTGTGGGTGGCGTAGTTGTCACCATACCGCCCTCCACGGCAAAGAGGTGCACCCATGAGTGGTGCCACAGTCTGCACATTGCACTTGAATGAATTACGGTTGCGGATAGTACGGATTGAAGAGTTTCCGAGTGCAGCTGTGCCATGCGGAGGGTTGGCTTGGATCGGAGGGATAGTCCAAGAACGAGGAGAGCATGGGTATGGTATGGTACAGGTGTGGTAGGGGTATAGCGGCCTAGAAGTGAGCGGTCCGAAAGGGAACCGGTCGCACCGGCAAACAACGACACCCTCCAATCCAATCCAAATCCTCCTTCTCCTCCTCCACCTCCTCCACCTCCTCCACCTCCTCCACCTCCTCCACCTCCTCCACCTCCTCCACCTCCTCCACCTCCTCCACCTCCTCCACCTCCACCACCACCACCACCACCTCCTCCTCCTCCTCGTCCTCCTCCTCGTCCTCCTCCTCGTCCTCCTCCTCGTCCTCCCCCTCCTCCTTCTCCTCCTCCCCATCACATTGGTATCAGTACAACGGGACAGTGGGGTGGGTCAAGGACTCACCATCGACTCAAGCTGCCCGCCCCACGGTGCATTGTATGTCTTTGGGGATGCCAGCCTGAGCAGCACCTGGGGAGGTGCAGTGCAAGTGCGAGATGCCAAAGGTAGGGTATACATCACTGTGGTGGTACACATGTCGGCCCAGGGTCTCACTACCAAAATTGTGGAGGCCACTATGATTATCTCTGGCATCATGGCGGTGGATACATGGCTGGGCAGATTGGGTCTCAGTGACTGGGAGGTATGGTGCTGGTCCGATTGCTTACTGGCAGTTCAGTCCGCCAGGTCTGGTGAAATTTAGGACATGGGCACGAGCATCGCCGACCGACTAGTAATTAGGGCCAACACTACGAAACACTCGAGAGTGCACTGGGGCTGGTGCCCTGCACAGCACGATTCGGGGGCAGATGACTGGATCTCCTTGGCCAACCGCGAAATGGATGCCCGCGCGCGAAAGGGAGCTGAAGGTTTCGGGGTTGTTGTGGACAGCACCGGAGGCGTGGCTGGACTACACCACCGTGTTTCCTGTACAGGCAGGTCGGCTGGTCCTGAACGTCAAGAGCTTGCTGTACAGTGAAGGTAAGTCCCATGTGCGGTGCAGGTCTCATCACTCGCGAATGATCAGTCAACGCACATGGTCCCGTGTGCAGCCAGAATCCGTGGAGGCCAACCGTCAATGGGGGAAGGTACAGCCTCTCAATATCAAGGAGTGGGGCTTTATGAGGTCCTGGACGTTATATCCAGAAGTGGAGGCCTGGGAAGTGGACAAGCTGGACATGCCCTGCGGTGAGTGTGGGCTTTGGAGTCCGTTAGTCAGGGCATCAGCTGCATGAGTGTTTACGCACCCAATTGACAAGGACTCAATTCACGTTATGGCAATTGCGATGCAATAAATACACTCAGTGATTTCTTGCATGTGATGGAGGATTCAAAAGTGCAGCAGTGTTTTGTCGGTGGGTTGCATTGGATGGGAGGGAAGGATGCAGCAAGGTGCAGAAAAGAGCAGAGATACGAAGGTGAGCGTGCGGTACGTCATGGTAAGGTGCAGGTACAAAAGCCTTGAAGTGAGTAGTCCGAAAGGGAACCGGTCGCACCAGCAAACAACGACACCCTCCAATCCAATCCAATCCCTCCTGATCCTCCTCCTCGTCCTCCTCCTCCTCCTCCACCTCTTCCACCTCCACCACCACCTCCACCTCCCCCACCTCCTCCACCTGCTCCACCTCCTCCACCTCCTCCACCTCCTCCACCTCCTCCACCTCCTCCACCTCCACCACCACCACCACCTCCTCCTCCTCCTCCTCGTCCTCCTCCTCGTCCTCCTCCTCGTCCTCCTCCTCGTCCTCCCCCTCCTCCTTCTCCTCCTCCCCATCACATTGGTATCAGTACAACGGGACAGTGGGGTGGGTCAAGGACTCACCATCGACTCAAGCTGCCCGCCCCAGGGTGCATTGTATGTCTTTGGGGATGCCAGCCTGAGGAGCACCTGGGGAGGTGCAGTGCAAGTGCGAGATGCCAAAGGTAGGGTATACATCACTATGGTGGTACACATGTCGGCCCAGGGTCTCAGTACCAAAATTGTGGAGGCCACTATGATTATCTCTGGCATCATGGCGGTGGATACATGGCTGGGCAGATTGGGTCTCAGTGACTGGGAGGTATGGTGCTGGTCCGATTGCTTACTGGCAGTTCAGTCCGCCAGGTCTGGTGAAATTCAGGACATGGGCACGAGCATCGCCGACCGACTAGTAATTAGGGCCAACACTACGAAACACTCGAGAGTGCACTGGGGCTGGTGCCCTGCACAGCACGATTCGGGGGCAGATGACTGGATCTCCTTGGCCAATCGCGAAATGGATGCCCTCGCGCGAAAGGGAGCTGAAGGTTTCGGGGTTGTTGTGGACAGCACCGGAGGCGTGGCTGGACTACACCACCGTGTTTCTTGTACAGGCAGGTCGGCTGGTCCTGAACATCAAGAGCTTGCTGTACAGTGAAGGTAAGTCCCATGTGCGGTGCAGGTCTCATCACTCGCGAATGATCAGTCAACGCACATGGTCCCGTGTGCAGCCAGAATCCGTGGAGGCCAACCGTCAATGGGGGAAGGTACAGCCTCTCAATATCAAGGAGTGGGGCTTTATGAGGTCCTGGACGTTATATCCAGAAGTGGAGGCCTGGGAAGTGGACAAGCTGGACATGCCCTGCGGTGAGTGTGGGCTTTGGAGTCCGTCAGTCAGGGCATCAGCTGCATGAGTGTTTACGCACCCAATTGACAAGGACTCAATTCACGTTATGGCAATTGCGATGCAATAAATACACTCAGTGATTTCTTGCATGTGATGGAGGATTCAAAACTGTGCAGCAGTGTTTTGTCGGTGGGTTGCATTGGATGGGAGGGAAGGATGCAGCAAGGTGCAGAAAAGAGCAGAGATACGAAGGTGAGCGTGCGGTACGTCATGGTAAGGTGCAGGTACAAAAGCCTTGAAGTGAGTAGTCCGAAAGGGAACCGGTCGCACCAGCAAACAACGACACCCTCCAATCCAATTCAATCCCTCCTGATCCTCCTCCTCGTCCTCCTCCTCCTCCTCCACCTCTTCCACCTCCACCACCACCTCCTCCTCCTCCTCGTCCTCCTCCTCCTCCTCCTCCTCCTCCTCCTCCTCCTCCTCGTTGTCCTCCTCCTCGTCCTCCTCCTCCTCCAATTCCACCTCCTCCACCTCTTCCACCTCCTCCACCTCCTCCAATCCAATCCTCCTCCTCCTCCTCCACCTCCTCCACCTCCTCCACCTCCTCCACCTCCTCCACCATGCGGAGGGTTGGCTTGGATCGGAGGGATAGTCCAAGAACGAGGAAAGCATGGGTATGGTATGGTACAGGTGTGGTAGGGGTATAGCGGCCTAGAAGTGAGCGGTCCGAAAGGGAACCGGTCGCACCGGCAAACAACGACACCCTCCAATCCTATCCAATCCTCCTCCACCTCCTCCTCCTCCTCCACATCCTCCTCCACCTCCACCTCCTCCTCAACCTCCACCACCACCACCACCACCACCTCCTCCGCGTCCTCCTCCTCGTCCTCCTCCTCGTCCTCCTCCTCCTCCTCCCCCTCCTCCTCCTCCTCCTCCTCCTCCTCCTCCTCCTCCTGCTCGTCGTCCTCCTTGTCGTCCTCCTCGCCGTACTCCTCCTCGTCGTCCTCCTCCTCGTGCTGCTCCTCCTCGTCCTCCTCCTCCTCGTCCTCCTTCTCTCGTCCCCCTCCTCCTCCTCCTCTTCGTCCTCCTCCTCCTCGTCGTCCTCGTTGTGGTCCTCGTCCTCGTCCTCGTCCTCCTCTCCCTCGTCTTCCTCCTCGTTGTCCTCCTCCTCCTCCTCCTCCTCTTCCTCGTTGTCCCCCTCCTCCTCCTCCTCCTCCTCCTCCTCCTCCTGCTCCTCCTCCTCATCCGTCCCCGTCCCCGTCCACGTCCTCCTCCTCTTCCTCCTCCTCCTCGTCCTCCTCCTCGACCCCCCCCCTCATCCTCCCCGTCCCCGTACCCGTCCTACGCCTCCCGTCCTACGCCTCGTCCTCTTCGTCCTCGTCCTCTTCGTCCTCGTCCTCCTCGTCCTCCTCGTCCTCCTCCTCCTCCTCCTCCTCCTCCTCCTCCTCCTGCTCCTCCTCCTCCTCGTCGTCGTCTTCCTCCTCCTCCTCCTCGTCCTCCTCCTCGTCCTCCTCCTCGTCCTCCTCCTCGTCCTCCTCCTTCTCCTGCTCGTCCTCCTCGTCCTCCTCCTCCTCCTCCTCCTCTCCTCCTCCTCCTCCACCTCCACGTCCTCCACCTCGTCCACCTCGTCCACCTCCTCCACCTCCACCACCACCACCACCACCACCTCCTCCTCCTCCTCCTCGTCCTCCTCCTCCTCCTCGTCTTCCCCCTCCTCCTCCTCGTCCTCCTCCTCGTCCTCCTCCTTCTCCTCCTCGTCCTCCTCGTCCTCCTCCGCCTCCTCCTCCTCCTCCTCCTCCTCCTCCTCCTCCTCCTCCTCCACCTCCTCCACCTCCTCCACCTCCTCCACCTCCTGCACCTCCACCACCACCACCACCTCCTCCTCCCCTCCTGATCGGGCTCACTTTATAGAAGGCTGACGGTCGATAGTTTGGTACAGGGATGGGTACTACCCGTAGTCAATAGATTGTCCGTCATTGTAGGTATTTCCGCGAGGAATCAGTAGTTTGAGGACAACGTCAACTTCGACGACTCTACGCGACGGTGACTATGAGGTCTATCAGGGGTGAAACAGGAGTTAGCGGACAACGAGTGATGCGGATGAAGATGGCGGGCTGCGGGCTGCGAGACCGACACCAGCCAGCCTCTGCCTCTCCACCAACAGGCGTCTTGGTCCCAGCCCTGTAGAGAGAGTGGACCGCGTCACCCGCCTCAACAACCACCATCTGGCGTCTAGGTCCCAGCCTTGTAGAGAGAGTGGACCGCGTCATCCGCCTCAACAACCACCATCGGGCGTCTAACACGGCAAATTCGTCGCCAATGGCGCTTCCACGTCCACAGCCACCAGCACCACCACTGTCATGGTCCCCATATCCATCATCAGATCCCACTCTGGTGGCCTCACCACGACCGCGCGGCCACGTGCTCTTTGCCGGACGCCTGTTGGCTGGAGTGCCAGTGGCGAGTTCGCTGCGCGTTTCCCACGGTGTCTGTGCCTGGAGGTGTCGTGACCGCGTGGGAAGTCACAACACTGTCTATGGTCGCTGGAGTATGGCCACAGTTCTGGATTTTCTGGCAGCTGGCAGCTGATTGGCTACTGGATTTCAGTTACTGGATGATATTGTTTGCTGCGGATGGGTTATCTGGACAGTGAATACTGGTTACAGGTTACTGACTATCAGGTGTGCTGCGTATTAGTGGTTACTGGTCATTGAATGTTGGCTGCGGATTTTCTAGTTTGGAGGCATGGACCTTGGATGATGGATTCTGGTATATGACAGGTGTGACACGGTCGTTGTGTGGCAGCTCTCCATCTGTGTGGTCGCGTGCCGCTGCTGTATGCAGTTGGTGTGACACAATGCTTTATGTTGGCAGCTTGAGCTGGCAGTGAGTTCTGCCCAGTGTCTGTCACATGCCTCTGCTACTGACAGCTGGTGTGGTGCTGTACTCGTAGCTGGGGGTCACATATTATTGGAGCTGTCTCGTGCCGCTGCTACATGTGGCTGGTGGGACGTATCATTGGAGCTGTCCCGTGCCGCTGCTGAGGGCAGCTGGTGGGACGTGGCATTTGTTGGAGTGCTATTCGACTTAGCGGTGTCGGACGCGGGTTTTCTGATTTGGAGGCATTGATCTTGGATGATGGATTCTGGTATATGACATGTGTGAACTGGTCTCTATGTGGTTGTTGTCAGTCTAGCTGCTACTGGCTGCTGGAGTCGCGCTGTACTCGTGGATTGGGATAACGTATTAGTGCAGCAGTCCCGTGCCGCTGCTGCACGTGGCTGGTGGGACGTATCGTTGGAGCTGTCCCGTGCCGCTGCTGAGAGCAGCTGGTGGGACGTGGCGTTCGTTGGGATTGCTATCAGTTCTGGGGTTCTATTCGCCTTCGCGCTGTCTCGTGCCGCTGCATCGTGCAGTTGGTGAGGCGTGGCGCATTCTGCAAGAGATGATGACAACCATGGCTGCACAGTGGTGCAATTTTATTGTCGTGTTTATGATGTCCACATAACTCCGTGCTTTGCCTGTACAAATGTCTTGGTATGCAGACCATATAGGGGTTTTACTTGCTGTTACTATCCTGTGAAGGTATGTCTTTTGTAATCCAGCATGGCGTCATCAAGGCAGCTTCGGGAGATGTATCTTGGAAAATGGTGCAGTGGTGCCCAGATGATGGACCAGCTGTTACGGAGGCTTTCGCGCTGTGGCTGCAGCCCGATAGTACCCGAGTTCGTATTATGTCGCTGCTATTACTGGCTGGGTCAGTACCCAGGGCTATAATCGATGCCATCACCAAGCTGTGCCCAAGTGCTGAGCTTCGCAGCCTGCGGGATATCAAGTCGGACTTATCTGAGTCTCAGGAGCAAGAGCTGGTGGAATCCGTGCAGAAAGGCCCAAGGAAGCACGCATGCCTCCTTAACCAGCTCAAGTCCAAGTATATTATGGCAGATGCTATGTCAGCAGTCATTCGCCACCAGTCGGACAAACTACCACTGGCTGAATGGAGCTCTTCAGGAGTTGAAAAGAAGAAGGATGTTCGCACCATTTGGAACCTGTTCTTCAAGGACGTGCTGGGTGACACAGATGTCCAGTCTGACGTTGAGAATGAGCAACGCGTTGAGCTGGCTCAGGATGAGGCTGGGGGGGGTGCAGATCTGCGGGACAAAGTCATCATGCTTCTGGTTGCTTTGCACCCCATTACTGCAATGGAGTCTGATTACCTGCACTCGATTCTGGCCGACCAGTACAACAAGGACATTGATATGGAGGTGCTGACCTATCCGATGATCGGTTTGTTGTCCCTGGTGCGCTCCAGAGTTGCGGTCGCTGACGAGCAGGAAGTGGTGTGGTGGAAACAGATCTTTATCTCCTTCTCCAAGAAAATTAGGGCGCAAAGGAGAGCGGAAGACGTCGAGTACCAAGAAAAAGAAGCCAAACGCCAACATATCCACCAGGACTCCATGAAGTAGGTGCCCCACGCAGCTCCGGTCAATCAGGGGTTGGGGGATGCGTCAAAGCGGTCAGCCAAGGGATCCAACAAGTCACCAGTAGTAGTAGATGACCTGGACAAGCAACCAGCGGATGCGGTTCCCGCGCATGGGATTGGACAAGTCCAAGCAGAGCGAGCTGTTCCCAGTATGCCCCCACAGACCACGTGGGAATTCGGCTCGGGTCAAGGAAAAGTAGTGATCGAGAAGTTGTCCCGCGAAAAGGACAGGCTACGACCCATCTAGGTTACTGGTTTTGAGGTAGTTGATGCCAAGGATGCATATGGCACATTTCTGGCTGTCTTTGGCTCTATTTCGCTGGATTATCCCACCTTCAAGCAGATGCACAAACAATTCAATGAAATTATTACTTTCGTACCGGGTCCGGCATTAGACATCTTCATGCCCACCGACCAGAGGTCTGAAAACATGCGCATCACTGCAGCCCGAGATCCCCTGGGCCGCTCTGATCATGTGACAGTGAAAGAGCTGGCCATCTTGGAGGCACCCCGCAAGATTGGCACAAGGATTCCGAGCACAACGACGACCAAGAATAGAGACCAGGCGGTGCCCATATCAGGTGTGCTTGCACAGTGCCCCCCGACTCTTTCACTGTCGGTGGTGCCTCCATACTCAATGGGGGAATGCTTCGTCTCTCTGTGGGGTCCTATGTATCAACGGGAGTTCCAAGGCAACATTCGGTTCTATCCAGATGACAAGGAAGTAGAGGAATCACTGATGCATGTGGTCGGACAGCATGCCATATGGAGGGTAATGCCGAGGAGCAATGAGGCTGCCAGCACCTGGTCACAGTGGGCTCCACATGATAGAGAGGAGGATTGGAGTTTGGCTAGAGAGGAGGTGGAAGTGGCCATTCACCATAAGCTGTATCAACGGAATGACCAACGCAACGTGCCGGATATTGGGTGGATCAAAAGCACAGCCTGGAAGCTCAAAAAGAAGAGGCAACAGCATACAAAACCTGGAGGGTACGTTCCGGTGTCAGAGCTAATTTAAGTGCCACCGAGGGACTGGGGTTGTCTCAAGTCCATCGCAGAGGATGACCCTGTGTGGAGGGTTCCTTCAGTTAGCGTATTTCACAAGGTCCTGTGGTGTGGAGGGGACCAAACTACCGTGGAATTGGTCCTCGGTCCGCGGTTTACTGGACCAGATTCTGGTTGCGAGCGCATTGGGCGACGAGTGGTACAACTATACACTGCAGGAGCTGCAGCACTAACTCCTGACGGTTACTGGGTCAGGTCAGGTGGTACCCAGAGTGGCAACACCTTTTTCCACTTCCGATTCCACGCGGCGGTCATGGCGGATGTGGGTATTGTTCGTTGGCCAGTGGACTCTGAGACGCCCGTTGAGGAAGTGGTTGTTCCTCTGATTGCGGCCTTGCAAGTGGCGCTGTGGTTGGGACATTGCGGACAGTTGCTTTGTTTCAGCAGTGGTCTATCATATCGTCGTCGCAAAGTACCACATCCCAACTACAGTGATTGGTGGAAGGGACTATGCAGGGTCCTTCAATTCGATTATCTCAGCAGACCTTACGAGGCTGAACTGGTAAAAGTACGGACTCAGGACGTTGAGGGGCATATTATCCTGTCAGTGCACCTGAATTGGCAGCCGGCGCGCTGGGAGGTACAGATTTATGAACACACAGCGTGGCAACATGTTCGCATCTCAGAGTTTGCGAGACTGGATCCGGTTGAAGTCAGTGTTCTATGTGGGAATATCCAGGGCTTGCATCGTACGCGGGAAAGGCCGGTCACTAAGTGGGATGAACTCGTCGATGCAATGGCCATTGGAGACGTCTTTGTTTTGTTGGTGCAGGAGGCGTGGGCCTCAATGAAGAAGCCCAGCAAACGATCACTAGAGGGTTTCTGGTCAAAGATCTCCCTGCATCAGCATCGAGGACGGGGCAATGAGATTTGGGCGAGCTCTGGTTGGTGCAAGTTCCTCATGGTGATCATGGACGAACCGTTCGCGCTTCTTCTGCTGGTGGCTAATGTGATGGGCACGGGGGTTCTGGGCTCGGTACATATGGCACAGCGCAAGGCACAATCCGAGTTCCACCAACAGATGGTCCAGATCATGTCAGCCCTGGAGAATATCCCCTTCATGTGGGCTCTGGTAGGAGGCGACTGGAGCCGCGACATCAATGTGGATAAGCACATGCAGGTGATATTGCTCTGGATGCAGATGACTTTGGCTGCCATGAGCAATGAGGTGGACCTTCCCAAAGATTTTATAGTGGTTTACGGGATTTTGGGGCCTCTAAGGTCATTCTGGCTCAAGAAAGTGGGGGATCACCCTATGGCTCCAAGGCTCTCACAGTCCTACTGGCTCGCACACAGGGGCGTTGACGAGACCGGTTACTCCTGTGCGGTGGCCCAGCACAGTGAAGACTATGTTCTCCGATGTCTTAGAAGCCTCACTCAGGGATGCTCCGATTCTGCTTTGTGGCTGCACCTGTACAGAGAATGCGTGTGTCTGGGGAATTTGTTAGTGGAAGGAATGGAGCGCAGCGATCCGCCGGTCATGGGGCGACAGTATTTCCGTGACATTCTCAAGGACATGCGGATCGTGGTGACGGGACAAGGCTGGGCTCATGCGGATAAGCGGCAACAGCGTCAATCGGAAGCTTACTGGCAGCTCATGATACGCAACTGGAAGTCGGTCTCTGGGACGGGGCTTCAGGGCAACACGCTGCGACTCCTCAAACTCAAGAAGTCCAGCCCTTACAAGGTCGTGCACACAGTGCTGGACACCTCCTCGGGTCAACTGGCCACTGGACTGGAGGTGCTGAGGGTGGCACCTCAGGAATGTGGGAACAAATATCGTCCACGGGCCACGGATATGCCGGACGAGTGGCTGGCCTCTTTGGGACTGCGGGCTGAGGAATGGCAACCGCAATATGGTATGGGCTTGCAATACTACTCAGCATGGCTTTCTCGCAGGGGGGTTATACCGAATCTGGATCAGATCTTGCAGGACTGGAGCAAGCTCAACAACAAGACACCCAGTGTGGACGGAATGGTGGTTTCGTTGATCAAACACTTTGGACTACACGCTATGCAGCAATTGCTTCGCCTGCTTAGGACCCCACTTCGGGACTGGCCTTCGGAGTCGAGACAAGCGCTACATCTGGTGCTGCACAAGAAGGATGGCTACGATCTAAATAAGGATTCTAGGCCGATTAGGCTCCTATCGGCATTATTTCGAGTGCATGCCAAGCTATTGTGCCCCCATCTGCAACATGCGGTGAGAGCTCCTGTCTCTGGGGGGCGACACTTTGCGGGGTACAGGGGTGGCTCGGCCATTGGTATGCGCCGTTTGGTGATGTTGATGTTGACCCAGGCAGTGGCGGTGCATGGTCGGGTGGCAATGGTCCTCCTAGACGTGGCGGCCGCTTTTGATGAAGTGTCGCAACATGCTATTCTGCGTGCAGCGCATCAGATAGATCCCACTTCGTGGGGCATCATTCTGCAAATGTTGGACGTGTACACAGAGATCCGTACGTTCGTGGTTACGGCCTACGGCCTGTCACAATGGTATGCGCAATTAGGGGGTGTCATGCAAGGGGGGGGGCGGGACCCCCTGATGTACATTTTTGCCACGTTGTGGTTCCACAAGGCAATGCAGTGTGAAGGACATGGTATCCCTATTTGGGTGGCAGATGTGAGACAAGTCGTGGGGTCTCTCAACTTTGTGGACGACACCTCACTGTTTGGTCTTGGGGCAGAAGACATGCAGCTCACGTGCGACAGGGCCAGGTGTATTCTGACAGCACTGGGCCAACGCTGCAATGCCGACAAATTCGAAGCCTTGTTCATCACGTTGAAGGACTCAGTGCTGCAGGTGGAGCGTCCCATGGTGCATTGGGAAGGAGTTGCCATCAAGATGGCGAGGGCCAATAAGTATGTCCGCCTCCTTGGTGGGAATGCCAATATTTTGGGGGGTCATCTGGATACACTGCGGGTGGTACGGAAGTGGGCCAAATTGGTGCATGCCAAGCTATATACGTGGCAAGTTTCGGTTCATGTGGCAAGGGCGGTCATCAATGGGCTGGTGACCAATCGCATGATATATCGATCGGTGGTCAATATCCCACCACAGGTGGTTTGCGATGCCATGGTGGGTACCATTAGCCGTACGTACCGCTCGACCTTTGGCCTGCCGCCGAGAACGCCACGGTCTGCAGTGTATGAGGTGGTCCAGGACGACCCTCTGGATGCCAAGTTGTGGGTTACCGTTATCATTGAGCTGTTGCAGGCCCTGAACAGCACCAATCACCTGCTCCGTATGGCTCTTTGGGAGCACTGGCTGCAGCCGTGGCTACATCGCCTGGACTTGGACATGAACAGAATCAAGGACCGACTGCGAGCAATGAACATCACATTGGTATTATTTCAACGGGACAGTGCGATGGGTCAAGGACTCACCATCGACTCAAGCTGCCCGCCCCAGGGTGCATTGTATGTCTTTGGGGATGCCAGCCTGAGGAGCACCTGGGGAGGTGCAGTGCAAGTGCGAGATGCCAAAGGTAGGGTATACATCACTGTGGTGGTACACATGTCGGCCCAGGGTCTCACTACCAAAATTGTGGAGGCCACTATGATTATCTCTAGCATCATGGCGGTGGACACATGGCTGGGCAGATTGGGTCTCAGTGACTGGGAGATATGGTGCTGGTCCGATTGCTTACTGGCAGTTCAGTCCGCCAAGTCTAGTGAAATTCAGGACATGGGCACGAGCATCGCCGACCGACTAGTAATTAGGGCCAACACTACGAAACACTCGAGAGTGCACTGGGGCTGGTGCCCTGCACAGCATGATTCGGGGGCAGATGACTGGATCTCCTTGGCCAACCGCGAAATGGATGCCCTCGCGCGAAAGGGAGCTGAAGGTGCGGGGTTGTTGTGGACAGCACCGGAGGCGTGGCCGGACTACACCACCGTGTTTCCTGTACAGGCAGGTCGGCTGGTCGTGAACGTCAAGAGCTTGCTGTACAGTGAAGGTAAGTCCCATGTGCGGTGCAGGTCTCATCACTCGCGAATGATCAGTCAACGCACATGGTCCCGTGTGCAGCCAGAATCCGTGGAAGCCAACCGTCAATGGGATAAGGTACAGCCTCTCAATATCAAGGAGTGGGGCTTTATGAGGTCCTGGACGTTATATCCAGAAGTGGAGGCCTGGGAAGTGGACAAGCTGGACATGCCCTGCGGTGAGTGTGGGCTTTGGAGTCCGTCAGTCCGTGTGCATCAGCTGCATGAGTGTTTACGCACCAAATTGCGTGTTCTGGCCTGGGTACGCGAAGTTATGTCTCTGGGGACAGAATTGGGATTTCCCAGACAGCGCCTTTGCCCGCGCTGGGGAGGGTTGGCTGTGGCGGGCAAGCAGTCTCTACATATTGTCTGGTCCCACCCCTCACGGGTGGCTGCAGTACATGGCATGGTATCTCCATCTGACAAAGTATGGGCTGTATGGCTGGGTGCTGGGCTGGCCAAAGGCATAGTTACGGTTCTGGCGCTCTGCTTCACTCGGTCACTTATGGCAATGAGACAGTGCAGCTGGGTCCGTGTCCATACATCCGACATCCGTCCGATTGGGTCCTTGGGGCCAATACCCAGCTTGCAGTAGGCAGTGCACCGGCATATGAGACGCCGCAACAGGTACCGCTGTGGTTGATATGGGCTCTGGTGTCTGCTACTAGACCAAGTTCCTTGAGTCCTGTGGCTCACGTACTGGGCCATCAAACGCTGGTGACCGTGACATTGTGGAGGCGCACAGTACCAGATGTCTGGGTTGGAACGTGTGCTGGAGGTGAAGGACCACTGGTGGAGGAGGCGCTTCATAGGAGATCACAGGGGCGCACTGTGTACTGGGTGCTGGTGGGCCGAATTGTGCAGTGGGATAGAGTGAAGGTTTAGGGAGATCTGGAGTGCATGCAGCTCTGCGTGCCTGGCGTGCTGCCTATTATGCTACTCAGCACGGATCATCACAGGGTGAAAGGGGTTCCACCAGAGTTTCTGGTCTTGGCCCTCTCGTTTATGCAGGCAGCGTGAACCGGCTGTGGGAAGAGCGCGGCATGGAGCACAGGCCGTTCATGCCTAGAGATCGCGTGATGCAGAAGGCCTGGAACCCTCAACAACGTGGGCAGCATGGAGATCGACGGCAGCAGCATGGTCGCTTAGATCGACCAGATGATATCCGGCGAGACGACCGTAACGTGGGGTTTAGGCGCTTCCGCTGAAGCTTAGTGAGCTCTATATTATGCAGGCTGCCTGTTATCTGCCAGTTATCTGCTGCCTGTTATCTGCAGGGCGGTCGCTCATATATTTGACAGCAGAGAGCACAGTGGTGCGTAGCTGGTGGTGGGATTTTCCATTTTATTAGGTTTCTGAGATTAGATCAGTCAGTTTGAGAGCACGGCCTGATCTGGCCCTGTTGCAAGAATGTATTGGCGTCCTCCACATCAGCCCTCGACCAATTGCTGCTTGAGGACTGAATTACTCGTTTGGAGGTGGCTAGCCAGTTAGAGAGGCGTGGTCGTCACCATACCTCCAAGTTTGACAAGGACTCAATTCACGTTATGGCAATTGCGATGCAATAAATACACTCAGTGATTTCTTGAATGTGATGGAGGATTCAAAACTGTGCAGCAGTGTTTTGTCGGTGGGTTGCAATGGATTGGAGGGAAGGATGCAGCAAGGTGCAGAAAAAAGCAGAGATACGAAGGTGAGCGTGCGGTACGGTATGGTAAGGTGCAGGTACAAAAGCCTTGAAGTGATTAGTCCGAAAGGGAAGCGGTCGCAGCGGCAAACAACGACACCCTCCAATCCAACCGAATCCCTCCTCCTCCTCCTCCTCCCCCTCCTCCCCCTCCTCCTCCTCCTCCCCCTCCCCCTCCTCCACCTCCTCCACCTCCTCCAGCACCTCCTCCTCCTCCACGTCCTCCACCTCCACCACCACCACCACCACCACCACGTCCTCCACCACCTCCACCACCACCACCACCACCACCACCACCACCACCACCACCACCACCACCACCACCACCACCACCACCACCACCACCACCACCACCACCACCACCACCACCAGCACCACCAGCACCACCAGCACCACCAGCACCACCAGCACCACCAGCACCACCAGCACCACCAGCACCACCAGCACCACCAGCACCAACAGCACCGCCAGCACCGCCGGCGCCGCCGCCGCCGCCGCCGCCGCCGCCGCCGCCGCCGCCGCCGCCGCCGCCGCCACCACCACCACCACCACCACCACCACCACCACCACCACCACCACCACCACCACCACCACCACCACCACCACCACCACCACCACCACCACCACCACCACCACCACCACCACCGTCAGGTGGGCTGCCCACACACGCAAGGTGCATGTGCAGCAGGTATGTGGTAAAAGTGTAAGAAGAAGAGAGGAAAACAACAGACAGATACAGCGTAAAAACACAGAAAGCGACAGAGCATATCTGCTGTCATGTGAGCCTGCCGTTCATACTGAAATGAGGCAGGTATAAGCGAACAAGGGCAGGATAAGGGTGGACGTGAGAGTGCGCGTGGGTACGATACACAGGTGTCCCCAGAGCGAAAGAGGCCAGCGAACCGGCACGCAGACAGACTCGCCTGCAGGAACGACAGTAGGCTGGAATCCGGGCCTCCATTCGCTGAGCGCCTTGTCAATCATCATAGTCGACGTCGTCTACACAGTCATGCTCAGCGGAGGCTGCCAGACTCACCTGCTAAGTACGCAGGCTGGAATCTGGGCATACCGGTGACAGCTGGGGCCCAAAGCAGGAGGATAGCATGTGTACAGGAGCAGAAGACCTGAACTGTTGGTGCTGTGTGTGCCTGTGCGTGCGTGACGAAGGGAGTGAGTTCTTGATACGGTCGGAGACAAATACGAGAAATAGGGTATGAAATGACGTGATGGTGAGAAAGGGCTCCCAGTGTCCCAGGGGTCCTTGTTGCATTTGGTGCCTGCCACGACACAGGGATTGTACCCGAGACCGGGTAATGGTGAGATGAAGGACAGCGGACACTCTAGAGGCAGCCAACGGAACAAGTCGCCAGCCGGTGAGGAGCGAGCAGATTCATGGGAACGGGGCGACTGTGCTCGGTGTACCTCTGCATGCCAAGTAGCCGCAGTGGTGAACCCCCAGTGAGGAGCGAGCAGAATCAAGGAAACGGGGCGACTGTGCTCGGTGTACCTCTGCATGCCAAGTACCCGCAGCGGTGAACCCCCTGTGAGGAGCGAGCAGAATCATGGAACGGGGCGACTGTGCTCGGTGTACCTCTGCATGCCAAGTACCCGCAGCGGTGAACCCCCTGAGATAAGGGTTCCCGCGACGGCCTGTCCCTGGAGTGAGGCTTCAGCCCCCCAGCCAACCCCAGAAGGCGAGGAGAACTGCAGCAAGAGGGCCTGCGGCTGAGAGTGTACGGGAGCATGCAGTTGTGCGCATTCCCTTTCACCCCTGCTGTGCTTTGCTCTACAGTTGCAGTGTCTCCATGAGCGACATTTCTGATGACGAGGATCGGAGCCGGATGGCAGCAGACCGACGAGCGCGATTCAGCGTGGCTGATGTCACTGCAGTCGAAATCCAGGAGGAGTCTGCGGTATTTGTGGCGGCCGACAAGAGGATCAATGTGCTGAAGGAGGACCTGCTGCTGCCGTCAACGAAGGCTGCCAAGATCCTGTGTCTGTACCTTCTGACGGATGGCCTGGTCCCCAATGCTGATCGTGCCAAGGCTGCGGTATGGCGGGAGAACATGTGCGTCATGGCGGCGCGGACGGCAGCACGGCAACTTTCCCAGGCGCAGATCAAGGAGATCGCTGATGGAGTTGGTGTATCGGAGGCTGAGGTCCTTCAAGGCCCCCTGGCGCTTGCCAAGCAGTGGCAGGCAGCAGTGCAGGCTGTGACATGTGCCAGCGGTCCAAGAGCTTTCTTCCTTGCGTCCCTGGATGCGGCCGAGCTGCAGCGAATGGCGGCCAGTGATCGCTGGGCCCCCCTCCTCCGTCGCCTTAGCCCCAATGTGCACCTGCTGGGCCCCCCTGCAGCTGAGAGATTGACAGCAGCGAGCCGCACCCAGCTCAGGCAACCTGAAGGAGCATCGTCTGCGGAGGACGTGACGGCCCGCGACAAGTTGCTGCAGCTGTACTCTGCGCTCAAGAAGGATCTTCCCCTCACTGATGACGAGCTGGCCCATGTACGGGATGAAATGCTGGCCGTGTATGCAGCGTTGGGGCGCTCTGATGAAGCCATGCCGCTGCTTGATGACGCTGTAGACGAAATGCAGGTGCTGAGATACCTCAACCGCCTCGATGACTTGACCGGTCAACATATCAGCCGTGCGGCAACAGAAGTGACACGGCACCTGGTCCCGTGTTTGGCTAGCATCCGGCAGCAGCGACGCCGCCTCGACAGAGCAGCACGAGAACGGCGTGCGGGATCTCCGGAAAAGAAACGGGCACGCACGGACCACAGGGCTGCCATGGACGTGGATGTTGGCACGTCTGACAAACCACATGCAGTCGTTTCTGTTGAAGAGCTCCGTCGGATGTGGGAGCAGCAGGCAGCGGTCGAGAAGGCCCAGACCGATGCAAACTCTGGGCAGCGAGAACCGACCAGCGGGAACGAGAAGGACCGGCATTCAGAGTCCTCGAGCTTGGAAATGCAGGCGAAGCAGAGTGCTGCCCAGAAGGGCACTGTGCGTGTTCTAGGTCATGAACGCGATGATGCCCAGCTGGTCCTTGATGAAGTTGGAGGCTCCTTGGGCGGACTGACGGTAGTGGCTCTCACAGGCTTCAAAGGAGCTGATGTGGCTGACGTGGTGCAGGAGGTCAGGTATGTGTTCCGGCACAGTACATACAATACCATGTGGGGATCATTTGTTGAGGCGTGCGACAAGACCAGCAAGAGGCAAACAGTCCTGCTGGTGGCTGATGAGGAGTCCGTAGATGAGATCCTGAAGGGCAGGCAGGAGGCGATCCTGCGGCTTCGTGGCAGTCGGCACGACATCATCGTCCAGCGACGAGAAGGAGCGCGCATCCTGATCGATGTGTCCCACAGGATGCCTCATCCGCCGAAGGGCAGTGCAGCGCCGACGGAGACGATTGATGTTTCACAATTGGCATATGAAGGTGTGTCCGTGGACTATTCCACCCTCCCCCCATATAGTATCCGGCAACCATATGTATCACTGTGGGGGCATGGGCACTCGGAGCGACCTTGTGGACAGGTAGTGTATGACGACCTGAGCGATACCAGGCTGGGTGGTCGTCTGCGGGAAGCGCAGAGAGAGATGGCGCATCACTTCGGAGGATGGGTGACGGCTGGCACCACGACGCTACGGCAGTCTGTCGGTAGTTCTGTGCAGGTGAAAGGTGCCGCGCGTTCCCGTAGGGTGCAGACGCACGAATTGATGGAGGCCATGAGCGCTGAGGGAGCCCTGCGGCCGATGGACTTTGGAGCGGATGTCCGGCACTCCATCGTGCTGATCCAACGGGCATTCCGAGAACGACGAGCTGTACGGAAGCACGGGAAGAAGGCATCCCCAGGAGTGGCACTGCGGCTGCTCCATGAGCACTCATGGTGGGGGATGCACCCTCCTCCGGAGGAGATGGAGGCCTTGGAGAGGACAGGCGCAGCAGAATGGCATGTCGATCGAGGTGTATGCGGTCTGGATGCACAGCCGGAACGGCTAGGGGCGAGGAGAGTGCAGTGGTTGGCGCAAGGTTCAGAGTCTGCGGACCTGAAGCCAGGCGAGCCACGGGTGACCGGTGTGTATCGCTGTGGGAAGACGGTGTTCCAGCTCCAGATGGATGCAGCGTGGGACGCGGCGCATGGCGTACTCAGCTATTGGATGCCTGGAGTAAGTGCGATGACGCCACGAGTGGAGTATATGGATGTGATGCAGGCGGCAGAGCTCTCGCTCGCGGCCGCAGCGGAGAAGAAATGGCGCCGAACAGACGGGGGGGTGGCCACTGGACGTCACCTGTTCTGGGAGAAAGGACAGAAGGTGGATGTGCCAGCGAGCATGCGTCAGTGGTGGATGCAGGTGTGTGCATACCTACAGCACCCCCAGGAGCAGCAGCGTTGTGTCATGCGTGCTGAGACAGAGGGAGCAGGAGTACGAGTGCGGGTCTGGCTATTGCCGCACTGCCCCCCAGTACCGCGGCCGTGCATGCGTGATCTGGCGTATGCGTGCATGCCAACCATAAAGTCAGCGTCGCCAGGCAAGTGGGAAAAGCTGGTGGTCCTGTACATGAACGTTCGTAGCCTGACGTCGGAAAAATGGAAAACGGTACTGGCCCTCATGCTCACCTACAATGCGGCGATCATGGCGTTGGGGGGGGTCTGGTTTGAGAAGGAGGATGTGGACTTGGAGATAGCGGGATATCGGTGCATCCGTGGAACCCCCCAGGGGGCAGGGCGCTGGATCATTGTATGGGTGCGCCAGGACCCAGGAGTGGAAACGAAGGTGACAGTGGACACACGCCATGTGCTGGCCGTGCTGGTAAAGCGTCAGGTCCACCATGTGATGGTAGCCGCCACGCATATGCCGCTGAGACCAGAGCGGGCAGCGTACACAGAGGAACTGCAGCACATCATCAAGTTGGAGGCCTAGCACCCTGGGGTTGCCTTCATTGGTATCGGTGACTGGAACCGACATGCCCTGACCCACGACGAGACAGTGGTAGCATGGCATACCCTGTCCAGCGCTGTCATGGAGACAGGCATGGAGGGGCCCCTACATAAAGACTGGGTGATGCTGCCCACGAAGAGTGCCAGTCATCAGCGCGTGGAGTACCAGGATGGAGTAGCTGACCACCCCTTGGTCGCAGGGATGCTGGTGCTATATGCCGGAGGGGCGGCGGCACAGCAGTTCGGCTATCGTCCAGTCTCAGTGGCGCGATGGGCAGACACACATCGCCGCAAATGCGGGGATATAATGGAGGCCCTGAGTTATCAGCCGCAACCTGTGGCATCATGGCTTATGGTCATGCGAGAGGTCATGGCAGCCATTTCGCAAAGGCTCACGGAGGAGGCGCTGCCGGAGGACTTGTGGGACAGGCTTTGTGAGCGGCTGCAGCAGCGCACTGCGAGCCCCAGGGTCCTGCCAACCCTGGAAGCACAGGTGGCGCGCAACAAGTGGCTCCACCTTGTCCGGGAGCGCCAGACCCTGGAGCAAGGCATCCTCACGGGAGAGACGATGAGGGTCATACGGCTTAAAAAGCCGTTTGGCATGTGGAGGGTCACCAAGGTCTGGGACTCGGAGCAGCAAAGGGTGGTACAGGGAGAAGCGGTCCTGCCCGTGGTGGCACGAGAGGCGGCACACAGGCATCCTGTGCCTGTCGCCGCCATGGCACCGTGGGAGGTGCGACAGTTGCAGCCAGCCGGTGATGTGAACACGCCGGAGGACGCCTACACGCAGGTGGAACGGGCCAGAAGGCGGCAGCAGAGGGTGCAATCCCACGGAGCGATCGAGGCAGGGGTGGATTATCCGTACTCCGTTGTGGAGACGGTTGGAGTGATTGCGGAACACAAATCCAATGCGGCGGCCATGGATGGATTTGTATGCAAGCTGCAGCGGCAGCTGGGGCTACGAGGGATACTGCACATGCGCGCCATGCTGAACGCGCCCTATGCTGAGCTGCCCCCGGAGACCCTGCAAGCGGTGCACACGCCACACAAAAAAACAGGGAAAGTCGGGCTGGACTTCAACGTGATCAGTAGGCCAGTTGTGATGGAAACAGGACCGCTACGCTTCAAACAGAAAGGCCACTGGGGCCGCGTAGGTCGGAGGATCGGAAGTGCTACCTTGGGGCATTTCCAGTTTGCTGGGGTCAAAGGGGGAGACAGTAACCATCTCAGGCGATTGGTATACACAGTCGCCTTGCAGCATGTGCTGCGACACAAGCAGTTGGTCATCTTGCTGCTCGACCAAACGAATGCGTATGGTCAGCTGCACAGAACGGGCATGAGTAGCCTCGTGGAGAGTGAGCCCCTCATGCGGTGGGCTTGGCAGGAGGCCCTGTATCTGCTCCAGGCCTTGCAGGTGTTCGTCGTCACGGTGTACGGCCTTTCGCCGGGGTACCGGATAGCCGGTGGAGCAGTGCAGGGGGGGGGGATGGACCCCATATTTTACATATGGTTCACCCTCCTCCTTGCAGTATGGTTTGCAAGATCCACCGCGGGAGTGCCCATATGGACAAGAGACGGGGTTCGATCCCAGGGCCCACAGGCGACAGTGGATGACACAGTGATGATGGCGAGCAACCCTGAGACGATGCAGAGGGAAGCAGAGGGAGCAGTGCGATTCGGAAGGTGGCTGAACCTGCGCAACAACGCGGACAAATTTGGCATGCTGCACTTTCAGCCAGGCCATCGGGTGCAGTACACTGAGATTCAGGTGGATGGCGAGGTAGTGCGCAGTGCGCGGAGGGCGGAATACGTCAAGTTGCTGGGGGGGGATGTCAATCCCTTCTCAGCAGCGCATCGGGACACAGCGAAGATGCGTGTGACAGCCAAGCAGGTTCGCAGGAGGCTAATGACACACACGCCGGTCGTGAAGACCCTCAACATAGTTATACGCGGAGTGGTCATCAATGCGTGGATTCATCGGAAGCTGGTCAAATGGCCCGCAGACAGCTTGCGCTGGGAGGCCAAGAACATGTCAGTGGCCTGCACTGTCACAGCAGTGGCCAACATTGTGCGAGGTGCGCTTCGGTTGCCCTGGCGAACACCATGGGCGTTCATATACTGTGGTGTGCATGGCGTAGGAGCACCTCACCCAGCTACATGCCTGTGGGTGCGGGCAGTGAGTGCGCTGTACAGTGCCGGGAACTGTGTTCATCCCAACACCAGGGCGGCGGTGCAGCATGAGCTGCTTGCCCATTGGGAAGCAGAAGCGGCCCGGAGGAGTGACCGTCAGAGTGCAGGGCATGCGGCCACCAGCCCGTCCTCAGACTATGGCATGCTGGCCAGCTGGATGCATCAAGTGGAATGGCAGCCGATCGTGCAGCGGGCGGAGGATGCAGATAAATGGCAGTGTCCGCTGGGAGCAGTGCCAGATGATGGGCTCATCATAGTTGGAGATGTCAGCACCGACGAGCTGCAGCAGGTCTGGGGGTTTGGAGTAGTGGTTGGGGATGTGCACGGGTCAGAGCTGTGCCGCACCAGCGCATGGATACGGGCCACTGCGGCCTCCACTACGCTAATGGAGGCCACGATCCTGCACGAAGCCACCGTGGCTGTCATCCGAGCATGTGTTCGGATGAGGAAGCGCGTGCCCCTGTACAGATGGATGGACAACCAGGCCGGCGCCAAGAAGCTGCATCGCAGAACCTTCGACCGGGCGGCAACGGACTTCCTGATGAGGGTATTGGCGACGGATGAGTTACTGGTACGCGAGCTAGCACACACAGGATGGACGCTTGCGGAACATGACACGCAGGCAATCGACTTGGTGGCGTTGTACAACAAGACTGCAGATGATCTCGCCAGGGGGGCGCGGGCTGAGATGACTCGACGAAGTCGTTGGAGTGTGCCCAGGTCCTGGTGTGACGGAGTGACCCTCTTCTTTACCGAAAAGGATCATCTGATTGTGGACGTGAAGAAGGCTGTGGAGATGGTGTACCAGTGGGATGATGCACCAAAGCCGAGACCCTGGAGAAGAGTGCCAGTGAATGTGTATGCGCAGCAGCACCCGGCGGACCAGGCGCTCTTAGCTGCGTGGCTGTCCACAATGTTCTTGCGACCCAGTGACTTGATGTACACGCGACTGTACCACTGGTCTGCGGATGTGTATGGCCTCCACAATGAGGATGAGCAGTGGCATCGCTGTGACCTCTGCGACATGCGAGTACAGAATGTAGCTAGACACCAAGTCACGGCGTGCCCGCGGATGCAGGGTGATGTGTGGGCTGATGCTGGCAGTGTCTTGGGTGTGTTGCGGAAGCACCAGAGAGCAAGCACGGCAATCCACCGCACGTGGTGTGGGATAGTGGTGTCCCGCTCCCGCTGTCGGGGCTTGCTCCTGCAATGGCTACCACCTGGTGCGCAGCAATGGGCCACCAGGAGCACAGCCACCACGTGGGTGGTGCGAGCAGGGAGCGTGCCGCACAGACGTGTGGTAGAAGAGGCCAAGCATCTGGTGCATGGAGACCCCCGATGGGTCCTTCTCCAGTGTGTGCGAGCAGCTCATATCCCTCAGTCTCAGATGGAGCGAGATGCAGCGCGCCAAGGGTACGAGTCGCTGCAGTGGGACCCCCTGTGGGCGGTGGATGCGGAGGCCACTTGGATCCGAGAGCCGCGCAATGATCTGTCCTTTGCGCCCGTCCCCCTGCTTGTGGCACAGGAACTCCAGCTCCGCACCCGTGGCTGGCGGGTGCCGACTCTGCGCCGAGGAGCCATGGCGGCTGAGCGTGTCTGGATGCCTGTGGAGGAGGTATCTCTCCAGGGACACTGCCAGGGCGTGTTGGCTAATCACCGTGTGGTGTTGCGACGGTGGGATGCACAGGCAGCCAATTGCAGACCGGGCAGCGTTCGTGGTGTCTTCCAGTGGGACCCGGCTTTTGTGGCTGAATTGGAGCGCCGTGGTGCCCGAGTGTGGGCGGTGGCTGGATGGGGAGTCGTGGTGATGGCTCAGGCTGTCAGTCGCTTCGAGTGCCCAGACCCCGGTTGTATTGTATAATGGTTGCCCGCAGGGAGCGGCGTGCTGTAGCAGGCAGAAGGTACAAGTCGCCCACATGTGTTGTTGATTGAGTCGTTCCGTCGTTGTGCATAAGCGGTGAGGTGCTGTCCCTGAGTGTAGAGAGCGTAGCACCCCCTCACTGTACCCAGGGCGTGATCGTGCTAGTGACCGTGGACGTGGTGGCGGCAGGCAACCGACTCGAGAATGGCGAGGGGTTGTAGATCGTGGACCTGTGCGTCGAGACAGTGAAGGTCCGAAGGGCAAAGGTGCGCGACGATGGGATGAGTGGGAAGCACGTGGAGGCCGTGACGGGGGGCGTGGCTGGCGTCGAGAAGCAGGTCGACAACGCATGCGTCGCTGAGACCTCCAGTGATCTCCTCCGCTGACCCTGCTGGCTGTGTGGTCAGATGCGGACGCCTTCAACAAGTCGGGCAGCGTCGGGGCAGTGGAGATGAGTGCAAAGGACGCGGATGTCCCAGAGATCGACGTGGAGTCCAGCGCGGCGAGGCGGGCTACCGTAAACAGGGAGTACATCCCCTCTTCTCCCCGAACCCGGTCCCAGCGCCACCCCGCTGAGCGGGGGCGGGGGCAGCAGCAGGCACCGTGTATGACCGTGTGTGTTTTCATTTCTGCCGTGACAGTGTACGTATACATATCCGTCAGTATGAAGAATTGTTTGCAGGGTTCTGCGTTCCCTGTGGGTTTTCACTACTACCATGAATATATGTCCGTCAGTCAGTAGTATTTTTTATTTCTGGTGTTTTTCTCGGCGCCTGATCGAGCCTGATCGCGCCTGATCGATTGGTGTTTGCTGTTCCCCATGCAAAATTTTCCCGGCAGTGGTACTGTCTCGTGCCCATGCAGGCACTGCCGAAGCCTGGCTGTCTCTTTGCCTTATGTCATGCTAGGGATCTACATAGAGGCTGTCTAGCCCGTGGTCTCCCGATGCGGGAGGGTGCAGGGTGCGACATGCATGGTGTAGACTGCTACCGCAGACTCATGATTGAACCTGGTGCATGTGGGACAGCAGTGTATGACCAGACCGGTGTCGTGCAGGGACATGAAGGTGAAGGTGTATGACAGGAGGCATGCTAACGGGAGGCAAGGTATCGCAAGTGTCACAGTCAGAGTCACTGCCTGAAGGGGTGTCCAAGCCCAGAAATGCAGCCTCCGGGCGACAGGGGGCATGGTGACGAGAGGTATGGTATCACATGTGTCACATACTGTGTCACGGCCAGTGAGGGTGTCAAAGCCCTGAACTGCAGCCTCCGGGCGACAGGAGGCGCGGTAACAAGAGGTAAGGTATTGCAAAAGTCACATTCAAGGTCAGAGAGGGTGAAGAGAACGATAGAGAAGTCAAGGCAGCTGATGAGCCATCAAAGAGAAATGCTCAACCGTGAGTAGTACAGGTAAGTGTAGCGGGTGAACCTTGCGGGGCAGTCGGCAACCTGGGGCTGGCAGTGTTCCCCCGACTGGGACAGGGGAGTCCTCACTCACTCACTCACTCACTCAGCACCACCACCACCACCAC